>CM052445.1:24214875-24239425 GCA_028533085.1 Varecia variegata | reverse complement strand
CATACAATATTTTGAAATTATAACTGTGACAAATATTCTGAGTAGTCACGTTTCTAACTCTATGAGGATATGGTAAGGGAAGTTGACCTCAATAGAAGATCTGAGAATATTTTCCCAGAGAACTGAAAATGGAGCTAAGATGAGAAGGAAGGTAAGAAATTAACCAGGTGAAGGCAGAGAGGAAGAGCAACAAAAGAAATAAAAAAGTGAAAAATTACTGTGGCAGGAGAGCATGTAATGCTTCATGAAATTGAGAAAAGTCAGAATGGCTGAGCCAAAGAGAGTACGAATATGATGTTACATAAAGTAGGAGAGAAAGGCAGGGTCAGCCCACGTGTGAAACCTTCTAGCACGTGCTTAGTGTGTGATATCTAATTGTAAAATGGATGAAGAGGAATTGAGTGGCTTTAAGCCAGAAAGTAAGGACCAACCTGAGCAAAATAGCGAAACCTCGTCTCTACAAAAAATAGAAAATGTAGCTGGGTGGGGTGATGCATGCCTGTGGGCCCAGCTACTCCGGAGGCTGAGGTGGGAAGATCACATGATCCCAGGAGTTTGAGGTTGCAGTGAACTATGATCAAGCCACTGCACTGTAGCCGCGGCAACAGAGATGAGCATTCTGCTAATAGCCCAAAGTTTACTTTGTATAAATTAGGAAAAGATACCCTTTCTTCAAGACATTTTATCGCCCTCTGCAGGAATATTGTCAAAATACCCACATAAATGACCAAGACTACTGGTGAAGGAAGCCCACCAAAGTCGTTCAAATACACCCTGCACAACTATAAGCAGCAACTCTAGATGATGTAGAAAATACCATCATATCTAAGTTAGAAGAGGACATTAGCAAAGGCTAGGTCAGAAGCAAAGAAACGACTGGAAGGCAATTGAAATATTGCATATTTAAGGGATATCTGATTTGTGTTTAATATTAGGGATGGAAAAAATTAGATAGATTCAACATTCAACATATAATTAGAAGATAAAATTAACAGGACAATGTAATAGATCATATCTAGGGTATTAAAGGACGAGTGGTTTCTGGTTCCTCTAAGAGGAGCCATTCATTGTGGCAAGAAACACTGGAAGAAAATCGGCTTTGAGGAAGAGAAGGAGCAGAACATGATTTCAGGTCTTGATTTCTTAATCTGGAGAGATTTGGAGGACTCAAGTGATGAGATCAAGAGGACAGTGGAAATATAAATCTGAAGCTTAGGGAAGAAAGTTCAGTGGAAGATAAAATTGCTTATTTTTGACTTATATGTGGAAATTATAGTTGTGTGCTTAGAAAAGGTTGCCTAGTGACTGAGTCAGAAATAAAAAGAGTTAAGGATCTAGCACTCAGAGGTTGTGGAGAGGACAGTTATGTGAATGTGATAGTGAGATGTCACCTGAAAGAGAGAATTTTAAAAAGCTTCTTTTGGTTAACTTTTCTAAGGACTGTTTTAATTAAAGCAAGGAAAAGAAATTGATCTAGATTGGAGTAGCCCACAAAGTGTGTACATAAGAAATGGAGGCACAAGTAAAGACTATTCTTGAGAAATTTGGTTGAAAAGGCATAAATAAAAATCAAGGAGGAATAAAAGGAAGTGTAACAATAAGTAATCTTTTTATTAGTTTATTTTTTGTTATTTTCTTGTTTGTATTTAATGTGAAAGTCTCCAGCCTGTTTAAAAAATAATCATCACAACTGTTTTCAACTTTAATGAGCCCAGTATTAAATATTTTAATTATTGGACTATACTAATGTTTTAGGAAGTCAGATATTAAGGTTATCAAAATCAGAAGGAAAATCAAACAGTTCGTATTACATCTGGACTTTTAAAAATTGCTAGACTATTACTATGGAAAGGAGGAAAGAGAAGTAGTGGCAAAATTTTTGATACAATATTTAGAGAATCATGAGATGACTGCTCTAACAGCAGTTTCTTATTCTTCAGTTATAAGATATAAGATTGGGAAAATAAAACAAATATTATTAGTTTGGAGTCTTAAATTCCAAGCTAAAGATCCATGGATAAGAGGGGAGAAAAACAAGGATGGAACATGAAAGATGGGGGTGATGGAAGGATTCCTGTAGTTAAGGCAGCTGTCAAAACCATCTTAATGAAACCTTACAATCTTGGTCTAATTCTGTGATGGAAACATGTTTGGAAGCTGCCAGATCTCAATTTCCCTGATGGTGTCACTGCTCTTGTAAAGGTCAATAGTGTGAATGAATCTCTTGCTGCTTCTCCTTGTCCTTCTCCTGCGCTTGGGGTGCCGCCAAAATTATTCAATCAGCTCTGGGAAATTTAAACCTTTACAGAAATTATCTTAGGCTGAAGCATACCTGTGCTTGGAATTTATAGTGACTCCTACACATTATCCTACAAATTTAAAATAAAAAACAAAATTTTTAAAGTATTGATTTTCTTTAAACAGGTTTTAAAGCATCATATGCTTAAAGAAAAATTTGAAAATAACATTTAAAAGATAAAAAATTAAAACCCATATAGATACCATCCAAGAGAATCATAGTTGAAAACACATATGATAAATTCTATTCTTTATTATAGGTGATTATATTTATTTATAACATTTAGATAACAATAAATAAATTTTGTATCTAACATATTTTGTAAATGTAATGGAAAATATATATTTATATTTCATCAATTATTGTCCTCCCTATCACTCAATATAAACACCATATTTTGGAGCATTCTAACAGAAATTTTTGGAAAAATTATAAATATTATAAAACATAATGGTTAAGAACATGGGTTTTGGTATTAAAAATTGTTTTGTTTTTATACTTGTTATTTTTCTCCATACTAAGTAATCTTAGAAATGTTAGTTTTCCTCTCTTTCAATATAGCTATAGTTCAGAGATAAAGACAGCTTTGTTATGTGTCTGCTATTAGAAGGAATAACTCATCCTCTTACTAAAGGCATATTACTATTATCTTTGATTTTTGCAAATTTTGTATGAAAGAAATATGTTATTTTAATTTTAATGTATTTACTTACTAGTTAAGTACAGTATTTCTGGTCTAGAATTTGATATTCAAATCTAATTTTGCTAAGTTGGTTATGAATGTCCCCTATTATTTTTATTTTGGGGAGTTTGTCTTCTTCAAATTTTTAAAAACCATTCATAGCCTATGAAAATTATCCCTTTATCTATCATATGCATTTCTATTGTTTACTGACTGTATTGTTTGAAAAATATTATACATAATGTTTTGATTTATAAATATTTTATATACAGAGAGAAGGTGATATGAGAGAAATTATATGTTTGTAATTTACTTTCTTCAGCAAAGAAAGCCCCTCCCACCAACCATATCATATGAACAATATAATTTTATTCCTTTTATTTACTTATTGATTTATATATTTTATATTTAACATTCAGATCCATTCTGATTTTTAAAAAAATATTTGCTCTAAAAAAAAATCCAACTCTATTAGTTTTCATTTAGATGCGCTATCGCTCCAGGAACATTTTGTTGAAAATACACTAAAGATTTAAAAGTTTCCTTTATCTATTAAATACCTAAATATACTGTGGTCTATTTATTTTTTATTATTTTTTTCCATGTGGCTTATACTTTAATTATCAAATGTTTGTATGATATTTTAATCTCTGGCGAACCTCCTTTTTGATAATACTCTTTTTTTTTTCTTTGATTAACATATACTCTTGTCTGTTTATTCTGAACTTCAGAATTATTTGTCAGATTTGAAGTGAAAATATCCTGTGGTGAGTCTGGATTTGGTCTTAATTTATTAAATAACTTGGATATCATTGAACTCTTTATATAAATGTGTTTTCAATTAGTAACATCCTAAATCCTTCCATTTATATATCTTTTTAAATATTTCCCTGAATAAAATCTTGCAATTCTTTTCAAAGAGATCCCCACCCCCAGCAGCACCCCTGGTTCCAGCAGCCCTGGGCGGGGCACCACGGTCCCTACAGCCGAAGTGTCCCATCACCGTGGGGCCCAGTGCCAGGAGCCGCTGCCCCTTTCAGACCACCGTTTAACGACTTTGGACGGCCCTCCATGGGCTATGTGCAGGCAGTGAAGCCACCCGGCGCCCAGGGCTCCCAGAGCACCTGAAGGGACCTGCTTGTCGGTCACAGAGGAGATGGGCAAAGAGATCTGGCTACCTGTGCTGGCAGCAGGAGCTCCAGGGAGCTCCTGAAGAGGGGCATCATAGGTGCCTGGGCCTAGTCAGAGAGTGCCTGGCAGAGACAGAGCGGAACGCCAGCACGTACAAGCACCTGAGCGTCTGGACCTTTCCCCGCCACTGCAGAGCACCTGCTTCTCCCTGGCCTTCATCCCAAGTTGCACTAACCATCCTGAGCTTCCTGTCCTTCGTCCCTCGGTGGGTGCCCTCCAGGAACCAGGGGGCAGTGCTCACTCAAGTCGGCAGCACTAACTGTCCCCCCAAGATTTGTCAGCGAGGTCACTGCGAGTCCCACCCATGACCTGCTGACAGTGTTGATCCAACGGGGGCTTTCTCCTCTCTGTGGCCCCACCGCCAGCCCTTCCCCAGCACTTCTCGCAACTTTGTGCCAGGCCGCCTCCCCCAGCAGGGCTCAGAGGCTCCCTGCCTTGTCTACTGGGCCATAGCAACTCTTTTCTCAGTGCGTCTTTTGCTAAATATGCCCTTTTTATATAAATAAAGGATGATTTTTTTTCCCCTATAACCTTTCTTGGTAGGTTTATCTGTTTTTTTTTTTTTTTTTTGTTACAGATAATATTTTGTATTTTTCCTTATAATTTCTAGCTGTTTAATCTTGCACACCAGCGGTTGTAACAGGAAGCTGTATAGGGTAGAGGTAAAGAGTATAAACTACCCAAACCCAGACTGCCTAGGTTCAAATCTTGGTTCTCCTGTTTTCCACTGAAGCAATATCACATACTCCCTGAGTATAAGTTGACTGTCTGAGTATCAGATAACGCATCACAAAATTAAGGTAATATAAGTATAATAACTACTTCATTGAGTTGTGGTATGGATTAGATGAGTTTATATTATGCAAAGGACTTGCAAAAGTGCACATCTTCTAAGAAGCACTCAATGGAAACTGGAAAATATATAGAAAAAGCTTTTATTGTTGTACATGTATTTTCTTACTGAACTGTTTACTGATATATCTTCTTAGCTATAAGATTTTTAATTCAATTTTATGCTTAAGAAATATTTCTGTCATCTTTATATAACAATGTTCTTTTTTCTATTTCCAATGGTAATACCTTTTATTCCTGATTTCTGTGTAGCACTATTTACCTCTAGAGGTTACGTAAAATGCAATATATACAAGTTTTAATAGTGGCTTTTCAAGTGAGATCCTGGCGGGAGGTGGGGGAAAGATGACACATTCAAACTGAGTGTTTTACAAAGATTAATTAAGAGACTACTTATAAATAAATGGGTGACGGGTAGGGAAACAAGATACAATGAAGTCCCAGGTCTAGTAAGAACGGGGTGCTTATGTACTATCATTCCTGTCAAAGATATAGGGAGACAGTAGTTGCCAGGACTGGGAGACAGAGAGAGTTGTGCTGAGAAATGTCATCAGCCTGTAATGACCATAAATGGATCAACCAAAATGAGGGAATTAAGGGAATATACAGCTCAACTTAACTCTTCTTTCTCCAGAAGTGCTAGAGTAGCACTTCTGCCGATATTCGATATTCACCTTTGTATAAGCCTAAAAGGAAGTCTGAAGATAAAGAAACCCTTGATGTTGTTCACTTGGGTTGACTCTGAAGGGAACAGACCGTATCTGAAGGGAAAAGTGAAAGATGACCTGTTGAGGGGCATTGTTGTCACATCCTGACATTGTTTGGTACGTCTCTAATCTTTCACATGCAAGGATGATATTAAGATAAACATTCTCTATCACTTAAAGGAAACATTATGACTAATTAACTATTTTAATTAATCAGGAATAGATATTCAGTTTCTGCAAATTTGCTTGGGTTTATTCATTAATTTAAGTGTCTTTGAGGGCAAATTACATATCAAGCCCTTAGCAGTTTCCCAATACGAATTAGAAGTTAATTCGGAGTTAGTTCCTGCCTTCACAGAACCTACTGAAATTTGGTAAGACGGACAAAATAAAGTAAGAAATCAAATCTGTATGTCAATGAATCCAACACGCATAGTACTACAAAGAAAACCAAATACTGTGTTTCAGTGGGGAGTCATTTTGGTGGAAGGTGAAGAGGGACAATAACTGGGGAGTGTACTTTAATACGATGCTCAGGCAAGTCTTCATTAAAGAACACATTTAAGCTGAGACTAATAAGATGATTTAACAACAACAAAAATAACCATGACAAGAACTGAAGAAAATCATTTGGGAAATGTTATGTCAAAGACTTCCAGGTCAGAAAAGATTTTAAGGGTGTAACCTCAAAAGTGAAAGCCTAGTGAAGTTGGAATCTAATGCACCAGACCAAGCCAAGAGAAGAGATGCTGAGTTTGACCAGATAGGTGGGGTCTAATCATGTATAGCCCATAGCTAAGAAAATTAGATTTTATTCTATTAATACAAGCCATGGAAAGCCTTTTGTTGCTTATTTTTGACACTTATCCAATCATTCAGAAAGCAAAATTTAGCATTATTTCAAAATAAATCCAGGACCCAACCACATCTATGACTTCTGCTTCTACCACCTTGTTCCCAGACACCATGACCTCAACAGCTTTCTCACTGCCACCCCCTCTATTGTTACTCCTGTGATCCTCTGCACATCAGCCACCGGCATCCTCCTAAGGAGTAAGGGTAGTGATAGCTCAAGCCCCACATCTCGCTGTTCAGACCTCAGACTTTACACAGTAACAAGATCGGTGTGTAATTGCTTTTTCTTGCTTTCCATTAAAGATGGGATTGTGATCATTTCATAAAATGGTGCACACATTTCTTGTTTTCTCAATGCTTTTGGACTATTCAAATGGGTGGATATTACAAAAGTTTAAACTAACAAAAAAGGAATCAAGCAGTTTTGAAGGTTTATTTGAAGATTATATATTTAAATATTTTGAATTTTCTTTAGGCTATTGATCTATTCAGCTATACATACTGTTCAATAACTTTTGGATTTATGGTTGTTTACTATTCAATTCTAGTTGTATTGCAATGCAGCTGAAAAATGTGGCCTTTAAATACTGTTTTCAGATTGATTTGGGATATCATTGTGATAGGGTGGCCCTGAGTTCCAATGCAAAGTCCCACAATCACTTCACCATCCCGCCCCCAGGCACACATTTTCTTTCTACCCAACCTGCTGGCACTGTGCTGATGGGGGATGGGGGAGGGGTGGCATAGGCAATGCAAACTATTTTTCCTGCCTACTTCAGTGCCTCTTTCTTTGATATAAGGTTAAACTCAGGTACTGTGATTGCTCACCTGAATTTTGGTTCTCCTGAAGGTGCTTTCCTGCATGGATGGTTGTTGAATTTCGTGTTTGTGTGGAAGATTGATCACAGGATGGTTTTATTCTGCCTTCTTGCTCTGCCCACCTCCCCTTATGCATTTTAAATTACTTGTTCTTTCAAAGGCAAAATAATTTATAAAGTCTTTCAAAGGCAAAGTCTTTCTAAATGTCTGTTTATGTTGATATTTATTGTACTCATTATATACTTTGTTTTATTTAATTACATGATTTGTTACTTCAAGCAAAGAGCTTCATGACTGTTATATAATGACTGGGGCTACAAACAAAATATTTTGGCTTATGTAGTTTTTTAGACATGTTGTCTTAAGTATCTTGAAACACCAGAACAGAATTTTGTATTTTGAACCTATATCTGAGGGTTTTTTTAATCATAGAATATAATTCCCATTGTATAAATAGCTTGATTATTTTTGTTGTGTGAATATCATCCTTTCCTGGTTTTCATCATTACAGTAGCCTTTATCTAATTTTTATATTGAAGTTCACATTTAATAAAAGTTTTTGACTATGATGTTGAATAAGAGATTGTTGATGTATTATTGTCATATTCCCTATTCTGCTTTCCATGCATGCAACCTCATTTTTCATAGTCATAATTTTGATTCAATAACATCACATCAAATGTTTTTAAATGAACTTAAATTATGAATAAGAAAATCAGAAAAGAATGAAGATAAGACCTATCAGTGGTAATCAGCCTTCTAAATAACACTATTCATCGTCTGCCATTGTTCTCTCTCTCTTTCCTTCCCTTCCCCTCTTTCCCCTACCCCGTCTCTGAATATAAAGGACATTTCATTATACAAAATTTTAAAAAAGTGATTTCAAAGCTAGTCAAAGCGATTTATTATTCGTCTTTAATTTAATCAAATATCACTCTAAATTCAGAAAACTCTAATACTCTGAAAATGTGGTTTGGACCCTTTTCCCCACTTTCATCATAGCAATTACATCAACATCAACAACAATTAGATGGTTCAACATGCAGTAGACAAATTACTGACTTCCATTAAAGTCAGTTTATGACCCTCTTGAGCAAGGCATGTTTGCTGCAGACTATTGTGAGACCCAATTTGAGACCTAGCATTTTTCTGCTTCAATTATACTGCTCATCCCCCTAGGTAATTCTATCTGTGCTACTTATATAAATCAAGATAATTCTGTGATATGGGTGTATATTAGAGTATCTTATGTGCTTATTACTTGGAAGCCGATGCTTTTGAAACTTTTTCTTAACCACAATGTCAACTGACAGCTTGCCCTGAGGGTTTCCTTTATTGAGGAGCAATGACTAGAGGCTGTGTTTTATTTTTGTAGCCTCAGAAATGCATTTGTAAATTGATTAAACTGAAATACATGTATCTTATAACTAGAAAAGAAAAATGAATTCCTAACAGACTCTGCCAGAATAGCTTTGGGCTTTTAGTTATAGAGATTTAGTAAAATATATAAATATTAATTGGTATATCAATTTGGATCTCTAAAAAACAAAGCAAAATAAATTACAGTCCAAACTCAAAAGGAGGCAACAGCCTTTAGGGAGATTAATCAGAGCATATTTTTTAGGGCTTTTCATTTTTTTCATTCAAACCTGATACGGGGACATGAACGTTTCTGATAACTAAAAGACAGCCGCTGCATTTGCATTGTCATTCTAGAATGGGATGGGTAAAAGTGATAAGAAGTATTTATTTAAAAACATTCTTGCATTCTTGTGCTCTTCACATGGTTTATACTCCATATCTATATAATTATTTATCATTACTTGAGAATATTTCACAAAATTCAAGTAAGCAAATATAAATAAAGGAAGAGTATATAAGTTAAATCGTATCTTCTCCATGGAATGTAGGGCACATACAAACAATCAAGGAAACTAGAATACAAGTGAAATTGGAATACAAGCATACAAATAAAGAATATAAAAATGGAACATATTGGCAGAGGTAAGCAAAAATGATTTAAATTAATGAAAACCATAGGGTAAAACATTGATCTCTGGCACAAAAGCAGATTAAAATGAACACTGAGAGAGATTTGAGTTACCTTTGCAGCAAATATTAGTGAAAAGATTTGGAGGTACACCAAAGTGTCCACAGACAGATGAGTGACTAAAGAAATTGTGATATATACATCCAGTAGAATATTATTCAGGCTTTAAAAAAGAAAGAAATCTTGCCACTTATAACAGCATTGATGAATCTGGAAGGACATTATTTTAAGCAAAATAAGCCAAACACAGAAAGATTAATACTGGATGATTTCACTTCTGTGAGGCATCTGTAATATGCTAAAAGCATAAAATACAATAGTGGACAGTGGTTGCCAGGTGTTAAGGAGTAAAGGAAATGGGGAGTTGTTGTCCAATGAGTATAAAGTTTCCATGCTAGATTGATACATTCTAAAAATCTGCAGCACAACATAACTATAAGGTTAACAATACAGTGTTGTGGACTTTAAATTTGTGGAGAGGGTAGATCTTATGTTCAGTGGTTTTGCAATAAACGGGGCAAGGGGGTGCAAGGAAACTTTTGGAGGTGTTGGATGTGTCTATTACCTTGATTGTGGTGATGGTAACATGAGTGGTTGTTTATTTCCAGACTTATCAAATTGCACACACTAAATATGAGTTCTTTGCATATCAATTATACCTCAATAAAGTTGTAAAAAAGGAGAAGAAGAAAGAGAAGGAGAAAGAATAGAAATTAGAAATAGAAATCAGAAGCCCAGAGGGAAATGTTGCACGAAGAGCTGCTATAAGCCCCCAAAGCCTATATTTAACAAGTTACCCTAAATAGGAGTTGTTTATTGATATGAGCAGGGTGGTCCAAAACAGACAAATATGTACAGGGCAGTTTTGAAGGAAGCACTTTTCTAAAGTCAATGTGTAAACTGAATGAAGATCCAAAAATCTTTCATGGTGTCATTATCAATGTTTATTTTCAACTAAGCTTGTGATCATGCAGCTTTGACAAGAACATTTTTTACAAAGTATTTGCTATTTTTGTCCTATGGGATTTATTTTAATTTAATGAGAAGTGTGCATATCCTCTGATGAACAAGTTGAAATTTTATTAACCAATGGTAATATAGATGCTACCTAATCAGAATGGCCAGTTTTATACAATTTTTATTTTATTTGATTATTTAAAATATTCTGATTATTTTAATTCATATTCTGGAAAAAAAATAAATGAAAATTGTTTTAACACAGATGCCTCATAGTATATTATGAAGTTGCAAGGACATATGGAATATTCAGTAAATGCACACAACTCAATTTAAATGTTTTATAGTTTTAGAAAATCTGAAGGTCTCTACTGTAAAATACAGCAGTATGTTACAGTCCTGGATAAAAGCACTTTTGAAACCACCAAAGCCACCTTCTTTTATCAAGTGATATGGTGCTAATAAACATTAGAAAATATTTTGTGCCTGGATGTCAAGTACTGAGAAATGATACTGTGCCCTCAAATATGTTCTTAATATTAGTTGACTGATAAAGTCACTGCAGTTGGCATTTATTGCCATGAACTATAGTACTTCACTTTATCACTCAGACTAGATCACAATGTTCCAACAGCTACAATCTGTTAACTCTCATCCAAATAGCTAAAATGCCCTTAAAGGAAGCATTGCTTGCCTCTGAAGGTTCTCTAGCATTTTTGGAGATTTCATAAACCTTGGTAAAGCTCAATATCAGCTCTTGGATTGATATTGAATTAACTGTGAAATGGAGAGAGGAAAATTTTCTTTCTTTTCAATAAGAAAGGGGACCAATATTTATAAAAGTTGTGTGCATATTTCAGTAAAAATAAACAATTATACTCTATTGGATTTCCCTTTCAAACTACCAAAGCATAATATGCTCATGGCAATGGATGGCAAAAAGAAGTATACAATAAAATTCAGCACCTGCCCTCTTCCCTCCCACTTCACAAGGAAAAAATATTAACTGTATGTTGCACATATTTCCAAGTAATTTTCTATGTCCATTAAAACTCATATGCATAAAAGTTTGTTTTTACAAACATACCATCAATTACACACATTAACCTAAAATTTGCTTATTGTATAGAACATTGTATGTATATATAAGTCTAACTTTTATTCTTTAATGTCTGTGTAGTACCAGACCTTTATGGATAAACCATGTTTTATTTAGCCATTCTCATGTTTATGGGTATTTAGGATGCTTTTATTGTCTATCACTTAAAAGGATTCCAAAGAAAATATGTTTAAATACATGTATTTATATACTGAGGATTTTTCCATATTTTTATTACAAAAATGAGATTGTTGAGTCTAATAGAATGCATATTTCAATTATAGATTCTGCCAGATTGTTTTGCAAAAGGTCACTGTGATTAGCACTTTCATTAGAAATGTATGAAAGTGTTCATTTTAATCACCTTCATCAGTATTGATGTTATTAATCTTTAACTTATTTCCCAATATGATCAATAGAGATTATTTATCATTGATTAGCTAGCTTTTCCCTGATTAATGGTTGAACATATTTTCATATAAAGTACTTACTGAAAATTTGAACTGACAACGTCTTTTACTCTGTATATTCTTATCATACCCTTTTACCATCTTTTCTATTTGTTACAGTTTTTAATTATTAATCTGTAGTATCTACTGGTATATTAAAATATCACTCTACCCTTTTTTTCTTTTATATGTCAGATATTTTTTCCTAGTTACTTTATATTTTTCTAGCTTGTTATCCCATTTGGATAGTTTAAATTTCTTGTACTCAAAGTATTATAGTTTTTTTTAATTTGGATTTTAATTTTCAGGGATTTACTTTTATATATGATATGCAATAGTGATTTAACTTGATATTTAACTTGATTTTTGTTTAGAGAGATAGTAATGTCCACTTGATAAGTACTTGTTATTTTAATTTACACATTCTCAAAGTGTTATCCTCAAGGACATAAATTAATTCCAGCATATGTATAACATCAAGAGATCAATATGTTCTATTAGGAATTATTCCTTCTAACCTGTTACTTATTTCTTTGCATTCTGAATTTTAGAGTCTTGAAAATATTTACTACTCTTAAATGAAATTTCTGGGAATTACTAGCCACCTGTCATTCTGATTTTTGTTTGTTTTGGTGTTATTTGGGATAGAGGAAGAAGCAAAGTGTGTGTGTATGTGTGTGTGTGTGTGTGTGTGTGTGTTGCTAGCTCTCTATGCTTTTTCTTTCTTTCCTTTTGAACTGCTATAGGGTCTTAACATTGTAAAGGGTTATGCCCCACTCAAATTTTTATCAAAAGGTTCCGTTTGCTATTTTCTTTGTAACACTGTAAATATCTCCTAGCTATAGTAGCACAAGTGATTTTTGATGAACCAGTTCAAGCATTCCCTGTGAAAGCTGTGGAATCCAATGTTAAAAGTCAGGAATTTGATTAATATGTCAAGAATTGGGGCTAAGTCACCTTATGTTTCTGCTCTTTGTTGTTGTGTTTTGAAATGATACTGGATATATAGAAATATATTGATAGACATTTTTCTGGTTATGACCTGCTTTGTTGCTAATAATAACCAGGGGGTCAACATGTCTTGTTCTCTACTACAAAATACTGAAAAAAGGGGAAGGGACAAGATAGACAATTTATTAACCAATGATCACACTGGCCATCACTTAATGCTTTGCCAACATTTCTTTTTTTGTCATAATAATCTCCCATGTTGTTTAAAGTATATCTTGTCTGAAAAGACTTGATACAATTTTCACATAATCTTTTAGGTCAATTCTGAGGGTTTTTTTTTCTTATCAAAAAAAATAATTTTTATTTACTTAAAGTTTTTGCCTGAAGGTTATTTTTATAAGTAAATGGCCAATGGTTAATATGGATGTTAACTGTTAATAGAAATAAAGGAAAGAAGCTTGCCAAATATTCAACAAGCATTTTTTTGAGCATCCACAATGTACAAGATTCTGTGCTACATGCTCAGAGGGTTTCAGAGAAAATTCATAGGTAGTGAAATTACACTTCTGTTAACATTTATATAAATAAAAATAGCTTACTGGCGGGGCATGGTGGCTCACCTCTGTAATCCTAGCACTCTGGGAGGCTGAGGCAGGAGGCTCGTTTGAGTTCAGGAGTTCGAGACTAGCCTGAGCAAGAGCAAGACCCCGTCTCTACTAAAAATAGAAAAAATTAGCTGGGCATGGTGGTGTGAGCCTGTAGACCCAGCTACTTGGGAGGCTGAGGCAGGAGGATTGCTTGAGCCCAGGAGTTTGAGGTTGCTGTGACCTAGTCTGACTCTGACGCCATAACATTTTAGCCTGGGCAACAGAGCCAGACTCTGTCTCAAAAAAAAAAAAAAAAAAAAAAAAGCTTAAAAATTGCCAATTAATTGTATGTATCATATTCAAGCCTTATATTTTAGATAATGTGTGGGTAGCAATGCTGCTTTTATTGGTCTTCTTATCCCTGGCAAACATTGCTACATTCAGAGAAGTTGGTCAATGCTCACTGAGAGCACATTTTGTGAGCTACCATAATCATAAAACTCTTTTCATAATGCAACTGCAATGCATGTTTATAATTTGTCTGAATCTTTTAATTCCCTTGATAACCGCATGACAAAAAAAGAAATCATTTCATTCTCAATGGAAGCATTAAGGAAAATGATGTAAACTACTAATACATAATCAAATCCAAGTTTAAATTGAGTACTCAAATATCGTGTACTCAACCTATGTCAATCCCAGGTGCTTGAATAAAAGATTCTCCATTATATAATTTTATATATTTAAGTTTACTTTTTAAAATATATATTTTAATGCAAAAAGGAAAAATTAGAGTCATGAAAGAATTAATACAGAATACAATATTCTAAAAAGCCTGCTTTCTTGAACTTATTTTTCTGTACACAATTATTTTTATGTTTTGTTCAATCTTATTCAGCAAAACATTTATGCATAAGACAATCAATAAAACTCCCTTGTAAGAATGTAAGGTGTTTTAATATAAAAACAGGGATTTTTCAATACAATCTTCATCCCAATCTGAGTTGATATATTTAAGGAAAAAGCATATGATCATATCAAAAAATTCATAAAAAACAGATCTAATAAAAACTCATTTGTGATCAAAAGGAAAATTCTTAGTAAAATAAGTAAAAAGAATTCTTAAACTGATTAAGAGAATGAAATAAACATATAAACAAGCCTAAAGTGGCATTATATTTACAGGTGATATTTTAGACATATTTCTAATAGAATAAAGAACACAATGATGCTCAGTGTCATCATTTGCATTTAACTTTGCAGGCTATGTATATGTGGCAAGTGGAGACATGGGCAGCAGATTCTGGCCAATTTCAATAAATCTAGAAAATTAAATGCATGGTATAAGTGTTCAAAAAAATAAAATGATCATTATTTATAAATGACAGAAAAATCTTAGAGAATCTAGAAATCATGAAAAATAATATAGCCAAAAGTAAAGTTTTACAGCATAAATTGATATTCAAAATGTCAGAACAATTTACAATCATAATTAAATGAGAAAGTAAATTTTAAATGAGCTCATATAAACTTAAAACTATAAAGTACACAGGAATCAAGCTACTAAATGGTGTATATGACTTTTATTAAAAGTTATAAAATTATGCTGAAGTACATAAAAGATGACCTGAATGAATGGAAAAACATTCCATGTTCATGAATAGCACTGCTTGAAATTATGAAGATTCCAATTATCCAAAAAGTAATCTATAAATTTATAAATTTCCATTCAGAATATCAATAGCATTTTTATAGTACCAGACTAGCTGATTTGAAACCTATATATGCAAAGGGACAAGCTGTATATGTACAAGTGCCAAGAATAGGCACAGAAATATGAAAGAAGGAAAAGTGGTAAGACTCACTTTATACAAGAGTGGGTGCTAAAGTTACAGAGATTTCTTCAGAGAGATGCTAATATAATGAGCCCCTATGGAAGAAGAAAAACAGGAAGAGAAAGAGCTGTTTCCTTTTCATCTCAAGCCAAGGGAGGATATTTCAGGCAGACCACTGGAGAGTTGAACAAGCATTCCCTGTGGTTTGGGACTCACAGGGCCGGATATCTGCTCCATTTGGGGAAGGGTAACAAAGGAAGTCTGTAGTGGGAACAGTTTCTCTGCTGACTACATTCAGTGCTAACGCGGTACAAATGGTGGTGAAAAGATGCACAGGGGGTCACTTGAGTATGCAGAGCCAGTGGGATTTCAACAGAAGACCTGAGTGAGCGCTTGAGAAGCTAGGAGTGAAGAAGGGAGTACAAAGTGATCTTTTAGAAGACAGGTATCATTTGCCAAGAGGCTAAAGTCAGAAGTTACCAAAAGAGAATCTCTAAAAATATAAAAAACAAACAAACAAACAAAAAAGCACACTTGAAAAGAACAATGGGTAGCAATTATGCATCTTCATTGCCCAGAGAGAACGAAGTGCAAATTGTTAATAAATATAACCCAATAAGTAAAACTGGATCATTTTGCCTATTAAAATCTGATTTTCAAAATGTTAAAATACACGGCTCAAACAAATACAAAACAAATATTTGTCAAAGAGAAAGTAGTTAATGAGAAGACAAATAGGATGTTATACCTAGTTCAAAAAGCATTTAAACACATGAGGTTTGTAGACAATTTAGTGAAGAAGTATTAAAATAAGACTGCTCTCTTACCTACAAAACGGGAAGATTTATTCGAGAACAATAGTTACCTATTGGCTTATCTTTTGTAGCAGAGAGAAATTATTTGCATCTCTCTTAGACAAAAATATACAAATTAACATGCAATTTCACTAAGTATGGGACTTAGTTTACAACAGTCAAGAAGTGAGTCAAACAAAATGCATTTCCCTGGATAATTCTCAAATGAGCCTCCTAAACAGTGCCCACATGATTTTAAAATAACATATTGCTCATCCTTTAGCCTTATTTTCAAGTTTGGGAAATTTTTTCTTAACATAGCCTCATCCTAAACTCCTTTCACTCTGTCCAGCCCCCAGGGATTCAAAAATCACTCTGGTGACATGCTCCACTTTTCATGACATGCTTCCGAGTCTGAAGTTGACCCTAAAGGGAAGAAAGGGAGCCAATTTAAGTTGAATACTGTTCAATGCTTTTATGACTAGACTAGATTATACATTTCAGTAATTAAAAAGAGACTAGTTTTGAGACTAAAAGTGAAACAAACACAATAGAATTGGTCTTACATTTCCTTGCATAAACAGATTGAAGGTACAATGGAAGAAAGAGCATGATTTCTTCATGAACACACCTGAGTTCAGCTTATTTCATAAGATAGTTATATTTTTCATAGTGAAAAATTGTAATTCATGGTAATATCCAGGAAAATTAACAAACACATTCAGGTATAATCATGTGATAAACCACACTACACAATTAAAATGAATGAATTCTAAACTCTGTGTGGTATCCTGGACTGGATCCTGGAACAGAAAAGGTAAGCTAGTGAAAAAAAAAAAAGATAAAGTATAAAAGTCTGAAGTTTAGTGAATAGTAATGTATCTATGTTGGTTTCTTGGTTTTGACACATGTACCATGGTAATGTAAGATGCTAACATTAAGGGGAAATGGGTAAGAGGATTCTGAGTTAGTTTTGCAACTTTGTTAGGCTACCAAAATTATTCCAAAATAAAAAGTTATTAAAAACATTAGTTAACTAAAGCTAGTATATAAACAAAGATAAATCACAAAATTTATCTTTGAGGAAAACTATAAACATATTGCTTTACTTTCTACTCATCTTTAACCAACCAACACATTCAGATATTAAGTTGACTAAAATTTAGACTTAAAAAATCAGAATATCTCATACACACTGATAACAAGAAAATGTACTTGTTTTTTTTCTGTAATTACTCATTGACACACCCTTGTTTGTAAAGTGAGAGTTAGTTAGAATTGTAAAAAAAATTGATAACATTTTAAGAACATTAATCATTATTATATGACATTTTTATATTTTTCAAAGTTAACATATTTTATTTGTTTTTTGAAGTAGCCACTTCAAGTAAACAGAATTATACCAAGAAGGAGATACTCAAGAAAGTTAAATGGCATGACTAGTTAGAGTACAACAGCTGGACCAGAATCCAATGGTTTCAAATATTTATAAATATAGTATGATTATGAAGTTCATGAGAAAATTAATAAATTAGTACCTTCAACATATTTTGAGGCTCAACATATTTTGACTATAAAGTTCATTGAAAAATCAATAAATTAACACCTTCATTATATTTTAGAGATCCTCTACTATTCTAAATGATCCTGTGTGCTAGACAACTTGCTCAAAACCCATGTCTTACAGATCTTATATTGGCATATACTAGATTATTTAATTTTATTTCTCACTGCATACAATTTCCTTTTTTCCACTAAAAAATAAAATTCAGATAATGCAGCTACATAAATGGCTGTACCGTCACACATTTTTAGGCTCTGCTAGCACAACAGATCTACCAAATATGCCACTGGAGGTCAACCAGGCCCAGATAGATTTCTCAACACTAGTCAAATGGCCATTTCAGATAAATTATTCATGAAATGTATCAAAAACCTATTTCCAGGCCAGAGGCCCCTGGATATGCATTAACTCTCCTTGACTAAATCGGAGAATATTAGTAAATCTAGCAATCATTTTGTTCTTTATATTTTCTTTTACAAGTGAGAGAATGGCAGATGGATTCCTTCTAACTGCCTTTATTCAGTAGAACTTCACATTCCATGAGAGATGAAGGAAATTACAGAAGCAACTGCTATATGTAAGAATCGTTTTACTCATATGTCCTTGCATGCTGTACAAAAGGTTGACTATTGACATAATCCCTTTCATTTTTCCTTAATTCTCTAGGATCCCCTTTATTCTCAAGCACATTCCCACTTAACCACAACTTATAAATTTACTAATTCCCAAAACATGTTAATCATACTTCCCTTTTATCATTTTATTCTAGTCTTTTTAAAAGTCCGCCATCTAAATAAGAATATATCATTCATTGATTTACAGAGTTTTATCCCATCATAGTTTATCCCATAGTTACAACTGGTATTGCCAATGTCTCAACTTTGCTGTGTCGGATGGTACAGGTACAACAAATTGTAAATGACTGCTTTAGTCAATGTATATAAATATAAATTAAATAAACAAAATTAAGGAAAATGATGCTTAAGTAATAAATAATCAAGTTTATACACAATCTCCTCTCCTCTGAACATATGCCTATGCTAGCATCCTCCCCCCACAAAAGCTTTTCTTTATTTTTTGCTTTATTTCAAAATTTATTTTAATGTCTGCCCCACTCACTGTGACAATTTTATTAAGTAATAAACATGTGGGACTAGTTGCCTTAATAATCTACAGTAAATTCTGGTTTGTATTCATTCACATAGACTGACTAATGAGAACTGGATGACATTTAGCTGGTCTGTATTTGATATCTTACTTCTAGCCATGACCTATTATCAAAAAATACAATATGATCTTCCAGTTTCCTTCATATTATATTCAGGTAAGTCTCTCAAAAGAGATCATCCTTGAGGCAAAATTCAAGCCTCCTTGCATTGCCTTGGAGAATTTTTCTGTAGTGTTCTCTCAACATGACTAACATTTTTTTTTAGAAAGCATCCCATCAATTGTTGCAGAACCTACTTTTTCTTCAAGAAATATTTTTCTTAGCTTCAGAATATTTTTGCCTGATAATTTATTTCCTGATTATATTTCAATTTTTTTATCCAAACACAGCAGCTACAAAATTCTTCCTTTCATTTATTTTTCTCATCATTAATGTAAGTCAAATGGAAAGAAAACAATTTACTCTTTTGATTCATTTTTAATGTGTATTTTATAATGGAAAAGGAAATAATTTAAAATAATGTTGTTGTCTCTTGAAGAACAATGCTAGAGGAATCCCAGGATTAAGTCTTCAAATAAAACTCCAAGGCAAAAATGCTGCCCTAAAAAATGAAAATTCAACTATTTGAAATCTTTAGTCATCTGGTGACTCCAAGTAAGTAAAAATCCAATATAATATTTTTGCCTTCAGTTCTTCCTGTTTAACAGACTAAGCAAAATACACAGTGAAATCTTGCATAAAGAAAAAAAACATAAAAATCATTGACTGAGTTACCCTATGGATTTGATAAATTATGTATCAAGTTTCAATATCAGGAACATTCTGTCCCTGTGTCCTTTTCTGGAAACAACCTATAGGGAAACAAAAAGAGCATAGGGGAAGCTTGATTTTTGCTTCTATTTGATTACCGTCTTTAACCTCTCTCTCTCATCCTAATTCTAGGATCCTTTTACCTTTTACTTTTTAGGTCTTGATAAATAACTTAGTCATTTTTTAACATTTCAAAAATAGCTTATTTCAGATATGCTAGTCCATTTATCACTTGGTGGCATTTTATGGCTATGGGAAGAGCAACTCATGCAAAGCTCAGTACTAACCTTTTGATACTTTTTACAACCTAAGAAATATCTTATTACTTTTTAATTTTTTATGTATTTATTTTTGGGTGATTTTCTTGGTTAGAATCTCTACAAAGCAAGTTATTAATAAAAATGTGTTGAAAATACAATATTAACCGAAAAATGGAAGGACGTTAAGGTAATCTCAATATTGGGAAACAGGGAATGGGCTTTACTGATTCCCGTCCAGTCTCATCACTGCATCATAGTCCAGCAAGAACCTGTACAAATGTCCTTTGTTTTAGAACTTCTATGCAAGAATAGCTCCCACATGGAGAATTTTGTTCACTGTGTTTTAAAATATAAAATTATATTTTGTATCATTTAAGATATAAAACAATTACTAAGTGAGAAGCATGTCACTTAAAAAAATGTACAGTGAATTGTGATTTAAGTCAAATGCCCCCTTCTGAGAAACAATAGCACATTCCTTAATGGATTTATATGTTCTAATATTTTAAACTATTGATTTGTACTTTTCTGTCATTGCTCATCAAAATCTGATTTAGGCAGAGTAGAGGCCTTCAGTATCAGACGGTTGTGACATTCCTACCTAAGCTAAACTAGCATGCCTTCATTCTTACTGGAGTTAAGTGAACTGTTCCCCATGGCGAAGAAGGTCTCTCCTTATCAAACATCTAAAGAGTAAGAGAGAACAAAAACATCAACAACATGCAGGAGGTCTCTTCTCAGAAATGTCCTTTTAATCCAAATGGCACAACTGACAAATACTCAAATCCAATTCTGTTGTTATATTTCTCTATACTGCCCGTTTTGTCTTTCTAGGCTATGTCTTTATGCTAAAAAATTTATCCATCTCTTCATTGCACCACAACTCATGCTAGTAGATTCGTTAAAATTAGTCTAAAGTGGCATATTTAGTTCCCCAAAGCCAAATCATTAACACTAAAGAAAAGGTGATGTTCATCCTCTTATCAGTTGATTGAAAATTTACATGACTTTCAAGTATTTCAGGCACTGCTCTCTCTCCTCCCCAAAATTAAAATGTGTGTTGTAATATGTTGTGTAGATCAAGGATCTGGCATATCACTGCATTTCCACAAGTCTGTGTTAAATTCTCAAATCCCTATAACAATAACGTATTTAATTAAATGCACAAATATGGTAAAATATTATGAGAAGAACTGACATGAAACATTTGAAATAATCCAAGCTAGCTATGTCTCTGTAGTTACCCCAGTAACTTTCATTTTCAATTTTGTTTTCCCATTTCCACAAAAGAATCATGAGCTTAAAGGAATTTTTTCCTATTTTCAGTTTCCCAATTTAAGATTTTATATTTTCTCAATATCCTTCTGCCTGTTGAAACTTCAGGGAACGAGGTTGCAGTTTTAGCTTGTGATTGAATATCATTTTTCCTTTTTTTTATACAAATGCCTTTCCTAGTTGTTCAGTTCACCATTTGAGAATTTTTCTCTATGTATATGTACATCGTCTATGAATTTTCCTTTTCTTTGGGATCTAGAACCCAGCATATTTAAATGCAGAAGATTTCTTATATTCTAGTTTAAATAAAGGGATATATTATTCAACATTTATGATGTTACAAGAAGTTTGGTCAATATCTTTTTTATTTGGTTCTAGAAGAAAAATTTGACCCGAGGAACATCCCTTATTTGGTTCCTTGCCTCTTCTCTGAGTATATCCTCTTCTTTCAAACACTGCTACTGATATATATGTTTTCTAGAAAAGCTGGTTCAGTAAAAGATAAATGCATGCATCCCTGTAACTTATACACCCACAAGGCCCAAGTAGCCTAGAAAAAGTTTGAACGCATGATAATTGTTTACATTCTCTATATTATTGTTATTTAAGAAGGGTGCTAAATTAGTTACCCAGGGTTTGCATTAGAAATCATTTATGATTGATTTTTTATTGCTAATTATAATAAATCTTGACTCTGAGAGTCTGTATACTTTTTGAGGTTGTTATTATTGTGAAATAATATTGTAGTTATAAAACCAATCATAATCAAAATGTTTATATCATATTGAAATAATGTGTACTAAAGTATTGTGATGGCTACAGCTAAAATTCCAGGTATTTTTCAATCCCAAAGGAAGAGGCCTTCTGTACTTTATGGTTTGATATTGGTTCTCAAATGTCAAATTCTGTTTGTCTTCAGTTCTCTCTTTGGCAATGGATTCTTCACTGCAAATATGATTTAAGTAGATGACCTTCGATTAAGCTCTCTTTCTCTGCTACTCTCACTGCACTGCCAATATACTGGCAGCAATATAAAGGCTTTAGTAGCAATGTTTCCCTTGCATGTGATAAAACAGATAATAAAGATCAGCTTTCCCTAGGTACTGACTGGCCAAAAAAAAAAGTACTAGCTTTAAAAGACACTAAATGTGCTCTTCACATAAGTTATCTACTAAAAAAATACACAGGAAGATTATCTACTAAAGATTATATACACAGGAAGTTATCTACTAAAAAAATACACACAGACTCTGTATTTTTTATGACTATATTAACGGTGTTTTAATGAAGAAATACATGAACATTTAGAAAAATAACAGTATATCAGATTTATAAAAACAAATCTAATGATGTCAATGATAATTTTATTATCATAGTCAATATTTTATGAAGAATTTTTGTGACTATCGCAGTGTAGTATTTTATATACATTATATTAATATTATATATACTTCACCATAATATCACTGAGGTAGATATTATTTCTTTCTTTTTAAGATAAAAAACATGTTATCTGAATTATCTAGCTGGAAATTGTCACAACTGTGTTTTATACCC
Organism: Varecia variegata; assembly: GCA_028533085.1. Classification (NCBI taxonomy): domain Eukaryota; kingdom Metazoa; phylum Chordata; class Mammalia; order Primates; family Lemuridae; genus Varecia; species Varecia variegata. The sequence continues at coordinate 24,216,664 of CM052445.1, read as the reverse complement.
AGATTTGTCAGTCACATCCATGTTCCTAGTTATTATATTATGCTCCTTAAGAATATTAAGTTCATCTTGGGCCATTGTTACTAAGATTGGTTTCACATTTTTCTCTCGAATATTCTATTTCATTCAAACATTAATAGTCATCCTAATATTTATTAAAACTCCAGCTATTGTGTTATAATATGCATTAATATTTTTCTTATAATTATGTGCTATATTTGAGTATGATTTATATGATAATCCACATTTTTCTCTTTATTATTATTTTTTTTTAACCAGTGTTGTCAAGGACACTTAGCACACATTAAGTTTTTCCAACAAGCTCTAATTCAATGCTTAAACTTCCCAATAAAACAAAATGTTGGTTCTATAACACTGTTAGGAAATTTTTTAGTAGTTGGAACTATACTAGACATCTTCCGTTTATGCCTCCTCCTGCCTTTGACCTGATTGGCTGGATTCCATGGATTACATTAACAGGGTGCTTTTGCCCTAATGACTTTTGATTGTTTTAGTGCATAGGTAACCAGGCAAGAGATTGGAGGGATGGAGAAGTGTGAGATTAGTGTACTTTTTACAAAATTGATTTTATCTTGTAGGGCAGTTTTGGGTTCACAGAAAATTGGGCACAAAGTACACAGAGTTCCCATACACCTGCTGTCCCCACACAAATACAGCCTCTCTCACAATCAACAGCCTATACTGCAGTTGTACATTTGTTACTATCAATGAACCTACATTAATATTAATACATCTTTGTCATACAATGCACATGGTTTCCATTAATGTTCACTCTTGGTGTTGTACATACTATGTAATTTTGACAAATGAATAATGACATGTGTCCACCATTGTAGTATTGCAGAGAGTAGATTCACTGTTCTAAAAATTCTCCCTGCTTCACTTATTCATCTCTCCCTCCCCTAACCCTTGGCAACCACTGGTCATTTTACTGTCTCCACAGTTATGCCCTTTTCAGAATGATGTATAATTATCATATAAGCATATTGCCTTTGTAGCTTAGGTTCTGGTAATATGTATGTACATTTCCTTCATGCTCCTTTTTAGCACTGAATAATATTCCGTTGTCTTGGTGGACCACAATTTGTTTAGCCATTCACCCACTGAAGGACATCTAGGTTACTTCTAAATTTGGCAGTTTTGAATAAAGCCACTATAAACATCCGTATGCAGGTTTTGTGTGGACATAAGAGTTTAACCAATTAGGGTAAATACCAAGGAGCACAATTGCTGGATGCCAAGGTAGAGATTAGTGTACTTTTTATTTTGGCTCCCTTTCTGCAAGCCAGGACAATATCTATATTAGATTATTAAGTATGAAATGTCCGATTTCCTTAAGTACTCTAAGTTTGACAGTTAATACCTCTTATATTTCACTTTGAGACTTTTTTTTTTTTTATTGTGAAGGTACGTCCTCATTTTTTCAAATGCATGTTTTGGTTTATGATTATCTTTCAAATTTCTTTGTTTAGAGCAATTATTGTAAAACCATGGATAAGTCAAAAATTCATGTTATTTTTGAACATGAGTTTCATCATGCAGCCAATGCAGTACAGACAGCTTGGAATATCAAAGAAAATGTAGGAAAGACTCTTACAGACATTGGCCTAGGCAAAGAATTTATGAAGAAGACACCTAAGGCAATCACAGCAACAACAAAAATAAATAAATGGGACTTGATTAAATTAAAAAGCTTCTGCACAGCCAAAGAAACAATCACGAGAATTAACAGACAACCCACAGAATGGGAAAAAATTTTCGCATTCTACAC
>CM052445.1:24181612-24214375 GCA_028533085.1 Varecia variegata | reverse complement strand
CACACAAAGGTATTCTGCCCTTTGAGTCCACTGCTTTCAACACTTTTGAAAAACAGTTTGGGGAGGGGCTGGCTTTTACTTTTCTATCTTTTATAATTTCAATGTCCTGATAACTGTTCATTCATAATATTTTGGTATTAGGCTGCCCACTGTCCCCATTACTTTTCAAAATAGTATTGGAAGTCCTTGCGAGAGCTATCAGGCAAGAGAGCAGAATCAAGGGAGTCCAAATAGGGAAAGAAGAGATCAAACTCTCACTCTTCGCTGATGATATGATGTTGTATCTGGAAAACTCCAAAGATTCAACCAAGAGACTCCTGGAATTGATCAATGAATTCAGTAAAGTCTCAGGATACAAAATCAATACACACAAATCAGAGGCATTCATATGTGCCAATAACAGTCAAATGGAGAACCAAATTAAGGAGTCAATACCCTTCAAAATAGCAACAAAGAAAATAAAATACCTAGGAATATATTTAACTAAAGAGGTAAAGGACCTCTATAAGGAGAACTATATTTTAATTTATTATTATTATAGTTTTATTCTCTTACACATTATCTGTGGGAACTCCTATATTCCTTTCTATTAGTTTACTATTTTGCTTTGGTCAAGCCCATCTTCCAAGGGTTAGCACCTAGTGCAGAAAATGTTATCTAAGCTGACATCTGAAAGAGGACTAGGAGAGGAGTTAGCCAGGTTAATTTGAGAAGGAAAGAATGTTACAGCAGAAGCATGAGAAGACCCGAAGGAGACAGAGAACAGAGTACATACAAAAATTAGAAGTAGTTTAATATGGCTTTTGGGAACTGTGATTCAGAGGTGATATAGAGAAAGATGCCTGAAGAGGTAAGCAGAGGTCAGACTCTCAGTGACTTAAATTAATGTGAAGGTGTCTGAATAGTTATTAAGGGAAATGGGGCATTCTGGTGAGCTGAAGTGTATGGGGTCAGGTGGAAGAAATTGTTAATAAAGGTAAGAGATGCTGGAAGGTAATTGATGTAATCTAGGCTACATGTTTTGGAGATCCCCAACAGAATTAAAGCACTGAGTATAGAAAAAATTAGACAGATCAGCACCATCATTTTAGTAATGCATAATTAGAAAATTGGATTAAATAAGAGTACTTTTCATTGTTTCCCCATTTTCACTTATGTTCATGCTTAAAATTCAATAACTTTCTATCTATTGCATATCGCCAGCAGCAATTGGAGAATAAATTTTTATGGTTAATGGACTTCTCAGGGATTCATAGCTTAATCTGTTTAATCTCTTAATCTGACCATTGGAAGAACAACTTTGAATGGATGGTAGTGATGGGACCTCTGACACTCACTTTCTGGTGGTCACAATTTTCTAAATGTTCTTCTAGGTGATTGCGCTTCATTCAGCAGAGATCTTCAGTTTAACCAGCAGTTAATGAACTACAATATCCATAGCATGTAAAACTGAATTAACAATTTTTAATCATTTTTAGCTGACCAAAATTACCTCACTCTCTGCATGTCACATGCAGCCTCATAATTTCATGAAATGACATTTTTCTTATGATTGATGCTTGATAATTGATACTTGATAAAAAATATAGAAGAAATGCCTCTGACAAAGAATTCAAAATATTCTATCACTTAAAATATCAAGCATAATCTTCATAAGGAAAATATGAATTAAGATGAATATAGTAAATAGATTTAGTTAATAGTCAATTATTATGAAATGGAACAAATTAATCCAGAAACTCACATTTTTACTAGGTCCTAAAGCTCTATTTAAGCATCATTTCCTTCCATAAAGCTATCTCAGTGATGCAGTGTTATAAAACAATTGAAAAATTAGTAGGAAAAGACTTATCTTTATGTAGCATCTACTATATGTTCATACATAGTCAGTAGGCTTTGAGAGATAAATTTAATATTTATTTATGTTATCAAATTCCCATTAGAGAAAAATGAGATCTGTGCTAGTCTACACATCTTGCCAATGAGAGAATTGACAATCCCAAAGAATCAATAACTACCCTAGTATCACACAATCAGCAAGTAGCAGAGCCAGAGTTTGGAATCAGGTTTGATTGCCTCCATTACTGGTGTGCTTTCCTCTGTCCCCTGCTGCTTACACTCTTTAAAATAATGCCTCAATAAGGCAAACATTGGAAGGATAATATTTATGGAATTTTTTTGGTTTTTTGATTAACCTCCTTAATTTTGTATGCTTTTTTTTTTTTTTTTTTTGAGACAGAGTGTCGCTTTGTTGCCCAGGCTAGAGTGCCGTGGTGTCAGGCTAGCTCACAGCAACCTCAAACTCCTGGGCTCAAGTGATCCTACTGCCTCAGCCTCCCGAGTAGCTGGGACTACAGGGATGCGCCACCATGCCCGGCTAATTTTTTCTATATATTTTTTTAATTGTCCAGCTAATTTCTTTCTATTTTTAGTAGAGACAGGGTCTGGCTCTTGCCCAGGCTGGTCTCGAACTCCTGACCTCAAGCGATCCATCCGCCTCGGCCTCCCAGAGTGCTAGGATTACAGGCGTGAGCCACCGCGCCCGGCCAATTTTGTGTGCTTTACTTCAGTATTATTTGCATATTCACTGTCCATTTATTCATTCCTTCATCAAAAGTATTTATTAAATAAACTGGTTTAATTCACTGCCCCTGCCTTAAGGAAACTTTAAGCCTCACTTGCAAAGTTAACTAATGATGTGAGAAGAGAATAAAGTGCTATTATAGAAGCGTATATTATAAACAGCTAATGACATTGTACATGTAGGAATGCTTTTGAAAAGAAAATAGCAAGATAACTGTGCCTAATCAGGTATTAGAAAAATAATGTTAAAAAAGAGAAATTTTACAATAGTAAACATTCTTCAATTTCTCCTAAAAACACTCTTGTAGAATTAGCCTTCTTAATTATTCCAACATATTTTTACCTTCAGAATATACCAGTCTTAGGAATTTAATTCACATTGCATATATTACAAGTTGGATCTGATATTGCTTGCTGCCATCGTTGAAAGGTCACCATGAACTGAAGTCTCAAAGTGTTGATACTTTAGTTAGTCTCAATATAACTTATGTTCCACTTCCACAAATTCACCAGGACCTTCAGTACCAGTATGCTCAATCAATGCTTCACTAAAACACAACCCTCCCCATGTGATTAGACAATGTAAAACAGAATGGCATACACCAGAACAGAGCAGAATAAGAGAACACACATTCTTAAATAGACACATGATAGAGGAAATCATGTACACATGATAGAGGAAATCAGGACACATGATAGAGGAAATCAGGACACACGATAGAGGAAAGTCCAGTTTTGCCATATTTACATTTCACTCAAAGTTTATATCAGCATCATGAACTGCTAATTTTTCCTACTGTCTTTTGCTACTCTGTAACTTGCAAAGCTGATTTAATGTAAACAATTGAGTTGTTCAAATCAGATTTTTCACACAAAAAAATCCAGTATTACAGCAACTCAGATTTCCATGAGATAAACCACAACAAGGCTAGGAAGATGAAGATGAAACTATTCTTAATAAGATAATAATAGAAGAAAAGTAACTGAGATGACTCTTGAAAGAGAATCTTTATCTCTATCCTTACTATTTTTGTTTGACAGACATTCTGGTTAGGTTTCCTCATGTAAAACAATAGTATTTCAGAAAAGAGAAGTGCTAAAGAGAAGCAAAGATTAAGTGAAGTGACAGAGAAAAGAAATGAATGCTTTAAAACTTTGAAAAGAAAGTTGCAGAAAGTGGACAGTGAATATACCTATAAAACGTTTGTCTGAATCTTTGGAGATAGAACTCTTGAGCTCATCTGGCAACGGCTGGTATCAAGAGACTGGTGGGGCTTGAGTGCAGCAGGGGAAGCTGAGCTCATTAGGAAAAATATAGCTTCTCATAGGAATGTATAGCAGAGGGACCAAGGAAGTTTTGAGATTATACCGGAGATTATATTTTCTTTCAGAAAATCATCATGATGATTATAATTTTCATTTTGAACGTTTATTTCATACTAGGCAGAATTCTAGTGTTGGGAAAGGCAGTCTCATGTTTGCAGTCTTTTATCCCCAATTGGGCATATAAGAATGGGCCTGGGTCCTGGAACACTTCATGACCAGGAGATAAAGAGCCCACATAGCTTGTGACAGGCTTGTCACCTTGAGTGGGAATATCTTTCTCTGTTTCATGCTCAATATATGCCCTTTTGTTCTGCTTAAGCATGTACTTCAGTGGCCCTCTGACACACTGCTGCCTTTCGGTATTTCATATTCCATGAGAAGGAGGGGAGTTCCTTCCACTGCAGCAGTAGAGGGGCACATATAGGAAAATTGCCCTGTGTGGTCGGCCAGGGAACCTGCTAGCGGTGAGGGACCAATGGAAATTATTGGAGAGGATCTTGTTCTGCCTCTTCTATATATAAGTAAAAGGTGTTCCATCCAGTCATTGACTACATGATGACTTCCTTGGGTACTGCAATACCAAATGCAATAGGCAGAAGTGGTTAGTGTCCTCCACTGGTACTGACAACTGGGTGCACGGTGGTCTGCTTGACAACCAGACTGTTATATTCACTATCTCATTTAATTCAGTCTTCAAAACACCCCCTGTGATTAAGCATTTATCAACATTTTAGAAACAGAGAACTGTGCTTTGAAGGAAGTAACTTTTCAAACCTCACTAGAGAGTAAATGATAGAATTGACATTAGACCCCAGCTCTGTCTTCTCCCAAATTATGTACTTGCCCTACTATGCTACGATGCTTAATCACCAATAAAGTCTTTGCCTACACATTCTTTTCTAATCAATAGAAATTCCTCATACATAATTAAGACAATAAACATATTTGATAAATTTATACTGATTTTCCACTTGATCCAATTAATGACTTTAGTAGATATATATTTGAATTTTTTTTTGAAATACGTGCTAGTGCTTATTTTTATTCCTAATGTAAAAACCAGAAAGAATATGGTAGAAAATGGTACAACCCCAAGAAATTTTCATTATTCTATTAAGCTTAAATTTTTAATTGATTTATATTTCAAGGAGATATTTTAAGGAAACACAGATTTTACTGTTAAAGGTATCTTGTTTTAATGAAAAAATAAATTTCATGGGTTAATAATTCTATATTGGAATGAACTCACAAGCTCTTTCTTATTTAGCCGACAATTAGTGAATTTCTACTGTCAAAATTTTGTTGTTAACTATTTATTTATAATCTCACTTTGCCTTTCCTGAAGATATGCTGGCACTTTGGCACTTTGGCACAAGCTTGGCTACCTCAGGCAGGAATATTATTTGTTTCCCTTTATTTGAATTGATGCCAGAGACTTGGTTGAAGTTGCAATTACCATGTTAAATGCCTCCAGTTCTTGTTCTACTCAGAATTTATTCAGTCAGCAAAAGGATTAGTATTAATAATAGTTCATCACAGATTGCCAGTTATCTTCCATGTTAATCAAAGCAAAAATTTTTTCTTAATGTGTTCAAGAGCTTAGCACCTTTACTTGCCCACTTTCTAGTACTTCATATAAATAATTAGGAGTTTATTTTTTCAATATCTTCTGTTTCAGTAGATTACCTTTTAATTCTCCACTAATTTATTGTTTTCTTTATCTACATTTGCTTGTCTCACTTGGCATCTTTTTTTACCTTCTTATTTGTTTCCCCTTTAATTTGTTTCCGTTTCTTTCACAGAATCTCATTCTCCACATTTCCTATGATAAATCCATCTGTATCTTGTTACATAATCTTACTCACAAGCTGAAAAAATATACTGGTAATACAAATTCCCTCCCCCTTTTCACAGAGATGTGGATTATGTAGAACTCTAAACTGTACCTGCTATTGTCATTATTTTTCGGGCAAGGACAGATTCTGTTACTGCAGAACCTGCTGACAAATTGCCCTGCCTAATCCGAATGAAAATCTCCCACCTCTTTTTTTCTGGACTTTTTCCATATTTGTTTGAGGATTTCAACAAAGGTAGAAAAGATTCTTAGTCTGCTTGCTATAAGATTCTTCAAGACCATTCAAATTCTCATAGATACATTTATTAATAACTTAATTCTTTCAAATCCATCAGAAAGCTCATGATTTCAAAGCAGAGAGAAAAAAATGTAACAGTCCAAATTTCATTTAATCAGGGAAATTTGTATCTTTTCCAAATGTATTCTAAAAACAGATTTTCCCAAGCTTTCCTATCCAAAAGGGCTTATTAATTTTGCAATAAATATGGTTACTTTCACCACTAAATCTATTTTAGGATTTTACCACAGATCAATTTAGAAAATTTTACCCTACAAGACACTATGGTGAATAATGAACACATATTGTATGTTTTCTCTTTAACCTGTTAACAATGATGATCTATTAACATGAGAGTTTAAAATTTAACAGCATCCCCTACAGAGTCTATATCCAGAGAATCACTATGCATTTTCTCTGCCTTAGAGCAAGAATTCTAAATTTCTTAATAAAATTTAAAAAAACATATCAAATATCATAAACAACTTTTACTTTAAGATAGTATGTTGAATTACAGGTTTGGAAATGGAAAGATCATTAAATGTGATCTTGCCTAATTCTTTCCATTCAATTATTTAATGAATGTATTTGATTGTTGGCATATAAATACGAGGAATTCTTGTCATTTTCCTTGTAATGGTATTTGAGAATTCTCTGGAAATGCAATATTAGAACAATTGAACCAATGTTTTGTAATAGATACTATTTCTGGTAAAGAGGAAAAGTATCACTAAAATCCACTGCAGATTGAGGTATATTTATAATTACACTTATATATTTACACTAATATTTACATTTATATGTATTTATTTTCTATCTTTAGTGGGATAAAATGTGGAAAAAGATAGAAATGCCTCTTGCTACTTTATGGGATACATAGGTCTGGGCCTTTAAGATGCTGTCTTAATGTTATTTGCATTAAGGAAAAATAAGAAATTCTAATATTTACTCATTTTTTCTTTACCCTAAATATATAAGTATATATGTAGATATTTAATTACTACTATGTTTAGCAACAACTTCATTATTTTTAGCATATTTTTTCACATAAAAATGAAAATGACATTCATCCAATCATCACAAAGTGTCGGACAATTCATTTTTTAAAAATAATTTTATTTTCATAAAAATTATATTAATAACATTTGAATTTTTATGGTATGCCAGGAAGTATGTTACTCACAGTAAATGAATGGGGTTACTTCAATCTCAGAATGACATTGCTATCTATGCACTATTATCAACTCCATTTTACAGATGAGAAAACAGAGTCTAGTGTAGTAACTTCTCTAAATTTAGGTCTTTTATAAGTACTGGAGGTGGGATTGTAACCCAAGCAATATGACTCAAGGTCCACAATCTAACCTTTATGAAATGGAAATTAATATAAATATCATTTTATTGCATATAATTTTATGAAAGTCATATCTTTTTGCATGAGCATGTATTATTTTGAAAGTGAAGGGAAAAGATTAACACAGTAATACAAAGAAACATTTTCCAGGAAGTAAAAAGACACCTCGCTCAGTTGTTCATTGAAATCCAGATATTTAGATTCAAACTGAACATGTGTATTGAACAGATGGCCCTGTGAAACTGTTCTTATTTCTCTTTGCTAAATTTTCCTGAGTTTAAAGAAATAATAGATTTTAAAGAATTGCACAGCTCTTGCCAGAAAATGAGTTCCCAATTTTGAAAGTGGTTAGTGAATATGAATTGTGCTTTATTTTTTGTGGCTGTGGTTTGGAGTGCAAATCTCAAGAAGTGTGTTAGTTTTAAAGTATCTATATCTTCAGTATGGTTTAGTTTCTCAAGAAGCTGAAAATGAACTACATCCACTAAAAACTCACTATAAAATGAGAATTTGAGGAGCAAGCTGATATTTTTTCTGTAATCATAAGCAATATGTAATTCTACAATTAATATTTGGGTCCACCTGTAAATTCTCCTTCATGAAATTTCTTTCTTTCATGCTATTTCTGAAAATAAAGCCTAGCACTACTAATAACAATGTAAACTGGAAATATAAATGAGATTTAGAACTATCTGAATTCACTTCTCTGGTCTTAAGACTGATTGCAAATATGAGGATATTTGTTGAGTTGATCAGAAATTGTCAGTGATTAACACTTTGTCAGGACCGTTCTCTCAAACAAATTTCACTAAATGTTCATGAAAATGTAAAATAGTACAGTATACACAAATATTGGAAATATAATGCTTAGAAATTTGATAGCTAAAAATTTTCTAATTGAAATACCAAGTAATGATGGGATGTTTTTAAATTTACCACACACACACTCTCTCTCTCTCTCTCTTCATATGATAAAACATCTCCCTAAAATAAAATGACAAATACATTTTGATTAAATATTTGTGCTTCAAGTACAATTAAAACTGATAGAGATATTCTGCATTAATGTCTTAAAGAATTGCAACATGTGTTGATTATTTAAATGGGTTTGTTTTTTTAAAAAAGTCTCTATCAAGGCTGTTAGGATAGATTTGAGAAATACGATGTTAAACTATGTACTAAAAGACTTTGGGAGAAAGGAACTAAAGACAGAGGTTACAAAGGACGTAGAGGAATAAAAAAGCAAAGAGAGAAAGTGAAAGAGGAGCTCAGGCTTAATGGTGTGCGTGTGTGTTTGCAATAGCACAGGAAAGAACCACATTTCCTTTATTTCTCCGTGCCAGCCCATTGCTCATTCCCAAAGCTCTGTCCTGCCCAATTTATATTCTCTACAAAAAATAAATCTCGTTACCATGATATGAATGTTAACAAGTGCTTCAGGCGTCTTACAGAAAATACCACCAAATTAAAATCTCAGGAAGGAAACCCATTTCCTATCCTCACATAACTCTACCAGCTCTCATCTATATTCCTAACTGGTAGTTCACATTTTAGTTTTAATATGTATAAAACTTTGCTTTTCTCCAATATCCCCAAAGAGCTGTTAAAGAGAAGCAAAATTTAAATTACATGCATTTTATAGAATCCCTGGCCCAATGTATTTGAAGGTAGAATGGTAAGGAAAAAGAGAGTTAGTGGAAAAGGCAAGAATGCAGAAAAAGCAATTACACAGTTATTAATTACACAATTACACATAATAGGTCCTTATTGAAGTAACACACTTATTTTCAAATAAAGAAACACAAAACATGACAAGGTGCTTACTTTTCACTCAATTTTAACAGAGATTCATACATGGCATGTTACATTTCTCAACTTCAAAATGTTTTATGTTTTTCCTTGGCTTTTTCCTGGGAAAAGGATGAGGCAGCCTAAGTGTACCTGGTTATCAGAATACAAACAAGGTGTAGTATTAACATATAATAACAGAGATAAAAAAATAGTAGCCATGTAGTATCAAAATGATACTATAGTAAGTCACCACTTCTGCAAAGGAATCATTCCTAATAGCAGGGGGAAAAGTCTGTTCTGGTATTTTTAAACAATAGACTGAATAGTAAGCATGGAGTGATAACTTTTTGAATAAAACTTACATGTTCTGGGTTGGGTATATTGTCTATATCTGAAAATATATAATTTAGTTTTGTGACTCTAGTACGGAGAAATCATTATAAAAGCAAAATACAGTCTCCCATTATGTTTTTGGATGTGTAATTATTGTGACGTTTGGTTTATAGCATTGAGGAAAACCAAACAAATCTGAAAGCACAGTACTTATCAGAACTTGAATTTAATGTAGGTAGAGAAATTAATCTGGGTAAAGAAGGGTAAATGTGTTTAACACTAAACTTAAGGGTCCAGTATTCTGCTAGTTTTATGAGGGTCATCTGCCGGAGCAATCAAACATCTTTCAGGCGGGTGTGGGACATTTTTCCAAAGTGCAGGAATAATGAATGGCAGCATTTCACCTAGGAAATCTGTCTGTTGGGTCAAAGGGAATCTCCAGACTATTTTAAACAAGTCACTGAACCAGAACACCTGTACCAAAGGTGATACAGAGTTCAACTTCAGTCCTTTGTTACAATCCTTACATCTTGGGTTCCTATTTCTGATTCACAATTTTCTTTTTGTTTTTGTTTTGTTTTTTTGAGACAGAGTGCTGCTCTGTCACCTAGGTGAGAGTGCAGTGGTGTCATTATAGCTTACTGCCACCTCAAACTCCCAGGCTCAAGTGATTCTCCTGCCTCAGCCTCACAAGTAGTGGTGCACACCACCATGCCTGGTTAATTTTTCTACTTTTCATAGAGACAAGGTCTTGCTATAATGTTCAGGCTGGTCTCAAACTCCTGGCCTCAAGTGATCCTCCCATCTTGGCCTCCCAAAGTGCTAAGAATACAGGCATGAGCCACCATGCTCAGCCCATAATTTTCTTGCTTAAATGAGAACACTGACTTCCCTTTTACAAATTATAATCTTTAAATCCCAGACTCTCACAGCCAAAAAATAATTTTTTTATTATTGAAGATGTATTTAATTTTTTAATTGAAGTAACCCAGGTCCCGAACATGAAGGTAAAATATTATGTTAATCTGCGTAACAAATTGTCACAAACATTGGGTTAAAACCACACAGATTTTTTTTTTTAATTTTACAGTTTCTGGAGTCTAAAGTCCAGGCAGGCCCCGTCTGTTCAAGGTCTCACAAGGCTGCAAGCAAAACGTCAGCCAGGCCACATTCTCATTGGAAGTTACACCAGGGAGGACTCTGCTTCCAAGTTCATTCAAGTCCTTGTTAGCATTTGTTTCCTTTGTTTCCTTACAGCTGTGTTTCTAAGACACCGTCTTTTTTTGCTATTCTAGGGTCTGCCTGCAGTTCTCTGCTACTTGGGATTCTCCAGCATGGTCACTTACTTTATTAAGTCACAGGTTGAATCTCTGGCTTCAGTCTGCAAAGAGGGACTAATATATATTTTAACACAACCAGAGAAGCGACATTCCATCACCTTTGTCAAATACCATTAGTTAGAAGCAAGTCGCAGATTCCGTCCATACTCAAAGGGAGAGGTTCACATGAAGAAATTGGGCCAGGAGAAAATTTTCTCTTTGCCTTCTGAAGGTTCCTGAAAATCACCTGACAAAGGGCAGATGAACAGGAGAAAAGGCATACAAAATTTATTAACATACACGCATGTGCCCGTGAGTCATACAACATGTGAACTCCAAGAGGGGCCAATGGCTGCTGCTTAAATCCTCTCTTCATGGAGGAGAGCTGTATGGCTTTGGGAGGTGCTAGGCAGATGGAACAGGAAGGTGAGGGGCAAAACTGCACAGGAACAAAGGTCATGTTATTAAGCAGATACCCACCCCCCCATCCCAAGTCATCTCTTAGAGTGGCCCTCAGAAGAACAGATGAAAGGTCTGTCTGGCATGGTGACAACTCCCAGTCTTTTCTCTTCTCTTATAATTGATGTTTCCTGGTTATTTGATGAGATCCCTAAGAAGAGGGTTTAAGACAATTAAATATATTTTGGAAAGAAGCTTTTCTTGTCAGATAAGGAAATCCCAGAGAGAGTTCCTCCCTGTGCTTGATGCCAGCAAGGGGAGGGAGGAAGCAAGGTTCAAGGGACCTCAGCATGTCAAAGTGCCAGTCTTCATGGGCATAGCTTTCTGGGCCCCAAAGGTAGGAGAAAAATTAAAACAAGTGAAATAACTCAAATGCAGGTTGTATTTCTTAACCTAGTTCAATAAATATCCCTTTTATGGGAAGTGAAAATCACGAAATTGACTTAAGACTTTTAGCTTTGTCTCCCCTATGTTTTCTCATATTGCTGTGATGTTGAAAATGAGATGCCCCACTATGAGGTGAGAATTTGAAGTCTACTGCCCTCTGGCTGAGAGATCTATTCAAGTCCATTAATTGCTTAGAGTCTTGTATTTCTGTCAATAAAATGGAGCAATAATGTACATTCCATAAAGTTACTTTTAAGATTAAATAAATTTCACTGGTGAAAGGTTATTTCATTAATTTTTCCTTGTATGTATATTTTTTCTTTGTGTGTATATCAGAAAGGCTGAACTGCATTAGTACTACATTTTCTTTCAGCTTCAATTTTCCATACTCAAGATCTCTCCTGGGATTGATAGAGGTCTGCTAAAACTTCTCTGACCATGTCAAGTGGTCTGAGCATGTTTTCACAGAAACTGGACAATGCCAAAATAGATATTGGGGTTTTCAGAAGTATATTTTATAGACTTTTTCATTTTGTAAATAGATGCAACATGATTCTGAAACATTCATTAATGCATTTTTCATATTTTCAGATTGTGGGTTTTTTTGGGGTCTATGCAGAAAAAATATTTGGTCAGTTTTTTAATATATATACACATATATATGTGTGTATATATATGTGTGTGTGTAAGTGTGTGTATATATATATTCATTTATTTTTTGGAGACGGTGTTTCACTCAGGCTGGATCAGTGATACAATCACAGCTCTCTGCAGCCCTGTACTCCTGGGCTGAAGGGATCCTCCTGCCTTAGACTCCCGAGTAGCTAGGACTACAGGTGCACATCACAATGTCCAGCAAACTTTTTAAATTTCTTGTAGAGACAAGGTTTCATTATATTTTCCAGGCTGGTCTTGAAAGCCTGGCCTTAAGCAGTCATAGTGCCTCAGCCTCCCAAAGTACTAGGATTATAGGCATGAGCCCAGCAATGTCTTTTTCTTTAAATATGTCTCTTTTTTTATGTATGCCATTTTTTCCCTGCCCACTTTCAAATTCTTTGAATTTCCATAGACCATTCAAATAGCCCCAATCTGAAAACCTTTGACTGATTTAACTTCCCTCTAACGTAATCTTTTAAAGCCCAATTATACCTTATTTTTTCTAAATTTTGGCAATAGTATTTGGAAGTATTTGAAAATAAAGTCTTAAGGGGTTGTAGCTTAAAGTAATGAAAATTTCCTTTGAATATGATACCTCATCCCTATTAAATCCCCTAAAAAAACCATTTGCTATTTTCTGTCAAATGTGTTTTGCCCGAAAGGAAGAAAGTAATTACTATGAACAGGATTAGATCTGTTTGGCAAATATTTTCATGGCACCCCTGTAAGCATTTTAGTTGACTTCAAACTAAAGCTAAAATAAATTAGCTTTATTTCTCTTCCTGATTTTGTAGCTTTCTTGCTCCCAGAGAGTTTTGACACAGTGACTGTTGTTACTTACAAGAATATTGGATTTCATTGGGCGCTAGATCATGCCATTCTTTTTTAGCCATGTTACTTTCATAGATGATTTGCCCTAGTATAAAATCATTAAAGATATTCATTAAACATACCCCTCTTTTGTAAGGGATCAATATTCTGAAAATAAAAGGCACAGTTGTTTGCATTTAATTTCAGTCATGTTTTCTTTTAGGATTTCAGTATTTTGTTTTGAATATGCTAGAGTAGCTCCTCATATAATGAGGTAGCACTGTGTGTAATGAGCTACTGTTTATTTTTATTCCTGGCACTAGACCATACAAGGGCAAGCCCTGTTAAATATAAGTGCGTACATAAGATGCTCCTTCAACCTGCAGTAAGGGCCTGTTGGAACAGAGGATGAACAATATTTTGCCTTCTGTTTTGTCTCCAGGCAGATGATAGTGGCTCCAGTCTTTGTGTTTAGAGACCTAGATCTGCTATGCCCAGTGATTCTTCCCCCTGCAAGTTCACTGATATTTTCTAACTTAAAAGACCAAGGCAGAAAACAGTTATTTCTTATTATGTTAAGTCAAATTTTTAAAAAAAGGTAGAAACAGACTTAAGGCAGCTTAACCCAATTGACCATGAACTCAACTTACACCAAGCGACATAGGTTTATCAGCTCAACAACTTATGCTTAGTTAACTAACCGATTGTTAACTTTCACTTTAGTTACTTTTTCCAAGCATTATAGTTTGTCTTTAATTTGGGCTATCTGGCGTTTGAATGCTTTTTCTTTTTTTAACAAAAAATATTTTTCTTAAACACAATTTCAATCAACTGGACCTCAAAAATATTAAAAACACTCAAATTATTTTAAGTTATCTATTAGTAATCCACTAATTGCCTAAACTAAATAAGGTACAATTTTTGGGAAATTAGAATAAATAGGAGGAGGGGATAAGAGGAGCTAAGAAGACAAAACCCAAAATGAATCTAAACAGAAAATAAAGTTGCATATGCAAAATAGAAATAATTTGAATTGAAAAGAAATATAATCTACAGGAAAACTGCTATTTATAGCATTGAATAGTTTATAAAATGCCTTTATATACTTAAAGAGTTGATAAACTGGTAAAAAAAAATTTAAAAATTTGATTACTATTGTTGTGAGTCTGGTGAAACATAGAACAAAGGTGGAAAAAAGGATTTTTTTATTCCAGTAATTTTATGTCAAATTGATTCAGTGCCTTTTAAATATACATACAATTTAGAAAAAACATATTCTATTAGGAAAAATCACACTTGGAGATTCAGCATAGGTTTTAAGTAATATTTAGCACTCCCAATTCTATGTCTCTCTCAACTGGAGGCCTGTTATAGATAGTTTCTAAGATCCACTACAGAATATAAAATCCTATGATCATAGTACTATTAATATTATTATCTGTACATATATACCCAAACACAAATAACCAAATTGGATTCTCAATTTGACACCTTCAGAGCTGCTTTTTGCATAGTAGAGTGATTACATTGTTTAAAAATCCCAATGAAACACTTTGAAATGAATACAACTTTATTTAATTTAGTTCCTTAATAAGCAAAACAAGCCTATGCAACAGATGCAACTTGTATAACTTTTCCCCCTAGAGTTTTCCAAACTAAGGCAAAAATGTTTTATTGGTTAATTTTAAATTACTGACTTTCATCCTATACACTTCAATGTTGTTGCTATTGATGGAGTCAATATAAAATTTAGGATACTGTTACACATGCATACCAGAATTTCCTATTAGCTTCAAGCATCTTTCTGGGGAAAAAAAAAATACCATCAGAAATATCAAATCCTATAACATCTGTCCTCTAGAAATGTAACAAGCATATAGTCTTCAATTTATTACATAATATATTTGATTACAAGTTATACACAAAAGTGAAACTAAGGTTATTAGTGCCTCCCATTCAATATGTGTTGAACAATATTACTGGTAATTGTTACGTAGACAGTGACAAATATGTAAGTATGGGGATGTGGCAAAAAAATAGAAGCTTCATTGCTAGGAATCAAAAATGAGTAATGACTTTTTTTATCATTTTTAAAAAGTATAATGTTTTACAATATGAAATCGTTTCCATTTATATATTCATAGACTAATATATAAAGTTTATCATTCCATTTTAAAGTCATATTTCTTTTAGATTTTGAAAGATATTAATAGGATTGTTCTTATATATAAAAAAAATTGTGTCAGAATTTAGTGTATCCGTAAGATAGTATTTGAGAAAGACAAAGGGTTTTAGGGAGTAAATTAGTAAAATGGTAAAATGAAGGTAGATAAAAGAAAAATTTACCACAATTAATAGTGCATCCAGAAATATGCTAGGCATCTTAAATGTATTATTTCATTTATAATGTAGTAACTATACCTTTATTGAGAGGTTTAAAAAAGACATATAAACACTGGAGATTTAAAAAAGATCAGTAGTGCTGCTTTTGCCTTTTATTAATATAATGGTATTCAACAAAAATTTCTTTCTTTTTACAAATTATACTATTATGAGGCATAGTTGCATGAAAACATCTTCCCCCAAATTCCATAACATAATTATTATGTTAATGTTTTCTTGATAAAATTTATTATAAATATTCTACATATTTATGGCTATTATGTTAAAACATGCAGAAAAAGAAAACAAACAGATGCACCATAATCTCATCATTCAGAGATAATATATGTTTTGTTCTTCATCTTTGTCTTTTTAACATGCATATATGTACATAGAAAGAAAATGACTGCTTTGTACCCTATTTGGTGCAAGTATTTAGCTTGTAATTAGTGAGATTATATTAATATATAAATGCACTTTATTGTTATTAAATTGGGCAATTCAGAAAATTATGAGGCAGATATGATCAATCCATTTATCCATTTTTCCCTCCACAGGCAGATGTAGTTAATAACTTTGTGTATTTTTTCATTTCATTCTGTGTAGATTTATATAATATACACACAAAGCATATTTTAACATAAATTTTGACATAAATGCAATTACATAATTGTGTCCCTCATGGTTATAATTTTCCATTCATTACTAGAGTTGTTTATATAAATGCCTCTCTTACTCACAAACTCTATTCTGTAAGGGCATAAACCAAATCTCTTTTGTCTTTGTAAGCACAGGTATGAGCATACCAGGCATGTAACAAATAATCAATTATCACATGGGAATTTGAGTAAATAAATGAATCACTAGATGAACAAATATATACTATATATTTATTAATATAATGCATACTAGATATATCTGTAGGTCTTTAAGCTCTTTCAAGACACTCTGTAAATGTCTACAGAATTTTTTGTAGCAGCTGCAAAATTTTATGTAGCATAATTTAATTAATTTTTTACCTGTTGGCGGATACTTAGTTGTTTTGACTTTTTACTAACATAACACATTAAATTATTGAGAACATAGATTTTTACAACCATGTGTAGATATTTATGTAGGAATGTGGAGAAAATAGAAATACTTTGTCAAAGTTACACATATTTGAATTTTAGATAGATACTGACATATTGCCTTCCAAAGCTTCTTTGCCAATATACACTTCAATTTCATCAATATGGTATGAAAATGCTCTTTAACCTTACATTCTCCAAAATACTTGATAATATTCATCTCTTTAATTGTATAAAAATGATGTGTAAAAAGGAATACCTTATTGTTTGTTTAACTGGCAATCTACTGGTTTCTAGTTTGAGCACCTTTTCATTATTCACTGTCCAATTGAATTTCTTCATTTTAAATCATCTGTTTTTATCTCCTATACACTGCGTTATTGGACTAATTATCTTATTCTCAACCAGATGGTAGGAATTATACATAATCTGGATGCTAAGCACTTTTAAATATTCTGAAAATAATTTTATTAGTCATTAAATGTTGGACATTTTTTAAAAGTTTACAAGTACTTTGAAAATGGATGTATCCAACTTTGTGTGGAAAACAAATAGAAATATTATCCACAGGTTAGGAAATTTTGGATAATTCCCCAAAGACAGAATATGGCAAGGATCATACATATGGAAATCAAAACCAGAGGAAATTACAGCTCAAACGTAATGCTGGAGAAATATCCTGGTGGGGAGAAGGGAGGCCATTCTCGGTAGGGGAGTGGAGGAAGGTCTATGTGAGCATAGTAATGAAGTGACAGATTGAGCCCTGAAGGGGTGTGGTAAGACCTCAGGAAGAGGGGTATGTCACTGAGCTGTTCCCTTGGACACATATGGCTCCACAGGCTGCATTCTCAGCTTCTTGCCCTTACCTGGCTCTTACTCATTTCTCAAACTGAATTCTTAAGCTTTTCCACAGCTTCCTTGAGGACTAGATATCTAGCCAAGAAATTCTTCTCTTTCTGTTTAACCAGCCAATCACAAGTCCTGCCTTGCCCTATCACTTACTTAATGGTTCTCCATTGATTGGACCTTTAGTACTTATCCTCCCAATTTGAAATTTATGAATGCTGCAGTGAAAGGAGTTTTTGAAAAGAAGATTATAAGGTAGAAAGAAGTTCTTCTTAAAATTATTTTCAGATGCACAGGCATATTCCATCAATCCCAGTATGGCGGTAGCACTAATACTTCCCCAAAAGTCGAGAAGGTAATTTCCATCTTTCCCAGATGTGTCACTAGATTTATTATCACTTTGATTTTTGTTTGGTGTGTGTGTGTGTGTGTGTGTGTGTATGTGTATTTTGTACTGAACACAATTCCACTCTTCTAAGCCTTTTTAAAAAATGTATTTTACTTTATAATTTTGAAGAGCATGCACTATGAGCTGCTAGATGCCTTGTAAGCTCTTACATATCATTTCTTAGACTGAAATAGAATATTCTTTTGAGAATATTCTGTATTTCCCTGCTTTTTATGTGTTCGGTTACAAGTAGAATAACCAAAAGAATAAATTTTAGTAGTTGTGAGGGCTAAATCAAATTATTGCTTTTTTGTTTAAGGTCTTAGAAGAGTAATCAAAAGATATGGCTCCTGAAAATGACAGTGTTTTTATTTCTAAAAAACCAAAATTATTCTCATTGTCCTCCTGCTGTTGAGTTTCCTGGAGGTATGTCTTTGGAGATGATCAGATACTCCCATTGCATGTTGTAATTCTTCCTTCATAATACTTACCATATTTGTAATTACTTTTTGATTATCTATGTCCCCACTAGACTGTAATTACAAGAAAACAGAGACAATGTCTGTTTTTCTCACCTCTGTATGCACTGCACCTAAAAATCTGCTTGACTCATAGGTCTTTTTTGAGCTGAATTGAATATAATAGCCACCCTTTGGTACTGGGCTTCATCTTCTTGATCAGTGCTTCTTAGCCAGGAAAATGTAATCATGTAAAACTGCAAAATTAGGATGTATGTATGATGCATTTTACAGATTTACCAATATACAGGTATACTTCTTTTTATTGTGCTTTGCCTTATTGTGCTTTACAGATATTACATTTTTTACAAATTGAAGGTTTGTGGCAACACAAACTGTACTGAGTGAGTCTATTGTCAGGGCACCATTTATTCAACAGCATATGCTCCCTTACTGTCTCTGTGTCATATTTTGGTAATCTCATCATATTTCAAATTTTCATTATTAGTATATCTGTTATGGTGATCTGTCTTCAGTGATCTTTGATATTATTGTTGTAATTGTTAGGACACCATGAACTGCACCCATATAACACTGTGAACTCAATTGATAAATGCTACGTGTGTTCTGACTGCACCACTAGCTGTCCCCCAACTCTCTTTCTCTCCCTGGGTCTCCCTATTCTTTGAGACACAGCAATATTGAAATTAGGCCAATTAATAAAATGGCATCAAAGTGTTCAAGTGAAAGGAAGTTTCACATGTCTCTCACTTAAATTCAAAAGCTAGAAATGATTAACTTAGTTAAGAAGGCACTTTGAAAGCTGAGACAGGCCAAAAGCTAGACCTCTTGAGCCAGTCCGCCAAGTTGTGAACACAATGGAAAAGATTTTGAAAAAAATTAAAGGTGCTACTCTAGTAAACGTATCAATTATATTATAGAAAAACAGCTTTATTGCTGATATGGAGAAAGTTTTCATGGTTTAGATAGAAGATTAAAGAGCTACAATATTCCCTTAACCCAGAGCCTAATCCAGAGCAAGGCTCTGACTCTCCTCAATTCTATGAAGGCTAAGAGAAGTGAGAGAGTTGCAGAAGAAAAGCAGAGGTTGGTTCATGAGCTTTAAGGAAAGACATCTTGATAACATAAAATACAAGGTGAAGCAGTAAGTGCTGATGTAGGACCTGTAGCAAGTTATCCAGAAGATCTAGGAAAACTGATAAAGGTGGCTACACTAAACAACAAATTTTCAATGTCAGCCAAACAGCATTCTATGGGAAGAAGATGCCATCTAGGGCTTTCATAGCTAGAGAGGAGAAGTCAATGCCTGGCATCAAAGCTTTGAATGACAGGCTGATTCTATTGCTATAGTCTAACTAGAGAACTAGAATTTAGAAGTGGAGCCTGAAGATGTGACTGAATTGCTGTAATCACAAGACAAAACTTTAACAGATGAGTTGCTTCTTGTGGATGAGCAAGGAAAGTGGTTTCTTGAGATGGAATCTACTGCTGGTGAAGATGTTGTGAAAATTGTTGAAATGACAACAAAAGATTTAGATTATACAAACTTAGTTGAGAAAGCAGCATCATGGTTTGAGGGGATTGATTCTAATTTTGAAAGAAATTCTGCTGTGGGTAGAATGCTATCAAACAGCATTGTATGTTACAGAAAAATTGTTTATGAAAGGATAAATCAATGCAGCAAACTTGATTGTTGTTTTATTTTAGAAACTGCCACACCCACCCCAACCTTTAGCCACCGCCACCTGATTAGTCAGCAGCCATTGACATCGAGGAAAGATCCTTCACCAGCAAAAAGATTATGACTCTGATGGTCTTTAGTAGTTTTAAGCAATAAAGTATTTATTTTTAAATTAAAGTATGTACATTTTTATATATAAGGCTATTGCACACATAATAGATATTAGTACACTATAAACATCACTTTTATATACACTGAGACACCAAAAAATTTGAGTGCCTTGTTTTATGGTGATATTTACTTTATTGAGGTGGTCTTGGAAGTGAACTTGCAATATCTCTGAGGCATCTTTTATATCTCTGCGTATCTCTTAAATCTTCATGTGAACCTACTATGGCAGTGCCTACTTGCACATAATTGATGCTTCATAAGTATTTACTGGATGATGTATGATTTATTGAATGACCAAATAAATACCTGTATGTTATTCAATGAGACGTGAGACATTCACCCCATATTGAGTCTTTTCTGTTATTTGCTGGTTATGACCTAGCTTAAGTCACTTAAGCTGGGCTCCCTCACATGGAAAATGAAAACAATGCTTGTGTTACTGGGCTATTAAGGACCTGTAATAAGATTATGCCTGTGAAAGCCCCTAGTGGTATACCTGGTACATAATAAGTACGAGGTATACCTTCTGAAGAAATTCCACTCCTTGTGTGGATTGATTAAAAAGTTCAATATTTTTGTTTGTTTTTTCATTTGTCTTTAAAAGAAAGCATGCTGGACTTATTTTTTTTTAAAGTATGTAATACCTAATTGAACAATCCTTACATATTTGATAAAATAATATTATTTTTATTAAAACATTTAGAAAATGTTTAAGCTGCATCTTGCAGTGTTATTTTTATCTTATAAAACCTTTCTTAAAATTTGCCATTCTGTCTGTTGTGAAACCAAATAAGAGCTCCTAAACAAAAACAGCTGTTGTTATGCTTTCAATCCCCTTACTACTGTTAAACACTGTTACTGATTACTTAATAATTATTTGATTCTATCAAACAATATTCTTTGTGTAGCAAGACTATTCCATTATCCCTGATTTCTTTCCTTAATTGTGATATATTTGAGATGATATGAAAAATTAAATTACATAAAATAAAATAATTAAAAATCTGAAAAAAAAATTTGCCTTGCAAAGTTCTCTAATTACATACATTTATAATAGAACATAGTACTGCTAATCAAAGACATGTGCCTGATTCTTTTTTTCTAATAAGTAAATTTTTGGCTCACTCTCTGTTCTTTGATCATCAATAATTTCTGAAGGCTACTTATTGATTTACTTATAAGAGTTTGATTAATTGAAATACAGAAGATCAAGGTTGGAGATAGTATACACAGGTATTATTTGACTACAAATCCATTGTTTTCTAATTTAAAAAATTATTATTTCAATGCCATTGAAGGATATTTCAAGATGAAAACATGGATTATTGATATTTTACTATTAAATAGGATACTTTAAAAAAAGTAAAGTTGGAATTATTGGCTTTCCTTTTATCACCAAACTTCTTGAAAGAGGTCTGTGCTGTATTTCTACACTCCTCGTCATTCATTTATAACACAGAATTTCCAATATACCTTCCAACCTATCACCCTGATGAAAGTACTTTTGCAAAGACCACCAATGACCATGTGAGTATCAGGGCCTAAAGGATTTCACACCTTTCTATTTTATCGAATGGTGCTTCAAAGCTCTTCTTGAAACTCCCTTTTGTATTTACTCCTGTGTTATTGCAATGTCTGATTGTCTCCCTAAATTTCCAATTCCTCTCTTTTTCTTTTCCATTTGGAGTTCAAATTCTGTCAGTACAACCTTACTTTCTCCTTAATGTTCCCATGCAGGAAGAGACTTTGAGATATCTACCAGATCCAAGAGTTTATGGTTCTATTGTTTTATAGATCCTATTCCTTATATCACTTTCTAAATTATATACAGTTTTTAAGGTTTATTCCTTGACTTTTCTCTCCTCTGTTCTGAGCAAATAGCAGTTTTTTCAATCTCTGCTTCAAAATTCACTTCTATGGAAACTCTTAAATTGCTATCTCCAGATTTAATGTTTAACCACATTTTTCTTAACTGAAACCCTTCAACCTGCTGTGCCTCTGAAACTCTTCAGGTAACTGAGAATTAGGTAGGCCACATGAGACTTCTCTCAGTGCTCTGAACATGTCTGGTGAATTTTCTATTTTCATTTACAATATTCTTTCCACCTAATAGGATAAACCCATGTGAATAAATCCAATCTGGCCTTCAGCACCAGAATAAAGCCACCTTTTCCATGAAGCTTTTGTTCTTGCACTATTCAGCTACAATATTTCCCAGCCTTTATAAGGTCCTTGGAAGATAATTCAAATAAAATACAATAGGCACCTGTTCTTGCAGAATGCATAGTCTATTTCTTTTCTTATTCTCAAACAGTTGCAAGAAACTCCCTCTCCTTTCTGTTCTCGAATTTAGTACAGGCATCTCTCTTGTGATACTTACCCATCCTTGTTTTCTTTGCAGTGCATTGTACACACTAGGCATCATGGTAAATGAAAGAACTGTTTAATTTAAGACAGTTTATGAAATAGAAAACAAATTGTCTAGCCTGTCTAATCATATAACTATATAAAGCAACTTGGGGAAGGAAAAAAGTTCACGTGTGGACCTCGATGAGCACGAAAGGATGACAGAGAGTGAAATAGGAGAAAGACAGACAGCCGTAGGGCAAGGAGCAAATCAGTGTGTGGGGTTGGAGAGAGCCAGGTACAGGAGCCTCCACGACTGCCAGCTTGTTTTCAAAAGAAGAAGTTTGTAGTTGGTTTTGTCAGGATCTAACATCAGTAACATTGTGACAACATAGTCCCACGATACAGAGACAAATATATTTAGTCTCCAAATAGCGAGTAACACTGAGGAGCTACTCCAGGAGTAAGTCCTCCAGCCCACGGCTGATATTCAGTAATGCATTTTAGTCTTTAGAAAGGAGATTTTGAGAACCAAGTAGAACACCACGCCTCAGGACTAGTGCACTGAGTGTGAGACCAAGACAGGAAATCAGGCATTGCCAGTTAAGGCAAAACTCCACTTACCAAACTCTCAGTCAACTGTATAGATGTTTTTAGAACAAGTTATATGTCCTGTTTGGGAATAGTGGGTGATGTTTGGCATCTAATAGCAGCAGGAGTGATTTGATGTTGAGTCTATGAAAGCTGAGCTATATGTGCGTAAGTCCTTCCTGTCAAATGTCAGGGTCTATGAACCTGAGACTGCTGATTGAGATCAAGTTTTTATTAAAGGATGAAATGAAAGAGATGCACAGGTTATAAACAACAGAGAAAAATCATTGGTATGTTTATAATCAAAATAGGCAAACATTCTAGCTAATAAGTTTTAGAGAATAAGCATTATGTAGGTTCAAAGTAAAAGTTATTGTCATCTAGTATAACATAAAGTTGTTTATATTTATTAAAGTTAAATAATTTAACAGAAAATAAATGTTTTATATAACATGTAAAGTTCCAATTTGGAGTACATCAGTGTAAAGTAGAATAAAATATATTTTTATTTGAGAAAATGAAGCAAAACCAGTCTTGTATCTTAACTTGTTCTAACCTTTTTTTCAATGGTGTATTACACTAAAAAATGAATAATTTAGCTTTCTATTAATATTTTAGAACTACACCAAAAGAAGTTTAAAATAGTACTATTTATCATTTTGCATGTCTTTTGTTAGGGTCAATGCTAATAGTTTTTCCTACATTCGTTCACTTAATCCCTCTTATATTAGTATATGGCAGGTATTATTTTTCCTTTTTAAAAGATGCTAACTTTGAAGCTCACATGGATTAAACAATTTGTTCAGTCTCTTATTATTAGTATGTAATGGAGCTGGGAATTCACAAAATACCTGGTAGATTTATAAAGTCTTAGTATTTAAGAAACACACCATTAAAAACAAGTCAATGGAAGCACAGGGTCATAGAATATGGATGATATACAATCCATCAGAGGGAATGAGACTGAGAAAATCTACCAGTGATAGCAGTGTGAAAGACAACACAGGCTTACTCATCAAGGAGACGATGAGGTAACAATGTGATTGACTTTAAGAGATGGACGATTTCAACATGTTTGCCCAGAAGCCTGAGGTGTTTTTCTCTCTTTGCAGGGGTCAACAAATACTGATGAAAGAACATGTGCAGAGAAGGTAAGGGTATTTTTTTAGCCTCTGCCAGGGGATACTACAATGTTACTTCTACCTTCAAACCTTCTCTTCAGTAGCATGGCTTACTGGGGGTCTAATAGACCTATTGTGATAAAATAATTTTTATCACAATATCACATTGTTGCTAGCTACAATGGTATGAAATGTATACTTTTTGAACAATGTCTTGAGAATAAGAAAGCATAACATAGTATCTAAATAGTGACAGTGAAGACTTTGCAAAAAAATTTAGAAATTATTTAATTTGGTAAAGAAATCCTATAATTAAATTACTAACAATCAGTATGATATGTAAAGAAATTTTATACAGATATGTATATAATTTTAGAGGCAATAATATATGTTAAGATTACAGAAAGAAACAGAAAATATAAAAATAAACTTGCTTTAGTTTTCATTAACTTGTAAACGGGGAAGAAAGGAAAGGGATGTTTTTTTCTGATAAATGTTAGACTCTATTATCAAAGGAAAAGTTTCATCCTAGTCACAGTTTGTGAGTTATATGAAGAAAAGCATCTTCCAAATATAAATAATGCTTATTCCAAAATATTATGCAATTTTATGAAATATAAGTCGTGCTCTCATTTGTGCCTCTGGTTCCAGGAAAATTAGCAATACGGGTATATCAATTTACACACATTTGTAATTCCTTTAGTGTTTAAAAATTTCCAAGCCAGAAATATTACTTAGAACTGAAGACTTTACAAGAAATACATATTTTAAAAATTACAGATGCAGATAAGTGTCCTTTTCCTCAGTCCTTTGCACAAAAAATAGTAAACAAATGAACAAAAATCCACTTTGGTTGTTGAACATTTAATTAGATTGAGCAGCAAGCTTTCTTAGCCCTGATAACACTCATAATCATTTCTGACTCTGTCCAGAATTGTTCAAAGTTTATTAACTACATAAATGACTACATTTTTCTTTCTGTCCTCACTTAACTTTTCTCAAATATTACCCAAACCATGCAAAAGTTTAACTACATGAGTCAGAATATAACCAAGTTTTTATAGTTAGCAGCCTAGTGGTTTCCCTCTATTTGGTTATCACATAAGCCCAAGGAAAGCGAAAGTATTAAATTATGAATATGCATTTATAGGAAAAAGTGATTATGATGAAGTATGCATTGCACAGGCTTGGGAGTCAGAAATAACATGCTTGGAGGCCGAGATCCACATTTACTAACAATTTGGCTTCTGATAAGCTTCTTAATTTCTCTAAGCCTCAGTTTCCTTATACGAAAAATGGCATAATCACACCTCAGGGTTGTTTTGAGGATTAAAAGGCATAACATATGTAAATTGCCCTGCACAATGTTTGGCTTATAGTAGGCACTCAAAATTGCTAATCCCTTTCCCTATGATGAACTAAAATGGTTAGAGCTTCTATGCTGACAAAACTGGGTCTCACTTTGGTTTTGAAAATTGGTAGTTCATGATTAGGGGTAACCGAAAGAAAAATCTTCCAACCAACTCTCACAATGTTGCCAGGCAATGACATCTACCCAGGTACCATCCCTCTGTATTACCCTTGTGCTTTGCTTTCAGTCTTGTAGGAAGAATAAATCTCAGAGTAATTCCTAAAGCCAACTCTCCTCTTGGGCACCAGATTCCATGTACTCTTACCTCCTCATAGTCATCTTCCAAGTCTCCTTTCTCATTCTTAGATCGTAATTTTTTTGTCTGATGTACTGAATGATTTCCATTGGCACACATCTTAAAACATCTTAAAATATTACAACAATTTAAAACATTTTTAAAAATATTAAATCCATGTTTCCGTGATTATACGTATTAAAACATCTTAAAACATTGGCATGCCATGTTAAAACAATATTTAATAGTCTTCTCTTATCCTAGGGTGGGACCTCAGAAGCAATCTGTTCAGAGCAAAGACCATATTAGGAGATGATTCTGTATAGATAATTTTTTTAAGATAATAAAATAAAAACAAGTAAACTCAAGATTTTTATTGTTATAATTATTATGCCCTGGTAATTTTAAACAATGTCAGTCATAAAATGGTCCTTCCCAACAACAACAAAAATCTTCGTGGTCTAAGTTTTAAACAATTGCTCTGGTTATTGATGAATTTTAATATTATAATATCATGTATGTGTTATACATGTGTATATATGTGGTTAAGTTTAGCATATGTATTACTTATTCTTTAACAAATATTATATTACATGGGAGTAATATATCTGAAATTGTAGTTATACAGTTTTTACCTGACATACAAGAACTCAGGTACACATATTCATGCTGAGGATTAAGTAATAAAAGTTTGACATTGTTTGAGCATGCTTCAGGTGAAATTCTTGTCTCCTATCCCAGTACTCTGGTATATTCCTAAGTTTGAACAGGGGATTCAAAGAGAACAATGAGATCACAATGATTTTTCATATAAACATGAAAAACAGAACTCAAGTTATTTTGATTCTGTCATTCTGTGTACAAATCATGTTCTAAGCCTTGCACAAGCTTTTCTTCATCTGTTTTTTTTTTTTTCTTTTCTTGGAAAATTTATTATAGTGATTAAAAAACATTAATTCATTACTTTCCCCCTCCCTTATTTGTACTGTAATGTTTAGTTATGTATCTATTTAATTCTGGTTATATATACACGTTATCCTTACATTTTTTTCTGTATTTATTTTGTGAACATTATTTGCTTCATTCCATTATTATTGTTACTGAAAAGAAATGTGTCCCGTAGAAGAGAGGGTGTTGAAAAATAATGTCTTCTGAGTGTCAAATACACTTCAGTATCTTATTGCTTAGTAGCACATTTCTTTCCAGTGACAACACTGTTTCTGTGTTCTCTGTTGCCTTGAGTCATTTACTTTGTCTTTTTTCTTTTCTTATAATGCATAAGCATTTAAAACTATAATTTTCCCCATAAGCATCTCCAAAATTTTGATAGGTTGTATTCTAATTATCATTAAGTTTGAAATATTTCCTAAATCCTATTTTTATTTCATCACTGACCCATGGATTCTTTAGTAGTGTGTTGTTCAGTTACCAAATATCTTTGAATTTGTGGTTATAAAAATTATTATCATTGAAATTTATTATAACAGCTTTATTGAGATACATTCACATACCATAAAGTTTACTTTTGTATCCTGAAAGTATAGAATTCAGTGTTTTGTTTGTTTGGTTTTAGTCTATTCACAGAATTGTACACCTATGAATGCTATCAAAATTCTGCTGTGGTCAAAGAACACATTCAGTAAGATTTAAGTTCTTAAAATAATATTTAGATATTTGTTATGCTCTGACACATGGACTATGCTGAAAATTTTATGTATACAACAAAACAATGTGTATTCTGCAGTTATTGAGTGAGTGTTCTATAAGTTTTAATTAGAATAGGATGTTTGATAGTGTTTATGTCTTCTAAAATCTCAATTTTTTTAATATAGATCTAACAATTTCTGAAAAAGAGATGTTAAAATTTTCTACTATGATTGTGAAATTGTCTATCTCTCCTTTTAATTCTAACTACCTTTCTTCATGGATTTTAAAGCTCTTAGAATAATTACCTACACATTCATAAGTAGTATATCTTCCCAATGCATTCACAGTTTTACTATTAGGAGGTCTTACTCTTTAATAATATTTTTCCTGAAGTCTGTTGTGCTTGATATTAATATAGCCACTTCACCTCTTTTATGATTGCTATTTGCTTAGTATCTTTCCTCATCCTTTTTCTTTCAACTTATCTATGTCACTATATTTAAAATGCATCTCATGCGGAGTACATATAGCTCAGTCTCATTTTGTATATTTTTATGTTAATGTCTTCTTTTAATTTTTTGTTAATGTCTTCTTTTAATTGCCCAGCCTATAAGTATTGAATTCAATTATTTACATAGTTTGATTTATGTCTACTATTTTATTATGTTTTCTCCTTGTCCCCTATTTTTGCTCCTTTGTTCCCTTTATTTCCTTCTGATATATTTATTTATTTTTATGAATTCCATATTATTTTAACCACCAGTTTTTAGCTGCACCTCTTTGAATATCTTTGTGGTTCTTGTAGTAATTATTATATGCAGCGTTAATTTTCTATAGTCCACTATAATAAATTTTCCAGTTTTTTTCAAACATATTTTTCAAGTCTAGTGTTTGCATTTGTTTCCTTTTAAAATTGTGTCTATTTTCTAAGATTTTTCAATGTCTTTATTCATTATGAGTATATTTTCCTTTAACTTCTTGAACTTGTTTATTAATAGCTTTTTAAAAAGTAATTTTTAAAAAAATGCAACATCTAGATTATTTCCAAGTCTGTTTCTATTAAGTTCTATTTGTATTATGGTATCTGTGGGTAATGTTTTCCTTCTTCTTTGTCTAATTATTTTTATTATTTTATTAATACTGTAAAAGATAAGTTATAGGTACTATTTTTATTTTTTAATCTTACCCTAGAATTTGTTGATTTTTATTTATAACAGGCAATTTGACTAAAACTGAGATATTTTTTAGGCATCCAAGCAGAGATAAATGTTGCACATATATGTCTGAGTTATAGCTATATATTTGGGAAACTGTCATTGAGTACATGGCAATTAAAATAACTGATTTAAACAAAAATTCCTTAAGAGAGGATAGAATTAAAAAAAAAAAAAGTTTTCCCAATGAAATCTTAAAGATCACCATTGCCAGGTAGGGGATAGTAAGCTTTAAAGGAAACTGAAAAAGTGTCAAGAAAACAGTTAACAGTTATAAAAAGGACACAGGTGTCATGGGAGTCAAGGAAAGGGAGTGTCTGGAGAACCTGGTGGTCAAAAATGTCATATAAAAAGTGGAGTCAGATGGGAACTGAACAATTATGCTTAGGTGTAGTGACATGAGGGCCAAAGGTGGTATTACAAGGAGTTACTGTAATGGATAAATAGGAGAGAAGCCAGCCGGGAGTGGATATTCAGCATTAGTTGAGAAGGAGACAGTACTCATTTCTAGACATTTGACAGTGAAGGAAGATTTCGATAGAGGAGTGAAGGGAAAGTAGCATCAAGATTAATATCTCAAATGAGAATTAAATATGTTTTAAGTTACTATAAAACAAAACAAAAATAGTTAAGAGAGTGTCTTTGAAGAAAGACAATGACTAATTTATTGTATTAGATTCTAGGGAAGTTCAAGGATATACAATTTAAATCACATGTGAAAGTATTGACCTTAATGGAAGGAAGGGATATTCTTAAGAATAACTCAGGAAAACAGGCATGATGGATGGCAGAATAAAGTAAATTGAAAGTTCTGAAAGCCCACTGGGCATAAGTGTTTTCCAAAAGTGAACACATCCCCTGACCCCAGGTCTGAGCACTGTTTAAGTGACCAAGTGCCCAGCTGCTGCACTATGAAATCCATCAGTGTGTTTACGCCAAGGTCATACTCCCCATGGGATACTCCATGCCTAAGACTCAGCATGGCAGGAATACAAAGATAGAACTGTTCCCGAGAGACATAGGACTCATTTGATGGCTGCCTTTGGCTCAAAGAGGCCCTGCTAGTCTGGCAGTCTAGCTTACTTTCCTTCCTTCTCTTCTTTGGTTGAAGTCATCAGAATGGTATTGCAGCTTGATGATTCTCCCAGCCTTCCCAGTACCTTCATCAATTTCTCTAACACAGGTGTTTCCTCTAATAGAATTCTTGCATACTTAATTACATCTTGTGTCTCTTTCTCACCTTAAAACAAATGGTACTTGGTGTGGTCCAAGAAACAGGCATTGGTAATATGGAGATTTGGCACCAGCTCATGTACCACCTAGCAGGCTAAGACGATATCATCTTCATTAGTAGGTGAAGCAAACATAGTCCCTGACACAAGGTGGTGGCCCGATTGCTAAAAATTTCCGAGATGATGATGTGAGAAAATGTCCCATGGGGACATACATTGTGGCAGATGTGATGAAAAACATTGGAGGAACAATACCTACAATTCCTACAAAGACAGCTGATACCTCCTAAGGCACATGGATGCCCTGTAGAAGGATAATGAGAGACTAAAGACTGACAGCAAACTGTTAATTGCCAAGTATGGGAACCAAAAAGCCTCTGTGGTAGCTCATAAACAGGCTATCATCACTTGTGGTGAAAGAGCAGACCTAGATGGGTAGCAGACACTGAAATCCTAATAAGAACATCTAGAAATTTTTAAGTGTTCATCCAAGGCAGGTCTGTTAAGCAAAGGTCAGGCCTTTGTAGAAAAAACAGGATCCTGAAAACAGGGACATATGAATCAATATCTTGGAAGATGTTATCTCTATAACAATCTTGTTATGGGTTCAACTGTTTGTCCCAAAATAATTGTTGAAGTTTTAATTGCCAGGACTGCAGAATATGAACTTATTTGGAAATAGGGTCACTGCAGATGTAATTAGTTAAGATGAAGTTATACTGAAGTAGAGTGGGCCCTTATGCAAATATGCCTGCTGTTCTTATAAGAAGAGAAGAGACACAGATACATGAAGGGAGAATGCTATGTAGTGATGGAGGCAGAGACTGAAGTGTTGCAGCTTTAAGCCAGAGAACACCAAGAATTCCTGGCAAACCACTAGAAGCCAGAAAGAGGCTGGGAAGGATCCTCTTCTACAGGTTTCAAAGGGAGCATGGCTCGGTCACACCTTCATTTTGGACTTCTAGCCTACAGAACCATGAGATGATAAATTTCTATTGTTTTAAGCCACCCAATTTGTGGTACTTAGTTACAGCAGCCTTAGACACTTCTCTAAACATTCTGGGTTTTTAGATGTGGTCCATGCCATCCTGGTAAGAGCTAGCACTGTTATGTTGGAAGATACTTAGAAGATGCTTCCCCAGAAAGTAACAGATGTCTCCTCAAGAGCCTCCCCTACCTCTTCATGGCTGCCATGCCCACATATGGGGTTAAATCTCAGCATAAACTAGTCAAGGTTGAGACTATTAATGCAGCGACAAGACTATATACCTATATAGTAGCAAGGACTAACTGGCATGTACTTAGCAGGGGCATAGTAGCACTTCTGGAATTAGACTTTAATGGTGCTGGTTCTAGGGATCAGAATGTTAGAGTGGATAAGTAAGAATATATTTACATAGGGACATTTTCTCAGGACAAGATATTTAACAACTCAGCAAGGACCCCAGAGGATGGGCAAATTGATTGCTGGGATTGCTTTTAGGAGTCCGGGGGGTGGGGGGAATGTCCAAGTCTCAGCATATAGATGCTCTGGCAGATAGGCTAGTGGGGAAGTGTGTATGATGGTGAGGGTATATTTTAAGGCCAGAAGACCCAATAAAGGATCATGTTTCATAGCAGACTCACCATTCACCAAAGCCATCAGGAGCATTCTGGCAAGAGCACGAACATCAAACAAAAGGTAATTGCTGGCTCTCTTCTATAGGGTGTGGATGATGATAGGTAAGGCAGTCACTGGCTTAGACTTGGTAACATCCCATGAGACAAGGGGATATGAAAGTAAAGGAGTTTAGGAGGCCTCTATTATTGTAATGACCGGTAAGATCAATAAGACAGACATAGGATCTTGAGACACAAGGGGCTGTGTAAATAGTTAATGAGGTATGATATCCCCAGGAGAAAAAGAGATGGAAATCCATTAAGGATTCTAGTTAATGTCTATATATATATATATGTGTGTGTGTGTGTGTATATATATTTTTTAAGAGAAAGAGTGGAGGCTGAGGGCAGTCTCTCCTATAAAAAGTCATTCTATTGCTCAGTTTCAAGACCTCAGTCAGTACTCAAATTCAGAACTCATTGACTAAAGAGAGGGCTGGATCCCTAGGAGGAAGGATACTGCAACACTGGAAATTATACACCATGACAATACCCTGAGTATAACCATTGGACCTATGGACTTTACTTACATCACTGTGCACTGGGGAAAGGAGAATTGGGGAAAAAACCAGACATTTTGAGGACTAGTGGATGTAAATACTGAGTTCACATTGATATTTGGAGATACAAAAAAATCTTTGCAGCCCCTTTGTTAGATTGAGGGCCTGTCAGGGCCAGATAATGAATGAAATCCTGGTTAAATTCAGAGACAATTGCCCCCTGAGTTCACAAACCCAGTCAATGGTAATTTCTCCAGTCCCCACAGGCATGCTTGAAATTGATACATAATTTTTTCTTGATATCCATGAAGCATTGGCTCCAGGGAGTCCTGCAGATACCAAAATCCATGGATGTTCAAGTCCCTTATATAAAATGGTGTAGTATTCGCATATAACCGAGTCACATCCTCCCATGTACTTTAAATCACCTTTAGATTACTTATAATACCTAATACGGTGTGAATGCTATATAAATAGTTTTATACTTATTGTTTAGAGAATAATGGCAAGAAAAAAGTCTGTACATGTTCAATAAAGTTTTTTAAAAATATATTTTTTTAATTTATTTATTTATTATAGCTTATTATGGGGGTACAACCGTTCTGGTTAAGTATATTGCCCATGCCCCTCCCAACCCCC
>CM052445.1:24018855-24181112 GCA_028533085.1 Varecia variegata | reverse complement strand
ACCCATCCCCTCCCCCCACCTCTGTCCGACACCCAATTGGTATCATTCCCAAATGTGCACCCAGGTGTTGATCAGGGAAACCAATTTTCTGGTGAGTACATGTGGTGCTTATTGTTCCATTCTTGGGATACTTCACTTAATAGAATGGGTTCCAACTCTCCCCAGGAGAACCAAAGAGATGTCGTATCATCGTTATTTCTTATAGCTGAGTAATACACCATGGTATAAAGATACCACATTTTACTAATCCATTCATGAATTGATGGACATTTGGGTTGTTTCCACCTCTTAGCGATTGTGAATTGTGCTGCTATAAACATTCGGGTGCAAGTATCTTTATTATAGAATGACTTAAATATTTTTTGATCCTCAGTTGGTCAAATGCACAGATGCAGAATCCACAGATAGGAAGGGTCAACTACACTAATTTTGAGTAATACCCATAACTCTCTATAAAATAAGAAATATCACTGTGAGGAGTGTCAAGTAGAAACCTCTGAAAATGGCCCTTACTCCTGAAAGATAAATAAATAAGCCCGAAAGATAAATAAATAAGACACACACACACACACACACACACACACACACACACATATCTCCTGAGGGTATCAATGTCACCATTAGAGATCTAAAGAATGCAGGATTGGTGGTCCCTATCCATTTATATTGCTGCATTTAAATTAAAGAAATTGGATGTATCCTAAAGGAAGAATGTAGACTGCCAGAGGCTTAACCAGGTATTAGACCTAATTTCAGCCACTGTTCAGGATGTGGTCTTATTGCCAGAACAGATTAGTAAGTACCTGGTCATTGGTTTAGTAAATGCATTATTTAGCAGTCCAATTAGAAAGAAAAATCAGAAGGAGTCTACATTTACATGGGTTGGGCAATAATATAATATTCATTTACATTTTTGCTTTAAGGCTATATTAATCTCCCATCATGTCATGATACAGTCCTAAGAGATGTAGACAAACTGGACATTCCATAGAATGTTACACTGATCCATTAGATCAGTGATATCGTACAGATTGGACAGGACAAGCGAGAGGAGGCTTTGGTAAAGCACGTGTATGTAGTGTGGGAGGTAAATTCTACTCTAATAAAATCTTGGAGATTTAATCCCATTTTGGGCTCTGCTTCTTGGAAGATGAAAACTAACACACAATGTAAAAGTTACTATAAAATTGTAAAAGAATATCATCAAAAATATAGTAAAATTTTCTTTCTGGTCTTTGCTAGAATATGCTTATATATTACACAGTAAAAAGGAAAAGGATATGAAAATAAAATTGGTTATCTATGTTATTGCTCATTTATCTTAACCACTTTACCTAATGTGATCCTAACTGACCACTGAGACTGCACTTAATGGTAACACAAAATGATTTGCAGTCTGGTATTTAGAGAAGCAAATAAATTTTACATGTATTTATTTACTTAGTGAAACAATTAAATTGAAAATTTTTCTCATATGTGACATTGAAAATTATGGGCCAGTGAAAGAGAGCTATTCAATATTTCCTTAAAACTCTATGCAAGATCTCTTTGTTCTCTTTTTTAGCTAAGCAAAGTTTCAAACTTCTCAAAGAGAACATCTTATCTTGTTAGGTCATTGTTGAGAATTATACTTGTCAGTGATGTGAGTGAACAAGTATGAATCTTTTGAAATTGTTTTACAAGTTCTGCATACAGAAAATATCTCTTGGGAGCACATTGATGATAAACTACACACTTAAGCTCTTTCAGCTCTAGAAGAGTTCATTTATTCTCAGGTTTGTTAATTGGTGCATTTTTGCAAGAGTGTCAGACTGTCCCAACTATTCCAAAAGAAAATCTCTTTTTACTCATAAGAGTCTTAAGAATGAGCTCAATATCTTTTCCACAAGATGACTATTATATTCTTATCCATATTTATTATCTGGCCTTTGTACATTTTGTCACTCTAAAACATTTTGCCCACATGATCTCATTTATCATTTATTGCCACTCTTTATCTTTTTTGCCACTGGCAGGGCACTCACTAAGTTGTGTACCTTTTCAAAGTAACACATGTTCTATGAGGCAAAGTGCCAGCTATCACTCCCTAGGTTACCATCTCTTTCTCAAAATATTGATATCCTTCTGTGAGCTTGATCCAAGAGTTGCATGATATTGGTCACTATCTATTGATCTCCCCAATGAGGAGAAGGACCCCAGGGTTCCAGCCATAACTAACTGTCATGGCTTTAAAAACTGGCAAAGGCTCTGTTAAGAAAGGAAGATTAAAGTGTAACCTTGCTCT
This sequence comes from Varecia variegata, assembly GCA_028533085.1. Lineage (NCBI taxonomy): Eukaryota > Metazoa > Chordata > Mammalia > Primates > Lemuridae > Varecia > Varecia variegata. The sequence goes on along the minus strand of CM052445.1, from coordinate 24,178,828 downwards.
TTTATACTTCACTGCTAATATTATCACCATTTACTAAAAGTGCTACCAACTATTAAAAGTGCTATTTTTTTGGAGCTAAATACTGCTGTTCCTGCTATAAACATCATCAATGTGTTTCTTAAAACTCTTGTGGTATGGAAAACTGCATGCAAAATAATAGATTTTGTGGGAGAAAACATGATTGGGGAGTAGCTATGCAACTTTGTAACTAGAACACTAACAAACAGACAATACCACAGTTAAAAACACATATTAAATTACTAATGATCTTACATTTAAAGTAACAACATAACCACTTAATGATAGCTGAATTTTATTTATATCATGTAGGGATTGCTTCATGAATATGTGCACAGCTGTGTTAGGTGCATAAATATTTAGGATTGTTATGTTTTCTTATTGAATTCTTCCCTTCACCATTATATAATGACCATCTTTTTCTTTTGTTGACTTAAAGTCTATGTTATCTGATATGAGAATGGCTACACCAGTTTTCTTTTGTTTTCCATTTGCATGGAATATTATTTTCAACCCTTCACCTAGAGTCTGAATGAGTCTTTGTAGGTTAGATGCATTTCCTGGAGACAGAAGATACCTAGGTTGTATTTTTTTTTTTTTATCAATTCACAGCCAGTCTATGTCTCTTGAGTGGGGAGTACAGGCCATTCAAATTTATTGAAAGAATTGATAAGTGGGGTGGATTTCTGTTCATCCTGTTGTGTAGAACTTTATTGCTTTGTTTTAGCTCTTGAGCTATTGTAGTATCTGGGCTTTGACCTTTAGCTTTTGGGTGATTTTATAGTGGTGGGTGTCTCTTGTGCTGATCCATGTACAATGCAGATCTGAGAACTTCTTGCAGGACAGGTCTAGTTATGACAAATTTCCTCAATCTTCGCCTGTTTGGAAAAGACTTAATTTCTCTGTTAAATGTGAAACTTGGCTATGCAGCATACAAAACTCTAGGATTGCAGTTGTTCTGTTCAAAAAGATTAAATATGGGGGCCCATCCTTTCTGGCTTGAAAGGTTTCCACTGAAAAGTCTGCTGTTATCCTGATGGGGTTTCCCTTGTAGGTCAGTTGTTGCATACATCTCACTGCTTGTAGAATTTTCTCTTTCATTTTGACTATGGTCAGGTTGATTAGCATGTGTCATGGAGATGTCCTATTTGCTGTGAATCTTCCCAGAGTTTGATGGCCATGTTGTATCTGGATGTCTGGATCTCTGGTGATACCAGGAAAGTGTTCCTCAATAATTCCCTCAAACAGATTTTCCATGCTTTTAGCACTTTCTTCTTCTCCCTCAGGGATACCTATAATTTATATATTTGTTCACTTTGCATAGTCCTATATCTCTCTAAGTGATTGCTCTGCCTTTTTTGTTGGCTTCTCTGCCTCTATAAATGATTGGGTTAGCTCGAGAGCCTTGTCTTCAAGCTCTGAGATTCTTTCTTCTTGGTTTAATCTGTTGCTGAAATGTTCTGCTACATTTTGGAAATCCCTGAGTGACCCTTTCATTTTTTTAAGTTCTATTTTATCTTCCCTAATTTTGTCTAGCTCTTTAGTGCCTTTTTCATTAACTTCCTGAGAAAATTTCTGGGCTTCTTATTGTTGGTTTTCAACTTCCTGTTCAATTCCACTCATCTTATTTGCAATACATATTCTCAATTCCATTTCTGTCATTTTGACAATTTCCTTGTAGTTGGAGTTCACTACTGTAATGCCATTGTGATCCCTTGGGGGTGTTGATCTGTTTTGATTTTTCATATTGCCAGGGCTCTTTTTCATCTGAGACCTCTTTTCACAATTCAGATCTTTTTTTTTTTGAGACAGAGTCTCACTCTGTTGCCTGGGCTAGAGTGAGTGCCGTGGCGTCAGCCTAGCTCACAGCAACCTCAAACTCCTGGGCTCAAGCAATCCTCCTGCCTCAGCCTCCTGAGTAGCTGGGACTACAGGCATGTGCCACCATGCCCGGCTAATTTTTTCTTTATATTTTTAGCTGTCCAGATCATTTCTTTCTATTGTTAGTAGAGACAGGGTCTCGCTCTTGCTCAGGCTGGTCTCGAACTCCTGAGCTCAAACAATCCGCCAGCCTCGGCCTCCCAGAGTGTTAGGATTACAGGTGTGAGCCACCGCGCCTGGCCCACAATTCAGATCTTATAGGTTTGCAGGACTCCCGTTCCTTGATGGAAACTCTCCTGCTTGATTAGAGTAAGGGGAGGTCACTAGATGGTACTCTTTTCTTTTTACCCCCTACTCTGGAATGCTGACATGGCAAAGGAGGGCATGTGCAAGAGAAGCCCATAATGCAGCTGTTCTGCTTTGTCCTGTTTGCCTGTGATTGCCTCTGTTCAAATTTGTGCTGAATGCTGTTTGGATTGGGTGTTGGGTTGTTCACCTGACCGTTGTAGGATGTTCGGGTTGGGAACTGGGTAAGACCCTCTTCACTGAGGCTGGTGTTGTGGGGATTACTCTCCCCAGGGTCTCCCCACAGAGGTAACAGCTGCAACTGCATGCAGTTGTTTTGGGTTCCTGGGCTGTGTCTGTTAGCTCAAACCAAGTACTGGTGCCTTGAGGCTGGGAAGTCCATGGCAGGGATTGGACTTTGGAGTGGTTCTTCCAGAATTGCAGTGGTGATGGAGGCCCTGGGGTGGGTTTTTGTGGTCAAGGTGTAGCACTGGAGACTTGGGGATGGTGTTTCAGGCCTGTTGGGGATTCTGGAGGCACAGAGGCAGAGTCTTGGACTCCCGCATGAGAGCCTCAGAGCTGGGATTAAGGAGGAGCCAGAAGTAGGGCTTCTGAGCAGGGCTGCAGAGCCAGAATCAGGGCCCTGTGGACAGCAGGTCTGATCCAACCAGGAGGGCAGGATCAAGGCCAAGCAGGCAGGAGGCAGTTAGGGCCTGGAGGGCAGAGTCAGGGCCTAGCAAGTGTCAGGTTGTTCTGCAGGCCCAGGGGCCCCACCAATGCCAAGATAGGTGGGCAGGTATTGATTCCAGTGGCCCAGGAACTGTGGAGTTCTCCACTTCCCACTTGGAGACCTGCTGAAGCAGTCACCCAAAGTCTCTCAGGTTGGAGTCTGCTGTGCCCCAGTCAATTCCCATGCTCAGACCTCATTGCACTCTAGGGGATAAGTACTTGGCTTCAAGTCACTGGGTATGGTTCAGGGAAGCCACAAGTCAGTCCACTCCCTTTCTAGCCCAGTAGCAGACCTAGCACGGTGGACCTGAGAGTCCAGGAAGGCTTTAGCTGCTGCCCAATCCCCACAATGCCTGTTTTCTGGTGCAACGGCTGTGCACAGACTCTAGACAAGTCCTGGGTCCTACCAAGCAGAGGTCTGTGGGGGTGGTGGGGGACGCCTTGCAGTTTAGTTTGCACTGAGCCAGCAGGGCAAACATGGTGCCCAGCATTCTATTCTCCCATTGTTCCTCAGGCATTCTCTGATCTTGTTATATGTATCACTTTGTCATTTTTTTTCCACTCGAGTGTCTGCTGTTGCTTCCCTGTGATTTCACAATGCTGGTTCAGAGAAGAGTGATACTTATGTAGGCAGCTGCCTGCACCTTTCACTTCTTTCCTTGGAAGTTGCGTGCTGGCAGGTTGCATCTAGTCTGCCATTTTTAGTTTATTATATCTCAGACAATAAGCAGTACAATTAATCAAAGTATGCGCCTAAACTATCAACAATGTTTTGCCATCTTAAGGTATCTTGTTTATGCTAGTAGCAAAGAAGCATGGAGAGTGAGTGGCAGTGAAATTGTGAAAGGCGTTTTCCACAGCTTTTTAGAATTGAATATTTTTCCTTGCAAAAAGTAGTCCAAAGCCTGGAAGAAGTGGTAGTCAGTTGGTGCAAGGTCTGGTAAATATAGAGGATGACAGAGAGTTTCCAAGTCCAGGTTCTGTAGTTTGAGCAGCATTGTTTGTGTGACATGTGGTTGAACATTGTCTTGCAAGAGGATTGGCCTGTCTGTTGACCAATTGCAATTGCTTAATAACTGGCATCCTCATCATTTCATCCAGTTGGTTGCAGTAGACATCTGCTGTAATTGATTGACCAGGTTTCATGAAGCTTTAGTGGAGAATACCAGCGCTGAATCACCAAATAGACACCATTAGCTTTTTTTTTTTTTTTTTTATGAATATTTGGTTTGGGACTATGTTTTGGTATTCATCTTTATCCAACCATTCTCCTGAATGCTTGCAATTGTCAAAAAGAATCCATTTTTCACCACACCTCACAATGTGGTGTAGAAATGGTTTGCCTTTATGTCGTGACAGCAAAGAAAGGCAAGATTTGAGACAATTTCTCTTCTGATACTTGTTTAATCAATGAGGTACCCATCTATCCAGCTTCTTTACCTTGGTGATTTGTTTAAAATGGTCCAATATTGTTGGAATAGTAATGTCAAACCTTGCTGGTAAGTCATGCATAGGTTGAGATGGATTCGCTTCCACTGCAGTTTTTAGCTCATCATCAACCACCCTCATCCACCCTGGTCTTAGGTCTCCCACATGGCTCATTTTCAAAGTTCAAATCACCAGAATGGAACTTCTCAAACCATTGATGTACTATGCACTCATTAAATACATCCTTCCAAAACACTTCCTTGTTATTTTCAGGTATCTGTGCAGCATTGCTTCCACGATGAAACTCATATTAGAAAATAACACAAATTTTTGACTTATCAATGGTTTCACAAAAATTGCTCTAAAAAAAACTTGAAAGGTAATCACAAGCCAAACTATGCATTTGAAAGCATGAGTTTGTACCTTCACAATAAAATAAAAATAATACAAGAAGTGTCAAAGTGAAATGTCAGAGATAGCAACTGTCTAACTTAGTACTTAAGGAAATCAGACATTTCATACTCTTGTACAGTTTGAGTCAAAATTATAACTGTGTCCATTATCCAGATAGTGTGCACTGTACCTGTTAGGTATGAATTTACTCATGTCCTGCTTCCCCTACACAGCTGCTTGATTTCCATTGAATTTTACTACCATATGTACACATGAGTGTTGATCATTTAGTTCCAATTTAATAGTGATGCATATGGTGTTTGTTTTTCCATTCTTACAATACTTCACTTAGGAGGATGGTCTCCAGTTTCATTCAGTTTGTTACAAAAGGTATTAGTTCACCATTATTTTTATGGCTGAGTAATACTCCATGGTATACATATACCACATTTTATTAATCCACTCATTTATTGATGGGTACTTGGGTTGTTTCCACATCTTTGCAATTGTGAACTGTGCTGTTATAAATGTTTGAGTGCAAGTGTCTTTTTTATAAAATATCTTTTTTTTTCCATTGTGTGAATACCCAGTAGTGGGATTGCTGGATCAAATGGTAGGTATACTTTTAGTTCTTTGAGGTATCTCCATATTGTTTTTTATAGAGGTTGCACTAGTTTGCAGTCCCACCATAAGTGTGTTCCTTTCTCTCCACATCCACACCAGCATCTATTATTTTGCGATTTTTTCATAAAAGCCATTATCATTGGGGTTACATGATATCACATTATGATTTTGATTTGCATTTCCCTGATGATTAGTGATGTTGAGCATTTTTTTGTATGTTTGTTGGCCATTTGTCTATCTTCTTTTCAAAAGCTTCTGTTCATGTCTTTTGCCCACTTTTTAATGGGGTTGGTGGATTTTTTTCTTGTTGATTTGTTTGAGTCTTTGTAGATTCTGGGTATTAACCCTTTATTGGATGGATAGCATGAGAATATTTTCTCCTATTCTGTAGGTTGTTTGAGAGATGCTCTATTGATCGTTTCTTTGGCTGTGCAGAAGCTTTTTAATTTGATCAGGTTTCATTTATTTATTTTTGTTGTTGCTGTGATTGGCATTGGGTTCTTCTTCATAAATTCTTTGCCCAGGCCAATATATAGAAGAGTTTTTCCAACATTCTATTCTAGAATTCTTATAATTTCATGTCTTAGGTTTAAGTCTATTATCCATGTGAATTGATTTTTGTGAGAGGTGAGAGGTGTGGATCCTGTTTCAATCTTCTACATGTGGCTATCCAGTTTTCCAAGTACCATTTATTGAATAGGGATTCTTTTCCCCAGTGTAAATTGTTGCCTGATTTATCGAAGGTCAGATGGCAATATGTGGTTGGTTTTATTTCTGGGTTCTCTATTCTGTTCCATTGGTCTATGTCTCTATATTTGTGCCAGTATTGTGCTGTTTGGGTTACTATGCCTTGTAGTACAGCTTAAAGTCTGGTAGAGTGATGCCTCCAGATTTGTTCCTTTTGCTTAAGGTTGCTTTGGCTATTCAAGCTCTTTTCTGGTTCTAAACAAAACATAAAATTAGCTTTTCTAGATCTGTGAAATATAAAGTTGGTATTTTGATGGGGATTGCATTGAATCTGTGAATCACTTTGGATATTATGGGCATTTTAACAATGCTGATTGTGTTGATCCATGAGCATGATATGTTTTTCCATTTGTTTGCATCTTCTGTGATTTCCTTCCTTAGTGATTTGTAGTTCTCCTTGCAGAGGTCTTTTACCTCCTTGATTCAAAAAGCTCCCAGATCACTAGTGGCAGAAGCCTATGGGCTTGCGTGGTCTAAAGTCTCTCCAGTAGCTCAGTAACTCACCAACTGTCAGCGATGCAAGGTGTAATAGAGGGAATGGCCTGGGAGAAAAAAAGGGCAAAAATATTTTCTGTCTCTTTAACACTTCCCACCCTTTTGGGAACTGTAGCCTGGCCTGCATCCCTTAGGCAGCTCAAGTCTTTTGTTAAAACTCCCAGGTGGCAGAATTCACAGGCTTTGTCTTTGGTAGAGATGGGACAATTAGAATAGTTAACCACAGTAATGCCCCCCACCCCCTTTAAAACAGCTGTATTTCTGCCTATGTTCAGGAAATTTGGGATTTTGAGATGAGAGGGTCTACCATTTTTCCTCCTTTGCAAAATAAACTCTCTTTCTTCCTCCTCAAACCACTTGTCATTGTTCTTCTGATTCAGCCTCATGGACACCTGGCTGAGTTTTTGGTAACAGAGGGAGGGAGAAGGGTAGTTCACCTACCCTTCTTGCTGGATTCCAAACCTCTCTTGGGTTGACCTTTGCTGACACCTTGCTTTTTTCTGTTCTCCACAACTTCTTCCCATGGAGTCTCCCGAAGTTTCTGGCACCCTTCCTTCAGAACCACATCTGATCTATGTTTGTCTGTGGGTTCATTTTTTTCTCTTTTATCTAAAACTTCTCCTTCTTACTGAGATGCTCTGGAAGCTGGCTTCTCTGGTCAGCCATCTTATCCCTTATGTCCCAAATTTTTGTAAATATTTAATTTTTAATGTCATTGAAAATATACTATAGAAAACAAGTCACTGACATGTTTGGAGTTTAACCGAAAGCCATAGGAAATGCTGCTCTCCAATATTTTACAGTTAATCCCTAGGAGGTAAAAAAGGAATTCCCATTGAATTTGCAAATTTCTCTCTATATACACATAAAACTGATGCAGAACAACTTTTGTATTGGGGAAAAATCTTTCTTTTCTTTGAAAGGCTCAGAATAGAATTATGTGATTTTTCAAAGACCAATTGCAATACAATTAAATAAAAGATTTAAGTGATAATTTATGTAAAGACATATTTATTTCATGAATTGGAAGACTACAACTCACAAAGATATACAAACATGCTCATTATTCTTTTTTCCTTAGGCTGTGGTTCTTTCATCTTTTTTAATAGATGCTTTTGAATACAGGGGAAATAATCATTTTTTATTGTTTATGGGTGATTTTCTGATTTGACAAAACTCTTGGAAGTCATGTCCATCAATCCTATTCCTAACAGTCAATATATTGAAAACAATTGCTTTATAAACACTCAATGTTTTCTAGATTTAAACAATTAATAGAAATAGTCTAGGACATGAAGTTGAAAAGTAGAATGCTTGGATACTTATATCTTAATCTATTTAATTGTAGGTATTAACTCATACCAAAAAGGAATAAAGCAAAAAATCTTGACATATGATATAAGCTGAATAAAATTAGTGGTAGAGATGAATAAATAGTTTCATAAAGAGATTTTTTCATTTGGAATTGCTTTGCTGGAAATTTCAGCACATCACAGAGACATTAAAAAATCATCATCTACAGAAAGGTTTGCTTAGTGCAAAATGAGATTTGGAAATAGATCTTAGAACAGACATGAAAATCTCATACTTTCTTACCCAAGTTCTAATTTACTGTCCACTTTAAAGCAGTATTTCTCTGTCCTATCCCCGTTAATTTACTATTCTGCTATGGCACCTCAGCTACCACACTGATCCAAGCCACCACCCTGACTCACTTGCCTTACTGCAGAAGGCTCCTGAATGATCTCCTTCCATCAGCATCCCTTGCTCGACTCCATTCCACCACTCTGCTTCAACCCCACTGGTTTGTTCCTAGGAAACATCAGAACTGCTCGTGCCTCAGTGCATTTGTCTATTTTGTTTCTTTTGCTTGGAGCACTATTCTTTCAGATATTTGTGTGTCTCATCCCGCATTTTCTTCTGATTTTTAATCAAATATCAGTTTCTCAAAAAGGCCATCTTTGGTCACTATTCAACAAGACTTTTTAAAATTTTTTTTCTTCTTCTGAATTATTATCCTCTTACTCTAGATTAATTAAGTATGTGTCTTGCTTAGTGTCCCCATGCCCCCCCCCTTTCATGTAAGCTCTGGAGGGGGATGGAGGTAGATCTTTTCTGTTCTAATGCTGTATCCATGGTGCCAAGAAATGATCTAGCTCTGTATACACACTAAAATAAACACCTATTGAATAAATGAATGAAAATATAAACAATAGTAATACAAAACCTAGAGATTGAATATCAATATAAGAATTAAAAACCCCAAAGGGGACTAGCATATAAAAATAATCAACTCCTACATAATCAGAAAAATGAATATTTAAAAAGTCAGAGAGAAGAATACTCTAGTTGGTAGGAAAGGACTGCTAAATGATGAAATGCTGTTATTTGTAAAAGTAAATAAGATATCACATTCTTTGCAGGTGTACTTTCCTGTAAGAGCATTCCAGTAAATATAAAGTAATCCTTTCAATGTGACATGGTCACTAAAAAGGAAAAAAAAAAAAAAAACCAGAAACAAAATTTGAAATAGAGGATTTTTGAATTATATTCTTCATCGATTTTGGAAAACCTTCAGCATTACAGAACACTGCAAAGCATTTACAGGAATAATAAAAAATAAAGAATTCACAGGGACTTAAAAGTTAACGAAGCAGCCGACTATGTGAAAGAGCAGCAGAGCATTTTGCATGCTGGTGAAAACTGAGCTCATTAGCAAAGTGATGGCTTAGAGCTGACTCTAGGGGAGGATACAACCAAACTTCATACAGTAGTTCCTGCAGAGCTGATTGTGAAACATCCTTGGTCTCACGGTGTTGGAAGCTGCTCAGCATGCTTTCTGGCCTAGGATAAGATGTGAGTCATTACAAAGGCCAGTGGAGAGGGACCAACCAGCATTTTGAAATAAACAGAATGAAAGGCCACCATAAATGTTGGCATAGTATAATGTAAGATCCCAAATTCCTATGTGGATGCTTTGAGCACAGAATGTGCTAAGCCATTGTTGAAGCACACTAAAAGTCTCAACACATAATCCTGTACATATGTAGGAGGAAAAAAAATATAATATATACCAATATATATATACAAGTATAAAATTTGATGCTGCTGATTTTGGAAGAAATTTTCTAAAATAAATTATGTATGTATGCACATATATATATATATAAAATAAATGTTGTGATTAAGTAAATATGTAAAAGGCATCTAGTTTTAACCCTCTTAGGTTAATTAGGACAATATATGGTCTCACGTTTCAAAGACAATTCTTTAATTATCTGAGTAAATAAAGCAAAAATTATGACTGCAATTAATTATTGTTTTCCATATGCAGAGTCATATGGAGAAAATTGCTAACAATAACAGAAATCAATAATATATGCTCAAAAACAAAATGAGTAGAAATCATTGTATTATTGTTGAGATATACATCATTTTTGTAATTATTTAAAAATTATAAATTTCCCCAAACTACCATCTCTTGGATTTCAGAAAAAAATACTGTTGTAATTATGTAATATTTATGGGCTAATAATATTAAATTTTAAAACTCAAAAAATCTATCAGACTCTGTAGATAAGAGGAGAGGGACCAGGAAAGCAATGGCCAGGCAGAATTCCAGTGGAGCAGGGACCTAGTTAGAAGAGGGTGATTTGGAAATCTACAAGATGCCAAGCAAAGTAGCATCACTGAGAAAATGCTGTATGTGTGCTAATCATTTTCTAATCAACTTGTTAACAAGGTTCAAAGAGAATGAGGTCAGTTTCACAACATGATCCAAAGAAAAGCAAACTTGGCAGCAGCTTAGGCAATAATAGGAGCAGGCCACTGGCAAGGAGGGGACTATATTCTGGAGCCATATAGAATGAAGATACAGGCAGGTATACAGGTGGATGCATATGTTTGGGCAGGAGAGGGGGTCAAGCCCTAGTCAGCAGGAACAAGAGCTAAACTGAGAAGTCCATCCAAGCAGAAAATAAGCAGATTGTCAGTGAGAAAGTAGGATAGCAGGAATTTCAAAGGCAAGGTTAGTCTGAATCAGTATGTAGTAGAGTAGACTCTTCCTTCCCAGACCTACGCAACCTTGTAATTCAGGTAAATAAGGAACACCCCTTCTGCAATCTGTTTTTCCCCCCTTCCCTCAGAAAACCTCCCCAAAGTTTTCCATGTGTGGATACAGGGAACTAAATGCATCGGTTATAACGGACTATTGCTTTTTGCTTGAACCACTCTCTCCCAGTTAATTCACAGAGGAACAGTGCCCAGTACTAGTAAGTGCTTAAAGCATATATGTAAAAATTGCATTCTTAGCCCATGGGGGCTGGTCCTCGATCTGACCATTCTTAATTCCGCCAGTGATTGTGATATTAAAATTTAGCACCTTCTCATTAAATTCTCTGAGAACATCAATTTCATGACATAGCAGCTACCTTAGAGAATAGTTTTAAAACTCAATCTGACCATGACAAATTGTGGAAGCAAGCACAAACAAATCAGATAAAGCTTGAAAAGCAGAAGTATACAGCATAGTTTTCATATTGAAACCCACTTACTTAAAAATGGTTTATCATTATGCCCATTCTTCCTTTGATTTATTAATTAACATAGTGGGAAGGCTAAATAGCAGGCTCTATCACTGGTTTCCTGTAAACTGGTGTCACAGAATTTTTTTTTTTCCTTTCTTTCACAATGGCTTATCTGCAATTGGTTGTTAATTTGCAGGAAAAGAACATTTCTTTCAAGCACAATTTCCAGTTTAGCCAAGATGTAAAACACCTTATCTCGTTTGTTTTTCCAGCTTGCTCGGAATTTTTTTTAATGTGTGTTTTTTTATTTATTGAGAGAAATTACATGAAATATTAAAATATGTGATTACAAACATGCATGGTATATCATCTGCTGTAAATTCTAACTATAAAAATGACCTTTTCTCTCCTCTTCATGGATGTTTGCTAAAAGTTCAACATTTACTGGATCATAGATGAAACATTGGTGATTCCTTCATAAAGAAAGATTAAAGAATCATAGAAAAAATGTTACCATTGGAATGATGGGAAGATAAAAATAGCTAGTAAAAGTTTGGAGGCAATTTTGGCTAGCATTTGTTACAGTATTTGGGGGCCAAAGTTAGTGATCTTAAATAGAGAAGACCATTGTCAAAGTGTCACTCTCCAAAGCCATTGACAAGTGGTTCATATTCATTGCATTTTATTGCCAAATTAGAAAAAGAAATTCTGACTTAGTGAGGAGACACTTTAATTAAAAGTATTGTAGTATTACAAGGAAGAGGTGAAGAAGGAACTGCTGTAATGGTGAAGTAGGGGGAAATATTGCAATAGGGAGAAGATGCTCTGACCATAAGATCTCCAGGGTTTCTTTCATAAGTAGGGAGGAGTAAACCAGGCTAGAAGAAAAAGGGTGTGAGGAAGTGAGATGATAGGGTTGCCTAATTAGATAATGGGTCAGAGAAATATTTTATTAATACTCTGAGGCCAGCCTATTTCAGAAAGGAGGGGGTTGAGGATGGACTGTTTAAGGAAGGTTGTATGCTCTTCAGCCTGTGAATAGGAGAATGTTCAGGGACATGGGAAAAGGAGAAAATTTTAACCAAAGTTTGGTTAATAAGTATTTTAACGAATTATGAGACTTACCTAAGCCATATGGGAAGGGTGGTTCTTTTCATTAAGATGTTTCCCAGAACAAAAAAGGGTGGGGAGATGTTTTAATAGTCAATGTTTTCCAGGAGCACAGAGCTCAGTTAAAATTCAATACTGTCAATGTGGTCAGGATTACCATTTTTTTGTAATATCACTATTCTTGCTGTCTAGCGACTACTATATTAAATATAAAATGTATTCTTAACACAAATAAACTCTTATTATTGTCTACCTTTGTAAATAACTTGAAATTTTTGTATCTTTTTGAAATGGAAAAAAATATTAAATATACTATGTATCTAGTTGCATTTTATAAAATCACATGCAAACAAATGAATATATTATTTATTAAAAGATTTATATATCTTCTAAACTGTCAATATGCTAAGGTGGAGATATTTCATTCTCTGACGTTTCTCAAATTTTCATGCATGAAATGGAGAATTACTCACGATTTACTGTTCAATATTTCCCCATCTTTATCAGGAAATCTGAAAGAGATGCAATTTGAGGTGAATGCATAAACTGGGTCAGTTTCATTTTTTTTTTCTGAGTGCAGTCTTTGGTAGAGAGTAATCAAAAAGCTGTATTGCTGAATAAACTTGCAGGCAAAGTTATTAAAATATAATTTAAATGGCTTTTTTATGAGTAGAATAATTGACAGCTTCTTTCAAGCAGCAGTTTATAAATTAGAAATATTTATAATTTATTCCTTGACACTTCCTTAGTTCACTGAGAAAGTTTACCAGTGACCATGGATGTCTGTTGGCACATACGACAAAACCAAGGGCTGGATTTGGAAAACCAGTTTGACTTTAGCAAAATGTTCTTGGGTAGCTTTCGCTCTCTTCTGGAAGAGTTCACTAACAGATGGCAACTTGTCATTGTTAATGGAGTGTTATCCTGAAAAACTTCAAGGATCCATGCAGAGTGTGACACTCTTCCCCTCCTCTTTTCAAGCCACCTCACAGAAATAGCCAATAATGACCTCTTTCTTTGCACAGATGATTCCACCTTATGTCGGCTGATTCTTTCCAAGCCACATCAAGGCTGCTGTAATCCAAATATGACAAAAGACTTTTTGTTGTTTGACAGCTAATCTGTGTACTAAATAGTAGAGGCACGCTTATGCAGTAAGAAGGATATTGTGACACAAAGGTAGGGTCCTGAGTTCTAGCCCTGGCTTTGTGAGTCCTTGGACAGATAACTTCTCCACTGTGGACTTCATTGTTCTCATTGAAACATGAGCAGATTGTCTTATACAAATAATAGGCTCATATCAGGTACATTTGTGAGATTTTAAATTCCTTTGATAGAAACGAAGCATTGGATTGTTAGCTGAATATGTGTGAACATTTTTACATTCTGTTTATTTTACAAAAATTATATTTTCATAGAAAAATTATCAATTTGGTTTCTAAGGTTACAATAGCCATAAAACAACAAAACAACACTTCATCTTCCTGTATTTGTTTAGCAATGCAAAGATTTCAGAGCATAATTTTTATTTGTTTCTTTAAATCCATTAGCAATTTAGCACTTTAAAGATCACAATAGAAAATAGTAAAAACTTGCTCAAGATCATACAAAAATGAAGAGATTAAGTCCAGGCTATAACCCAGATGATGTGAGTCCTGGGTCTAAGCTTTGTTCGTTTATTAAACTGAAAGTAACTTTTATTTTATTAATGATAACTAATATTCATGTTATACCTGCCAGTTGCTTTTAGACTTTTAAATGTTTTTCAGATATAATTTTACTTAAACCTCAACAATCATGTCCAGAAGAAAATAAAGTTTAAAAGTGTATCAAAGGTTCCAAAGCTGATGAGTGATGGATAGACAAGGATGGTTGTGATAGGCAGATAGAAAGAAGTGTCCTGATTTCTCTTTTGCAATATTCCAAATCTCACCCCACTACTTAAATTAGTCACTCCTCTGGAAGTGAATTCAGCACCATACCAAATGCCTATTGAATAACTAGAAATCAATTCTTTGAACCAGACATTTTTCATACTTTATTTTGCTCTGTTTTCTAATCAGTTTTTTTTCCTTCTCTCTTCCTTCCCGTCTTTCCTTCCCTTCCTCCCTTTGTCCCTTCCTCCCTCCATTCTCTTCTTCCTTCTTTCCTTCCTTTTCTTCATATTGCTTTCTATTCTTTTTCCTTCATTCTGCCCATATTTTACACTGTTATTTTATGCAGGTTCCATACATAGTTAAAAATGTTGTCTCTCTAAGAGTTTTTACTCAAGGAGTCTAACAAATGTACATCACATAGCATATTTCCTTTGGAAATAAGTGCTGGTGTTTTTTCAGGTTTTTTTTTTTTGTGATTAGAAAAATACTAATACCATATTCCTGCAAGTATATATTAGCAACAATATGAGAAAATTAATGTTATTATTGAATAGAATTTGTAATTTTCCCTGAATGAATTGGACAATATTAATGCTAATGTAATTTAAAACTAAAATGAAATGTAAATAGAATTGAAGTTTGATTTTTCTGAAAGTATGTTTCTTGAATAAAAGAAATTCTTAAAGAAAATGCTTTCAGTTTTAGACAAGACATTCTACTCAAATACTAGAAGTCACTTTATAAGACCTTATAAATAGTGATAAGTATTACAATTATATTTCACATTTACATCGTATTTTATGGTTTCTAAGACATAAGATAGAAATTGAGGCTTTGAGCTCAATTTTCTTTTAGTATTGCAGGGGATCTACCTATGGACTCCAGAGAGATTCCATCAGTTCAAAGGAATGAAAACACTCATATATGCAAACTGTTTTAGGCTTGTGATTTCAAAGAAATGAAAAGAGTAATTTTTCTCCTCTACACTGTAATCAACTTCATTTTACAAACTGATTATGTATAAATCTTTAATAAATCATAAAGACATAGAATGATAAACTAAGAAGTTACCCCGAAAGTTCATTTTAAGTATTCTAGACAGGCAAATATCTACGATATATCATAAAAAGAGGGATTACAAAAACATACAAAATGATAAAAATATTGATTAGTATACATTTCTTTTTACACTGAGATAGTACACAAGACAAAAATCCAATATAAAATGCCAAAAAGTATTTTTAAAATTTATGTGAACTTTATTAAAATTCATGACTTTTCAAAGATGTCTTATATGTGTTATATCATGTTATGGACAATTTTAGAAAATGATGCCCATCCCTCATTGTACTTATCACACTATATAATAAATTTTACCTATTTGGGTGAAAAGATATTTTTTAAAAAGTATTTGAATTGTAGAAATAAAGTTATCAAAGGGTGATCCATGAAACCTAGCATTTCAAAAAGGGAATTCTGTTCATGCAAAGTCCCAGTTCCTGACTGTTGACCTCTGTATCCAAGGATTTGCTAGGTCATTTTGCTATTATACCCTGGCCCCTGATTATACCAGGGTAGGGCCAGTGCACCCCTAAATCATGTAATTTAAAGCTCCCACACCTTTAGAATTGGAACTCTTTCTTCCAAAATGTAACATCTTGTGAGTGGCATGTATGTAAATATGTGACAACCAGCTCCGGAGCAGGAAATGGTGGTGTGTGATTTGTCATGTGTGTATACAATTTTCATGGTGTAAATGCTGTCATCCTTTCATCAAGGCTGATTTCAAACTATCAACTTGGTGTCAGTGAACATGGAATTGAGAAGAGATATTTAGTAGCACACAATTTCATAGTATTTACGTCACACAGGTACAAGAGGCGTAAGTAACCTCAAGAACATAGGCATTAATAAAATTTAGTAGGGTGATTAGGAAGTGATGAATTTTGTACATTTTTACCTTTCCTTTAAAGAAAGGGATTTAATTAAAAGCTTATGTATTTATTTTTTAAATGGCTGTGCTTAACCACCAGGTAGCAAAATTCATGAAAATTTTTCATTCGGATCTCATGAATGCACCATTGTCTCTGGCCCAGCTCAAACTTTGTGGGCTACCATAGAATTCAGTAGCCACTGGAGGCCTGTACACTCACTATGCTCCTTTTTTCATCGAGTTTTCCCCAGCGAACTCTGCTGCCGCTAAGTTTGCCAGGTGAGTGCTGCTTGATCTTTTGCTCTCATTTTCACAAACAACTATGAAGGAAGTCTTATTTTTTTAGAAGAATTTTATTTTATTATGTTTTATTTTTATTTTTAATTGACAAATAAAATTTGTATATATTTATCATGTGCAACATGTTGTTTTGAAATATGTATGCATGTGGAATGGCTAAATAGAGCTAATTAACATATTTATTACCTTGTGAGAGAAATTTTAGCAGAAGTACATCACTGGGTCATTTTTTTCTCAAGTTATCCAGAAATGAAAAAGTTTTAAAAAAAATTTTTCTTTATTTGAACTAAAACTTACATAAAGATTGCAAGCACATCAATCTTAAAAATACAGATGACATTTAGGCCTATGAAATTCTACATAAGTGAAATTTAACTTTAAGTGAAAATGCAAATGCAAATACAGATCCCAATTCTCTCACAAGAAAGACTGGTATAAAACTTTGTTAAATGTTTTAAGTGTGAGTTACACAAGTCCACATTGAACAGCAGACATCTTGAGAAAAGATCATGCCATTTTTTTCCCCTTCATTGCAAGCAGTGGTATATAAAATATTAGAAATTGTGAATTATGTGCTGATTATATGACTATCAAAGGTCACTAATATGTTTAGTTACTGTTTTACATCTATGACTGAGTGTATTTGAAAAGATTAAAAGACACTTTGATTAAGTGTTTCTAATATAAAAGATACCTTTGAATACCATTTCTTCTGACTCAAAGTATATAATTAAGAACTATTGTTGACAAGATATTTCCCAGCCCTTTCTTCCCCAATTTTTTAACCTCAGAGCTTAAGGTATGGCTGACTACATTGGTTCCAATTCCTATAGCAGTAATTGTTGGAGCAGGCATCTCAATTCTCTGACCCTTAATTATCAAAATGTGGTCTAAGACCAGTAGCATCAATTTGTTAGAAACACAAAATCTCAGACTCCACCCTAAACCTCCTGAATTATCAGCTGCACTCCATCAGGACTATCATGATTCTAATGGAAATTAAAGCTTGAGAGTCACTAATGCACACAGTGTTCTTGAAAGCAGAGCCAGTTCAGATAATTGTTATATCTTCAGCACCTATCAGTGTGCCTGGCACTTGCACACACTCATAAATACTTTTGAATGAATGAATACACATGTATCTTGCCATTTATATTAAACTGAAATAAAGTATTTTCTGTTTTTTCCATCTGTTTTCTTTATGAGCATTGTCAAAGATAGCTTAAAAAGAATCCAGAAAAGGCAATGGAAAATCTCTAACACAAAAATAACCAAATTTCAAACTGATCTGGAATTATTATTAAAAGAATTGTCAATTATAACCAAATATTTCCCTGAAGTATAGTTTTATTTAAATCTTATTTTTTTATTTCAGATGGTATATTAATATATTGTCTTAATTTTTGTGATGTTACTTTCTGCTCCCATAAAACATTTCAGTATAATTTTATTATCTAATTAAAGTGTTTTCAAAGTGCTTAACGTCAAATCACCTAGAGTTTTTATAAGAATCAAGATTCTTGGACTTACCCTGCACCTACTGAGTAAAATATCAGAAATACACAATTAAACATTTACCTTAAGTAATTTTGTGTGTCAAAAAAACAAAATTTCAACAAATTGAGTGTTAAAAATTCATTAGTCTTTTATTAGCAATTCATGAACTGGGCAGTATTCAGTATACAAAATACACAGATGCTCCACTGGGCATAGCAGAACAGTTGTTTCTTTTAAGGTAGCTTGAGCAGAAACAAGGGAACAGCATAGTACAAAAAGAAAATTGGTTAACATCAGGTTACTTCAGGGTATTTTCCTTGTATGGGTTGAAGCAGAAGGGACTTTTTTATATTGCTCACTCAGGGCAACTGGGATGCTTTTGATTGGTTGCTATGAATTTTCTCTTTGTTGGAAAACAGTCCTATTCAGGGATTAGGCTATCATCTCGCTCTGGATTTCTTGGGAGGTCAGATCTTACAAGTGGCCAGCACAGATTTTGGTTTAGTGACATGAAACTTTAGTGTGAGTGACTCCATTTTGGGTTGGTCCATTGGCGCCTGGTGCAGGAAGACAGTACAAATCAATGGCCTCCATACTTTTATTTAACATGGATAATTCCTACTGTTTGGAAATCATTTAATCTGATGTAAAAATATGACTTCTTAGCAGACATTTTTATGATGAAATACATGTGCAACTATTTTTTCTTTCTCTACTTGGCTAATTCATGTAAATAAATAATACTAACCTAATTGGGCAAGCTTTGGCAGTAATCTGACTATGACAGGTGGCAATTACAGTGCTCATAAAAGCTCCCTTCTTAAGACTTAATTAAAAGAGAATAAACCTCAGTTTAAAATAAATGCACAGATACTTTAGAGTGACATATTAATTAGAGCTTAAAATTATAGTTTGCCTTAAATTTAGATCATATTGAGTATCGTTCCAGCATGCCAGACTTCTGAAATGTTTTGCTGATATTTAAAGAGATAAAAAAACAAAAAATATTTATCACCACTTACAGACTTAGATTCTGCTTTTTGTTTTACTTATTCATCTTTCTTTTTCCCCAGAACTACTTCTAGTGGTTTGTAACATCAGAGTACTCAGGTTGCCCTAGTGAACATGCACATTGATAGAGTAAGGATATAGTAATTTAATCAAATATTGCAATTGTTTGGAGTGTTTTATGAGTATTGGATTTTTTAGGATCACCTTTTTTTGACCTCAAATTGGAGAATGAGGGGAGACATCTGATTATCTTCATATCATACAGAACAGACTATTGATTCAATGATTCTAAAGAATGAACAAAGTACATACAAATTCATGCACATATACCACCACATATATGTACTATATGCATTCATATATACAGGCCCACTCTCTTTATTTACAATATACCTTAACATTTCATTATCATTCAGTTATTGAAGTAGAATGATAAAATAACCATAAAGACTTAGAATATATCTGAAAGTGATAAGTTACTAAGAATATTTATCAATCAATTTGTTTCTTTATTTTCTTTGTTTATTTTTAGGGCTAAGAGAAAAAAGTATTCATAATGGAGAATATTGTTTATTAGTGTGATGGCTGATTTTGAATGTCAACTTGATGGGATTAAGGATACCCAGATAGATAGTAGAGCATTGATTATTTTCAGTAGATATTGAGCCCATCCCTCTTCTGCTGAAAGGCATTTGATTAGAATGCTTGGGTTGCCTGAGATTTATCAGTGAGGCTGTTTCCAGAGGAGATTGGCATTTGAATTTGTGGACTGAATGGAGAAGATCCACCCTCAGTGAGAGTGGTCACCATCCAGTTGACTGGGGGTCCCATGGAACCAAAAGGTGGATGAAAGACAAATTCCTGCTCTCTCTTCCAGAGCTCGACATCCTCCTTATCCTTTTCTTCCACATCAGAACTCCAGGTTCTCTGGCCTTTGGACTCTGGGACTCAGCAGTATCCTAGGCCCTTGAGTTTTAAGCATTGGTCTGAGAGGTAACACCACTGGCTTCCTTGGCTCTGAAGCCTTTGGACTGGGACTGAGCCATACTACTGGCTTCCTTGGTTCTCCAGGTTGCAGACAGCCTATTGTGGAACTTCTCAGCCTTTGTAATCTAGTGATAAAATGCCCCTAATAAAAAACTTTCTCCTCTCTCTCTCTCTTTCATATATATATATATATGTGTGTGTGTGTGTGTGTGTATGTATGTATGCATGTGTGTACATATATATTTATATAGTCCTGTCTCTCTGGAGAACCCTGACTAAAACAATTAGCTATGTGGTAATGATTTGAACTTATTAGTTAAAAATCACATGGATTCCTCTAAATTTTGTTATCTTATTATCATCCCCTGTGGTACTGTTCACATATTATATTATGTTCTATATAAACACTTTTAGGAAGAAACCTTTCCACTTGCCACAGTATCAAAATAATACATGTATTTTAGAAAACTACTTAGAAGGGTCAAAAGGAAAAACATGATTTTTAGTATGTTTAACACCAATAAAACAATTGAAACTGCAGACTGAATGTGCTTGGATTATGTTATTAGAAGATATATTGAAAAATTTGAGATAGTCACATAAGATACAAGACACATTTTTGTCCAAGTGAAATATACTTATAATGTTCATATGAGTTCAGTTAAATATGCCATGTCTAACATATGATATATATAGCCTATTCTTTTATTATATAAAAGAATATAGAGACCTATATTTTGATATTTGTATAAACTTTCATTATTAATAATTATGTAATTTGTAATATTCTATAAAATACTTTCCCTTACATCATCTCAGTACTGGAAACAACTATTTTGCTATGCTCATTTTAGTAAGGAGTAAATTAACTCTTGAAGAAGTTAAGTAAATTACTGCTCAAGGTAACCCAGGCAATGACTAAAAAAAGAGGGATTCATTTATTCATTTGAGATCTGGGTTTTCTAATATGAAGTCTGGTATTCTTGTATTGCATTACAATTTCACCCATTCCATCAATAATGTAGTGCAGGCAAGTCTTCGTCATTGATTTTCAACAAATGATAGCTATTTCTGGTCATGCTCTTCTTTGTTTCACTTCCTCTCAGGACAGTAAAAAGACAATTGAGACCTTATTACTAGAAGACTTGTGGCAGTCTTCCAAAGCAAGTGGGACAAAAGTAGGATTCAGAATAGAGCCTTTGGAAGCCTGGTAGAATAAGACTGTAATAAAATAAGAGAGAATTGGAAAGCAAAGTTTCTGGCTTTATATCCCTGCTCTTCACTTAAAAACAATTTGAAGTTGGGAGCAATCATCCGTTTGTGTGTTGGTATCCTCATCTGTAAAGCACGGCTGAGAATATGGGGCTGATTTGCTTTGCTGTTTCTGCTGTTACTGATATGAAATGAGGAAGGGAATATTGAAATTATTGTAAATCATGAAAAGTTATGACTTATAATAACAATGGAACCACAATGTTTGCCTATCCAGTGCTCAATTTTCAGACTTTTCTTCTCTGTTCATTCATTTCCAAGATGATCTTTTATCTCTAAACACTATCTCCATGGTGCGCATTTCCAAAATTGTATTTCCAGGGTTCTATATCATATAGAGTAAAACCCTAAGTTGTGAGCATGTTCCATTACACACACACTTTTTCTCTCAATATTGCCCATCCTCTCTCTCTCTCTCTGCACTCTTGCTTCTTGAACAACCTAGGTACTCTCCTGCATCAGGGTCTTTGTTTTCTGCTCTGCTTCAAATGCTCTCACTCAGACATCAACATGGCTGTGCCCTCACTTCCTTGAGTCTCCTTTCACCGGTCACCTTATCAGAGAAGCATGCTTAAAAAGCATGCATGAAATAACACTCACCTCCCCTTTCCCCTCTCTGTCCCGCATCACTCTGTTTTATTTATTTATTTATTTATTTATTTATTTATTTTTTGAGACAGAGTCTTGCTTTGCCTGGGCTAGAGTGAGTGCCGCGGCTTCAGCCTAGCTCACAGCAACCTCAAACTCCTGGGCTCAAGCAATCCTCCTGCCTCAGCCTCCCGAGCAGCCGGAACTACGGGCATGTGCCACCATGCCCGGCTAATTTTTTTTTTTTTCATATATATATATTTATATATATATATATATATATTTTTTAGCTGTCCAAATCATTTCCATTTTTAGTAGAGACGGGGTCTCGCTCTTGCTCAGGCTGGTCTCTAACTCCTGAGCTCAAACAATCCGCCCACCTCGGCCTCCCAGAGTGCTAGGATTACAGGCGTGAGCCCACTCTGTTTTATTATTCTTCATAGCACAAATCTCCATCTTGCTAGAATATTACATAGTTGCTTATTTTTTGATAGTTTATATTCTCCCTTAAGAATATATTGAGCACATGAGCAAAGATTTTTGTCACTGCCCCATCACCATGATTTAGTACATAGAAGTACTTAAGAATTATTTATTAAATTAATTACTGAGCAGAATGACATCATATGATGGCAACAGTGGCTACTTAAGAGTGGATTCTTCTAGTTATATGGCAGTGATCTAAATATTTAGATATTTGTGGACTCTGTCTCTTGAATTCCAGTATTCATGGATCTGTCAGTTGTATCAAATGATGGAAGAGGATGGAATTGTTTGCAGATGTCTTCCTCACTTAGATCTATTTACTCACATGCTAAATATTGATTGCTTATTGTGTGCTATAAGTGACTAGATTCACAACCAAAGAACTATGATAATAGGATCAATAAAAACCCATTATTTATATGACCCTTTTATTATATCCCAGAAATTGTATCCCAGAAATGGAATAAATATTTACACATATTTTTTCCAACCCTGCTGAGCAGCCCTACAAGGCTCGCGTATATCTCCCCATCTTACAGAAGACAATGTTAAGTTTCAAACACCTTAAGTAACTTGACCAAGTTAACAAAGCTTTTGATCATTAGCATTTGAATCCATGTTTGTCTCACCCCATGTGCTATATCCCATGCCCCATTGCTTGCTATTTTATCTTCAAGCAGGACATATGAGAACAAGATAATGCAGTTATGCTAGAATTTTCTCACTTACAAAATCTATTAGATGAGATTGTATTGGTTCTTAGGCTTATTCATTCTAGTAACCTATAATGTTCCTAAACCTGTCTTTTGACTAGGAATCATAAAATGTTAGAGCCAGAAGGAATCTCAGACTTATTTAGTCCTATTGTCTTATTTTATGTATCTAGAAAGTCTGGTTAAGGAATATTGTTTCATTCAAAATCACATAGCTTGTTGCCCAAACCCTTCTAACTCTTTGGTCAATATTGACTACTTTGGGCCTTTCCCAGTGCTGATTTACTTCATAGAATATACAAGACAAAATAGACTATTCTCAGTTGCACTTTTATAGGTTACTTTGGAAGAAAGTGAACAAGACTTTCACTTCAGGGCTAGAGAATTGACTATGTATACTGTAGAAACGGCTTTTAGTCAATCAATAATCCATTACTGGAGAAAAAGGGAATGTGGTGGGTGGAAAAGGCAGTTAAAAGAGAGAGGATTACACATGCAGATTATTGGAAGCCAACGTATGGCTAAAGTGACAGACTGATGCCAGTGACCCCAAAGACTGTCTCCGGCTAACATAGCAGATACAAAGCTATAAGGTGTTACAAATCATGATCACAAATCTCTTGTAGATATGATGGCAAATACAGTACTTTAAAATGCCAACAATATCTATATAACAGAATAATAAGTACTATGCACTAGAAGCATATGTGCCCTATTACACATATATACTCACACTCACTATCTAATAAAGAATTTAATGTAAAAACATAAAATATGACCATTTTTTCCACTTAAACATAAAAGTCAATTATTAGTATTATCTGGGAAAAAATTTTCAAATGATAAACTAAATATACTTTTCCCATATTTACTTACAAATTGACTGTAACCACCTTGCACTTGATCACAGCCCAGAGTTATATAGTGTAAGTACAGTAGAGTTAGTTATTTTTATATGTTCAATCAGTATTTGAACAAGATGTTCTATTGAAACAAGCCTTAAGTGACTGTGAAAATCTATATTGTGGTCATGTGTTGGCTTTATATACTTGTATTTCTGAAGCAAATATTGAAGCAACTTTCAACTATTTAATTGCTAGAATTTCTTATTCTAAATGCTTTTGAAAAATAAAGATAAATAGAAGTAAGGAATTTTGCATTTTAAAGAGCCAGAAGAGTTATAAGTAAGTATTTTTAGAAACCATTTTCCCCTTACCTACTACTACAAAATTGAGTTGTTAATTTATTGAAATGTATAAGGTTTATATTATCTATATAAATACATGAATGCTTTTATTGACTTCAGCTTTGTTTTATAGTACACAGTTGGAGTTTGGAATACTGGGTACAGAGTTTAATAGAAAATAAGAAACACAAAACTATAAGTATTTTTCTTTTTATGTTAAACAATGATAAAAGCAAATTTAGGTTTTAGAAAAAAAGCACAACTACAGATCACATTGTCATTAGAATAGCTGTTTTATATTATAAAACAGTGTTTTTGTTCTTTTCTTATTATTTAGGATATATTTTGTTTGAATACTAGACAATCATTACTTATCACACTTGGGACAAAAGAATAAAAGCAAGATCAGTATAATAAATTACTAAATAATAAGAGTTAAGAAAAATGTGTTTTTTCAACATTGGAACTGTTTCATATTAAGTATTCTAAATGGCAATACACATATTTTCATTTTCTAGGCATAGTGGTATTTAAATATGATTGTTTGTGGACTAGTCAGGAAACCCTGTGCCTGTTTCTAAAATTGTTTCTATGAGGGAGGGGGAAGAATTCTGAATAAAAAAATAAATTAAAAACCAAAAATCTCTGGTATCTTTCTGCTTCCAATCCATTCTTAACATAATATACATGCTACTTTAAAGCATGATACACTTACAAGGGTTTTTTTCATATTGTAAATTTAAAAAATAAAGGACATATTATTCATTAAATCATGCCAACTGTTTTTCCCAGATATGTCATATAAATTCTTCATCATATCCTTTGTTTATTCTCTATTTACACATAAAATTTCAACTTTCCATTTTGACTGGAAATTTTACTATAATCCCTGCCCATTAAAATTTCATAAATATTCTTTAAAATAACCCCCTTCTTTCTTTTTTTTTTTTTTTTTATTAGCCAGTCTTTAGGTTTAAGGTTATTAGTTGTTTTCAATGAGAAATAAAATGAAATGTCTTGGTAGTAAAAATAAATGTAGAAGCAATGGGGAAATGGAAAAATATGGATAGATTCAAGATTCATTCTAGAAGTAGAATCAATAGCTAAATGTTGATTAGATATGAAGCATTTGGAAAAGAAGTCAATTCTTACTGAGATTTAAAGGTTGGGTGACTTAGAAAGTAGCTGTGACATACACATAATTGAAAAGGTTAGGGCATGTGTCTTGTTCAGGATTGGGAAAAGAATTAGGTAGGACTTTGACATGTCGAGTTTGTCTTGTCAGTGAACCAATTGGCAAATAGTTAGATGTAGTTTAAATCTCATGGGAGAGATCAGATTTCAAGACATATAGATTGCATTCAATTCAACAAATCTTTATTTAGTAAGTATCTGTCCAGGGAATTTTCTGAGAAATGGGTCTAGCATGGAATAAAATGGTGTCTTTCCTTGGAGCTTCCTCTTTCTTAATAAGGAGAAATACATATAATTACTTATATAGAGTTATATGCAAGTATATATAATACACTATGAATATCCACATTAAGAAGCAATTTAATTTTCCTTGGTGGCTTGGATAAATCCATGGAAAGCCATAGTTTTACAGATAATTAAGTTGGCAACCAAATTGCTTTATCACCCTTGCCAGATGTAACTATTGCCCCTCCCTATGTGAAAATATATTTTAATGACAATACTATAATCTTCTGTTCATGCTATTACCTATGACTCTACTTTTTCTGGACAATTTCTTCTGTCCTTATAGACTTTGCTCCATAAGTACCTCCTCATTAAGGTGTTCCTTACTCTCTTAGTTTGAGTTATAGTTCTTCTTATGAGTTCTCATGTAACTCTGTAATCACTGCTCTTATAATACTGTTAAGCAATGTTAAAATTATCTGTTTGATAGATCTCTCATTAAGCTTTAAGCTAGTCAGTGGGGTGGCTGATTTTATCTCTGAATACCTAGAGTAGAGTATAATACTCGATATCTCTGAGAAGCTTGATAAATATTTGGAAAATATCATGCTCATGGATCAGAGACTCAACATTGTTAAAATATCTGCACTACCCAAAGTAATTTACAGATTCAATGCAATGCTTATCAGAACACCAATGTCATATTGCACAGATCTAAAAAAAATAATTCTATGCTTCGTTTGAACCAGAAAAGAGCTGGAATAATCAAAGAAATCTTAAGCAAAAAGAAGAAATCTGGAGGCATCACATTACCAGACTTTATACTACAATGCTATAGTAACCAAAACATCATGGTATTGGCACAAAAATAGAGACATAGACCAATGGAACAGAACAGAGAACCTGGATATAAAACCATCTGCATAAAGCCAGCTGATCTTTGACAAAACAGACAACAACATACACTGGGGAAAAGAAGCCCTATTTAATAAATGGTATTGGGAAAATTGAAGAGCCACATTCAGAAGAGTGAAACAGGATCTCTATCTCTCACCACTCACAAAAATTAATTCAAGAAGGATAAAAGACTTAAATGTAAAGCATGAAACCATAAGAATTCTAGAAAAAATGTAGGAAAAACTCTTCTAAACATCAGGCTAAGCAAAAAATTTATGACTAAGACCCCAATGGTATTATGATAATTATAAGAACAATAAAAATAAATAAATGGCACTTGATTAAATTAAAAAGCTTCTGCACAGCTAAGGAAATAATCAATAGAGCAAATAGACAACCTATAAAATGGGAGAAAATATTTGCAAACTATGCATGCAAAAAGGGATAATATCCAGAATCTACAAAGAAATCAAACAAATAAGCAATAAAAAAAACAAACAACCCCATTAAAAATGGGCAAAAGACATGAACAGAAGTTCCTCAAAAGAAGATAGACAAATGGCCAGCAAACATGAAAAAATGCTCAATGTCACTAATCATCAGAGAAATGCAAATTAAAACCACAATGAGATATGACCTTGCCCCAATTAGAATGGCTTTTATTAAAAAGTCCAAAAATAATAGATGCTGGCATGGATGCAGAGAGAACCGAATGCTTCTATACTGTTAGTGAGACTGTAAATTAGGATGAATACAACCCCTATGGAAAACAGTATGGAGATTTCTTAAAGAACTAAAAGTAGACCTACCATTTGATCCAGCAATCTCATTATGGGGTATCTACCCAAAGGAAAAGAAGTCATTTTATCAAAAAGACACTTGTACTCGAATGTTTATTGCAGCACAATTCACAATTGCTAAGGTGTGGAATCAACCCAAGTGCCCATCAATTCATGAGTGGATTAACAAAATGTGGTATATGTATACCATGGAGTACTACTCAGCTATAAAAAGGATGCATTAACATCTTTTGTAGCAATTTGGATGGAACTGGAGACCATTATACTAAGTGAAGTATCTCAAGAATGGATAAACAAACACTGCATTTACTCTTTAATAAATTAGAACTAACTGAGGGACACACATGGGCACAGAAGGAAGTAAAAGTTATTTGACATCAAGCAGGGAGGTGGAGGAGGAGTCAATGGACAAAAACCTACCTATTGGGTACAGTGAACACTATTTGGGTGATGGGCACCCTTATAACCCTTACTCAAGCATTACAAAAGCTATCCAAGTAACAAAAACTTTTTTACTCCTTTAATATTTTGAAATTTAAAAAAATTTAGTATAGAAAAAAATTTAAAAAGAGGAGGACTGAAAAGAAGAGGAGAGTAAAGTAGGATCAATGAAGAATGGCAGGAAGACCCAGAGTAGGAAATTCTCAAGATAGAGCCTACAATTGGCTCATGCCTATAATCCTAGCAGTCTGGGAGGAAGAGGCAGTAGGATTGCTTGAGCTCAGGAGTTCGAGACCAGCCTGAGCAAGAGCGAGACTCTGTCTCTACTATTAATAAAAATAGAGAAACAATTAGCCCAGCAACTAAAAATAGAAAAAATTAGATGGGCTTCGTGGCACGTAGCCACGAAATTAGATGGGCTTTGTAGTCCCAGCTACTTGGGAGGCTGAGGCAGGAGGATCGCTTGAGCCCAGGAGTTTGAGGTTGCAGTGAGCTAGGCTGGTGCCATGGCACTTTAGCCCAGGCAACTGAGTGAGGCTCTGTCTCGAGAAAAAAAAAAAAGGCATTTATCAGATCTATGGCTAATATCATACTGAGTGGTGAAAGATTAAGAGCTTTCTCACTTAGATCAGAAATAAAACAAGGATGCCTATTTTAACCACTCTATTCAACATTGCACTGGAAGGTCTAACCAGAGAAACTGGGTGAGAAAAAGAAATATATCCAAATTGGAAAGAAGTCAAATTATATATTTTTTGCTGATGATATGCTCTTTTATACAATCATAAAAAATCAACAAAAAAGCTATTAGTGCTAATAAACAAATTCAAAAAGTTGCAGGGTACAAACAAAATCAATATGTAAAAATCAGTTGTATTTCTACACACTAGCAATGAAAAATCTGAAAATGAAATTAATGGAATTGTTTGCTCAAAAAATAGTCTCAAAAATTAAGCATTAATTTAACCAAAGAGGTGCAAGGTTTCTACAGAAATTATAAAATATTGCTGAAAAAAATCAAAGGACATATAAATAAATGGAAAGAGATCCCATGTTTATGGATTGGAATAATTATCCTTGCTAAACTGACAGTACTTTTCAAAGCATTCTATAAATATAATTCAATCCCTAGTATTTTATTCAAAAATGCAAAAGCTAATCCTAAAATCATATGGAATTGCAAGGGTCTCTAAATAGCCGAAACAATGTTGAAAAGGAAAAACAAAGTTGAAAGACTCGTAATGCCCCATTTCAAAATTTACTACAAAGTTACATTAATCGGCTGGGTGCAGTGGCTCAAGCCTGTAATCCTAACACACTGGGAGGCTGAGGCGGGAGGATTGCTTAAGCTCAGGAGTTCCAGACCAACTTGAGCAAAAGGGAGACCCCCTCTCTACCAAAAATAGAAAAATTAGCTGGGTGTGGTAGTGCCTGCCTATAGTTCCAGCTTCTTGGGAGGCTGAGGTAGGAGGATGCTTGAGCCCAAGAGTCTGAGGTTGCAGTGAGCTACGATGATGTGACTGCACTCTACCCAGAGTGACAAAGCGAGAATCTGTCTCAAAAAAACAAAAAAAAAGCTACCTTAATCAATATTAATCAATATTGTTTGACAGTGGTATAAAGATAGACATACATACAAATGCAATGGAATATAGAATCCAGAAATAAACCAAACAATTATATTTAAATGATTTTGACAAGGATGACAAGACCATTCAATAGGAAAGACTATTCTCTTTAGAAAATGGGAAGTGCTGGATTTCCATAGGCAAAAGAATAAAAAGTTGAACCCAAGCTTATACCATATATAAAATTAACTCAAACTTGTCAAGACCTAAATGTAAGAGCTATAACTAAAAAAATTCTGTGTAGAAAACAAAATGATAAACCTTAAAGACCTTGCATTAGGCATTGGATTCTTAGATATGACATCAGAAGCACAAGTAACCAAAGAAAAAAAATTGATAAATTTGGACTTCATCAAAACTAAAAACTTTACACATTAAAGGACACTATCAGCATAGTGAAAAGGTAATCTACAGAATGGAAGAAAACATTTGCAAATAATATATCCAATAAAAGTCCAGTATCCAGATTATATTAACCACTCTTACAACTTAACAACAAGAAGACTAACAACCCAATTTAAAGAAATGGCCAATTGCATGGAATAGATAATTCGCCAATGAAAATACATCAGTAGTCAACAAGTACATGAAACGATGTTCAACAGGGGTTAATCATCAGTGAATTGCAAATCCAAACTATGATGAAATACCATTTCATATCCACTATGATCACTTTAATTTAAAAAAAGTGGAAAAGAAATGTTCCCAAGGATGTGGAGAAATTGAAACATATGTACACTGCTGCTGAAAATATAAAATGGAGGGCTGGGAAGGATAGCTCGTCTGTAATCCCAACACTTTGGGAGGCTGAGGCAGGAGGTTCGCTTCAGGCCAGGAGTTCAAGACCAGCCTGGATGACACAAGGAGACTGGATCTCTACAAAAAATTAAATAAGTTAGCAATTAACTGGGTGTGGTGGCCTGTGCCTGTAGTCCCAGCTACTTGGAAGGCTGAGGCATAAGGATCACTTGAGCCCAGGAGTTTGAGGTCACAGTGAGCTATGATGCTGTGATTGCACCACTACACTCCAGCCTGGGCAACAGAGTGAGACTCTGTCTTAAAATACATATATATACACATATATATGATATATGTATATAATATATCCAATAATGTATAATGTATATATGTCCATCCAATAATGTATATATGCAATAATGTATATATATATCCAATATATGTATATATATATATATGTGTGTAAAATGGTGCAGCCACTGTGGAAAACAATTTGGAGGTTCCTCAAGAAGTTAAACAAAGCATTACCATATAACTCAGTAATT
Organism: Varecia variegata; assembly: GCA_028533085.1. NCBI lineage: Eukaryota > Metazoa > Chordata > Mammalia > Primates > Lemuridae > Varecia > Varecia variegata. The sequence goes on along the minus strand of CM052445.1, from coordinate 24,148,274 downwards.
CTCATAGGTATCTAACCAGAAGAATTGAAAACAGGTATTCAAGCAAATAGCTGTACACAAATATTCATAGTAACACTATTCATAATAGCCAAAATGTGGAAATAACCACAAAAGTCTTAGCCTATGTTGTGCTGCTGTAATGTAATACCTGAGAATGGGTAATTTATAAATAACAGAGATTTATTTCTTATTATTCTGAAGGCTAAGAAGTCCAAGGTCCAGGGAATGGTGTCTGAGGAACACCTTCTTGCTTCATAATCCCATGGAAGAAGGTGGAAGAGCAAGAGAGGGCAAGAGAGAGAGGGAGGGAGAGACATAAAGGGAGGGAAGGGAGACAAAAGGGGGGCAAACTCATCCTTTTAAAAGGAATTCACTCCCAAAATAACAGCATTAATCCATCATGAGGGCAGATTCCTCAAGACCTAATCACTTCTTAAGAGTCCCACCTCCTAATATTGTAACAGTGGCAATTAAGTTTCCAACACATGCTTTTTGTAAGGTACATTCAAACCATAACAGTAAATTCTATCTCAATTAAAAAAAAATCACCAGTGACCTCTGAAGGAGAATTGTTAGAGCTAATTGGAAGTAGAAGCAAGATAACTGTAAGTTCTTTGGCAAGTGATTTCGTCTTTAAGTCTCTCTCAGTTTCCTGCTCTGTAAAGTGGAAGAAATAAGAGTAATTTATAGAGATAGTTTAAGAATTTATATAAGGTAATGGACAGGAAATATCACATTGCACCAAAAGAGTAACTATTTGGCAAAATTTTTATGTCATAAGTACTGTATTATTGTTGTTGAAAAAAAGAAAAAGAATGGCTAGTGAGGAAAGACAGGTAGTCATAAAAATTTTATAGACTCATCTTTCTGCAAACTTAGTATTAGAGAAAGGGAAAAAGAACATACCACAATATAGGTAATTGTTTTTGAAGTATAGCTAAGATGCAAGAATACGGATAGCCATAAGGGGTAGAGAGTTGAAAGAGAAATTGAAAATGCAAACGAGAGATGAGAAAGTTAATGGAGCAAATTCCAAGAGGAGGTGGAAGTAGATGGTATGATAGGAAGGTTTGGAAATGAGGAAGGACAGTTCTTGTTCCAAAAAAAAAGAAGGAGAAAATCAAAGTTTCCCATGAGGTTAAGTTACTGAGAATTTGTATTGGCCCCACGTAGTGTGTTTTTTTAATCTTTCTCCAGCTTACATGATTTCCGGTGAAAGGCAAAAAGCACCGAGTCCGGCATTTTCAGGATGAGTGAAGAAAAGAGAAAAGAAATGAAGGAGTACATGTTAGTGAATCCATTTTTTGGAAAATATAAACAATTGCTTTCAAGCTGATTAAAGAATTTAATGTAATCAGGTCTGTAGTGATGGATGGGGAAAATAAAGAGCAGTTAGGGGTATAACTGTAACAGTGAGAAGGAAAGCAGGTTTAGAAGAGGGAGTAAGGAAGTAGAAGTGATCATTGTAGTCAGGGTGGAGGAATTCAGAGTTTAAAATTTGCATTTAGAAAATTCTCAGGTAATTAGGAAGATTTAAGTTAGATTTTCTCAGTGAGTAATCAAACATTTCATTTTAACAAATATTAATTGATAAATATTATGAGCCAGAAATGATAGAAGGAAGGTGCTAAGAGAAGTTCACATAACAAACAAAAACTATCCTATAATAACTAAGGTCTACTGGGAAAGACATACAGATAGATGTAAAATGTTAATATGCTGTGGAAAGTGTTGTGGTACAGGGCATACAGGCAGTGCTAGACATAGGAAGACATTATAAGGCTCACCAGGAGAAGTTAAGCTTCAGTGGAGTGTTTTGGGATGATTAAGAAATATTTAGAGTCAGAAAGGATGGGTGTCAGACAGAATGAGCAAATATATAGAGATATGATCAATAAGTTTGGGCCAGTGGAGCTGGACAAGGGAACTACTAGATTTTCAGAACAAGAGAATCACATGTAATCAACTTCTTTCTGGCCACACGAGTTCTCTTCATTCCCTTTAATATATTTGAACCTATGCCCATAGCACTATAAATACTTGCAAGACTTAGCCTTCCTACCCAACAGGCTTGTTCAGTGCTGCTCCCATCAGTTGAGTTTTCTACTTGCTAAGAGTCAGTTGTATTTGTTTCAAAACTAACCTATCACAGTTTTGTTTATTAATATAATTATTATTTTTTGTTTATTAATATAATTATTGAATTAAGTTGAATACAGCAAAATATTCATTTAAAGAGAGGCCTAAAAAGCTGGAATTACCAAGGTACTGTGCAGTTGAATTAGATGTGGGTAAAACAACTAGAAATTCTTAGGAAAATATTAAGTAATTGAGAAGCCAGGTTACTTCTCAAATGCCTTGAAGTTCTTGCTCTAATTTGAAGAATTTGAAACTAGAAATCATAGATGCTCTTAGGAATGTCTTGTGAAGAATATTAATCAGAATTTAAACCAGCTGACTCATAGTTAAAGAAAGGGTGATAGCTCTGCATTAAAAGATAAGTAAATAAAAATATTTACATAATTTAAGTATGATGCTAAAACATGCATTTATTATCAATTTTAATGCCACCCTCTTTAACTGGTTTTTGTAACTGAGTATGCATCCTAATTGTGTTGGGTAAAAGGTACTTCTATTTTACTAGTACCTGCCCAGTATAAGGACCTAGAGGAAGTGAGATGGGTTAGTCAGTCTTATCCTGGAGGGCTCTGATGCAATGTTGAGCAACTTAGCACAGTGCCCTGCACGTAAGTGTGATCAATAAATATTTGCTGAATGAAAAAATATAGACTTTAGAATTTAATTCTCAGGCAATGCCAAGACATTAATGGGTTTTAACAAGTTACATTGTGTTTAGATGGATTATTCTACCTTGTAGAGTGGATAATACATTTAAGGAGTGACAAGGTGGGTAGAAGAAAATGAAGACTATCATAAATACCCCCATGAGATCCAATTACGGCCTAAAGCCAATTAAATTTATTAGGTGTTCATTTCATACATCATACACTTAACTAACAGTTATTGCACAGCTACAATTTGCCAGGTTTGGACTAGGCATTGAAAGTGTATTTATGAATCAGACAGCATGGACCATGTATTTTTACAGTTTTCACCGTAGTGTGGAATATGGCTGAAACTTAGCTATCGTTGTAATGCTTTTGCAGGTAATGATGGAGGAGGTGTAGTGTGCTATGAAGACCTACAGGGGGAGAATTTTATCGTGTGATGCAAGGTGAGGGAAGGCTTCCTGGAGGAAGTGAGCTCTATGATCAAGTTTAAAGAAGGGATCTGACTTAACCAAGCCAAGGGAATGAATGCAGAGAGAAGGATCTTCTAGGCAAGGGTTGTGTGAAATTCAGAGATGAGGGAAAGCAAAGATGAAATAAGCAGAATGGAGTGTGCAAGGTTGTCAATGGGAAGGGGAAGTACTGCCAGTAGATAAACATGAATATATTAATATAAGCAGAGGTTTGATAATGAGAGGGAAAATTAGCTTCTCTAGGTATTTAAATCACTAAATATGAAATTCTCAATTTCGAATCAATAGTTTAGTTTATTATATCTCAAACAAGAAGCTGTACAATTAATCAAACTGTGCACCTAAACTGTCGACACAGTTTTGTCATCTTAACCGTAGCTGGTTTATGCCAGCAGTGAAGAAGCCTGGAGAGCTAGTGGCAATGAAATTGCCAAAAGCATTTTCCACAACTTGTTAACAATATTTTTCCTTGAAAGAGGTGATCCAAAGCCTGGAGGAAGTGACAATTAGTTGGTGCAAGGTCTGGTGAATACGGTGGATGACAGAGAGTTTCCAAGTCCAGCTTCTGTAGTTTGAGCAGTGTTGTTTGTGTGACAGACGTGTGGTTCAGCCTTGTCTTACTAGAGGATTGGCTCTCTCTATTGACCAATTTTGGCTACTTAATTGCAAGTATCCTCATCATTTCATCCAAGTGGTTACAGTAGACATCCTCTGTAATGGATTTACCCAGTTTCATGAAGTTGTAGTGGATAAAACTAGCACTGTACCACCAAACAGACACCATTAGCTGTTTTGAATGAATATTCTGTTTTGGACCGTTTTTCCACACTTCATATTTATCCAACCATTGTGCCAAAACCATTGTGACAATCATTACAATTGTCAAAAATAATCCATTTTTTTAAAATCACACATAACAATATGGTGTAGAAATGGTTCCCTTTTATGCCGTGACAGCAAAGAAAGGCAAGTTTTGAGACGATTTCTCTTCTGCTCTCAAATTTAATTCATGTGGAACCCATCTATCCAGCTTCTTTACCTTGCTGATTTGTTTCAAATGGTCCAATATTGTTGGAATAGTAATGTCAAACCTTGTTTACAATTCATGCGTAGGTTGAGATGGATTCGCCACTACTACAGCTTTCAGCTCATCATTATCCACCTTGGTCTCAGGTCTCCCATGTAGCTCAATTTCAAGATTAAAATCACCAGAACAAAACTCATGCCATGGAGGTACTTGCATTCATTAGCCACATCTTTCCCAAACAGTTCATTGATATTTCAAGCTGTCTGCACAGCATTGGTTTCATGACAGAACTCATATTTAAAAATAACACGAATTTTTTACTTATCCATGGATTGACAAAAGTTGCTCTACAAAAAAATTTGAAAGACAATCACAAGTCAAAATGTGTGTTTAAAAGACTGAGGATGTACCCTCACAACAAAAATAAAACAAGAAGTGTCAAATTAAAATATCAGAGATATCAATTGTCAAACTTAGTACTTAAGGAAATCAGACATTTCATAATTAGGGCTCTATTCTGAAGAACATCAGAACTATTGAAGTATTTTAAATAAATATGTGATGTGATAAATTTCAATTTATAAAGTTCACTATGGCTATGAAGAGAACAATGGATTAAAGAGTAGCAAGAGCATAGGCAAACATATAAATATTTCTATATAGAGAGAATCTTACAAATTTGTTGAGTAGGCTGAATAAATTGGTCTAGCTAAGGCCATCAGGAATGAGCAAACAAGGAGTGTTCAGAAAATAAAGAAATGGCTGACCAGGGGATCTGCTCTCATCACACTACCAGCGAGGGTATAATAAAATCAATAACTCACTCCTACTTCCAACAATCCTGCCATTGCGGTTTCCTCTGGACTTGCAGAAAATTGGCAAACACCTATCCACAACTACAACTCAGGGATCAGAAAGCCAGACAAAAACACTGCTTTCTGCTATGATGTTTCTCATCATGGAAAAGGCTAGAAAGTGGACACTGGAATTCTACCGTCAAGAACCTCAGATATCCATTACTTCCTAGCTTTCCAGAAATTGACTCGAGGGAGAGCAAATACAGTACGTGCCTATTTTCAGTCTTCTCAATCTCATTATGTTCATTTAACTGAGGGACCCTGATACAATAAAAAAGTGCAAGGGAGTCTGGTAAATGCAGCATTTAAATTACTAATCTTTTCAATATGAAGAAGGTATAGAAAAGGAGTAAGTAAGCCAACCAGAAGGGGACAAGAGGGAAATCATGGAAGATACCTAAGAGGCCATTTTAGCATATACCATGTATTATAATCATGGTTTGGACAAGAATAGTGTGAGTAGAGATGATGAGAAGTGGATTCATTTAGTATATATTTAGAAGGTAAAACTAACAGAGTTTACTGGTGCATTTGAATGAAGAGTATGAAGGAAAGAGAATATTCAGTGACAATTCCAATATTTTGAGGCTAAGAAAGTGGAAAACTGGTGTTGTCCTTTGCTGAGATGGGGAAACTGAAGAAGCAGAGTTGGATCCAGGGTAGGAGAAGAAAATTTAGGAGTTAACTTTTGCACATTAAGTTTAAGATGACTTTGAAACATCTAAGTGGAGATCTCAAAAAAATAAAACATTAAAAAATCCATATCTGAAGTTCAGTGTGAGTGTAGTTGCTGAAAATAAATTTGGAAGACTCAAATCCCCATATTTTGATATTTAATTGCACAAAAGAAAAAATATTTGATACTTTTTTGTCTTCATATTTTTAGGAAATCCATTCTCCCGTTGTTTTAACATCAGCTAGTTGTTACTACAATAGTATAATATTCTCTTTCCCAGTGCAAACAGAATGATGTAAATGACATTAAATGTTACACATGAATGAGTAAGATATAGAAGAATCTCCATGTCAGAATGAACCAGAATCTCTACCAACTCATTACTGAACAAATCAGAGTTATAGGACAATATAAAAATTATCAAAATCTGACACAATTTAAATTCAGCAAAAGTAAAAAAGAGTTAACAAGTCTCTTGGGGCAGGAAAACTAAAGGAAGATGGTAGGTTGTATGTTAAAAAAAAGTTTCACAAAAGAACTCAGTCAGAAGGCAAAGGAAAAGCTAAGTTCTAACAATGAATTGAGAAGAAAAGTCAAGCAAAATCACAATGATTTTATGCACATTGTCCTGCAACACTTACTAAAGGACAGGAGAGTTTATCAACTCCTGTGGTAGATTAAAAGATGGTTCTAGATCCTACTATTGAATTTTTTGTGTGTTCAACATGTAAAAATAATAAAGATTAAAATAATTTACGGCAGATAATAAAATAAAAGTTCATAAGTCACCCTGCTGCATTTTGCGCTCTGTTACTTTGATTCCATTGCTGTCTGCTTTCCTGTGGCATTATTTATTCAATCTGTTTAGTTTGCTTTACAGGCTGTGGCAGCATCCACAGGGTGGACCTATTGAACCAAGCCGTAATAGATGTAATACATCAATACATTTGAGCTGAACAGCTTTAATTAGGCCTTCCCAGTCATTTCATCAATTCAGTTGAGTACCATTGGGATTTGGATTACACCAAGCCTCCTGTCGAGCATGAGAATTACAACACTCCAGCAAAGCTCCACCAGTCACAGCACAAGGTTAGGCAATCAACGATAATTCACTCAGGGAAGTGCCCCACGCCCAACCCATAAACTTACCCTTACAGTAATATCTTTGAAATACTAAAACCTTTAAACTCAAGTGCCAATTTGGAATGCAATCTGCCTTAAAACCCCTCAAAATGACATATAAAGCTCTTTTCCTGCTCAATAGGAGAGCAGGAATTTACTTTGTTGCTGCTGACACACATGTATAATCAAGTTACCATTTCTGTAGCAGTTAGATTGATGGACAGGATCTATGAAGATGCAAAAACTGTGCTAGGTGTAAAATTTTATGTATACCATTTCAAGTTTCTATAACACGCTTGGTTTATACCTTGCATTGTACTTGTCACATGCAGCCCAGAATAAATATGCTGAAAGTAATCTGCTGCAGAAAATCTATACAAATGAACATTATAGCAGGGCAAAACCACTTATATTTGGAAATGGATAGACTATTTTACCAGCAATTTTGGCATGCCTTCTGACTAATTTCCACATTCAAAATGACACAGTGGCTAATATGGTTGGTCAAAATTCAGGTAACAAAGATATTTATTTACATTTATGTATTATAGAACAACGTCCAAATGACAGTCTAATTTCTTTTTTACACAATGTGAACAACGCGAAGATACAAACTCATCAGGAAAACTCAATGAAGGCTCACCATACACTGCAGCTAGCATACACTACTGGTGTGATCAGGACAGAAAACAGACTGCAATGCCTGACTGTGAACCCACATCTAGGAAGCAATTAGATTTGGAAAAGAAGGAATGGGTCCAAGTGGATTACATTGAGATCTCTAATTCCTCAAATGCCAAGGAACAAATGGACAGATTAATTGGAGACACCACATGCTAGGAAAATTTGTAAGAGGTCTTTACCAGATAATCTAACAAGGCTCTCCTTAATCTTTTTCATTCACATGGAATCTTTCACCCAGCATAAATATTCTGGAAGCCTGGCTATGCTGTAGCCACATCTGTTAACACTCAGCAGAGACTGCTCATTCTGCAGGATCATAAGTCAAGTGGCAACCAGGCCAATGGAAGTTTTAAATTATCTGTTTACTGAAAGAACAAAAAAGAAGGTAATATTCCTTTAACAGATTTAACCTTGTTAAAACTGTTTTAGCCAAAAAGGGAAAAAAAATACATGTATAAAATTAGCACACAGCCAAAGTATAAGTGGTTTTGTTACCTTAAAAAATTAATTAGATAGCCACGAGCTAAGAAAGGCTATGCCATTTACATTTTAAAATAATACTAGACATCATATAGGTTAATTTGAAATCCTCTTTCTCTCAGCCACAGACAAGAAAACCAAATTAGTCTTAATTGTATCATGTTTAACATGATCATTTAGAGGTTCTTTTCTAATCTAGATGATTTTATATTTAGCACGTCTTTTCACATGAAACCCTTTTTCTTATTTGACTTCTTTAACCCATGAAATGCTTTCAACTGGGTATTTTTAGCTTTGGAAATGTTAAGAGTGATGCTACAATTACACTTATGGGCTCTGTGAATATTTGAGTGTTTACAGTGTTTGACTCCACAATATTGATATTTTTTTCATCCATGGACACTGGTAGCAAACACTGTTTTAATATAAGATAAAATGATGAGTTTGGTTATAGATAAGGAATATAAATTTAATACATATATGTTGTTGAAACTGATAGAAAATTATGTTTCAGAGTCCAATAAGTAGCCACAATAATTAATGTATATTATGTTACCATAATGCACATATGGTATAAATATATTATGATTCCTGTTGATACATATGTTTCTTATTTCCTATTCTATCAAGAGTGTGTGTGTATATATATATATAAAATAATATATAAATGCTTACTTAGCCTTTATACCCTATCAAAATACTATGTGATTACTAGTGTATAAAAAAAAAACTGGAGTCATAGTCAATTTCTTAAGTTTTAGTTATTTCTCAGACTTCAGGCAGATGAGTTAATGTAGAAAAGTATTCTTAAAATAATTTTTAATAACTAAGTTCATATTGATTGTGATAAAAATTCAAAGATTAGTAGAATTCTTAGAGGAAAAAAAAATCAAAGTTTCTCCTCTTCAATCCATGCCCCACAGACAACTACTGCTAAGCAGTTTAGTGTATATTATTTTATGTATTTAAAAAGCATAGTGTAATATTTAAATAAGTAAAATATAAATCTTACATATACACATACATATGTGTTGTGCAATTTATTCCACTGCTAATGTGTTTTTATGAGAAGTTAATATCAAGACATTTAGATTTATTTCATTCTTTCTAAATATATTAGAATTCCAATATATGCATATATAACTGTTAATTCATCTGATTTTCTCTTCCTTGAAATTTGTATTGTTTATTTTATTACAAACAGCGCTACAGTATATATCTTTAAATATATAATTGTACATTTGTGGAAGTATCTTCATGTGTTAAATTCTTATATTTTCAATGTATAGATAATATATTTCCTTCTATATATTGATAGGTTTTCTAATTCTTCAAAAATCCTACTAATTGATACCACTACAAAACTGTAGGAGAGTCTCATTTTTTCCAACTTTGCAAGCATATATACATTGTTAATATACATTATTATATTAATATATGTGATGATATATGATATTAATATTGATGATAATAATAAAATGCCTGAGTGAATTTGCAGCAAAAGATGTTAGTGCCCTGTCCAGAAGTTTGGTGACTTCTTGCACTGCTGCTAATAGTTCAAAGCTTCAGCCTTCTCTGGAGAATTATATTTCCATGTGGAATGCTGTCAGTGGGCCAGGAAGTTCCTTGGATTTATGCCTTTCCCCAACTCAGGGAGCCAGAAACTAATTATTGATGGTGGGATACAAAGGTTCTACTCACCTGTCTCAAAAATTAATGTATTATATTATTAATAATATTTGATAATATATTATAATAGAATTATATAATTATATGGTAATAGAATTATATATTATAATAATGTATATTAATAATGTATCCATAAAATATACTGAAGTTTCTTCCTCCCAATATATATTCTCTTTTTATTTAGTCTTTTCCCATATCAATTAATTTTTCCATTCAATTTAATTAAAATCTTTCTTTAAGTATTTGGAGTTTTAAGTCTCATTTCAGAAGGTCCTTTCGTTCCAAGATTATAAATGTGTTCTTAGTTCCAATCATCTAGAAGCAGGATTTGAAAGGGGGTTTCTGGCACAAATGATTTATTAAGATTTCTCTGAAGAACATCCTAAGGGCAAGAGGAAAGCAGGGTAGGGAAAGGAGCCTGAGCAAGAGGTTTCTTCAGGGGGTGCCTAGTTAGTCCCGCAATGTAAATTATACCACAAAATCTGTCCTGGTTTGAGACAGGTGAGTAGAGCCTTTGTATCCCATCATCAATAATTAATTCGCGGCTCCCTGAATTGGGGAAAGGCATAAATCCAAGGAACTTCCTGGCCAACTGATAGCATTCCACATGGAAACATAATTCTCCAGAGAAGGCTGAAGTTTTGAACGATTAGCAGCAGACAGTGCAAGAAGCCACCAAACTTCTGGGCAGGGCACTAACATCTTTAGTTGCAAATTCACTCAGGCATTTTTATCAAAGAGTTATATAGATTAGTGAAAGAGTAATTTTAGTTTTTAAAGACTTTTTATGAACAGTTTTAAGTTCACAGAAATAAATGAGCAGAAAGTATGGAGAGTTCCCATATACCTCCTGTGCCCACACGTGCATAGCCTCCTCCATTATCAACAGCTCCTACCAGAGTGGTGCATTTGTGACAACTGATGAACCTACATTGACACAGAATTATCACCCAAAGGCCATAGTTCACATTAGGGTTCGCTCTTGGTGTACATTCTATGGGTTTAGACAGATGTATAATGACATGTATCCACCATTATAGTATCATACATAATACTGTCCTGAAAATCCTCTATGCTCCACCTATCCACCCCTGCCTCCCCAAACACACATACAATCTTTTTACTGTCTTCATAGTTTTGTCTCTTCCAGAATGTCATATAATTGGAATCAAACAGTATATAGCCTTCTTAGCTTGGCTTCTTTCATTTAGTAATATTCATTTAAAGTTCTTTCTTGTCTTTTCATATCTTGATAATGCATTTCTTTTTAGCACTGAATAATATTCCATTGTCCATGTGTACCAAAGAATAGTAGTTTTTTTTAAAAATTATGCCTTTTCCAACTTTTTAAGATGTAGCATGAGATATAAATATTTCTCTTTTTTACTTTAAAAATAACCATGTTTATCAATAGCATTAATTAAATTACCCATTTTGTCAACAAATTCAAAACATGGCATTTACCATATATTAAATTCTCAAATATGCATAGATTAGTTTCTAGTTTCTAAATATTGTAGCGGTTTATACTTGTCTATTTTTCCATTATTATGTCCTTCCCATATGCCTCAATTATGTGTTTTTTAAGTTTGTGGGGAAAGCCCTCCATCATTATTATTTTTATCCACATCTGGACATTATATCCTTATTATTCTGAAACAACATATATTGCAAATGAAGTGTTTATTTAGATTATTTTATTTATTGCTTACACTTATGTTGGAAGTGATTCACCTTGCTTAGGCAACAAGCAGAATTTAAAATATTTTTTTTAAAAAGTCAGTTGTGTGCGGTGCTGAGACTAAATTTTGATACCTACACCATGATGAAAGCCCATGTGTTACCCTACTGTGCCTGTTCCTGAGCTTGAGCATTCTAGACTTCAACATCACACGGTAATATGAGTCCCAACCCAGGACAGAAGTACTAACTTGCAGGAAACTTGAACAATAGTGGGGAAAATTTCCTATAAAATAATACCATGGGCAAGAATTATAAAATATCTGAGGAAGGCCAACACCATGAAAGATACCCTACGCAGAAAACTATCTGGAGGATTCATAGCTAAGAAATTGATGTTAATGGAAAAATTCAATGGACCTTTAAAATATATGTTTAACTATTCCAAGAAGGAATGATAGAATGAATCTCTTAAGCAAGATTATTAATTTATGAAATAAAAAAGAGATCTAAAAGAGAACAAGATAAAAATAAAAATCATAAAGATTAAAATTTTAATCATTGGGAGAAAAATCCTCAAATGATTAGTTAAATATGTGACTAGTCACTGTTAAAGATGGAAGTATAAAGTGGAAGAGAGAAGAAAGAAAAAATAATAAAATATAGCATAGTCAGATTTTTTTTTTTATTTATTTATTATAGCTTATTATGGGGGTACAACCGTTCTGGTTAAGTATATTGCCCATGCCCCTCCCAACCCCCCGAGACTGAGCCTCAAGGGTGTCCATTCCCCCAACAGTGCACATCGCACTCATCATGTAGGTAAACACCCGTCCCCTCCCCCACCCCCAACACCCCGAGTCAGATTTTTTAAAAGAAAACCATAATATGGAAGAACATTTAAGAGATGTTCATTTAAGATGAAGTATGAAGCTCCATTAATTTAACATTAATTTGGGGATACATTTAAAAATTAAAATGAAAATAAACTATGACAATAACAAGGAATTTTATGGGGCTTTTAGTGAGATGTATAACAAAGTCCTTACACAGTTTGAGAGAAGCCTAGAGATAATCTTTAAATTAGACTATGTTAGAAAATATAAATTTAAATATTAAAGGGTACTACTAAATTAATAGATATAAAGTTCATAATTTCCATGCAAGAATAGACACTAAGAGAAATGAAAAAACACTTGACCCATCCAACAAAAAGAGGATAATCCAAGATGCAAAGTGAAAATGATGATAAAAATACATTAAACAAATCAAAAGTCAAAATAAAAGAAAATGACATAAACTTGCCAACAAAAAATTACTCTTTGGGTGGTGGTGGGTTCACATATACTGCACTACTGATATTTCCTTCTATTTCAAGCAACATTTATTAGTGTTACACTTCTGGACTCCTTCCATCCCTTTGTTCATTCTGTTTGGAGAGTTGCAGTCAGGGGCTTGGAGGTTTGCAGCTCAGCCATGTCTTCTTTTCTTTGACTTTGTAATGCAACTTCCTTTAGGATTTATGTTTTCTGGTCTGTTGCTTCAGGATGAAGTTGCATAGCAGTGTGTACTAACACAGGAAAGCCTGTGATTGTCTAATACTGCCTGATATTGAGTAGGTATGATGGTTCAACTCTGAGTTTCAGTATAATGAAGCTCATTGTCGGAGCACAATTGGGCCACATTGCCATATCAGCTTTATAGTTAATAAATATTTTATTTATTTACTTTTTAATAGTTTTATTTTCTATCTAGTTAATATTTTTTGTTTCAATTAGTGTTATTTTTAAATCATATGCTGTAACAAAAATCAGAATTCAAATTATTGATAAGCTTAAATATTTTAATATTTAATATCAAATTAGTATTATGGTATACACATTTTTTCAATTAGAGAAATTCTCAAGTTTAAGCAAATTTCATTCACTTCACCTTTCCTTTAAATATAACTTCCATGCTGAGCCTCTTTTTTTAGAATAGTAATATCAGGACAAACTTTATATAATGTGCTATGCAATTAAAAAGGTCACATGATAGATATTTGTGAGATGAGCTGGGTATTCTGTGGTGCTTAGACTTTTTCAAAAGCTGTTTACTTTCTAATACACAAAGAAGCTATTTTGTCTTTCAAATATCACATTATCTTCTGAGGATGATACATAGTTTATTCTAAAAAAATTCATCAACTTTAAATAATGGTAGTAGTTTATAAAAAAGAAAAGCAAAAGCAACCTCCATAATTTAGCTTTTTCTGCAAGTGGAACATATGGTCAAGTTTATTGGAAATTAAAAGGGAAACATCTGAATTTGGCTGCATATTATGAGAAATTTTACATTATACTTATTGGTTGGCTGAATCCACTGCTTGTCAACTCCAATTTATTCTAAAAAAGTCACCTTGCCAAATGCCTGGGTTTTAATTGTGCCCACATTTAGAAATGGAATTCTAATAACAGGCACTGAAATTTTACCATCTCATATATGTGTTATTTATGATAAATGCATTTGTATATTCTTTCTTCTGTTTTGCTTATACTATATTCTCTTTATCTGTTTTTGTATGAGTGGTATAAATGTGGACTGATTCTGGGGAAACTTTGGGTTAATCATATTTTAAGTTATCAAAAAGCAGTTGCATACACCAGAAGTGTAGCATTGTATTTAATAGTGGAAATTCTTTAGCAAAACACTGATAGTAGATATGGCAGCTGAATGATGTATTTCTAGAAATAGGAAGATGTCCTAGAAGTAACTTGTGGCTGTTTCTAAAGATTTATTAAAACTAAGCTGACACTTGCATCATTGATAGAGGTAATTTTAAAGCTCTTGAAATTCTACTGACCCTAAGATAATGAAACTACCACCTTATACACATTTATATTCTGTGGCATGGAATGTGGCTAGTGGTATGGAATGTGAAATGCTGTCATTATCTTCCAGAAGAATTCACAAAAGTAACTGAGGGCAAATGCAGGGACTCTGAAACACCGCAAAGAAGGGTAGATACAGTGCTGAGTACCTGACGAGTGGTTATGTTTAAAAACAAACAATAATGATAAGGGATTATTTAGGCAGTTAATAAATCATGAGGCTCGGTGATGCATATAGCCTCATAACTAACACAGATTTCTTTAAAAATGTTTTCTTTATCGTGTATCACAGCAGAGAATTTATATTATGCCCTAAAACAAATCAAATCCAATGCATATGAAAAGTGCCGTGAAATGTACTTAGAAGAGCCTTGCTGAGGTGAAGATATGTGCATATTTATGACACAGACTGCCATGGGCTCCACAAATGAAAGCTCTGCTTATAATCCAAATAACATTTCTAACAGTATTTTCAGATAAGCAGAACGTGTGTTAAATTCCACTCATAAGCTTCAAATCTTTAGGCTCATTCGAAATATGGATTGTCCATATGAAATGGGATGATTGTTTTATATTGAAATTCAGCAGAAATATTAATGAAAGTCTATGATTATGGCTAACATTCAACTGTTTTGAGAGATGCAGCACTAAACTATGATTTATTAATCATGTATTCATGGAAATAGTTTATGATACTGTTCTAGTCCTTCCTTTCTAATACTGATATTCACCAGTACTGGGTAAAAAGATGAGTTTTCTGGAAAAAAAATGCGTGAGACAAGAAGAGTGTGAGGAGGTAGGAGGATGTATAAAGATAGAAGATATTATGCACAGATGATTTTAGTAGAAGTTGCAAGTTAAAGATGTGAGACTGCCCCTACCATCAGAATTTCAGTTATTCTTTGTCAACTTCATAACCATAGGTAATAGGCACAATTCTTCATGTTTTCCTGGTCATATCCCTCTCTTTTTGTCTAGGATGGATATTGCAAATCCATTCCCCTATAATTAAATTTCCTATTTCATTTCTCTCTCTCTCTCTCTCTCTCTCACATACACACACACACACACACACCATTTTCAGTAGAGGACTTCATCTACAAATTCACTAAGACTGCCTTAGTCAAACTGTCACAATGTTATGCAATAGCTGATTTCATAACCATTCTTTCCTCAAATAGAAATGGTGTTTCTCTAATCTTGTAGGTTTGATCTCATCTCTTTCCCATTGGTCCATTCACTATTTTCTCTCCATTTCTCTTTATCTCTTGATTACAATTCCCTGTTTCACTGAATGCCCATTCTGTTTCTATTTTTCCTATCTTATGACTTATTTCTATTAATATTTAAGCTTTTATTTTGAGATACGGGACCTTTTATTTTATGGTAGTTTTCATTATTTTTTCCTTTTAAGATTGAGCACACCCTTGTAGCTCAAAATAACATCCACCTTAGTTAACTCAATCACACACTCAGCACCAGGACACTCAAGCTAGTACCTTATGGAGAACCCAGAATTAGGTAACATCTATTTTAGAATTAGGAGAATCAGAGATTTACCTCCAAAACTATTTGCCAAAACCTTAGGGAAAAAGAAAGAGGTCACAATGCATGTGAATTATAACCATCAGCCCTATGTACTTGAGCCAGAAAGCTTCCCTAGATGGTGTTTCCTTGACCCCAGGTATGTCCCATGTTTCCAAATATCATTCCTGTTTCTCTGCTCACTGCAGTAAGTTCTACAGTGAGCTTCTGATGGCAGCTTTTAGTGTGGGCTGATTGAAGGGATCTGGAGCCAGAGAAAAAATTTACACAGGGCTCTGGAATAGGAGGGAGAAACTTTCAGCAAGACTTTAAGTGGTGAAAAGCTCTTAACCGCCTGTATTTCCCCAGCCTCAGGAGCCCAGAACTTAATTAATCATAAGTTGTGGTTTATGCTACACTCTTGTCATTGGTTCAGTCATCTCCTGCTTGCCTGCTTTCTCCCTCGTTTTTTTTTTTTTGTTTTTGTTTTTGGTTTTTAATTCAGGATATTATGGAGATACCTCAAAGAGCTAAAAATAGAAATACAATTTTATCCAGCAATCCCACTACTAGGCATCAAAATCCAAAGGGGAAAAAAAGTCATTCTATAATAAAGACATCTGCACTCAAATGTTTATGGCAGCACAATTCACTATAGCAAAGATGTGGAGACAATCCAAATGCCCATCAATACATGAGTAGATTAATAAAATGTGGTATATGTATACCATGGAATACTACTCAACTACAAAAAACAATGGTGATCTAGCACCTTTTTTATATTATCCTGGATAGAGATTGAGCCCATTCTTCCTTCGAAGTGAGGTATCACGAGGATGGAAAAACATGCATCACATGTACTCACTATCAAATTGGAACTAACTGATCAACACTAAGGTGCTCACTCATTGGCTGCCAGTCAGGTAGGGGGGTGGAGAGGTGGGGGGTCAACCCACAACTAATGGAAATGGGTCACACTGTATGGGGGAAGGACACGCTTGTAGTCCTGGCATGGATGAGGCAAATGTATTTCATGTAATATTTAAGCTTTATAAGTCTTCCAGATATACTTTTAAAGCCTTACTTTGAGCTCATTTTCCTCCTATTATTGTACTATTTTTCTCCATCCTCTTAACATCCATTGCTCTTTCACAGTAAAACTTCTGGGAAAGCCTTTTTTCGCTTTCCAACAACCCCCTTACATCTCAGTCTTCTGCCATCTTCAGCCATCCCCAACCCTTTAGTACCACAGACTGGTTTCATGGAAGATAATTTTTGCACAGACTGGGGGGCTGGAGGCAGGGGGAACAAGGGGGCAGGAAGCAGAGCTCAGGTGGTGATGTGCAGCCCTGTTTTCCTAACAGGCCATGGACTGGTATCCGGCTGCGGCCCAGGGGTTGGGGACCGCAGCTTTATTGGATGTATAGTTTGCTAATAATTTTCTCCCATTCTGTAGGTTGTCTATTAACTGTTGATTATTTCTTTTGCTGTGCAGCAGCTTTTTACTTTAATTAAGTTTCATTTATTTATTTTTGTTTTTGTATTTGCCTTTGGGATCTTAGTCATAAATTCTTTGCCTAGCCCGATGTCTAAAAGAGTTTTTCCTACATTTTCTTCTAGAATGTTTATGGTTTTATGCCTTACATTTAATTACTGCAATATTTTTCATGTCTGCATTCTGATTTGGATATCTTCAAACAGCAGGGATAATGACTTTTCTAAAAAAATAGCCTGATCTTGGAACTCTACTGCTTAAAATATCTATGGTTCCCTATTACACAAAGGGGAAAAAATAGAGCAAACAAATAAACTTTATGTTCTTACATGCCACATGGTTTTTAATCATCTGAATCCTATTGTATTTCTCAATCCTGTATCTTGTCAGTTTTATCCATACTGAATTACTCTTAGTTTCCTTGAATGTATCATTTCAGCCTAATTTTAGACTTTTGCATGTGCTAATATATATTTTTTTTCTTCTTGGAACACTTCTGTTTCCTGGTGTGCTGCAGCATTAACTGCTACTCACAGGTAAAGTCTCAGATTATTCTTAGACTTATCAGGATGCTTATTTAGGAAGCTTCCTTTACTGTCCAGGCTTTTAGGAGACCTATCATCAATGTTTTCACAAAGCACTGTATGCCACCACATCATTAAACTGTATTGAGATTGTGTGTTTAGCTGTCTATGCCCTCGGCTAAGCATAATGTGGCTTGAAGCTAAAGGCAATGTTTTAGTCACCACTATATCTCCAGCGACTACTACTATGCCTTACACATAGTTAATTTCCAATATAGATTGTTAAATGAACTTTAAATTAATGACTAAAACTAAACTTTGTCCCACATATAACATTTCAGTTATTTTACTAAATCCCAGAATTGCTTCCAGTAGTTGATCTACTTGCTCTTTTTCCTGATTTTTTAGATTAATTGCTGTATTCATTCATTGAGCAAGCATTCATTTAGCACTCAGAGTAATGTGTGCAGTGTTAAGCACTGGCAGTACAATGAAGCCTCTCCTGGTGGGAAAGAAGGATATATTACTACTCTCAATGGAATGTGACAAATGACATAAGAGTCTCCTATGAGATCTATTCAAGTATCTACCAGCAGCAGTTGAACTATTTGGGATGTGGGGTGAGTGAGGGCAGTAAGACAGGTGACAAGAGAACATTTCTGGATGAAAAAGAACAATAGATTGAGACATGATAGTTAAGTGGGAGTTAGTCCAGTAACAAAAAAGGGAAGGATTCTCTTTCCGAGAATCCTGTAACACAATGCCAATAACTTTTTTTCTTACCTACCTTCGTTTTGCTTTCACCCCAGTGGCTATGGGCCCATGAGAAAGCAACACTTGGTCCTGTGACTGTGACAGAGCTTTTGGGAGACTGGAGTAAGACCTGTCTGGTGCCACACTTGCAGGCACAGGCTGTAACAGGTGATGCTGCTCAAGTTCTGATTTAGCAAAGATAGAGGGTAGTAGAAAACGGTTCAGCACAGCTAGTGAAACTTTAGAAAGATCTGATACTTTTCACAAATGCTAGACTAAATTCTGTCTGGAGATGAGCTTCTAGTAGACAGATTGAGAGAGAAGGAACAGAAATAGAAATAAAACAGGAAATTCAATACAAACAAGAACAAAAACTTGAATGACAACACAGATGCACTGTCCAGAAAGCAGGAGTTAGATCTTTGATAGAACCTCAGGAATGACCAATAGTATAACATAGAGGTGTATTTCCAAAGGATCTCCAGATATGAAAAAAACTATGGTCAAAATAGTCAGAAACAATTGCAGAGAAATTTTTCATGGAAGGATGGTGACACCTTTTTCATGGTGGCCCCGAGTCTCCGTAGGCAATGTAGGTCCATAGTTGAAAGACAACTTAAAATTAACAACTCTGCCTCATTTTTCTCATTTGTAAAACGTGGATAATCCTATTTATGGAGATAATGTCAAAATTAAGCACTAAAATTAAGTTTTGGCTATTATTATTGACTTACAGGAGGTGTCCAACCATAATCATATAAAATATGATATGAAAACTAATACACAGCAAGGTCTAAAGCAATTATGTCTTCATCAGATTTTTAAAAATATGATAAAACTCTTTTCTGGAAGTTGATTCTTATTAACTTTTAGGTACATCTAAAATAAAAATTTCTAGGAGTTGGAAATCTAATATCTGGGGAACTAAAATAAGTCTTAGCAATATTAGAGCATAGGATGGTATGAAAAGTCTATATATCTTAAGGATTATGTAGTAGTCTCATAAGGAACATTGTTAAAAATCATAAGCTACATAAAATATGTATGAATCTTTTTTGGAGATAACTTGATAAAATAAACCTTTTACTTTCCATGAAAGAATAATACCCAAAATGTTAGTGCTTGATTAGCAAAAGTTGAAGATCTTTTGTTAAACATTCTCCTTTGATTCATCCTATACCTTATACATGTTTCATGGTTCATATATAGAAACAAATGTCTTATATTTGAGATGTAGTAAGCCAACTGAGGGTTTCTCACTCAGAGGATTGTTAGGAATTTTCATTTTCTTTAATGTGATCAAGATGGTCTAAGGGTCCCCTCATCTTAGCTAAACTTTACACAGGTTTCTTCCTGATTTAGGCCCCTGACCTCCCTTTCCTTGGAGCATTTACTTTAGAAAACTTATAATTGCAAATTCTTTCTCTGCCTTTTTAAGATGTTAATCTTCTCTCAGCCACTTGACAAATTTATAACCCAGCAATATCTTTCTCAAGAACTTGGGAGCCCTCCCTTTGAAATGTAATCGTTGAAGAAGATAGCACCCCCATCTCCCAGTCTCTGTGAGAAGGTAGGAGTCTAACTTGGTACACCATAATTAGCAAATACACATGTCCTAATCACATTGATACCTCTTCACCATCCTACAGGACTTTCCCATTAGCTTATCCCAGTGCTTAAAAATCTAATACCAATTGACTGCCTTTTGCTTCACAGAAGTTGAATTGTGTCTATTGAAATAGTCTTGAATAAAAATCTTCCCTGCTTTTTTAACTTCATCTGATGAAATTGATCTTTGATGACTGTGAATGGTAAATTGTTGACATACCCAAAGATTATCCCACAAAAGCTAATATTGAAATATTACTGATAGGATATGCTATTTTTAGGTTTCATTTTGTACATTAAGGATTTGGGTCATGAACTGAACAGCAATTGAACCAACTTCAAAATTGATTCTTGTAGAATATTCAAATAAATGAGTATAAAATTTGGTAATTCTTAGATAATGTGTACATTCAAAAAAGAATAACATTTAGTCTATTTTTAATGCCTTTAAATGTGGTCATTTGTGATATTATTTGAAATATGAGAAAGTAAATTCTAAAACTTATTCCTCATCCTGTTTCCAAACACTTGCTCTATTCAGGAATGTAGGATTATCTGTTTAAAAATATATTAACTTTCACATAACCTCAACATGTTTACCAAATTTCATTTTCAATTTATATTAGATTTGTGAAAGCATTGAAATTGCTACTTAACAAATTATTCATAGAGTTATTAAAAAATGGCTTGTTGTTAGAAAACTTACATGTAATAGAAACTTGGGTTAGTTTCCTTGTGCCGGGTAAATACATTAATAATTTGGTTTTTATAAAATTAAAATACAATTTTAACCTAAAATTAGAAATTAACATAATGTAGGGAAGACTGTGCTACACCCTTTTTGTAGCTTGTACACCATTCTACACTGAATAGTTTCTAAGCCACAAAAATATGCACTAACCATCTATACTTTAAAAGACAACTTGTCTGAAAAACCAAAATAAATCTGTGGCCACTTCCTTATGCTTTATCAATATTTTCAGTAAATAATTTTCTGAATGCCAATTGTAGAATATTTATATGTTAAAATGCCTTTATATACTTACAGTTTGTGCTAAGGTATACATTTTCTTATAAATTGCCAAAACTAGCTTATTTGTGGATTAAATCTTAGAGCACTACTTAAAAGTAGTGCTTTCTCAATAATTATGCATTGTAAAGTAGAAGAATTCTCATGTGAACTAGTTTTAAGGAAATAGAACTTTTGGTTCTACAAATCTCCTCATTTAAAATGAAACATTTAAAGAAATAATGTAAAGGGAATTCAGTCATAACAAGAATATTTTCATTTTGATTTACTAATCCATATCAAAACTTGAATACTATAAGATGAATGTTTTTCTGAGAACTACTTGAAAAGGTGAACATTTGCATAATTAACCATGTTTTAAAAGCAGTAAGGTTGTGTTCTCTATAAAGGCAGTCATTATGAAAGCTTCCAAAAGCAGACAACACTTACAGTAACAGAAAAAATCACCAGCTAAAATTATTTGGTTTGAGTAAAATATGAAGACTAAATGGAGAGTGATATATTTAGCTTCAACATCTATCATATAGTATAGTATGGTAGGATGATACCTAGGAGTATAGATAGTATTAAGTGGTTCAGTTGACATAAGCACAATCTATGTCAATAATATGACATTTTTGCAAAAATTTGAAGTAAACAAAAAGGCATGTTGAATCTTCAGCTACACTGATGGAGGATAAAGGAAAGTTATAGCCCACAACATTCTTTTCAGCATGGACTATATTTGAAGATTATGATAATTTCATGTAGTCATCAATGCAACCTTTCCAAGGCTATAAAGTCTTGAAAGCACATAAGACTGCTATTTCCCAGTAATTTAAATGTATATACTTAGGCTAAACCTGAAGAGATTAGGAGATGTTAGAATAGGAAACTGTTTTTGAACAGGGTTGCCAGATAAAATAAAGAATTCTAAGTTAAATTTGAATTTTAGAAATACGGTGAGTAATTTTGTAGTACAAGGGTGTGCAAAACTGCATGGAAAAAATGCATGGAAATGGTTATCATAAAAGTTATTTGCTATTTATGTGAAATTCACATATAAAAGGATATCTTGTATTTTTATTTGCTAAATCTGGTAGTGCTATATTTTAAAATACTTTAATGTGGATAAATAGGTTTGACTTAGTCTATGTACTTTCAGTAAGTAGAATAAGTAATACTTAGCAGACATTATAGGGGGGTATAATTGGCTCTAAAAAAGCCATAAGATGTACAAAGTTCACAAACCAGGAAAACAAACAAATAAAACAAAACACAACAGACAAGTAAACAACAACAAAGCAGAGATTCCTAACTTCAGAAATGTTCAAGGAATGACTGTTAGTGATAGAAAAGATTTCTTCTTCAGATGAGATATTGACTCAGATGATGACCCTAAATTCTCTTCTACTTTAAAGATTTTATACATCAAGTTTGTAAGGTTATCATATTGGATAATGCAACCCTATTTAGTAACATTATTTAGGTGTTAGTCAAATTTCCTGTTCAAAGTATTTTCAATAAATTTCACATAACATCCTATTACTCTCATCATTTTTAAAGTAAATGAAGTAGTTGTATGTGAAAATAGGAATAATGTTCATTGTGGAATTCAAATGTTTTACTATGCACTTAGTAGATTTTTGTTTTTAAGAAAACGCTTCTATACTTTTTTTACAACTATCATTTCACATTTGATTTCCTATTTGAGCACTTTTCTACCCTAAACTTTTTAAGAATACAAATACTTCAACACTTTTTTCTTCAGGATATTCATAAATACTATCTTGGAGGATTATTTGCTAATTTTTTTACAATAGCTTTAGATTTAATAAGTAAACACAGGAATGACATATTTGATATAAAACAAAAAATAAGCATAATTGCAAAATTAAAATAATATAATTTTAAAATCTAATCACAAAATCATAAATTATTTGATTGACATACTTATATTCTAGGAAAAAATGAACATCTTTTAAGTATTCAAGAATGGATTTTGTTATAAGACTTTGTGTATTTCTAAAATGAGAACCCAGACTGGAGAGAGCCTAATTTAAAGAGCAATAAAGTATATATATAAAATGAGTAACTGTAGGAGTGTGTTATTTAGAATTTATAAAAATGATTTATTGTTGATTATAGTCACTTTGGTGTTTGTGGAGATTGAGGGAGGTGGTATTTTAAATCCTAATGCCATTTTGTTTTTCATTGCACTATGTAATTGTGCTCCACTTCAATTATATTCAGTATTATTTCACCACATGTATCTTAGTAGCACTTTATACTTGAAAAGCACTTTGCAATCATTTGCTAATGAAAAGTATTTATGAAAACTATTCTTTTCCTTGAGTTGTATGTTGAGAATAAAAACTTGAAATCTCTTATAAAAGAAAGAAACAACTTAAAAAAATAGGACCTAAATATCAGAAGTGCTAATACTTAAGAAGAAAATCATGTCTTCCAATAGGAAACAAGGAATAAAAGTTTATTGAGAGAAATCAGTTCAGGTCAAGAAAAATTTACTGAATTCCTGTATACGTTAGACAAAGAAAAGGGATGGTAATACAGAAGGGGAAAAAAGCATGTTTCTTGTTGTCAGAAAAAAACAAAAAAACCCAAAAACAGATAATGTAGTAAAGGAGATGGAAAAGAAATGCAATGTGTAAAGGGGAAAAAAAGATGGAATCTATCATTCCTAGTTTGGAGTATTAGGGAATACTTCTTAGAAGTCTCATTTGAAGAGTAACTTGAATGAAGGCAGATTTTCAATAGTTAAGAGATGGAGAGAACTGTGTAGAAAAGACAGAAATATGAGAGTGTGGATGAAACATAAAGGAGGGAAGAGGGTTTTGAATACTGTCAGTAGGTAATGAAATCATCTGCTGAGAGAGAGGGAGCAGCACTGGCTTCTGCATGCTTGCTACTATTTATACATTATAGCATTCTTCAAGTATCTTTAATAAGCTGGGCTAGAATTGCAGTGAACTTGTTGGGAGAGAATTTGAACATATTGGGTGAAATTTCCACCAAGCAGAAGGCCAAAGTGCACTAATAGGGAACTGGTATTAGTCCAAGCACAATTAGTCAAAGCATCTACTAATTGCACATGGCCAACAATTAATCTACTAGAGACAAGGGAAAAAAATAAAATCGTTTAGTCCTCAAGAAATGAGAAATGTTTGGCAAAAGTGACTAAAAATATCTAAAATGTAGGAATGTTTTTCAAGTGGAACAAGCAGTTAAATTGTTATATGCATGATCAAAAAGACAAAAGACATGCAGAAAAATCATGAGTTAGCTATTTATATCAATTTTACCTCAAGAAATTAATTTACGCTTCTTTTTGCAGTCTCACCAGATATAAACAAATGCTATTTAGAACTATCGACATAAATTTCATTTTACATATAAGTCATTGTTGGTATATTTTTCTCTTGATATGAATTCCATGAAACACTAATCTCATGATATGTTCTATAGATAATATTTTATGAAGCAAAATAATTTTTGTAAATATTTACCTCAAACAGAGTCTTAAAGAATCACTATAAACACTGAAAACTTGAGGGTTCTTAGAAATTTATACTAAAAAGAATATTTATTTTGATCCAGCATTTCTAATACATATGCAACTAAGAAATCTCATTTTTTAGATAAATAACATTTTTTAATATTCAGCAGAACTTCTGGTCTGAACATAATTTGTGAAACACTAGTAAATTGAATTCAGGTGCTTCAATCTAATACTTATAAAACTAAATGTTGTAGGTTTCAGTCATTCTATGCAAATAGAAAGTAGGTCCACGATAAAAAATAAACCAAAAAATAACCACTCACCCATAGAAACAAAAATAAACGTATCACTTCCAACAAATATTTTTCCTTAGAAGGTAAAGTATCCCAAACAGCCTTTTAAATGGTAGCTTCTTTTCAAAAGGAGAAAGATATCTTACGTGGGTCATTTCAACTCTCCAGTGTTCCTGGAGACAATAGGGAGAAGAAATATATGTTTTGGTAGTATGTTCCACATTCTTTTCCTCTTTCTTCTGTGATACTAACGCTTGTTTCCCATTAATTTTCAGAGGCAAGAGATGTCAAAGGGTTTCTACCTCCTTATAATTCCCATTATTACAATAAAGATAAAGGGAGAAAAAGAGGACGAGAAAGGAAGTAAGAAAATGAGGAAGGGAGGAAAGAGGATAAGAGTGAAAGGGGATAGTAAATCCCTAGTGTATTATTGACAAAGAGTAAATGTCCTATTCATTTAGACCTTTTCACTGTTTCATAGCAACTGCTGAAATTTTCCCATAACTTTTCTTTTTGCCAACTTATTCTTGTTTATTTTCTAACTACCGTCTATCAAATATCTGCTCAGTATACATAGACTTATTTTTGTATGTATGAGTGAGTGAATGTGTGTGTATCTGTGTGCATATGTGCACATACTTTCTCATATGTATATCAACCATATTTCTCACTTCTTTACCTTACCCTAGTTAGG
Organism: Varecia variegata; assembly: GCA_028533085.1. Classification (NCBI taxonomy): domain Eukaryota; kingdom Metazoa; phylum Chordata; class Mammalia; order Primates; family Lemuridae; genus Varecia; species Varecia variegata. The sequence continues at coordinate 24,122,507 of CM052445.1, read as the reverse complement.
TTTGTATTGCCCTTAACAGCCATGTTTCTCAAAAGATTTGCCTACACGCACTGTCCATTGCTCACTTCCCACTCACTCTTTAACACTCTCCAATGTGGCCCCTATAGCAAATAAACTAGTCTTTGTAAAACTCTGTTCTTTGCTTGCCATGGCTTCCATCTTGGGCCTTCTTGTCAACTCCTTTCACTTGCTGTGCTGAACTGACCTCCTCTTATATAGTGCTTTTGAATTATGCTTATATGCCAAAAACTCCTCGGTTTTATTTATTTTATTTTTTTAAATTTCAGAATATTATAGGGGTACAAACATTTTGATTGCATGAATTAGTTTTGTACAGTTTGAGTAAAAGTTGTAAGTATGTCCATCACTCAGATAGTGTGCAGTGTACCCATTAGGTGTGAAGTTACCCATTTCCTCCTCCCCCTACCCACCTGCTTGATTTCCATTGAATTTTACTACCATATGTACACATGAGTGTTGATAAGTTAGTGAGTGCCTGTGGTGTTTGTTTTTCTATTCCTGCAATACTTCACTAAGGAGGATGGTCTCCAGTTTGATCCAGGTTGTTTTAAAAGGTATTAGTTCACCATTATTTTTATGGCTGAGTAATACTCCATGGTATACATAGACCATATTTTAGTAATCCACTCATGTATTGATGGGTATTTGGGTTGTTTCCACATCTTTGTAATTGCGAATTGTGCTGCTATAAACATTTGAATGGAAGTGTCTTTTTTATAAAATATCTTTTTTTTCCCATTGGGTAAATACCCAGTAGTGGGATTGCTGGATCAAATGGATCTTCTACTTTTAGTTCTTTGAGACATCTCCGTACTACTTTCCATAGAGGTTGTACTAGTTTGGAGTTCCACCAGCAGTGTGTGAGTGTTCCTATCTCTTGGTATCCATGCCAGCATCAGATGTTTTGAGACTTTTTGATAAAAGCAATTCTCATTGGAGTTAGGTGATATCTCATTGTGGTTTTGATTTGCATTTCCCTGATGATTAGTGACGTTGAGCATTTTTTCATATGTTTATTGGCCATTAGTCTATCTTGCTGGTCTCAACACCCATTTTCTCAAGATGGAATCTTAGTTGAGAAAGTCTTATTAACCTAAATATTAGCAATATTGAACTTGCTTTTGTTCACTTCCAGACCTCTGATTATTTCTCTGCATGTAGTACTCCTTCACCCTCCAATTTTGTGCTAATTTCTACTCTGTCTTTATTAGTGAAGCAATGAAAATCCCTCATTCTAGATGTTTCCAACCATCCCCACCCCATGTTACTCTCCTTTGCTGCATTTCCCCATTACAGCAGTTATCAACTTTGTTGGACCTATTTGTCTCTCTTAAAGAATGAAGCCTTGTGAGGGAAAGGAACTTGACTTAATCATCCCATATACCCCATGCCTACAGCAGTTACTGGCACATAGTGAGTACTCAGTAGTATTGGTCGAATGTATCAATAAAGAGCCTAATGTATTAAAAGGTTACTTGCTTCCATGTATCTCCAATTCAAAGGCACTGCTGTATTTTAGGCCTCTAGGAGCAGATTCCTTCTGCAGAATGACCCTAATCAGTGAAAATTCTTGCTCTGTCAATGTCTAGAGCTGCAGTCTGAGTCAGAGAAGAAAAGGCATCAAAAAAGAAGAAAGGAAGGAAGGAAAGAAGGAAGGAAGGAAGAGAGGGAAGAAGGGAGGGAGAAAGGAAGGAAGGAAGGAAGCTTAAAATATAAAACAGTGGGAAGAGTAATGAGGAACTGATAAGTCATTTACCTCAAGGTGGGGCAGCAAACTTGTCAGGCATTCACTAGGGAACATGGGGCAGATAGTCTGTCATTACTCAGAGTGAGAGAGGAAAAAAAAGATATCGATCCGGGGGGGAAAAAGTGAAGAGAAAAAAACCAAACAGATGTTTAGTTTTCTGAACAAATGCTTGGGAAAATCTATCTTTTATTTCATTATCATAGGCTGTAAAGAAATCTGATATTCATATAAAGCATAAATTGGTAAGAAGTATTTTAAAAACTTAAACATTATCTTGCTTTTTTTAAAAAAAGAATATATTTCAATTTTGCAAATGGTTTATGTGTAACTCAATGATAGCCTTAAAAAGAAAATATTTTAAATACTGTAATGCTTAACTAATCCTCAACAATTTTCTAAATCAGATTAAAAGAGATTTGTATCCAAAGACAAGAGAAACCAGAGAGAGAGAGTCTAGCAGAGAGTGGACAAATATCACTAATGACCAGAAGGGAATGACTGTGCTTTATTCATACCAAGCAGAATGAAAAATCAATTCAATGTTTCACCAGGAAGCACAGGAGCTTTTTTTCATGCGGCAGAAAAGTAATCAGAAACGTGGGTTCCCAGGAGCATTTAGTCATCAGAGATGTATAGAATGTGCAAACAATTGTAAAGTGTGGAAGGGAGACTAGAATTGAGAGAATTGTAGAAGCAGGGAAAAATAGTAAAAGGCTTATCACAGAAGGGGTCTTATGCTGATTGCTAAAATTTACCCCAAATAATTGCAGCATAGCGTAATACATGTGAAACTTCAAAACTTATGAAATGATTTTTGTTGACAAAGCAAATAGCAAATATATTCTCTTAAACTAATTGGAAGAAGGCAGGAAGAAAATGCAATACAGGTTATAGGACTGAGAATCATGGCTGTTGAAATTTGAAGGAAACTTGAAGATAAATACTAACAAGTGGGCTGAGAGTTGAGACATTTTCTCCAAACATGAGCCCAATCAAACTAAGCTAAACAAAGGCCTGAACTTAGATGTCACTTTATTTTTATGCACTTCAGTGTTCTTTACAAAATGATAGGTTCATTTGGTAGATGAATTCCAAATTCCCTTTCATCAAAAACTTTCTGCAGTCAGGGGTTGAGCCTGTTGCTCACTAGTTTTACCCTGAAATTCACTGATTGATTACATATTTATTCACTGAGTGCCTATTATGTGTGAGGCATTGTGCTTGATTTTAGGGACACCAAATTGAACAATGAAGAGTGCCTATACTCATGAAGTCCAAAATCTACTTCCTTTCCTCTTACCAACAGTTGCATATATACCCTCTTTTTACATTACTTAGTCCTTATTTTCAGTGCTCATATCCTCCTGATCTCAATCACTTTCTACCACACACACTGCCTAGAACTTACATTAACAACAGTTGTACCTTTTCCAACCTAACCATCTTAAGACTTTCACCCCTGCTACAATCTTCTCTCTTTCAAGCATACATTCTGTAGCATTTATACTCCAGCAATTATTTGATTCCCATTGTGACTTTCAATCAATTTGTCTAACCTTCCTTGTCTCTAGTGCCTTGGTTCAATCTGTGGACTTCTTTTCTCTCTATAGTCACTCATTTTCTAAGTGATCTCAGCCAGTCTCAACTATGTGAATTTATTATACATCTTAACCCTGAAATCTCTTCTGAATTTAGGACCCATATATCCTGATATCCTCACTGGGTGTCTAATAGGCATCTCAATCTTAATATGAGCAAAACGTCACCCTACACTCTTCACCCTCCAGAAAAATGTGGTTTTGCTTGCAATGTTTTTCATCTTAATATAATACATGGTCCCACTACTCAGAGTTGGTCAACAAAGAAACTCATGAGTTATCTCTGACTCCTCTTTCATACATCCCATGTGTTATCCATGAACATATATGTATACTTTATTATTTTAATTTTTAAAATGCTATGCAAATCTTATCCCAACTCATTCAGTCTATTGCAATTACCCAAGCCTATATTCTCTCCTACATTGGCTATGTAATACCTTCCTAACCACTTTTCTTGTAACTTGCTTTCTCTTTCCTATCCCATCTATTTATATTAATATCACAAATGACACTCTCACTCCCCCTTTCCAACATGCCAATGGTTTTCCTTAATATTTATAATAAAACTCTTACTGTGTTGTCCAAGTTTTAATATGATCAAACCATTCTACCTCTCTAAACTACTTTTCAATAACTATGTCTGTGGAACTAAAATTGTAAGTGGGCCCAATGATTAAACCTAAAATAAAATGGAAAATTAACTATGTTAAATAAATGTGGTATAGCAAAAAATTGAGATTCTAGATTGTCCACTTTAGGGCTAGATGAATTAAGCTGTTGTATACTATCCCAGTGATCTCCCTTCTAGTCACCCAGTCTGTTTGTATAAAAAGCAGTGAAGCCAATGTCATGGGCCCTTCTGACCTGGTAGATTTCTCTACTTGCATAGATCACTGACACCCTAGAATTTGGGCATGTATCAGAGAAGTATGAGTATAGTACCAGGGGGATGTGTCCAATTGTGCTATCATATATCAATTACTGAGATCATGTACCTCCTTTGCACTAGTGTGGTTTGTGTGGAAATAAAAAAAAAATTGTGTATCTCGAGGTGAGTCTAAGTCATCATTCTTAACAATCCTCAATGCTGGACCAGCTCTTTGTGTTCTAGATTTGCCAGGCCTTGGTCTGTTCTAACATATAAAGCATCCCTGTACCTGGGTTTTGTACTTACTATAGCCTCTATCATGATGTTCTTGCTGCAAATAGTCATATGTTTGATCATTTTTAACTTAAATCAGGTCTCTGCCTAATGTTATCTTAGTAGATAAGCTTTCCCCAGATATTGAGGAAACTCTTCCTGCCACTCTATTATCCTTACTCTGATACATTTACTAACTGATAATACATTAACATCTTGCTTGTTTCATAGCTGATTACATCACTAGAGTCTATGCCTCACAAAGTTCTATGCTCTATTTTTCTCAATATTGTATCCTAGTTCTCAAAATAGTTTCTACTACATATAACTTTTAACAAAAAATGTGTTGAATGAGTCTGAAGTTATCTAAATATAAGCCCAACATATCTCAATCTTTCAGTCCCTTGAAAATCTAAGCTTCAATGATTTTTATGTTCATTCTAATTTGTTAATTTCTCAGATATTGTTTTCTCTGAAAACATCTACAGATGAATTCTGACCACAACTTCTTATCTTCCAATTTGTCTCATTCTTTTACTCCCAACAATACTGATCTGCTACCTTATCAAGTCCTTAAATCTTATAATACCCATGTCCATTTTTTTTTTCTTGGCTAATAAAGCACCTCATTCCACCCCATACCCACACTCAGTTTTTTAAAAATTATTTCTGTATCTCCCCACTATGGTAGTTTACTTGAGTTTCTCATTTTTTTCCTTAAATCCCTCAATATGTCAAATTCCACATTAACACTTTCTGAAATTCCAGATTTTGAATAAATTCTACAATTATATTTCTCCTTTTCAGCAAAGCAGTTTGACAGTGAAATAGGAGAACCATCTGAGCAGTGGAGGTTCAGTAATGTACATTGAATTCCAATCTCAACTGAGACATCAATAGGGCTCAGGAAACCATTTGTGTGTTTTTCATCTCCTTTCATTACCATTAGCATGTGATGAAGCATAGAAAGTGATACCAAGCTATACATCTATCTAAAACATCCTCACCCTCAGCATATTATTTCACTTATTCCTTTACAAAGGGAAATTAAGATATCAGGGTCTGTAATTCATGTGTGTTACATACAAATCACCTAATCATCTCTATACATAGTTCTGTTCTTCTTCCTTCAATCTCAAACACAGTGATGTTCCCAGTCTCTCTCTTCTTTTTATTTTGCTTTTCATTTAAGCCAAATTCTTTAATTTTTGATCTCCTTCTATTCTTCTTTCTCTATGGTACTATGTTTACCAATTTTCCTTTCTCTTTTAAATATTTAACACCCCCCAAGCCTACTCATTCTTTCCCATCTACTTATTCTTCCAGCAAGCTCAAAGTACAATACCATATTTTGATAAAGGCTTTCTGATTTTACCTGGGTAGTTTGTTTCTAACTCTTTGTACCACGATGCAGAAATTATATATATATATATATACTTAGGCCAAAGAGCAGGCTATATGAGCACAGTCAAGTAAATGAGTAGTGCAATTAAAACCTCTTCTGATTTTTGATTTGCATAATATTTCTGCTGTGTAAAATGGATTACAATTAGATGAATTATGCCTCTGTATATAACTTTTCTAACACACCATGAAACACCTCGAGGAAGAGATTTTCTCAGTCCATGTGCCATTTTCCAGCTATATTGTTGAAATAATTTCTTAAAACTATACATAGCACATGAAAGAATAAATGAATATATTTTTTAAAATCTCACAGAAAGCCAAAATTGTTACTAACCACCCAAATCCCCTATCCATCCTTTATGTTTAAGTTTATAACTATAAAAATGATTCCTTGTCTAAGAATATCCTTGAAAACATTTTAACCTACAAAATACAAGGTAGAGACTTTCTCTCAAGATAACCAACTTAGAAAAAAATCATCATTCATGTTAAAATATGTTCTAGTGGTCAATAAAGTAAACATAGGATATGTTTATTTAGAAACCACAGAAGGATATTCACAAAAAAATTCATTCCTTTACTTCTTACCACTGTCTGGGCACTAGTCTCAGTGCACAAACTTCTTCCCACATTGTAAATCATGAGAATTAATTTTTCATTTTATCTGCTTGCAAGAAGCAAAGAAGTAAATTTCCAAACCTTTATAAATTAGAATAAAGAAGATATGGTAGTTTTAACCCAAATGTATTTGATACAGTGGGACTAGTATCACAGATGCCAATTTGATTTTTGAAGGCTTTGGGAATGTCTTTTCTTCCATTGCCATCTCACTGTCATCCTTGGTTCAGCAACCAAACTTTAGGTGATATCAACATAGGAACCCACAAGTTAGTGTTCTGCTTGAGAAATGACATATCTTTTCTCACCCTAGGAGTTCCACCAAATGTATTTTTCTACAGAATTATTGCTGGCCCTCAAAATAATCACCATCCATCTCCCTGTTCCTGTATTCTCCATTTCCACTCCTGGCCCTGTTCTGGGTCTTCGTATCATTTCTCTTCCATATCCTAGTAAATAGGTAATGTAAGTAAAGAGAGCCATTGGCTTGATTGCTGGAAGAAAGGAAACTCTTGCAAATGTTGCTGCCTACACAATCAATATGAATAACATATGATAATTGAAATAAAGCTTTGTAATACATTGTTGTAACTGTGAACCAGAAATAATAGGTATAAATTAGGGCCAAACAATGTTAAATGTCTGAATCATCTAAAAGTAAGTTTAGCTATAGACAGAAAAAAATATTATGGCTTCAACAATACAGGAACTTAATTCCCCTACAAATAAAGAAGTCTGAAGGAAGCCAATTGAGGGCTTACCTGATGGCTTCAAAACCATCAGTGGGCTATACTCCCTCTATTCTAACACTCTCAGCAGACATCTTCATCCTAGATCATCACATTGTCCAAGATCCTTCTGGAGCTCATGCCATCATACCTGAGTCCCAGGCAAGAGTAAGGAATAAGGGTCAAATATTATGCCCAGTTTGAAAGTTAGATGGACAGATTCCAAAGTAATTGAGAATTTTTTTTACTTTGTGAATTTATAATTATTACATCAAACTTAACCAAAGATAACATCTTTAAAGTAGGATAATTTAAAGATCACTGTGCCTAATTATGGATCATTAAAAATGATCTGAATATACAACAGTAGTCATGCTTTAGGCTTGTATTTTCTTTGTTACAGATTCAGTTTGCCTTTAACACATGATCTAGCCATGCTATTTCCTTAAGTGTCTTAGCTTCTTATATGTATATTACTAGAAAAAATTAAAAAAAATAGTAAGATATAGCTATAAAATTTCATGTTGGATTTAATGATGCATAGAACCACCGAAAGTGTCAGGCTTTTCACATTTAGGCTAATTTAAATGTGTGGTGACTCTGAATTAATGAAATGTAATTAAATGTTCAGAGACATGCCTTAGACACATTAGCTTATATCATAAATGACTTGTCATACATTTTGTAACTGTTTCTGAAGGAGTATAGAAACCAACTCTGCACATTAATTTAGGCTCTGGAATTCGAACATTAAGTTCCACTGAAAATAAGCAAATCAAACATAGATAAATAAGTATTTCAATTAAAATGAATGCTTGATTAATATTCTGTTTAACTTGAAGCTATTGCTCAATAAATTCTTAGAATTTGGGAACTTACAAGGACTTATAGCTAACTAAAATGCATTATACTTTTATACATGGTTAAAGTTTTGTAGCAAATATTGCATTCTGGTATAAAGTTATTTGGGAGGCAATTCTAGGTTTGTCTCCCAAATAAAACCCAGTGCAAACATACTATCTCTCTTGAGAATTTTCATTTTTGAAACACTTATAAACTGCATCGATGTTGCAATGGACATATGTTTTAGGAAAAGGTACATTGAGATTTTCTTTAAGTTTTACAATATAAATTAATTACCTAGTCATCCAAATTTTGAACATAATATTATTTGTTATGAGTTTAGTATTTATCAAATGCATTGGAAAACAAACAAGTAAACATTTACAGTCAACAAAGTTAAAGATTTTTTAAAATAATTTGCTGTTTAAAGAATCCAGAAAAAATACCCTATTTAAGTGCTCTGAAGTATAACAATAAATGATTTTGCTTAAGTTCAAAACAGTATTATTTAAATAGTCTATAATTAAAGCCATCACATTAATTGTCAAATGTACTTCATAATAGAATAGCTGTCACAGCTTAATTATTATACTTTAGGTAGTACTATTTTCTTCACACATTAACTTCAGTGGATTCTATAAGAAAAAAAATACTACAAAGCATAAATGATCAAGTTATCATCAAATTTCTTTGCTTGATTACTCTTTCTCAAGAAAAAAATAGTAAATCCGTAAAACATAGCTAATGAGAGCTTTAAAAGCAAAGTGTGTCTAGAATTCACCTTCCAAATTTGTGCTTAGGCCTACCCTTCTGTCTCTTAGTCCATGTACTAAGTTCTGCAGATTCTTCCTACTGGCTCTCTACCTGGGCTGCATACTTTTTCTTAATTCACCTCTTGCCTTATCTCCAATTCCTCTGTAAAATCACCAGAGATCTTAAAGATAATGAAACTAACCTAGTTAACTAATAGAAAGTGTCAATGACTAATATGGGTTTGAGATTTTTATGCTGTTACTGGAAAATTTACCATTTAATGGGAGGGACCAAACAAGGCAAGTAGAGGAAAAAGATTTTGGGGGGCAAAAACGCATATTCTAGGTACACTAACTTAAAGCACACAGGCACCTGCCCACCTTATTAGAATCTAAGGCCGACTTAGTCAAATAAGTCACTTTTTCAAAATGAATCAGATAATATAATACCTTAACATAGAGAACTTTTGTTTCCTTAAATTTCTGTGATTTGTTATTTTGTGGGTAATGATTGATGAATTATGCCACATTATCTAATTTTATAGAAAAGATGATGAAGATTACACTGAGGACTTTGAATGTTTATAACTGGGCAAACACAATATACATAATATGTGACTTCTTAAAGAATACAGTATATGGAAAGGATAACTAAAGCTACTTCTGTAGCAAGGCAGCTCTTTCAAGATTTCTTCTATAGCCTCCCTATTCAAAACTATCCTACATAACTCTTCAATCCCAGTGGATATGTGGATTAAGGTGTGTCTGTCTAGACAAGAGCTGTAAGTGCCATGCCTGATTCAGCCTTACCTAAGAGGTAATAAAGTGATGTTTTTTCCCTAAGTAATAAGGAAATGAATAACCACACTGGTTGGCTACATTGTTTTAAAAAAGTTCCTGGAAATGTATACACCTATGTGTAATGATGTAGGATGCAGCAGAAGGAAGATATCATATGTGTTATAAATAAAAGTGATAATGGCAATGAAACCAATAATAAAATTGATAGAGACATGTAATCAGGATAGCTTTGTCTCATTTACAAATAGCCAGTCCTAGTCTCAGTTTAGACACTGATTGTTTGGGGGTGGAAAACCTCTGGATGGCCATAGCACATTAATAGACCTGGAAGTGGCCTTCTAAGTGTGCCTGTTGTGTTCCGGTCAGGAGGTGTCAATACATAACTAGCTCAGGTTTGAGAAAAAAACTTAACCTCACCACATGTCATGACAGTTAGTTAATTGCTGTAACTTCTACCACAGATTGTAACCATCATTATTATTTTCTCTTTACAAGATAAAATAGCAAATGGAAGATATGAATGGCTATGAGAAAAAAAAATTAGTTGAAATCCAGAAGACCATCATTTTCAGAAGTTGCACTTTGCAAAGCAGGCTGTGGAAGTGATTTAGTGATTTTCTCAGGCTCCCTTCTGGCCAATTCATGGAACAGCAGTAATCAATCACAATTGTTTTATAGAATTGAGTTGCTGGTACCATGTCACAACAAACTGATTAAACCCTCCCAGAAGAAATCACCAACTTTATTGGGACTAATGGTATCTAAGATCTTAAGTTAGAAAGCTGTTTTCACTTACCCTTCAAGGAAAAGTCTTGCTTCTGAAAACTCAGCAAATCTGATTTATTTATTTTTTTTCAGAATAGACCTTATCCAAGTAGCACACTATGCCATTTTCAGGATATCAAAAGGATATTGTGTTTTTAGTATAATAGTGACAATCTTCCTTTCAAAATGTTTTACTAATTAACCCATAGTGCTGCAGACTGTGTCATCAAGTGAATATTGTCTACCTTTTCTCACATGTATTTAGTTCCCTTCTTATTTTAATATATTTAATACGGCTGTTAGCCCAGCTCTTTGTTCTTTATTATATGATTTGAAAATCTTATGTGTGATTTCAAAACATAAGTATTGTCAATTTTTAATGCCTCATGTTATTCAATAAATGTTATTTAAATCAATTTCTCAGCATGCTGTTAACCTCATGGAAGGACTGAGTCAGGATTTTCTCATCCTCTGTAATGAAGAGACAATAAGGCATGTGCTTGGGCTCAAACCAATAACATACTTTTTTCCTATTTTTCTTCCTTCTTTCTTTTGTCCTTGCTTCCCTTACATCTCTTGCTTCCTTTCCTTTCCCTTCTTCCTCCTATTCTACACACATCCTTGATTATGATAAAAGCTGCACAGGCAATCTGAGTCCTAAAGTAGTGTGAAAATTATTCATTATGCATTTTAAAATGTATGTTATTACCTCCTTAACATTGAAAACTGTATTTTTATAATTATGGAGGAACAATAGAGCTCAAACATATGATATTCCTAACAAATGGCTAATGGTTTACTTTCAAATGAAAATAATAAACTCCTTATTTAAAACAACAAAAGCGGTTAAACAAGGAGGCAAAAGAATCATCTTTTTTTTTTTTTTTTTAGAATAATATATCAGACAACTCTTCTGCAAAGAGCAGAGATGAAGCACCAAAAGATCATTTAGACCATTGCAATTACCCATTTGTGATATAATACGGCCTATGGCTGTGGCTATAGGTCCAGGAAAGAGGATGCAATTTTTAAGAGACTTTTCTGAGATATGCTCAATAAAATGATGCAAAATGAACCAACATATATATGATACTACTATAAGAGAAGATTTTTAAGAAGTAGATAGTGAAGACAAGTATAAAAATGCAATGTGTAAGTCCTAGATCCTGAGAAATGAAAATGCACACTGGGTATGATCATTGATAGTGGTAGATGTGAGATTATGAAAAAACTGAAATTGGGATAGACACTGACAAGGTTTAAAAAAATTGTGTGATACATTTGTCACTTTACACATAAGGAGCTGAAGCTCAGAAGACTTTATTTTGTTGTTATTGTTTGTTGTCTTTTATTGGCCTATGATCATACAACATATAAGGACTGAGTTAATACTGCCCCTTGAGCTTACAACTCAAAATCTGTGGCCTTTTCTACTAATAAACTGCATTAAACATTAAAGGCAAGACACAGTCATTCTAATAATTTCAGATTTGAAACCTGATAAAACATATCATTGGTAAAATGATTGCAATGTGAGTAGAGGATGACAAAACTCACTTGGAATCATCTGACCAATGGATTCAGAAGAAATTTTAAGAAATATTATATGTTCTATAAAAGAACAATATCTATCATTGAATTATAGCTGTAGAAGGCAGAGAAACTATGGTGGCAAACAAATTAACTTCTCATGCAAAAGCAAGACATTCTTTTGGTAGCAAAATGTATATATGTGCAACTACAAAGCAAAACAAGATTAATTTCACAAAATAAATTCTTAATGTGCAAAGGTAAATTCTTCAATTACACAGATAATAAAAAAAGACTTCAGAGAAGCTTTATTTATGTCCTATTCATAGGCATGATAATGATAATAGTAATACAAAAAATCTTAAGTAATAGTCACATATATAATAATAAGAAGAAGAATAGTAAGTAATATGTATGTCAAAAGAGTATAAAGCATTTTCACTTATATTTTTATAATACATTGTAAGATATGACTAATAGATTTGTTATTTTTCACTATTTTTCAAATATTAAAGAAAAAATGAAAGAGCTAAAGTAATTTTTCTCAGGTTACATAGCTTTTATGATCTCAGGACTTATATTTCCAAATGCTTTATGTTCGAGTTGCAAACATATAGAAGTACAAAAATACTGAGATATCTTAAATGACCATAGAGGTATAATGTAATCCTTTGAACAAGTCTTTAGGTAAAAGTTAATTACCATTATGTATGCTTTTTGATTACCTTTAGTTATTTTGATAAGATTTTATGCATAGAGTTAAAGCTTATAATTTGATGCAACCTTTTCAGATAGACCTTTATTTTTAATTTTCAAGTTTTTTTTCTTGTTGACATTATACAATTCTCTAAGTTTATTTCAAATTTTCATTCAACAAGTAATAAATAGCACATGTATCATCAAACTCATACACTGAGGTAGTTATATATATGTGTATTTGTATTTGGTATACTTAATATATGACTTTTTAGCAAAAAAAATGCTAGAGAGTACTTTTGCCACAGTAGCTACTACTATCATACCATTTTACAGATAAGAAAACTGAGACAGAGTGATGTTAAATTACTAGTTCCAAGTTATACAACCAATAAAGAATGGGTCTCCAGAGTATAGGATCATATTAATTTAATTCCCATAACTATGTTCACAGGTGTTTTTTAATTTCTCATTTCAAAGATTACAACTCTCAGTTCCAGCTAAATGTCAAAGACAGAATTGAAATCTATGTAAATTTTTTGACTGTCTTGAAGACCTCTCAACCTTAGCATTCTCACACTATAATTGGAAAGTACATTCTCCTTCCTAAAATTTACTACTCCTGTTATATTTTCTAGTCAAGTTAATAACAGAAATTGATCTCAAAATAGCTTTCCTCTTTATTTTCTTAATTTCCTATTATCCAGTTAGTCACAAAATCCAAAATAACTCTGGAATCTGCACCCACTCTGCAGCCTCCATTTCATCTCATCTGTTCTGGTTTAGATCTTTACATCCTATTTCTCTTGGACTATGGCAGGGGCCTTCCACTGGTTTACCCTTATAAAGTTTCTTCCAACTCCCATCCATCCTAATTCCTGGAAAACTTTATTTCTAAAATAGAGATTTGTTGTATTATTTCCCTTTGTAAAAAGCCATTGACAGTGCCTTGTTTCCCTTTCCTATAGAATAAGCACTAAATTTAAGGTGAACAATGGGACTTTAGAGTTGTCCGCAAATGAGATGGGCATGGCTATTGTTGAAGCAAGTTTCATGAGGAAAGATCAGTTTAGAACATATAACATGTGCATTAGACATCTAAGTAGAGCTGTCAAATTAGCATATGTGTATATAAACTTCAATTATGAGACAGTTTTATTGAATCCGATATAAACAAATTAAATAACCAAGAAAATGAGTGCTGAGATAGAATGACTGATGAGATGAGAAGAAAACCAAGAGAGAATTGATTGCATCCTGAAAGACAAAGGTAGTAAGTGTATCAGAGAGGATGAGATGACTAACATTTTCAAATGCTGCTGGTAGGTAAAGTAAGGTTTTCATTTTGAATTGAAACTTGAATTTAGAAAGCACCTAGAATAGAAATTTTGATGGACTGTTGGGTTCTATAGCTTGATTGGAGTGATCATAAGATTGAATTGGAGAAGAGGACCTGGAGGTAGTGAGTGTGAACAACTATTCTGAGGTGTGATTTTGGCACAAAATAGGAACAAAGAAATGGAGTGGTAATTGGTATGAGAAGGCAGGTCAAGTATTCTTTTCAAGAAGGGAGAAATATACAAAGATGGTACCTTCATGCTGATCATAATAATTTTTGAGATAAAAAAGTTAATGATGTGAAAGAAATAGTGATTAGGAGGGGATTGATGAAACTATGTCCTTGAATAGGCAAGAGGATTTGGAATCTTGCACCCCAATAAGGATAGCAATTAGATCGAAACTGTTAAATATTAGCAAAAGTAAAAGAGTAAAAAAGCAAGATGGGTCTGCAGATACTTGTAGGCTAGTAAATATGGTAGCCAGTTTTTATGGATGTTCCCTTCTGATAATTATTCTTATTTCTCAATGAAAGAGAAGTAATGTTATTACCCAGAATTAAGGTCAAGAAAGGAACTTATGAATGAATGCACATGAAATAATTAACTTGTTTGAATTTTAAACTGTTGTGAACATGTTTAAATTATAGGTGATGTTCACACTAATCTTATATCTTTGGTCTATATAAATACTTAGAATATATTAGGCTAGGGTCTTAATCAATTTTATGTTTTGCACTGCTATGACAAAATATCACAGACTGGGTAATTTACAAAACACAGACATTGATTTCTCATAGTTCTAGAGGCTGAGAAGTCCAAGATCAAGGCACCAGCAGGTTTAGTTGTGTGGTGAGGGGAGAAACACTTTGCTTTCACATGGCAAACGATACAAGGGCAAGAGAGCTGAAGGTTGTGTGAAGCCTCTTCATAGGGGTCTTAATCCCATTCATAAGAGGAGGAGTCCTCAAGACCTTATTGTCTATTAAATGCCCTGCCTCTTATTACCATCCCTCTGGCCATGAATTTTCAACACCTGAATTTTGGAGGCGAAACATTCAAATCATAGCAACTAGTGATAACAATAGCAATAATAATGCTAAAATAATAATATCTTACATTTATTAAGTTATTATTTGTCAGGCACTGTTTTGAGTGCTATATATGAATTAACTAATTTAGTCCTCACAACAAATCTAAGAATTAGTCAAGAGAATATCACCATTATACAGATGAAGAGATTAGTATTTTAAAAATAATGTTTTACTCAAGATAACACATTTAATGGGACAAGTTGATAAAATTTTTAAGAAATTGTCTCAGATATGAATAAATTTACCAGGACTCCAAAAGATTGAGAGCTTTCAGGACGCAATGTTGAAGTGTTGGCCACTTTGGTAAGAGAGAGGTGATATTTTAGAACAGAATTTAAGGATCTACCCAATGCCCCTCAGATCATACTTTATAAATGACCACATATTTAAACTCCTCATAAAGAAGTTTCTACATTTATAAATAAGCACCAAGGGCAGTGTGGTAAGATGTTCTTCATAAAACAAAGTCTTAAAATGTTGTTTGAAACCATCTGAAAAAGAAAACCTTAAATACACTCCTTCAGGTCAGGGTGTTCACCTTAGAGCCTTTTATATCTCCAGAAACTTGAAAATGATAGGGATTTGTTGTTGATACTGATTATGGGGGTGATGATTTCAAGGCTTTTTAAATTCACATCTCTGTATGCAGATACCAATCACTTTGAAAGACTGATTGTTAATGTTCAAATTGCCTTTTGTGCAAAGCTGACAAATTTTAGACCAAATTGCTGTTGGCTATGTTTTCAGAAAGGTAGATCTTAGTAATGACATTTAATTTTTCTTTCTGAACAAATGAATGAGTTTCAAGAATGTTTCTACAAAGACAGAGCACTATATAAATTCCACATGAAAGCAAATCCTAATTTAAAAAATAATACCCTAATGATGCCTAATTACTTCCTTGAGAATAAGCAGCAACCTAATTAGTCACCTTTATCTTCATATGCACCTGGAATAGCTATTGTGAATAGAGCCTACAAAGCAGAGTCCATTTTTAAGGCAATACTCTGCAGTATAGAAAATTGAGAAGGTTTGGGTTAGGAAGGCAAGGTGATTTATGACAAATCATTACAATTTCTAATGGTATATTTGATCCATTTTTTGAGGAAATTGATAAAATAATTAACAGAGTTTGGAACACTTTCCATTGAAAATTAAATAGAATTACAATCATGTGCCACACAATGACATTTTGGTCAAAGATGGACTGCATATACTATGGTGGCCCCATGAGATTATGATACCCTATTTTTACTATACTTTTTCTATGTTTAGATATATTTAGATATGCAAATACTATTGTGAACAATATTCAGTACAGTAGCATGCTGTACATGTTTATAGCCTGGGAGCAACAGTTGCCTACATGTGTAGTAGGCTATTCCACATACGTTTGTGTAACTACACTCGATGGCATTTGCACAATGATGAAATCAACTAATGAAACATTTGTCAGAACATACTTCCACAGTTAAATGACACATGACTGTATTTTACAGTGAAATATAAAGCATTTCACATAAACCTAGATTAAATGCTGTTTGAGAAGACAATGTGTCTGTATACGTCAGACATTTCACTGCCATACCAGATGGCAATTATTAACTACAAACTTTGAGATTTTATCCAGAAAGAACTTGGAAATCTCTTCTTGGTTAGATAATGTCTTCCCAGAAATGGGCTGTGCATAGGATAGATTAACCAAACTGACAACCACTCCAATTCTAGATGAGTTCCTGGAAGTGATCTTTTGCAGATAGAAGGCAAATGAAAGTCTGTGTCTTCACCACTGCCATGGTGAATGGTTCAAAAATCAGTTTGTACAATATCCTATAAAAAATCAACGTGAGAAAGGCAAGGGTATATTTTCTCTTTGACCCCTTTAGAAGGGCATTTTTCACCTATATTATTGATACTTTAAATCTTTAGTGATATTAAAAGTGGTCATTCTACCCATGTGGAAACAATTCTACTTCATGGTAAATTGCAAATGAGTTACTATGAAAAGGAGGACAATTTTTCTGATTACTATTGACTTTTTATGGGTAATTACTTTTTGAGATACTTTTTTATTAATTGCTATGTAGAAAATTGTCACAAATTTGGCAACTTAAAACAACATTCATTTATTAATATGCAGTTTTTGTGACTGTGGAGTCTGATTGTTGCTTAGCTGGTTCCTAAGTGTAAAGTCTCACAAGCTGCA
The DNA here is from genome assembly GCA_028533085.1 of Varecia variegata. Taxonomy (NCBI): domain Eukaryota; kingdom Metazoa; phylum Chordata; class Mammalia; order Primates; family Lemuridae; genus Varecia; species Varecia variegata. Next base: position 24,105,220 of record CM052445.1, on the reverse strand, counting down.
ATCAAAGAGTTAGCCAAGGAGGGTGTCCAAGGTGGCTGACTAGATGCAGCTAGTATGCTCCTCGCGCATGGCTAGGGACCAAAATATCTAGTAGATGTCCACACTTCAGATAGACTAAGAGAAAACACTGATACTCAACAGAGAAGCAATGAGAGGCACTGAGGGTAAAAGAGAGGAAAGTGAGACTGACAACTTGGCCAAGATTGATGAGCTCTGGGAGCAGCTCGTGGACCCAGGAAAAGGGGAAATGAGAAACACCCAGGATTCCACATTCCTGCCACATACTTTTATAATCCCACCTATGGGAGAGCCCCCGGACCCTCGCAGGCCTTCAGAGTGGCATCGGGAGCTGCATGGAGGTTGTGCAGAAGCATCACTCTAACTCAGGTGGAGTGCCACAGGCTTCTGAGTCCTGAGCACCTGCAGTATGGTCCCTATCTGGGAGCCCAGCCCACAAAGCTTTGCATCCTGTCCTGGGGATACCACTGCTTCCACAAGCTGCTGGACCAGGGAGGGAGAATGGAATCCAGGAGCTTTCACATGCCCAAGGACAAATACCACCACTGCTGTGAGACTGAAATGTGAGCAAACCTTGATCCAACCATGGTGAGGCCACTCTACCCAGCACCAGATCCACTGTGCAACTGCTGCTGATCCTGCCTGTGTATTTCACAGGTAGCCTGGGGACCAGCCCACCCCTCCCTATTACAGCAGGCACCTGAACCCAGAGGCCTAAAGACCAGTCTGCCAGCCAGCACAGTCCCATCTCCCTAGGACTTACGCATGCCATTCAGGGGTCTGGGGAAGATATTTGTGATATAATGTTGAGCAGGGGAGGAGCTTCCATGGAGAGAATTGAGAGGAGACTATGGTGTGGGTTCCTACTGAGTCACCAGAGTTGGTTGCCACACCCTTCATAGGACCAGAGGAGAAAGGTGTGGCCTGTCCTGGGCAGGAAGTCTTATGACCTGGGGCAATTTTGCAATCTAAGCACAGAAAACTTGGGACTCTGCTAGCTATTTCAGTCTGTTGCAGGTAGAAGATCTGCTGGGTAAAGATACTAGGAGCTAGGTAAGTCCCACTACTACCTGCTAGGCTGTGGAGCCCAGCCTGCCCTCTCTCCTCCAATACAGGCTCCTTGCTATAGTAGAGGTGTCCCCACCCCTCTCTGAAACATTGCCCCAGGGGCCTAATAACTGCCCTCTCACCTTCCGTCAGGGATGGTGTTTGTGCCCACACTTGCAGAACCTGAACACAGGCATGCCTGACCCAGCTCCACTCAGCTTTGCCCTCCCCCACCTGCCTCGGTGGCAGAACATGGACAGGGACCCATGGGAATTTTACAGCCTTGCCCATCATCTGGGACATCAGAGTACTTTTCCCAGTTAACAAAGACAAAGCATAAATCCCACTGCCATTACCACAGCTGCCTCTCTCCTGCAAGTGCCAGCTACTGGCTGGGAGGTCAACTTGAACATCCCATTAGAACATCTGACAAAATTGCACAGGGCTCCGGTAGGAAACAAGCTTTCTGCAACCTTAGCTATCACCATTTTCCCAACACTCCAGCTACTCAGGAGGCCATGAGCTCACTTACCTACCTACTACATTACTACTACAGCTGACATTTGAGAAAGTCACCACACTAAGGCTATCTATAACCAAGAAAATCCTACAGAGTCCATGCCACTCCCCAGCCAATCATGTCAGGGCTGGTGCATAAGCCTAACAGTAGGAAAAACAATGGGGTCCTGCCCAGTCCAGCTCCACCCAATTATGCTCCCTCTCGGGGCTGACAGGACTTATAAACCAATTGCATGATTGAGACTACAAGGAACTAGGTAACAATTAACATTATGACAAGAAGAAGCTTTACATCTCAATATTAACCATAAAGATAAATGGATTAAATATTCCACTTATAAGATATAGACTGGCAGAACGGATGAAAAAAATATGATCCAATCATGTGCTGCATACAAGAAACCCACCTAAATGGTAAAGACTTTTAAAGGTTCAAGGTAAAGGAGTGGAAAAGATATTCCATGCAAATGGAAGCCAAAACAGAGGAGGTATACTTACATCAGATAACACAGACTTTAAACCAATAACAGTAAAAAAAAAAAGAAAGACAAAGAAGGTCATTATAAAATGATAAGTGGATCAATCCAACCAGATGATATAACAATCTTAAATATATATGCACCCAATATTGGAGCACCCAGTTTCACGAAACACATACTACTAAATACAAGAAAAGAGAGAAACAAAAATACAATAATTGTGAAGGATCTTAACACTCCACTGAAAGTGCTAGACAGATCATCAAGGCAGAAAATCAACAAAGAAACTGCACTTAAATTTGATTCTAGACCAAATTGAGCTAACAGACATTTATAGAATATTCTACCCAATAACTAAAGAATACACATTCTTGCCATCAGTGCATGGAATATTTTCCAAAATACAAAACTACAAAACAATTCTTAATAAATTTAAAAATTTCAAAATTGTTTCAAGTATCTTCTAGGACCACAGTGGAATAAAACTAGAAATTAATACCAACAAGAAATTTTAAAACCATACAAATACCTGGAAATTAAACAACCTGCTCCTGAATTATCTTTGGGTCAAAACAAAATCAAGATGGGAATTTAAAAAATTTTGAAACAAATGAAAGTAGAGACACAACATATCAAAATCTATGGGAAAAAGCAGTCCTAAGAGAGGTTTATAGTGTTAAATGACTATATCAAAAAGATGGTAAGATCACAAATTAAAAATCTAACATGGCATCTCAAGGTATTAGAAAAACAAGAACAAACCAAATCCAGAGCGAGTAGAAGAAAAGAAATAAGAAACATAAGAGCACAATTAAATGAAATTGGGATGAACATACCAATACAAAAGATTAATAAAATGAAAAGTTAATTATTTGAAAAGATAAAATTGCTAGAACTCTAGATAAATTAAGCAAGAAGAGAGAAAATTCAAATAAAGACAAAGAGAAATGAAAAAGGAGACATTACACCTGATACCACAGAGATATAAAAGGTCATTTGAGACGACTATGAACATGTCTATACCCACAAAGTAAAAAACCTAGAGAAATGGATAAATTCCTGGAAACATACAACCTCTCCAGACTGAACCAGGAAGAAACAGAAATCCAGAACAGACCGATAACAAGTAAGATTAAATCAGTGATAAGAAAAAATCTCCCAAGAAACAAAATCCCAGGAACAGACAGATTCACAGCTGAATTCTACAAGACATCTAAAGAATTGGGACAAATTCTCTTACACTGTTCCAAAAATTGAGTAGGAGGTAATCCTCCCTAACTCATTCTATGAAGCCAGTATCATCCAGATACCAAAGCCAGGCAAGGACACAACAAAAAGAGAAAACTACAGATCAATATTCGTGATGAATATAGATGCAGAAATCCTCAGTAAAATACCAGCAAACCGAATCCAACAATGCATCAAAAAGATAATATGCCACAATAAAGAGGCTTTTATTCCAGGGATACAAGAATGGTTCAATGTACACAAATCAATAAATGTGATTTAACACATAAACAGGAAAAAAAAACAGCTGTGAATCTATAATTATGCATTATTTGATGAAATTAATAGTATCAAAGGTTGATTATTTTTAGAACGTGGATGCATGCATGTTAACAAAGAAAATTAAAGTCTATTCTACTACTACTTATAAACATTTCTATATATATATAAAGTTTCATATCTTTCTTAGCTTCACAAGTGCATGAGATGTCATGTAAAATCACTGGACTCCATTAACCTTATTCCTGAAATGAATAGCCCTTCAGAAAGAGTAAAATGTTGTTAACTATGTGAATCTTGTGTAGTTCTGGTCCCCATGGTAAACAGAGGTTTGTATATTGACATCAGAATCTAAGAGACCATAGAACTACAGAGCATTTTGATTTGTGCTAAGGAAAAAAACAGAGAAATGCACAGTCCTGAAAAGACACCATAAAATGGCTGATACCCAACAGTGTAGGCATGAATTTCTGGTTTCCAAGAGGAGGGATTTATTCTTAAACTCATTTCACATCATTCTCTTTACCTTTTACTTACCTGGCAAGTGAAGAGGTAGATTGACTTCACTAAAGCAAATTTGTAAAACTAACTTAAAATGCAAAGCTAAATTCTACCTTACTCATTCCTCTCAGGAATTAGCTGCTCACAGGGAGCATGTGTTCATCCCAACTCATCCAGGCTATAAGTTATGCAGGGGCCTATTTTCCAACACTCTCCAGAACATCTACCATTATGTAGAATAGAGGCAATGAGAGTGGACACCTTGTCATTTTCTGGATTTAAAAGTATTTTCACATTTTGTATATGTTTGAAGATGAGACTTGCTGTAGGTCTTTGCTGGATACATATCATGTAAGTTCCTTTCTATTTATCACTTCTTACGAAGTATTTTTATAATAAAATAATGTCTACTTTTGTCAAATGATCTAATGCAAGTACTATATTTTTTTCATTTTTTAAAATAAGCTAATGCCGCCTGTAATCCTAGCTCTCTGGGAGGCCGAGGCTGGTGGATTGTTTGAGCTCAGGAGTTCGAGACCAGCCTGAGCAAGAGCAAGACCCCGTCTCTACTAAAAATAGAAAGAAATCGTATGGAGACCTAAAAATATATATAGAAAAATTAGCCGGGCATGGTGGCGCATGCCTGTAGTCCCAGCTACTTGGGAGGCTGAGGCGGAAGGGTCGCTTGAGCCCAGGAGTTTGAGGTTGCTGTGAGCTAGGCTGATGCCACAGCACTCACTCTAGCCCGGGCAACAGAGCGAGACTCTGTCTCAAAAAAAAAAAAAAAAAGAAAGAAAAATAAGCTGATGCATCACACTGTTTTTATAGTTTTCTTTCTTTGGGGAGATTTAAAATTGACCTAGCTTATGTGGAATAAATTCAAATGTGTCACAATATATTCTCCCTTTTTTGTTGGTTTTTCTTCACTATCATTTTAAGAATTTTTAAATTTATATTTGTGAATAAGATTGGTCTATTATCTTTCCTTTTTACATTGTTTTGGTTATTGTTTAGAATTGTCTATTCTATCTATAGATAGAATTATTTATCTATATTTACTTAAAGATATGATAGAAATCACCTGTAAAACTTAATCTGGATTAAAGTTTGTAGTACATTCTTAGGTTTTTAATTTTTTTTTAAATATAGATTTTTTTACTCATTCATAAAAGAGACTTTACCTTGCACATAATTTTAGTTTCATAATTATTATATCATAGTATTTTGAGGATATTATTATACAGTCTTATGGCTTTTGTAATTATTTTTAAAAATTCATTGAATAACATAATTATAATTCTTTAGTAGTTACATCATTTGCGGACTAATTCTAAAAAATTCCCTTTATTTTTATAGCTTTGCAGTGTCATAAACTGTGATTGAAATTCTTGTGATATCTGAGGAGACATGTCTTTCATCAGTTCTGTTTTTATATCTTGAACTTATATTTTGGCACAAGTGCAATGACCCTCTTATCTTCTGGTTACCTTCTCATACTTTTGCTTCCATCTTTCATAATTTAAAACTTATTCAAATATTAGTTTATATATTCTATTTAATATTTACTAATTATGTGGCTTATGAAAATCTGATTCTTTATTGTTTCTGCTGACTGTAGGTCATAGAGTAAGGACTTTTTCTGCTGTGTTTCTAATAATTGTTTAATCTGAATTTAGGCACTGGAATTTTATCTAAATAAATTTTATGAAGTTCGTTTCTAAAGTATATTTTGCCATAGAGGATTAACATTTGATTTTTCTTAGATATTTTGGAACACAAGCAATCTAAACCAGTATTATTTTTTCATGTAGGAGTACATGATAAACATGGAGTAAAATTTTTCAAACATCAGTTGAATGCACATGGAAAATTTCTGAGATTTCCCTCCCCCACTTTTTTCTGCTCTTTCCAGAGTCAAGATTCAAAAAGTCAAGTAAGACACGTTATAAACCTTAGGGATATTTTATTCCTTTGCCTTTCTATGAAGAGTATTAGATTAGATCTTCCATCCTGCTCATTACATAGGTTTAATATTCTCTCACTTTGGTCCATTTAAAACTAAGATTTAAGATAGCAAATATCCAAAGAGACCTCTAAAGACTCTAGTGCTTCAGTGTTTTTTCTTATTTCTAAATCCTTGGTTTATTTTTGTCTCTCATCTCCAGTGATCTTCTTTAATTTCCACTGAAGTTAACTATATATTTAGTTTTTATTTTATATTTTTATCCAGAATTTTATTTATACTATAATGGAAGGGTTTGCTTGGACAATAATTTCCACATTATTAAAAAATGAACTAGTCAATAATATTACATTTAAAAATAGATGAATAACTTTTTGGGGGAAATCTTGTATATGGGGTCTTGCTGGATCAGTGCTTGTGCAGAATTTGCAGTAATTAAAAATATCTGTAAGAGTTATCATAATATTAGTTTGAATGATATGGAATTGCAATTTTTGAGTTCACAAAAACTTGAATATCAGTAATTTTATATAATTTAATCTAAATACCTACTATTTATATATTGAAATGCAATGGCATTAAATCAGTTGAATTAGAATGTTAAAATAATAAATTGGTTATTTGTTCTGTTATATATTACTTTTCATTACATGCTATATATTTAGAAATCACATAAATACATTAATGTGATCTAATCAGATTTTTTCAGCCTTTTCCTTTTTCCTAGTGCTTCTCTCTTTCAACACTGCTACCCCAGGAGATCTATGTTGAATACCCAATATGCATATTCTCATATTTTTCTCTGCATACATACATGCATACACACACACATAGATACATACACATAAAATATATACAGGTATTTTTATCAATTTAAAGAAATAGTATACAATTTTCTACATTTGGCTTTTTCGTTTAATACCTCATAAAAATTTGTTCATCTATGCAAGTTACCCAATTCCAATTTTTTATTACACCATTCTAACAGTCTATATATAGCATTAAAGTAATATAGTATGTTACATTAATTAATTATATTAATCAGGGGCATTCCTTGGTAGAATATTGTGGATCATACATAATTTTATTTAGGACTACCATCATGATAGACTGAGATTGAGAGACAAAAGGGAATATAATATTTTAATAGCAATTTAATATAAAATGTTGTTATCTAAGCTATTTTTAAGTCTGAGTTTTAGGAAGAAAATCCCATTATTGATTGTCATTTTGAAATGGCTCAAGATTATGTACTCTATAACTTCTGAGGCAAGAAGTGCTATCTGATTCTGCATTTTTCTAAAAAAGATCACTTAGATTTATAATTTCTTGATATTGCTACTTGATTTTTAAATATTAGACATCTTAAAGAGTCCCAATATTCTTTGAACAAAGAAATATATTGTATTTGTATATTGTATGTTATTCGGGGTATAATGTTTGTAAGGGTAGAATGTGTTTTATATCTCTGGTAATCTAATTGACACACACTCTAAAAATAGGAGGTTTAGGAATGACTTTTTAAAAATTGTATTAACAGTTTTATTAAAGTACAGCTGACATACAAGTTTAAAGTGTATTAAATTTTGACAAATATATATGCACTTGTAAAACCAAGACAAGCAAGATAGTGAACATTATTTTCACCCAAAAGTTTTCTCATACCCCTGTATAACACTTCTATCCCTTCCTTTGATCCACTGTCTCCACTCAGTGCCAGGCAAACACTGACCTCCTTTGAATCACTATTGATTAGTATAGATATTGTGGATTTTTAAAAATAAACCACAATGTATGTACTCGTTTTTTGTCCAGTTTACTTCACTCATCATAATCATTTTGAGATTAATCCTTGTTCATTCATTATTAGTTCATTCCTGTTTATAGATAAGTGGTGTTTCATTGCTTGGATATGTCACTATTAATATACTTACCTTTGTCCTTCCTCATGGTGAATTGTTTCCATTTAGGTGCTATTACCAATAAAACCTTAATAAATGTTTGGATAAATGGCTTGGTTTGGATATAAGCTTTCATTTGTCTTAGGTAAATGTGTAGGAATGGAATAGCAGGGTCATATGATCTTGTATGATTATATTTTTAAGAAACTGAGAAGCTGATTATCAAAACAGTGTGCTATATTGCATTTTCAAGGACAAATTACAAGACTTCCAGTTGTACCACATCCTCATCAACATTTGATAGAGTCAAATATTTTTAATTTTAACCAATCTAAATGGTGGGTGTTATCACACTGTAGTTTTAATTTGAATTTCTCTAATGATTAGTCACGTTTAACATCTTTGTATGACCTTAATTTAGCAAAATAATATCATCTCTAATAAAATGTCTCCAGAACTTTGGGCCTTTATGTATTAGGCTGTTTACTTTTTCAATAGTTTTAAGAGTTATTTATGTTAAACATAAACTCTTTACCAGATATATGATTTATAAATATTTTCTTTCTATCATGGTTTGTCTTTTCATACTCTTAACATTCTCTTTCATATAGCAGTTCTTAATTTTGATGAGATAAAATTGATGGTTTTTTTCTTTTATGGATTTTGTTCTTGGTGTACCTAAGAAATCTTTCCATAACAAAGGTCAAAAACTTCTTCTAGAAGTTTTATGTGATATATTCAGGTTTAGGATCCATTTTGAATTAATTTTTGTATATAGATCAAGTCATGGATAGATATTTATTTTGTGCACATGGATATCCAATTGCTCTTACAAAATTTGCTGAAATTCTTACAGCTTATCTGCTGAATTGCCTTTGTATCTTTGTTGAAAATCAATTGAATATATGTAAGTGGGTTATTATCTCGATTCACTATTTTATTCCATTGATCTGTTTGTCTATCTTAGCGTGAACATAATGCAGGTATGATTACTGTGGCTTTATAAGTTTTAGTGTTAGGGAACACAAAACCTTCAACTTTGTTCTTCTTTTTTCAAAGTTGCTTTTACTATTTTAAGTCCTTGCATTTTCACATGATTTTGGAATTATTTTGTCAATTTCCAACCACAGCAACAAAAACAACAACAGAAACCCTGCTTGGATCTTGTTAGTGATCACCTGGAATTTATAAATGAAGTTGGGGAGAATTGTCATCTCACAATATTGAGCCTTTTGATCCATAAAAACAATATGACTCTTCATTTATTCAGGTCTTATTTAATGCTTCTCAGTAATGATTTGACTGTACAAGTTATGCATATCGTTAGTTGGATTTATCCCAGCATTTAATATTTTTATGATATTTAAATGATATATTTTAATTTCAATTTTCTTAATTTATTGTTCATGTGTAGAAATACAGCTGATATTTTCATAATAAGCTTGTATCCTGCAGCCTGGTTGAGGTAACTTATTAGTTCTGGCTTTTGTTTTGTCTTGTTTTATTGTTATGGCTGTTTTTGATTCCACAGATTTTTCTACACAATCATGCAAGTCCCAAATGCTATGGCTTCTCTAGACTCCTATCTTCATCTCCTCAAATTGGGAAGATCACCAGCCTCCAGCTTTGCTTCTCAATCCTGTGTTGCTCCTGGAATCTTTCTCTGCTCAGCAAACTGAGGCAACAGGAGGTTTTCTTGTTTGTTTTGGTTCTCTCAAGAAAACACTGCCCTTTTTTCCCCCAATATCCAAAGTAATTTTGAGAACCACTGTTTCAGTTATTTTGATCATCTCCAAAAGAAACTGGAATTTCTAATTGTGGGGTAAACACTTTACTGCAATGTGAGCAACTGGGCTGGTAAATTTGGTTTATAGTAATATTCTTCTCTAGAAACAAACAGACCAAAACATCTCTCTTTTGTAAAGTAGGTGAAAACATATCTGTGTCAGAATGATTCAAGGCAGGCCTAGAACTTCCTGTAAGAAATCAAGGGTGTTTTTAAAAATGTCTAGATTAGCTTTAAAAAAGGAAAATTAAAAATTCACTGGCTTAATTGTGGTGAAAAATAAAGTGATTACAGTTCATTGAAACAAACAAGTTGAGTAAATTAAAGGAATCCTTCATATTGACATGGACAATAAAAAATGGAAAGGTAACAAAAATAATGCTAAAGAGTGGTTGTAAAGTATACATAATTTCTCCAAACAGTTTACCTATGTATTGATCAGCCCAAGTTTTGTGAGTCTTATGTTGAAGTTAATATAATTATAAACCACATGTTGGGTGCTTTATATACTTCAATTAGTATTTGGAAGAGCACAGGTGGAATGTTAAATGGATGGAATAGTTCAGGAAAAAAAAAAAAAAAAAAAAAACACTTGTCCTAGAAGAGGGAAAGACATCCATGTAATATTATTGAAGTAGAATATGTGAAATCAGTGCTTTCAGGGAAACAAACCTCTGGTTGGCAAAGAAGTAGAAAACATAAGGATGAAAAAATTACAGAATTATCTAGACTGAGGTAATCCAAGAATCTAGTAAGAGCTTTTCCAGGCTGAGTTAAGGTCTTAGTAGAAGCTGAAACAACACTTGTCTGGTCCCTGTTGTCCCACCAATAAACTCCATTTTATGGTAATAGCATTATAATTAGAAAACTCACATGCAAATGAAAAAAATGCAATAATTTCAGGATTTTAATTCCTTGGTTTGAAAAGCTTCACTTTTGGGGAGTGTTTGCAGAAGAAATTGGGAAGGGTTTGTGATAGAGAAAACAAATAATACCTTGAGAAAATAAAATGAATTTTTTACATGACAGAATTTAACATCACCCCATACACTAAAAGGAATATTTTTGTACGCTGTGCATATAGGGACTCCAGTCAGACTCAGTGCAAGTACAAATTCTGTAATTGCATGTCCACATTATAATCACTTGTTTTGTACTTCATCATTTCCAGAAGGGTTCTTTGGATTTGGAAAGTGTAGAAGCTCATGCCAAGAGCACATACTATTTGCATTGTTAATCTTTTCCATGTATCAAATCCCAACTATTGTGGCATAAATTCCTTGAGTGCAGACACCATATTTTGTATAACTATTCATAATGTTGTATGAAGCTATACATAGTAAGTGTATAATAATAATTTCTGAAGGATAAAAATATATAGAAGCAATTTCAGGAATCTTAAATTCTACCCACAGAAAACTGAACTTCATAAGAACTCAAGAAACATGAATTCACAAATTATTACTGCATTTTATAATCAGAAAAATCTATAAAATTATGACCATACAACTTGAATAAAAAATAAATACTTTTCTTCCAATTTAGCTGATCAGTTTAGGCATGTAGCTTGCTAATGTTATATTCAAACCAGTTAAAACATCAGTTTTTAATTTTTTTCTAAAATACAATATACAGAATTTTACACTTAAGGAGAAAAAGGACTATTGACAGATAAGGACAAGAAATGATTGATTTTCTTCACTAAGGGTCTTGATGAGAAGAGAAAATCATGACACTCCTGGACAGGTGATGACATCTAAAATGATGTTTCAGAGTCTTAAAACAAAAGAGAAAAGAATATACAACTCATATTTCTTATAAATACATGCAATAAAAATGTTTCATTTTAATGCATTTCACTGCTTTCATAATTCATTGTTTCTTTTCCTTTCTTTCTTTCTTTTTTTTTAGTATCATTACTTTCTGCTCTCTATATTAAATCCTAACCCCAGCAGTGCCTTAGAGATATCTCATAGATGGATAGGAAATGGCTAACAATGCAAGCTAACTTAAAAAGGAAATAACAGAAATAGGCCATGACCAAGACTGTCATAGCATATGTTGCCCTGGGCTTTATCCTGCCATCTCAAGAACCTTCTGCTAATAGGAGCAGAGCTGTCAGGCAGGGCCATGGTATCAGTCTTCTCATTTTACTTTAATGGTGCTGTCTCATGACTTCAGCCTTACAAAAGGTATTTTGGGCTGCCTCTGCTTTGTTTATGAGATTAGCAGGAGTTAGTAAGTGTTTGGACTGGGAATTTCGCCTCTCAAATAGCATAAGACAGAGAAAAGAATTACAGTCTCAGATGATGGCAACTTTTCATAACTTTACCTCCCATGATAAATGTGTAGACTAAAGAACCAAGAAGAAGCTGTCTCCTACCCCAATATACAGACAGGTTCATTATGCACAGGCATTTCACATGACTAAAGTCATGTACAAGCCCATGTGAGTATCACTGATACTGGTACTCATACTGACCAGAATCAGGAAAGAGAGTATGTTAATCATAATAATGCCTTCTTCACTCACTTATAGTTACTTATCTGTTAGGAATAGTTCACAGACCTGCTAATTACTTCATTACTGTGCATTAGCTTACTTATAAATAGAACCTATTCAACAGATATTATCCTGATTTTACAGATGGAGAAATATAGGTTTAAATTAGTAAACCATGTGTTAGTAAATCTAGATGAAATATGACAATGGAGATTAGGATTTATTTGTCAGTATCTCCCAAGAGACTTAGGTTTTTGTGCTTAATTCTACTAATTTTCAGGGAAATAATTTCAAAGTCTTTGGGAAAGGAAAACATACCACAGGTACCATCTTTAACTGACTGCTGTTAATGTTTCTTCATGGTCAACCAGTTTTTTAAAAAATATTTTTTGCTTTCTCTTTTCTTAACTCAATTTAAAATGCCTTATTGGAAATGGTTATACTATTATCACCATATATTATATCCCTGTATGGCTTTATTTTATTTTTATGGTTATTATTGTCATAATCAGTCTCAAGTTTTCTATCTTCTAAAGAAAAAATATTTATATTTGTTTATTTTACTACTAACTTCAAAACAAAAAAGTGGAAAAGACAATTATGTAGTAAAGCACATTGTTACTCTTTTCTCATGAAAAAGTATTCCTAGGAAAGTTTTAGCTTTATTTTAAATAAATGAAAGAGCTTATTCAGGCATAATGTATTGCTAATACATCATGGAGATATATTAATAGAAATGTATTTGTCAAAAATGTGTTTTCTTCGTTAGGACCATAACTATGTTCTCCTGAGCTCAGGACTAACCTGGGGAGATGCCTCCACAGTTTCAGGACACCTGGGGGCCACGTATGGAAAACGTGGTAGACTAGAGGCCTTTCTAGGGTGCCTCACCCATTTGAAAGAAGCAAAACAGTCAGTCTGTGAGGCTGGGTGCGCTCGGTGGGCTGAGCACCGTGAACGTGAGTGAAGCCCGGATACCGGATAGGGATAGGGGAAAGTGTCCTTCTGCCATCCAACTTTCCACCGAGAAACCGTGCAATTCAGGCCGCAGGGAGCACCTTAACACTCCCAAACCCTGGGTCTAACTTGAGGAGCAGCCAAAAGGCTGTGAGAAGGAACAGCACTGGCATGTGCCCCATGCACGCTCCCAGACCTGGGTGCCCATTGAAGGAACTCATTCCGGATCCATAGTAGGCTGTCCGGGAACCTGCCAGCTAGCGAGGGGGTGGTGGGCCTGGAATTGGCGATCTGGTCTTGAGCTGAGGAGGGGCCCTCACAGCCGAAGTGAGAGGCGAGTGTGGCAGGGATTCAGCCTCGCACTGGAGTTAGGTGTCTCCCCTTCACAGGACTGGAGCGGGAGGGGATTTGCCTGAGAGGCATAGTTTTGACCTGGGGCAGCGGCCTGCAGCGGTTTCCCAGACTGAAGGCAAACTGCCTGTGACTTGGCTCAGCTGTCCCACTTGCTGCCTGAATTGGGCTGTGGGAGAGGAGGGAGCCCCGCCAGGACTGGAGCGTGAGAGCAAAGTGGCTCCCACTCCTGCCCACTTGGCTGTGAAGCTGGAACTGCCCATTTCTTGTGCAGGGACTTTGGCACAGTGGCTGTTCCCCTTCTCACTGGGGCATTTCTCCAGGGGCCTCAGAACTTCATCCCCAAAACTCCTCAAGGAAGGCAGAGCTCCTTTGGTCCACCGGCCCAGCTCGCCCCCTCCACCTGCCTCAGGCAGGGCACTGGACCCGACTGCGGAGCATTCCACAGCCTAACCCATCACCTGGGACAGGAAGTACTTCTGGTTAACAAAAGTCAAGCATAAACCCCGCTGTCACACCATAGCTGGCTTTCACTTGCTAGTATCCCCTACTGGCCTGGAGGTCGACCTGCAAAGCCCATTACAATATGTGCTGACATAAGTGCACAACACTTGGGAAAGAGACAAGCTTCTTGTAACTTCTGCTACCACCATCACTCTGGCCACCCTGGCTAACCAGGAGGAACTGAGCAGGCGCCCCTGCCCAGTACACTGTTACTACAACTGGCATTTGACAAAGCCACGGCACTAAGGCCATTTATAACCAAAGCACATAGAGACTTCACCACTGAACACACCCAAAAAAGCCAAATTGCCCTACTTAACATACATCAAAGCTACATCCTCAAGAAAAAACAAACAAGACCTGTCCTAACTAAAGTAAATTCAACAATAAGAAGCTACTGTTTCATCTTTCTCCAGATGTGAAGAAGTCAATGTAATAATACTGGAAATATGAAAAAGCAAGTGTTATGATATCCCCCAAAGGAACACAGTAATTCTCTAGCAGCAGGTTCTAACCAAAAAGAAATTTCCAAAATTCTAGATAATGTATTCAAATAAAGAAGCTCAATGAGATGCAAGAGAAATCTGAACCCCAATACAAAGAAATCAGAAATAGAAATCCTGAAAAGACCAATAACTAGTAGTGAGATTAAAACAGTAATAAAAAATTTCCCAATTAAAAAAAAAAAAAGCCCAGGACCAGATAGATTCACAGTTGCATTCTACTAAATATACAAAGAATGGCTACCAATACTCCTGAAACTGTTCCCAAACACTGAGTAAGGTGAAGTTCTCCCTAACTTATTTTACAAAGGCAGTACCACCCTGATACCAAAGCCAGACAAAGACACGACAACAACAAAAATTACAGACCAGTATCCCTGATGATATCCTTAACAAAATACCAGCAAACGGAATCTAACAACACACCAAAAAGACAATACACCATGAACAAGTGGTTTTTACTCCAGGGATAAAGAGAAGGTTCAATACACACAAATCAATAAATGTGATTCATTACATAAACAGAATTAAGAAAAAAAAACATGATCACTTCGATAGACATAGAAAAAGCATTTGATAAAATTCAACATCACTTCATGATGAAAACCCTCAACAAACTAGATATAGAATGAATATCCCTAAAAATAATTAAGCCCATATGCAAAAAACTTGAAGTCAACATCATACTGAATGGGGAAAAGGTGAAAGCAATTCCTCTAAGAACTGGAAAAAGAAAAAGACAAAACAAAAAAGTATTTTCCTGATGAACTTTCAACTCCTCTTTTCTCAGCTACAGTTTACCATTACTTATTCTTCTTATGTGCCCATATGAGATAGATTTTGACTATTAGTCATGCCTATAGTTTGCACAGGGTCTACTTTCTATATGTATATAAGATAATATGAAAGATGATACACTGATCTTTAGGGCAGGCAATTCAGAGTGCTGCATGAAGTAATATTCTAAGGGCTAAAATTTGGAAGATATAGTTCAAGAATTTATAATCAGGAATTAATGCCAGAGCTCAGATCAGTTTATCTAATGTTTCCCCTAGAACATGCCTGAATGGGCCATGTGATAGAAGAATTTCTATAGGGAGAGAAGGAGAAAGCTAAAGGGCAGCACATTTCCCTAAAAATCTGAAGTTAAGAATATCAAGAAATCTAAATAAGGAAGCCATTATATGGAAAAGGATAGACTGTGAAGATAAGCTTTGCCTATTTCAAAATTGGTTGTGCATGAAGTTCAATTTGTGTGGTTCAAGAGAAAGAGAGAAAGTCCAGTGCTTT
The DNA here is from genome assembly GCA_028533085.1 of Varecia variegata. NCBI lineage: Eukaryota > Metazoa > Chordata > Mammalia > Primates > Lemuridae > Varecia > Varecia variegata. The sequence continues at coordinate 24,089,392 of CM052445.1, read as the reverse complement.
TTTTTTTTGGCTGATCTATACTCTTAGACATAAATGTCAAAAGATGTGATTAAAGAGAAATGGAAGGGGGCAAACATCTCTAGAACTTTTCTTTTGAAATAATGACTTCTTTCCCTCTTCTCATTAATTTTAAACCATCACCACCACAAAGAAGGAAAGGTTCCATTTATCTGTAGTCTGATGTCTAGTAGTTAGAATTTCTCTCTAGTTTCACTAATTTTAAGCCTTCAGCAAGGAAAAAATGGTCTGTTTGACTTGAGTAGATAATCTTCAAATTTATTAATTTACTTCAATAACATCTAATTACCAGGAGAAAGTGTTCTGTCAAAACCCTCATCCCACACCTAGAAAACTGCATGTAGTAGGTATTCAAACCATTTACTGAAATAATGAGTGCATTAAAATTAATGGAATTTGATATATGTGGTACAAAATAGTCTTAGGTCATGTCATGCAATTGCTTTTGGAAAAAAAGTAACAATAATTATTTAAGAAGTGAAGATACCACTTATTTGACCCAGGAATTCTATTACTGGATATTTGTTTTCTAGTATTTGTATGCAAAGACAAATGTAGTAAAATGTACTGCAGTAAACTGGTACAGTGGCTGCTGCCCTTCCCACTGGGGCATTTCTCCAGGGGCCTGGGAACTTTGTTTCCAACCCCCAAATTTCACCTTCCACAGGGCAGGTGGAATTGTTTATAACACCAGAAGACTAAGCATAATGTAAATGCCCTCTAATAAAACAGAAGTTAAAATATTCTACAACCACAAAATTTAAAAAGTAGCCATTCAAAATAAATATGTTTGTGTTAGAGAGAAAATGTGTGTTGTTAATGCACACATATAATGTACAGAATATGTAACACATTTATATATGTGTATAGTATTATATAGCATATAAATGTGTTTATCATACTATCATATATGACATACATATACAAATATTAAAATATCTACATGTAAATTTTAAAATTCAAATTACAGAGCAGTATTATATACTATACATAACTGTCAATACTAGAAAACACAAAACATCAACCAAGAGAATGGGTAAATAAATTGTATTCTGTTTTTACAATGGAATACAATATAGCAAAGAAAACGAATGAACTACAGGTATACAAAATATGCTTAAACCTGAAATACATGATATCCCACCAAAAAAATTAGACACCAAGAAATACTTTTAATAAATTTAAAAAACAGGAAAAGCTAAGTTAGAGAATTTAGTTGTCATATGTAGGAGGTAAAGTAAAGGAAAAAAATCAAGAAGTGAATATAATAAAATTTAGCTTCTACGTTACCAATAGAGAGAGGAGGGTTATCACCTTATCTGCAAGAGTGTGTGTGTCTGTGTTGGCAATGTTCTATTTATTAAACTGGGTAACTGTTTCACTGTAGTTCATGTTACAATAATTTGTTATCTCTAATGTTTTATATACTTTTATATCTAGTACATTTAATGATTAATAAAATATTAATATGAAATGCAAGACGATAAGTGTTATGGAAATTATGCCTCCATTTATGTTATAGAGAGAGAGTAGTATATTTAAACTGTGCTTATACATGCATAGACAGTTTTTTGAAAGACAACCAATAAGTTGGAAAGAGTTGTTATAAATAAGACAGAAATTGTGCCCTTAGTGTTATCAGGCAAAATAGTAGCCTGATGAGGATCTTCTTTTTTCCCCTTAAAGAACTGTTTTTCAGTCATTTGGTAAAAAGTCTAAGCTTTTGAAAATATGTTTTCTTTTTTTTGTTAAATCAGCAAAATGTCAGGTATGTCTGGTTTTTCTCAATTGTGTAAATTCCAACAGTTTAAGCTGATGCAAAAATATTTGAAGTCTAGCCTATAGAAGTTTTTAACTAGCTACTTTTAAATATAGCATTTAATATTAACCAAGTTCTGCTACATAAACTTTTCTAATGTATTGCAGCATGGAAAACAGCAAATTGACCTAAAAGCACAAAAAGATGAATTAACCAAATGAATTGTATGAACTACTGTTTGCTCATTTTTAATTATAGCCAAGTTACATTTTTTAGTTTATTAAGGGAAAATGATAGAACAAAAAGCAAAATAAATGTTAAAAATACAAATGTATTTGACTAAACATGTACAGTTAGGTGTAAACTAAACAAATATTTTTTTTTTTTTTTTTGCTGTTACAGAATATATTTATAAATGTAATGACAGTATTACAAATATGCTTTGTTTGCATTGGAAACGATGACCCACCTCTCTCTTACTGAGCTGTAACTGCTGTATTGCCTCAGTATGAGGTGAGAGGTGACCCAGCTAACTATTCATCCCTGCTTTTAGACATCAAGGAAATCTGCAGGTGTCTTCTGAACTCCAAAGTCTATTCTAAACTTGTTTTGTAAGAGCGACACACAATAAGTAATGATGAATGAGTTTCTCCTTGTGGTCATGAACTTTTGTAGAAATACTCCATTAAGTTTAAATCTTTTGAAAATATTGTGCCTCAAAGAGGTGCCTGAAAAAAATGAAAGTGATTCTGGATATCTTATAGTGATGTTTCAGCATTTCAGTATATAGTAAGAATTTGAAAACTTACTTTCCCTGTGATCTGTGTACCTATATTGTCCCTGAAAATGCAATGTAATATAGAGAATATTCTGTAGTCATCCCACCAAAAAATGCAATAGTGAAACTGATGAGGGTATATTTAGTTCTAAGTAGATGAGGGCTACTCTATTACCAACAATCTCACCAAAACATTTTAATTCGCAAGAGATGCTGGCAATTATATTTAGAGTGATTTATCATGGCACACATTGCTGATTAAGTTTCAATGAGCATTTAAAACAACAAAGAAGCATGGATCAAAATATGGCCCCAGAACAAGTCCAAAATTGGTGAAAGTGGCCCACCTATTTTCACGGTCAAATATTTTATAAATCTTCAGTAGAATAATCAGTGATTACTATACTCTTTCGAAATCTCACACCCTCAGTTGCCTGGTCATTTCGCTCTAGCTGTGGAGTCTGGGAGACAGAAGATGAGAATATTAGGGTGTGTGCCTGTCCTCTTGCTTTCTTTTGCCTTTTCCCATTGTGAAGACAGTAGTCACTCTTACTCTGTATACAACAGAGATTGCCATTTGGTTTAATGTTCTTTTTAACCTGTAGGTTCAAGTTAGGAACTTACGAAAACTTGGATATAAATCATAAAAGAATTCCTTATGCACTTTATGACATTAGACCCTTGTTTTAAACTCTTTGTGGCTCAGTTTTTTAATCTGAAAAATGGGAAAGATCAAATGTTTGTTGGTTTTTAAATTAAAAGAGATTATCAATATGATGTAGCAGATGCTTAATGTTGATTTTTATTTTCTCTTTTTCTTCTTTTTTTTTTTAAGGCAACAACCACATGTAGTAATGTTGATTTTTAAAACGTTGATCCAAAGTTAAAACATTTGAGAAAATGTTGGGTAGTAATGATTATAGTCAAATATTAAAGAACATTTTTCAGTAGAGTTTAGCAAAATAGCAAGATATATGTTAGTTCTCACATACAAAATCAATATTCAACAGAAATAAAAATTTTAAATATAATATTAAACATAATGGATCTCATTTACAACATACCAAGGTGCAAACTAAATAACAAATGGGCAATAATCATATGGATAAAACTATAAATAAATTGATAGACATAAAAGAAAATCTGAATAAGTACAGTGCCAATCAGATTTATGAATGGGAAGGGTCAAATTGTTAAAACTGTTGATTCTCCTCCCCAACAAATCTATAAATTTACAATAATCTTTAAATGTTAGAACTTGACAAACTCATTGGAAAATTTTAAAATTCACATGGAATTTTATACAAGCAAGAATAGCCAATAAATATTGAAATTTAATTATAAAGAAGGAAGAGGCTTGTCTTACCAGATTGCATAATATAGAATAAAGACATAATTTAAAAATACTGAAATGTTAGTATCAAAATAACTAGGCCTATCAAACAATTAAACAGAGGTTTCTGGATAATATTTATGTATACATGAATTTAGAATTTGAAAAAGATGATATTTTTAAGTGGTTTTGGAATTCCAACATCAAATCACTCATTTATAGATGCAAAAGAATCCAAATGAATGAAAAACCTAATAAAAAATGAAATTAAAATTTAGAGTAATTATGGGAGAATTTATGTAATTTCAGTATTAAATGATATTTTCAACAAATCATAAATTTATAACTTGGGAAATTTGAGGAAAATTTAAAATTATTTTAATTTATAATTTGAAATAATACCACAAACATTTAAAATGTGTGCAAAAGCATGCAAAAAATATTTGCAAAATGAATGATGTAACAGACTCAACATTAGTAGCAGTAGTAGTAGTATAAAGTGAAATTTAACTATATCTGTCATGTTTCAACTTACATAAGGAAAATATACTAAAAACTTGTACACTTTAAAACTAATAAGACAGATAAAATAAAACATGAAACAGGTCAAGATGGTTCTGGTATGCATTGAATGACTTAGATTTAAACTCTATAATGGGAAACTATGAATAATTTGAAATAAGAAAGCAAATAATATGATTAACATTTTAAGATAAACAAATTCACTGATTTTTTTAGAGAATTATAGAAAGTCTACAGTGGAAACTTGAAAATTAGCATACTAGTTATTGCCTGAATGTAGGTGAAAGATAATGATAATTTGGACTTTAGCGGTGACAGTTAAAGAAGGAAAAATGAGAAATCAATGATGGTGCCTAGGTTTTTGTCTTGAGTAACTGGATAAATGCTGCTGCCACTGGTTAAGATGGAAAAGTCTGTTGAGGGGCATGTGGAATAAACTAGATTGAATGGAAGTTACAAATTCCTAAAGTGAACTATTTCATCACTAACCTCTAATTCAAACATCAACAGTCTAAGACTTTTCTGTTTATAGGTAATATATTTTATCTTAGTAAAAAAAATTGCAGAAATCCCTAATTAAAAGGATGACAGAAGTTGATTAGACATGATATACACTTTTTTGTCACAGTACTGAGAAATATTGACTCTAAGTTAAAATGTTGCATATGATTAACAAGTGGTCCTCTGTTTCCCTTATGTGTCTTGCCTCCCATGCAAGATTTAAAACTTTTTGAGTGAAGATAAGGACATAGACTCACATAATTCTTTAAATACTCTAATAACTGGCTGAATATAATTTTGTCAATATATATTGATAAATGAAAGGATGACTGCACATCATACGTGTTGTGTATATGTGCATATTGTATTAGATTTATAGCATGCAAACAACTTACCCCAGGTAAGTCAAATAACATATTTGAAGCTGCATTACTAAGTATTAAGTTATTACATTTCATAATAATAAGTGTCTGAAAGATGATATAAGTCTTTAAAAATATTTAAGAGTTTCTAAAATTTCTACTCTACCAGGATCAAGTTCCACAGCTCAAAATAGTTAAACATATCTTTACCTAGAAAGGCTGAATTTTGAAAAATCTTGATTTAATAGTTGTCATGCTTCTTACTACAACTTTTTATATTTTTCCTTTCTTATTCTGTCAGCTACTCACCCTACACATCCCTTCTCCCGTCCCCATTATTCTTATGGCATTTTAAATGGAACTGTCTCCAAAGATGCTGCTTCTCTGAGACCATTGGTGCCTTCTTAGATGCTGTGCAGGCCTCAAGTCATATCAAATGTACTCTAATTCAGGGTCCACCTCTCCATCTTGATGCTCCTGTGTTTATTATGTCTATAAATAGCTCTGGGTAATCTTCAAAATCTTTTTCGTCTGTTCTAGTATTTTTTCCTCAGAGAGCAAAGGAGGTCATGCTAGTCTATTGGGTGTCAGTTGATTCTAGTTTTCTGGTTTTAAATTATGCCTACTTTCTCTTTTATGTGCTAGTTCTCAAAATACCATCTTTAGGTACCATTGATTACTTAAAATGTGCATATATTTTAATAATGGAAAGAGTCTGAGGTTTGGAGTCAAAAGTTTTAGTTTTGGAATCCACTTCTACTGTTTATGAGCATCATGGCCTTGACTCATTTTCTTGATGTCTTTGAATGCAGATGTCTTCATCTATAAAGTGATAATGGTAATGCTAGTCATAGAGAAGATGTAGATAATAAACGTGGTAAAACCTGGACCTTAGAAGGGACTGAATAAAACTTCCTTGGTTTTACATCAATCAAACAATACATTGTTTCTATAAACAACATTTTAGCACCGTATATTTGAAGATGATATATATGAAATTTTATCTAGAACTTGGACTATTTATTATTTCCATGAGGAAATTAGTAATTTATTTTTTTTTATTTTAAGTGATTATAACCTAAGGCAATGATGTGACCCAAAGTTTCAGAGTTTTACATGTTTTTCCATGCTCTGTAGGAGAATGATGTTTCATGTGCCTGATCCATAACACAGAGGCCATCAGAGAAACAATATATGGATGCCAGAAAGAGAAACAAAAACATTCATCCCACCATCCTCAATTATAACTGATGATACTACTCTGGAGTAATATCACACTTGTTAAAATTTTTATGTTCAATAATAAATGATATCTAGTGTGAAGACAAAAGAAAATTGTAGGTGATGTGGCAATCTTTAGAACAAACCAGGAAAGTAACTGCCATGAAGTTTGAGAGAATTAAGGGGAAATAAGTTGTTTGCTCATTCAAACTCATCCCCATAAACATCTGCAAATATCTTAGTTTCTCAAAAAGCTAAAACAACTGAAGGTTTGATGCTTACTTTCTGATAAATTACTATTGAAAATTCAAGCAAATTATTCTTTGATTTATTTATAATACAATGTTGAAAATAAAAATTTTCACCCTTCTGTGTTTTGCTTAGTATTTTTCATCTGAAATGCTCTCCTTTCTTTTGAACCCATGTTTTCTAGCCTCTTCAAAAGCTATGCCTCCTCCATTGAGTATATTATGTGTGCCTTTGACAGCAAGTATGTTTAACTCTTCCCTGGTATTTGGAGTTGTACTGGCCAAACTAATACCTACCATACTCCAGCTTAAATTTTTCACTGTTGTTTCAGAAGCGTTAATCTTGTCTCTTTTCATCTCAGACTCTGTGCACCATTCTGCTAACCGTATTTCCTCAAATGATCGATGCTGTCTCTTACCATGCAGTATTACATTTATTTACATGCTTTTATTGTGTCTGGAATGGTCTTTTCCTCCTATTGTCCTGGCTAATTCCAATTCAGTCTTTAGGTCTCACTTAAAAGCTTCCACTCGCAGAAGGTATTCTCTGATCTTTTACACTACTTGGTCTCTTACAATATGCCCTAAACTCTATATATTTCTTCTATTATAACACTAATAAAAAGTGATTATAACTACAAATTTAATAATCTGTCTTCTTCATAAGTTTTGAGGAGGCAGAGCCTGGATTGTGTTACCCAGTGCTTCAAACATACCATCAGCACTATGCCTGTCAGAGAGATGATCCTTAATAAATACTTATTGAAATAATAAATAGATTTTTAAGATACTGGGAGCAGAAATTGTAGATTCTACTTCCTCTATACCCTCCATACAGCATTGCATAAGATTCTGGAGTATATTAGAAGTTCTTGATATTTATTAAGTGCATTCTAAGAATACTAGCATTAGGATGTGTTTTACAGACATTCTAATATAAAATCTAAAACTTATTTTACATTGTAGAAGCAAATGATCAAAGACCACAAAGCTGGTTGAATTAAGAGGCCGCACTGTGATCCGGGTCTTTCAATATCTGCAAGACTGTTTCTCTGCCACACTATGCTGCTATATATGTGGATCTAATTTCAGAATTAAACTATATTATTTAGCTACCAAAAGGCTACCATGATTATCACAAGCATCCTAAATGTTTGTATTTCCTCAGCCATCTTCAGTATCAAGTCATTGTAGTAGCTCTTATAGAAGGTTATTAGATTTTAGAAGTTTGTGAAGATTTTCTATTTTCTGACATCATTTGCATAACAAAAAGCTTTCAAAGTCTTAGTTTCTTGTTTCTATTTACTCCACATAAACATGTGTGCACACACATACAAATACATATATATGATCATCTTTCTACAATTCAATTGTGCTTCAATTTAGAGAAAAACATTTAAGACAGTGAAATTTGGGCAATTACTCTAGCACATAAAGTAATGGTCAATGCTCGAACACTAAGCTAGCTATTCCCTAGGCTTTTAGTTAAATATTGTGGGCAGTGAATATATTTTTTAAGAGAACTGAAGGAGCTAAAAATTACCTTGTACAGTCATCTAGTAGTTATCTGAAAAAGTAAAAGTTTCCCTAAGTGACTTACATGCCAAATTGTTTAATTGGGTCCAATGCATAAAGAAAAAAGATACTTGTCATATAAATTTCTTTATTCTTTAAGAATGAACCCACAGAACTTGACAAGACATTTTCTATGTTAATTAAAATTTTGAATATTTTTCTTAACTTCTGAGGAATCACTGTGCAATTTCACACATCCGTTTGTTATTTTATGCCTGACAAAAGATATGAAGTAAATGCTAAGGAGAAAACAAGTCCTTTCTTCTTTAGGTTCCTCTAAAAGTTGCCTATATCTGCTAATTCATTTTTCTCATATTTCCAAAATCACAATTGTTATCATAGTTAGTAGTAATGTCTTTCTGCTTTGAGATTAGCACACCAGGATGTTAGGCAAAAGCTTCATTATGACTTTTTGTTAAGCAGATAAACATTACCATAAGATACATCCTAACTTCAAGCCTAAAGAGTTGTAGATAGAAGTAGCGCAGACTTCTTATGTTCATGGACAAGGAAATAACCCAAGTGTCAAGAAATTGTTTTTGAGTTTGCAAAGTGAAATGACAAAATATGATTTAGTGCAATTAATAATTTTATCAAAAATTATAATTTAGACATTCTCAGAACCTACAAGTCAAATGGAATGCTTTTATACTGGACAACTCATGGCAATTCAAATAGATATTGGTAGATATTTGAATTTGACGTGTTATGCAGATTGCATTTCCAATGGTATACCTAAATGTCACATGACTACCTAATTGTGTGTTTGTTCATGTGTTAAAGTAATAATCAATCCTTTCTTTCCAAAGTCCCAAATATCTCCATCATGAATTCATTAAATGGGAGGAAGAGAAATAAAACCTCAGCACGAAAACAATGGCATATATATATATATATATATTTATGTACACACACACATACAGTCGTTTTTAATCCTTTACTTTCACTTAATGAACTTGTGATGGTAAGGTAGGTGTAATTAGAGCTGTCAATATTGAATTCCAAATGTGCACTGCACTATGAATTTAATTTAAGTTTTTCTATCCCTACTTTTCCCTTCCCGTCACCACTGGGAGAAATTGAAGCACTTGACTGCTGCTGTGGCAAATTGGATCCTAATAAGTATGATGCTTTACTGCTTCTTGTTTTTGCTAAAATACAACTGCAGCATTTCAGAAGAACTCACCTGGGCATTAATTCAACAAGAAATGTTGGTAGGAGCATTATATTTTCCACATTTTGATATCTCAGTGAATGACTTGCATATAAAGAGGCCCAGCAGCTGTTTTGCATCATTCACCAATGTGCTTGTCATTTCGACCTCAGGCTCGGCTGACTCACCTCCAGAGGCTTAGAAATAATATTCCTTCCTGTGTTTCAAATTATTTGAGATTATAATTTTTTATATCTGAAAGTACAACATAATGTAACTAATAAATATGCTTAACTATGAAGTGGTTGATTTCAGAAGCTATCTTACAAATATCACCAACATTGTAGGGCATGATAGGCCTTGTTTACAATTGTGATCATGTCCTAAGAAATCAACATCTGTAATATACACAACTAAAAACAGAAGACAATCAATAAATCTTTTTTAAAGTTAAAGATAAGATATTTCATGAAACAAAGTGTTGTTAAAAATTTTATAAATGGAGAAATTCAAAGGAGATATAAAATATACCAAGTGCTAGTGAGAATTGGAACATCTAGAACTTTCATACACTGCTGGTAAGCATGTAAGTTGATACAATTAATTTGAAAGAGTTTGATAGGGTCTATTAAATCTGAATGTATCTACGACTCTGTAAAAAAACACATGGATATTTGGTGCTAAAGATACATACAAGAATGTTCATAGTAGCACTATTCATAATACGTCAAACTGGAAACAACACAAAGATTCATCAATAGTAGAATGGTTAATTACATTGTATAACAGACATAAGATGCAACACCATGCAACAATGTGAATGAACAACTGCCATATAGAATATTAACTGGTCTCACACACATAATTTTATTTATTTTACTTTATTTTTTATTTCAGCATATTACAGGGGTACAAATGTTTAGGTTACATATATTGCCTTTGCCCCACTCAAGTCAGAGCTTCAAGTGTGTTCATCCCCCAGACGGTGCTCACTGCACCCATTAGGTGTGTATATACCCAGCCCCTCTTCCCACCTCCCATCTGCTCGACACCCGATGAATGTTATTACTATATGTGCACTTAAGTGTTGATCAGTTAAAACCAATATGATGGTGAGTACATGTGGTGCTTGTTTTTCCATTCTTGTGATACTTCACTTAGTAGAATGAGCTCCAGCTCTATCCAGGATAATATAAGAGGTGCTAGATCAGCACTGTTTTTTGTGGCTGAGTAGAACTCCATGGTATACATGTACCACATTTTATTAATTCACACATGTAATAATTTTAAATGAAAGAAATTAGTGGGAAATGAGTCCATACTGTTCAATTCTATTATAATGAGTTCAGAAAGAGTAAAACCTAATATAAAGTAAGAAGTCACATTAGTGGTTACCTATGAAGGAGCTTCTAGAGTGCTGATAGTGTTCTATTTCTGGATATGAGTGGTAGTTACATACTAGATTTGCCTTTGTAGAAATTCTCTGAGTTTCCTGCATATTACTTGCTCATTTCTATGTATGTGTCAGATTTTGATTTAAAAAGTTAAAATAAAATAACAAATTTGTTATAATTTTAAAATAAGTGTTAATAGAAATGTTAAAAAGGTCATTATGACATATAAAAAATATGACATATCCTCATGAAATAATAGATCTTTAATTACTACTTTTTTGTCCTCCATAATACTTTGCATATATTTTTATTCCAGCATACAATATACTTATCATATTTTATTTTACCATATTATAAAATTATTAAGTCAGAGACAATATATCACTCTTCTTACATACCCAAGATCTATCAAGGTGTCTATCACCTATTAGGTTTATTAATGATAATAATTTTTAAAGCCAACATCTGTGAGTGGTTATTACGTGTCAGTGTTATCCTAAAGTATGTGTATGAACTTATTTAAATTGTACAACAATTACCTGGTTTAGTTAATATTATCCCCATTTTTCAGGTGAGAAAACTGAAGTACTTGGTGGTGCAATTATGTGCCCAAAGATGCATGGATAGCAAGTGGTGAAAATAGGATTAAAATCAAGATGCCACTTCTTAATTTTTTAACTGCTGTGCTACAAAGAGCAGAAGATTAAGCATGTAATAACACAGGCTTGGCACACAGTAAGGCCTCAGTAAGTGTGAGCTATGACTATAGTATTCAATTTATAAAGTCCCATAGCATTGTGATTATTCTTCCTGTGGAAAAATATAAAGGACATATATATAGGCAGATACATTTATTCACACATAACACTCTATACTAGGCACTGGAAATACAATGGATTAAAATATCATATGAAATTCCAGCTGTCATAAATTAAACTTTAGTAGAGAAGAAAAAAATTAATAAAATCATCACATTTGTTATAAGTATTATTAAGAAAATCTACTGAATGCATAAACACTCCAAATAGAATGCAAGGTACACTGAAAAAAAGTTAAGAAAGCCTATGGGACTGGCTTGAGAGGAAGAGGAGAGGAAGGCAGGGCCAGCTAATGCTGCAGTTAAATGGGTAAAGAACTTGAAGAAATGTGATTACAAAGAATTGGAGGATGATGCTATGTATAAAGGTCAACTTAGATCATCTTGAGTAGACTAATTTCTGTGCTTTTAAGAAAATGTTAACAAAGTTATTTTAATAAAAAAAGACTGTGAATGACCAAGATGATGAAAATGAAATAAAATGAAAAAATAAATCTACCAAGGTTAGACCTCTCTCTTTCTGTATGAATTACTTCACTATTTGAAGTTTCTTGAGTATGTTTGTTTGTTTTAATGACTCTAAGTACAGTGGAATAAGCAATCTTGTAGTTTTTTCTAAGCACAAAGCATGTGATGATTCAGTCTGATCATTACCATAATTTATTGTGGTCTTTCAGCAAATCCTAGAAGCACAACTTTTAGACAACTCTGTCATTTCTACTGCCCAAGTCAAAAGTTAGCAGGCGATGGCCAAATACTGACAGGACTGGTGCTGCTAGGATTCTGAAAGCATCTCTCCCCTTAAACTGGATGGGACAATGACGCTGCCTTTATAACATTTTGACATTCATCACTTTTTGTCATATCTCTGAAATAAAATCCCTGGTGCTTGGGAACCTGACATATCAACATCTAATCATCATTGCAGGACTCACCAACCACCTTAGTGAATCCAGGGTGACACTGTGTGGCTCAACAGCACCTTGTGAAATACTGAGGTGACAAGCAAAGGTTCAATATAGGGTTTTGTTTTCTTTTAAATTTTGTTAATTTAAATGGTAATTCAAAACCCTGAGATATAAATTTTGTGTGCATAAATATAGGTTTGTCAAACAATGCAAATTTATTTCAAATTAACCTATGTTCTATATGCTTTTCGTAGATCTAGAGCAAGAAATAGAACTAGTAAATATGACATATTTTTTACAAAAATTTGCTGAAACTTGAGTTGGAATATAATGCATTGTCTTGTGAAATAGTGGGCATCATTGTCCTACAGGTGATCTAGTAGAGGTTCAGAAGACATAATGGGAGAAGGGTACCAGCAGGGGATGTTGCTAAAAGAATGTCTGCTTTGAGTAAGAGTCTATGATTACTCATTAACAGTCATACTATTAAAGTTTTCAAAAATGATAATTGTTATTAATTAACACAATACATGCAGACACTATTCTAAGTAATTGAAAACATCACCTTATTCAATCCTTAAGATAAACATATGAGATGTTATTATTACTCCCATGTTATTATACAAAGAACCACTCCAGAAATATTAAGTCAGTTAAAATAGTAGCCTTTGCTACTAATATAACCTAAAACTAATACTGAAAACAATTTTATTGTGGAGTCAAAAGAGGACCATTCCAGATCTCATTTTTAAATATTTACAAGACAAAAATCACTGCCCTAGAAAGAATTTTTTTATGAGGATAAAACTTTTGTTTTTGTCTCATTATAATTCTTATGTAAAGAAAGCTTTTGCAGAAATGTTGGTTGATTACAAATTATAAGAAGTTTTTTAATTAATATGATATCCCATTATTTTGTCTATTATTCACTTATTTTGTATGTCTAATTTGACCCATGCAAAACTGCATTACTTGTGGGTTTTTTACACAGATTTTTTTGATCAATTAAGTATTCTGAAAAGTCAGAGTGGGTCAGAAGTGTTAGTCCTGACCAAGATGACCCTAACTTTGCCCTCAGCTTGAATAAACTGTAGACAGGATTCTTCCTGACTCAAAGCTTCTGACCTTCTTTTTCTTAGAGCATGTACTTTAGAAAATTTGTAAATTCTTTTTCTGCCCTTTAAGATGTAAATATTTTTGAAAGCCTCTTGCCAATTTTGTAACACAGGAATGTCCATATCAAGAACCCGGGAGCCATCTGCTTCAAATGTAATCATCAAGGATAGTGACCCCATCTCCCCCTCTGTATAGGAGGGTATCAGCTTAACTTCTGGGTGTGCCTTAATCCAAGTTATAAAACTACTTCCTTGCAAAAAGAGAAGTTTATTTTTCTCTTGGATAAAGCCAATAAGCAAACACAAATGTCCTATAACCCCTGCCCTATCTCAGCTCTTTAAACTCTATAGTCCTTTGAGTTAGTGTAGTTGAGCTTAGTCTTTCTCTTATCTTGCAGTAGTCTTAAGTAGCATCTTCTTTGCCTGTTTAACTTTGTCCTGTGCAATTTTTGCTTTGACAGCAATCTGTAGCAGATCCAAAGAGATTGATAGGGTATTCCTAATGAATCATGATGCTTTATTAAATGAAGTACAAAGATAATAAAACAAAGATCAATCCAGTTCTGTAATATAGAATGTGAACAAAAGAGGCACAATAGTATAGTGGGGAATACATGAGACTTTGGAGTTAGGTGATCTGGGATTGTAATTATGCCACTGAATGACAAGTTGATATATAGCATAAGGCAGGGCTTCAGTGTGTAGCTGTGAGATTATTCTCCCCCCATATGTGTTGTGCATATTCAACTGAAATTAAGCAAGAATATGAATGATGAAAATATATAATTAATTCACTTGGTAGATTGGATATTAATAATAGAAAACATCTATAAATAGTTTTAGAATGTGCCAAAATATAATTATATTAGCTACTTATTATATTGGATGGACATATATTACAGACCCCTTAATGACCCTTCAAGAACCTATGGTTACAAATCCCACAAAATGGAAATCACCAAGCCAAAGCAAATTATTAATAATTACTCTTGTGGCCACATTTTCTTCATTCTAGACTATTCTTTAAAGTTCCTTTGTACTCTAAAGCTCAATATTATCAAACATATATGAATATTATCTGTACCCAATTAGCAAATTAAATGCTTATTTAAATCTATTTGATATTTCAGATATTTTGGTGTCCAAATAGTTATATATTAACAAAATAAACATAGCAAGGTATATTAGTTTCCTATTGCTGTGTAACATATTACCACACACTTAGCAACCTAAAACAACACTCATTTATTATCTTATAGTTTCTTTGAGTCAGAAGTCTGGGTAGGCTCAGCTAGGTAATCTGTTCCAATCTTACAAGGTGGAAATCAATGTGTTGACTGGGCAAGACTTCCAAGTTCATTCAGGTTGTTGGCAGAATTAATTTCCTTGCAGGACTATTTCCTTGTTGCCTGTCAACAGAGGTCTGCAATCTGCCCCTAGAGATCAACTATCTTCCTTCTTACATATCTCTTCTATCTTCAAAGTAGCAAAGGCACATTGAATTCTTCCCACACTTCAAATATTTCTGACATCTGACATAAGCCAAAGAAGGCTCTCTGCTTTTGAGAGTTCTTGTGATTATATTTGGTCCACACAGAGAACCCAAGATAATCTCCTTAACTTAAAGTCAACTGAATCATATTAACATAATAAACATAGGAGTAGTAATTCATCATTTTTACAGTTTTTGAGGGTAATGGCCATACAACTTTGAAGGTCCATTTTAGAAATTCTGCCTATCACATATAGTTATAATATTTTTATTTATACTGAAAAGCTATTCAATTTCAATTAAAATGTATATTATAAAAAATTCTATTTTGAAAACTGACACAAAAATAACGATGAAAGTAATCCCTTATAATTACTAAAGAAGAACCATGGTTTTGCTACTCTGCATAGTACTTTAAATGAATTATTTCATTTAATTCTCACAAAGTAATTGCTGTAGTGAACAGATATCTTTCTCTATTTTACAGATAGGGAAATCATGTAAAAAGAGGGTAAGATTGTGCCTAAAGTCACATAGTTAGGCATTCAACAAAAAAGATAAAACACATCCAGCTTCAACATATCTACTAAAACTCCCTGCAGTCACTCAGTGCATCTCCAGTTCAGGTTACACTTGGTCACAATACATACAAACATTCTCTATTCAAATTGAGAAAAATTCTGATTGGAAGAATGGGAAGTTGAACTCTGAGTTTCTTTGAATTCCTCAAAAATTTGAGACTTCTCAAATAATTTTAAATATAATAGTGAGGCCAACATTCCCATGTTCTCCAGGAATTACACAGGACTGATTACATCTTTCCCTTGTAGATGCATCCTTGGTTAAAATAAATTTATTTATGTTAAATAATAATTATTTTTTCTATCCAGTTATCCTTAGCAGTCTATCCAACTAGAATAAGGAGAAGCCTCAAAAATCAGGGTAAATAAAATAAGTATCTAAATCTATCTTCTATGGCTCATTTGTTGTGGGATATAGTAAATTATTTGCTCTTCTTCTATATTGGTTTTATCATTAGTGAAATATGCTAATAACCCACTTAAAATGAAGTGATGAGTGAAAAAATAACTAGTAAAGTATAGAAAGCTATTTCATAGACATCAAGTATTCTAACAATTAATAATGATAGTAATAAAAAATTTCCATCTCCCAACTTGGGAATTGTTATTTCTCATTACTTTACCTGCTCATCTTTAGGTTATCATCTTTTAGATATTGAGTTTTTGAAGTATTGTAACATACCATTTAATAACTTGATTAAAGTGATTTTTATGCTGTTAATCCTATTGTTTTCTTAAAATCTCTAAGTTTCTTAGAATTTTTAAAACTGCTGATGAAATAGAAAAATGAGAGGTCTTATTCAAGGAACTTTCTTAAAAATATAGACAATAACCTAGACCAAATGCTGTAGGTAATTACTCTTATACTTTGTTTGCTTTTTAGTGTGATAGCTGTTAATTTGTCTTCCATACATAAAATATTTAGAAGAATTATAGAATCTGTAGAAGGAAATAAGATATCAAACTTAGATGTTGTTTACTGAAATTAAAAAAATGAATAAATATAAAATCTATTTCAATCCTTAACTCAGGAATCTCAATCTCTTTGCTTCTAGTTGAACACTTTGTTGACAGAGAAATTAGTATTTTGTTTACCCACATTTATTAGTGGTTCTTATATCAAACTAAAAATTTCTCCTCTCTAATTCCCATCAATTTATGTGAGATTTTCTTTTATAAAAGTCTACTTCTCTTTTATAAAGGTAAACAGATTTGATGAGATTTAAGACCACATTTAAATGTCACTATTTAAAACATTTTTAGATTTCTTATTTGGTTTTTGTTCATTTGTTTCTCACATTAAAAAATACTGTCTAGATCACTCTATTTTGGACATAACTCATGTTGTGAATATCTCTTTAAAGTATAATGCCAATATAGAGAAACGATATGTGTCAATTAAGGTGCCCTATTTTCCTAGAACCTAGAGAAATGTCCCGAAATCACATATTGCATATCTGGGACTCTCTCTCAAGCTCAGAGTTCCCCATTATGCCAAAATAAATTTGGCCCTGCAAGCAATATGTCATTAAATAATTAACTGGAAAAGATAGCTTTCTCCACTAGAACATTTTTACTATAGAATTATAATGAGTATGCAAACATATCTGTATTGCGTAAGATTATATTTTTGTGTTTTTAGTATTACTATAATTAACAAATATTGTATAGATTTATTATACACATTATATTTTGAATATGATGTATACAGTGTAGAGTGGCTACACTGAGCTAATTAACATATGCATTACTTCACATATGAGAACACTTAAAATCTACTCAATTAGCCATTTTCAAGAATTGTTAACTTTATTTATCATGTTGTATGTTAGACTTCTTGCAATTATTATTTGTTTTAAATAACCGAAATTTTATATATTTTACTTATATCTCCCCACTATCCTTTCCCCTCACCTGCCCCCAGTTCCTGGAAGCCACTGCTTTATTCTCTGCTTCTATGACTTGGACTGTTTTAATCCACACATAAGTGAGATCATGTGGTATTTGTGCCTTTTTTTCCCACTTAACATACTGTC
Organism: Varecia variegata; assembly: GCA_028533085.1. Lineage (NCBI taxonomy): Eukaryota > Metazoa > Chordata > Mammalia > Primates > Lemuridae > Varecia > Varecia variegata. The sequence goes on along the minus strand of CM052445.1, from coordinate 24,071,579 downwards.
ATCTAGGCTCATCCATGTTGTTGCAAATAATAGGATTTTCTTCTTTTATGGCTACGTAGTATTCCATTGTGTATATGCCACATTTTCTTTATCCAGTCATCCATTGATAGACACTTAGATTGGTTTCATATCTTGGCTATTGTGAATAATGCTTCAATGACCATGGGAGTGCAGATATCTCCTCAACATAACTGATTTTATTTCTTTTGGATATATATCCATTGGGTAGATTGCTATATCATACGACAGTTCTATTTTAAATTTTTTGAGGAACCTCCATACTGTTTTCCATGATGGCTGTACTAATTTACACTCCCACCAATAGTTTGCAAGGTTTCCTTCTTCTCCATAACCTTGACAACACTCATTATCCTTTGTCTTTTTTTTTTATAATGGCCATTCAACAGGTGAGAGGTGATACCTTATTGTGTCTTTAATTTACATGTTGAGCATGCTTTCATATAACTATTGGCCATTTTTATATCTCCTTTTGAGAAATGTCTATCTAGATCCTTTGATCATTTTTTAATTGGCTTATTTGTTTTCTTGCTATTGACTTGTTTCAGGTCATTTAGAGATTTTGGATATTCTCCTCTTATCAGATGTTATGACTTGCAAATGTTTTCTCCCACTTCTTAGGATATCTCTTCACTCTGTTGATTGTTTACTTTGCAGTGCAGAAGCTCTTTAGTTTGATGTAATCTCGTTTGGCTATTTTTGTTTTTGTTAACTCTGCTGTTGGGATTCTATCCAAAAAATTATTGCCCAGACCAATGTCATGGAGATTTTCCCCTAAGTTATCTTCCAGTAATTTTACAGTTTCATGTCTTATATTTAAGACTTTAATCTATTTTGAGTTAATTTTGTATATGCCCTGAGATAAGGATTTAACTTCATTCTTCTTTATGGATATCTAGTTTCCCAGTACCATTTATTAAAGAGACTTTCCCTTCATTGTGTGTTTTCATCTTCATCAAAAATCAATTGACTGTAAATTTGTGGCTTTATTTCTGGGTCCTCTATTCTGTTCCCTTGGTCTATATGCCTTTTTTTTTTTTTTTTTTGCCAATACCATCCTGTTTAAGATATTTTTGTAAGGTACAATTTGTGTGTGTGTGTGTGTGTGTGTGTGTGTGTGTGTGTGTATGTAATCTTCAGAATTTATTTTCAAGTTGACTTTAAAAACTCAACAAAAGATGTTTTGCAGGTTTATTTATTTTTTGTCATAGTCTATAGAAAATAGTGTAAGTCTATTTGGTTACCCTATTTTTAAGTACAATTTTTATGATAGTTTATGCAGGTTAGCCCAATATAAATTCTTTTTTATTACCACAAAAGTAATATTTCTATTTTTCCTTTCTATAATTTTTATTTACCTTTATTATATACACCACACTTTCATTTAATCATCTATATCTGTACTATGAATGAGCAATTGTCACAAAAGATAGATTTTAAATTCTAATAGAGAAATTTCAAAATACATAACAAATCTCTAATAAAATTCTAATTCAGTTCATTCATATCATAATTATAATATTTGCATATTTGGTTTTTAACACCCAAATTATTTCCTGAAAGATAAATATATCTTGGTGATTTCAAAACATGAAACATTCTTCTGTTAGTGTTCGGTAAATTTCCTTGCTCTTTAACTCTGAGTCAGGCAGTCTACAAAAGAGCTCTGCATTCTGTCAGATAATTGGATTATGTATTTGTTTTCTTTCTCTGAATTTATTTTCTAAAATTTTTTAGTTATTTGTCTTGGCAAAGTTTTCTTTCTCTTAACTCTTGTAGCTATGTGACTTCACTATATTCCTAAAGATTATTCAGTGCTTCATAGAACCCATCCAACGGGAGCCATCTGAAAACAGGAGACTTGCTGAAGTTCTGAAAAAATATTTGATATGTTGCCATCTATCTGAGTGACATGACATTTGAAATTAAGTTTTAAATCTTTGAAACAATAATCCAAGGCAAGTAGGTCTTTTGAAACAAAATAGCTTACATTTGGGAAAAAATGTTAATTTTACAATACTAGATTCCATGCACCATGACAATTTTGGCAGGAGATTAAAACAACTGAGTTATCATATCTAAAAACATTTTTCTTTCAGAAGAAAGTGTGACTTGTTGTATTGCTTAAGAGTGGGTTTTGTAAGAATAAAAATATGAAATCAAAAACTCCTTAAAAATTCAAAATGTGCAATTCAAATGCTCAAATAACTAGAGAATTGTCTTTAAAAAATTTGAAATCTCTTTTTTTAAAAAAGATCATAGCAAAAATTAACTGAAGTATTTTGATCTTTTTAAATAATTGCAATGTTCAGAAGCATAGGAAGTCAAACATTAGCCAAAGTGTTTTGATCGATAATTAGACTATATAATAATGTTATTGTTGATGGTGATAATAACAGCAATGGCAATTGCATGATTGCTAAATATCAGATATTTTTGAAGGTCTCTAATAGAGAGACACTTAGATAGATGACAAATACACATAAATATATGTATATGTGTTGTGCATGTATTGTCATTTAACTCTATATGATAGTTACTATTAACATTTCTTTTAGCAGATGAGGACACTGAAATGTAGAGAGATTAGTATGTTATCTAAGCCATATGATGAGGTAATGTTAGAAAATATATTTCAGTACAACATGAACCCCAAATAAGTCATAGGGATTTCCTAGAAAACAAATTATTTTGATAGGAAGAAATTATGTAAAAATTTATGAAATTTTATAAGGCCTGCTTTTACCAAAAATATTTAGATTAATAATCAAGCAAAAACCAAAATATTTTCTGTGTTCATTCCACACAAATATATTATTAAAACATAATTGTGTTATAAAAAAAATCTTTAGCAACATGTCTATCAGTTATCATGAAAAGTGAACCTATATAGGCTTATAGAATCAAAATAAAAGGGTTCTCAGAGGAAAATTTATAACCACAAATTTAAAAATGAAACAAAGTATAGCAAATATCTAGACAAGGTGATTGTAAAATTCATATGGATGGTATAAACAACCAAGAATATCCAGGAAAAATGAGGAAAAAAGGCCATGAGCCCCATAAAAACTAACTGTAAATCCTCAGTAGTTAACAGCAGTATGATACGGCACACGAATAAACAAATCAACCAATGAAATAGAATAGAAAAGCCAGAAATAGACATAAATATAACTAAGAGCTTATTATGTAATAAAGTAAGAACTTAGAGAAATAGGGTAATCTGCTTTTTATTATGATATTGGAAAACTGGGTAGACCCATTGATTAATGTTGCTCTATAAGGGCTGTCTCCTATAGAGACATGTAAGATTTCAGGAGTTTTGCAGGGCTTTGCCCTGAAGGAATATGTGAACATGTTAGGTCACATATCAAAAGCTGCCTCGCCTCAGGAGGGCATCTCACAGGTCAGTGGCATTGCTTTCCAAGGTGAGGCGGTGTCTCAAACCTGTCGACTTTTGCCTGCTTCTGTACGACAAAGATTGGCATGCATGAGGCCACGGGTTGAGAACAGATCAAAAAGTGCCTGCCTGACAGACAGACACCTGTGGCTAAAAGCAATTAGCCTAAGGGACAGTTCCTGCTTCACCCCTGACACCTATCTCCATCAACAAAAACTAGATAAAGAAATTTAGAGCCACTATATCTCTGTTTAGCCTTTCTACTAAGTGATAGTTTTATCTTAGGACTTACAAGTTTGTCTTAGAAAGATTTTGTAACTTTTTGCTCACATAGAAAGAGTTAATTAAGGGATCTCTAGAAGCTTTCTGGGAAACTTTTAACCTAAAACGAACTACCTGTTATTATGTAAATCTGTTATCCCTGGCCTATCACTGTATAGTGATCACTGTACCAATAAATACTGATGTGAAACTTCACTCAGGGCCTCACAGCTCACAGGAATGCTGGGGGTCTCCTGATTTCCCCAACTTTTATAAAATCTGTACTTTATAAAACTGTACTTTCTTCTCTGTGTATTCTTTTATTTCTATATTCTATTATTCTATTTTCTATTATTTTACTTATCTCTTGCGACGACCCCTGCCAAAGAGACTCAATTTTTTTCTGGGAGTGTAGCTAACTCCCCACAGATTAATACTTCACACAGTAGACCAGATTAAATTTCCAAATGTTATCAATATTTCAAATATTAAACACATAAATACTATTAATAGAATAAAATATTAGTTAATTTCATTATAAATTAGGAAACCATCTTTATCCTGACCAAAAACCTAGAAGCCAGTAAAAATTGATAAATCTGATTACATAAAAATATTTCAGATGACAAAAGCAAATGATAAATTTGTGAAGATAATTGCATCTCAAATCACAAATAGATAAAATACCAACTATTAGAAAGCTTGTAAAAAAAAAAAAAAGAAAAAGGCAACAATCCAATAAAAAATGAACAAAAGACATGAAACCAATAGATCACAGACAAAATAGATTGCCTCCAAAATAAAGAACATGCAAATTGAGATAGCATTTCTTACCCTTCACATTGCATCATTTAAAAGTTCATGACCTCCCTCTGCTTGCTGGGGATAGCAGCACTCTCGTATATTAATGGGAGTGTAAAGTGATGCAATTTCTAGGAAGAGTAATTTGGCAATAGGTACCAAAATTACAAATCCATCTGTTCTTAACCCAGAAATCTTATTTCTGCAAAAATATTCTAGAGGTTTACTTACACTCTTGTACAAAATGTGGCATATGCAGTTTTATTTAATGCAGCATAATTTATAACATGAAAAAATGGAAAAAAATCCATCTATAAGGGACTGGTAAAAAGCTGACAATGCAGTTGTTTAAAAGAAAGAATGAGAAAGATTTCTGTATACTTGTGTGGAGAGAGATTTAGAAATTATTGTTAAGTAAGTAGTCAATGAGCAGAAAAGTTTATATGGTTTAAACTCATTTGTGTAAGAACACAAAGTAAGAATACATAGTCATATTTGCTCACATTGGTAGAAACACTAAATTATTTACATAGGACTAATAAAAATGGTTATCTGTGCAAAGGGAAATGGGTAGACAAGGGCATGCATGGGGACAAAATTCCTGACATATCTAGTTTCTATCATTTTGATTTCTGAAAAAATTATGAAAGGTAAACAAAATAACTATATAACCATATGCATGATATAAATAAATATGCATAAAGTAATAAATATGATATTTCCATTTCATAAAAGTTATTTTTCTTTATGTATTTCAGTCAGCCCCTCATTCTCACTGCCTTCACTCTAGCTCAGGCTTTATAACATTTTTCATGGTACACTTTAATAAATTCAATAATTTCACAAAACTTTGTGTCACAGCTAGAACTTTTCCTTGCATACTTGTGATATTTTAATTGTTAAATATATTCCAAATACTTCTAACTTCCTAATATTGCCCCAGTTTATATTTCCAGCCTCATGTCAAGCTTTTTCTTAATGTTCCTGAACAATACTCACGCATAACCTCTCCCTGCTTCCTGCCATTGATTCTATCACTTCCACTATCTGAAATGCACCCCACATGGTTAAACCCTGTCAATCATATAAGGAAGCTTTTAATTTATAAGGCACTGACACTCCTAAGTTAATATGATTCATTGTACTGTAAACTCTGAACATGTTTACTTTGTTCTTTCCTTAAAAACCATCATATTCCAAATTTTAATACCACATGTATTTGCCTCGTTTTTCATCCTTCTTCACTTTTAAACATCTTCAGAACAGATTGTATGTCTTTTTCATCTGTGTCACATGCAACAGCTTGCACAGTTCGACATACAGAACTGAATGGAAATGAGGCAGGAGTGTGAAAACACTGAACAGAGAATTAACAGATGTGAGTTCAAATCCTATCATTTTTTGGCTCTGTCACCTTTCTCTCTGTGCCTGTTTCCTCTCCTGTAAAGTTAGAGGATTGAGTAAAGTTCATTTGAAGTTCCCTTTAATAATGAAATGTGGTGGTCTCCATATTTCTAAATTTTTGTTAGTATATGATAATATTATATTTACTATTATCATACTATTTCCAAATTAGAAATATAGACAAAACAAACATGGTGGCTAGCTACTATAAAGCAAATTTCAAAATGATGCTGCCAATAAAGTTTAAGATATACAAACAACTTTGACAGTGCTTTAAATATTTATTCTGCATGTCATTTATACTTGCTATTAATATTAAATGAATCATCATTTGCTTCATATCTAATCTGGAATAATGGCATAAGATACTTTCTGTATATTGTACTGGCTTCTGTCTGAATATGTAGCAGTTTAAATACATATTGTTTTGCTATATACATGATGCTACAGAGATTATAGTTAGTGGTTGTTTATAGCTATATCATGAGTACACACATTTTTAAATGAATTCCAGTACTCTGTAGTGGCCATAACACATTTTGATTGATCAATAAAAGGGAAGTCTACCTTTTGTAGTGATGATTAAGATTTTATCAAATAGTCATTTTTACCAACAGGTGTCTGTGTGAATAAAGTTACATCTTTAATCTCAGAGTCATATTTGTCCTAAATTGTATTTTTTCAACAATTTAATATCGCACCTACAAGCTAAGGAAAATTCCATGCCAACTAACTTTGGGAAAATTTACAATGAGCATTCGACTCCATAACCTGAACAAAATTTTGACATTGCTCAAACTGTATAAATTATTCAGTTTTCTATAAACAATAACCCCCCTATAAATGACTAAAAAGAACAATTTATTTAAACATTTCAAAGCATTTTACCACTAAACTGCTAATAATTGAAAGTTACATACAACATTATGGAGGCAAATTGCATTGTTTATGTGTTTGATTTTTATCAACAAATATTTATAAGCATCAATTTTGTGCTGGACACTGTACCAGGTACTGAGCATTCAATAGTCATGTTTCCTGGCATCACAAGTTCATTATCACAGTACTTTCATCACTGTATAACTCTGAGAATGTCACCTAGTATGAAAATTCCCTTTTTCCTTCTTCACAAATTCCTTGAAATTCTTGTCTACAGTCTGAAAAGTCATCTATATATTTAACTTCTGGTTGAAATGTTCTCTTCACCTCCCTGCCTGAAGTGAAACCTGTCTATAACAGATGAAATTGCTGGTCCTGTAGGCAGCCTCTCAAGTCAAGGTTCATATTTCTTTTATGTCTCCTGTGTTTCAGGGAAAGGAGGTTTGACATTTTTCTCCTAGCTCCCTTTTTGCAACTCAAATCATTTCTCCTCATTTAAAAAATCTCCTTTAATCCTATGATATCTGGTGTCACCATCCTATTTACTTCTTACTTACTTTAATTGGTCAATCTCTACTTACTCTTCCATTTCTTAAATATTTTAACCTATGACTTTTGATTCTTCATCCCTCCTCCTTCCATCATGCTTGCTGTTTTCCCATTAGTGGATGACCTGGCTAAAGCATAGCCTTTTGATTTATCTAAGAAACGTGTCCTCCTCTCATCTTCTGCTACCTGCTCCCATAGTCACATCCTGAATAACACACGAAATAAAATTGCATACTGACAGGTATTGCTAAGATCATGTAAAAGAAAATGAAATATCAATACTAATTGTTGTATTTCATAGAATTGAAAGATAAAGGCTTGATACCAATTGCTTGAAAAATTACTATTGTAACATGGATACAAACAGACAAAAATAACATTATCTTACCCAAAGCCTCTCATTAAAAAGATTGAGGAATATGTTGCTAACATATACACGCACATGAACATATAACATATGCAATACAGGTCTTAGTGATCAGAGATATTAAGTCAGACATAGAAAGAGAAGATTAGATAAATTCACTCTAAAATCCCTTTTCTTTTTAACATCAAGTTTTATGATGCAGATATGAAATGTTGATTTGTATTTTTCCCAAAAGATTTTTCAAGAATATTAGTCATAATTTTTTTAAAAAGTTAATAACAAAGTTTTTTTTTTTTTTTTTTTTTTAAATGAAAGGCCATGTTTTACATGATTTAGGAAATAGTGAAAGCTCAAACTAATTCTTTTTGCAGGATCCAATCAACTCAAAAACAAGGCATAATCTTTCAGGTTTACACTCAGTTTTAAGCTGTAGGGAATTGTTTACAGTCTCAAATTTTGTGCCAATATCACATAAAATGAAGACTACAATATTTTTATTTTAACATGAGTTCACTGGTATTTTCAGCATCAATATTTTCAGTAGATTGGGAGGGTAAAAATCATAGTTTGGAAGCAAATGACAATGGTAGAAGTGGATACAGTAAGATAAATACTCTTGCAAAATGTTCATTATGAAGGGAAATGCCATATGGTGGTAGTTAAAAGGTGTTCTAGTGTTAAGGAAAAATCATATATGCTAGAGATAAATTTGTGCATATTACAAGTGGAGGGAATGGAGTTAGTGGAGATAGAAATAGAGGAAGCAGGGATAAGGGATAGGACAAAGTCTAAGAAAAGCAGGAAGAGATGGAACTGATCCATATTTGGAAAGCCTAAATTTGAAATTAATAAAACAAATAATTTTTGTTTGTCAGAATGAAAGATAGTAATGAGGCACTCAAGGTAAGTTGAGATTTGAACCAGACTGATCCCTAATGACCAGGACTTTCTCAGTTACTTGAGCAAGATACACAGCATTCTCAGAATGTGGTAGTGGAGACAACTGATTAAAAACATTTGGGATTATCATAAGAAAGAGAACAAAAGTAGGACGACAAAGAATAAATAAAAGATTGCTAAAAATCTTGGCTTTTGAAGGGCCTTATGAGTTAGGATTTTTCTTACTACATAGTTCCCCTGTGGTAGTATTAATTTTGACTCAGTGCCACTTTAGAATTTATCTCAGCAACACTACACCCATTATGCATTTTCTCTAACTAGGGAGGCTAGTTAAGTTTTCATCTTTTCCCACATGAATGCCTCTTGTGCTCTTCCTTCCTCTTACTTGTTCCCTCAAAAATGCTTTCCTGATATCACTTCTATTTCATAAACTTACATATAGATCAATATTTTCTTGATCCATAGTGTTACTCAATTTATAACACACAAGCACACATACACACACCCCAATATCAGGTCTGATTTGAAATAAGTAATAATACCATTCCACTGCATATTGAAAGCTTGAGTTCATTTATGTAATGTGTAGTGTCATATTTATCTACTTATGCCATAATGTCAGATGTACTGGTTACTATCCAAAATCTGAGTTGAAAGCATTGTTCCATTTTAGTTTTAAATTTCCTCTCATATGAAGTATTGGGCACCCTTCAGTCTTTTTTACTCTTTTGCCCAGTTGATGTTTTCTGTTTGTTTTAATACTAAATATTGGAATGTATCTAGCTATTTTATCCATACTCATTTATATTAAACCTAATATGCTTTGAGCATGTGGGCTAAACTTTTATGTTTCTGCCATTGTTATGAGAACATGCCTAGGTTATTCCACTTGTCCAATCTAGCCTACATTTTTTGTTTCTTCTTTTGCTATGAATAGAACACACTCAGCTTAGCCCACTGGTTCTGTTCCAAGTAGGGTCAGAAACATGTGGAGCAGACTAGCCCCAACAAGAAGTTTGGAATCAAGCCCAGCCAAGCCCAAACTAAATCAGCAGAATTCCAGCTGATCCCTGGATGTACGAGCAGGAATAAATGAGATTTGGAGGCATTATGTCACATAGCAATTGCCAATAGTGTGTGGCACAACCAGTAATTAACAGAAAATGAAATAGAATGAAACAAAATAGAACAGAAAATCTCAGAATGGTCTATTCACAGTAGGAACAAAAATTTAATTATTAAATGTAATTGAATTTAGGTATACATAAATATTTAAATATACACATGTATATTCTGGGTCACAGTATAAAATGTAGTTCTTAATGTGTCTCATGATTTTTTAAAAAATTGAAAATTACTGACCTGAATGAGATTTCTGGGGTATGCCACAGTACTCTGTCATTAACCTGGTATATTTAACCTCTTTTGCAACTCAAGTAAGATTTAAAATGAATGGTCATCAAATTTGTAAATCACTGAACTTTGTTGGAGAAATAATGAATAATTTGAATACAAGATTCAGGATTACAAAAATCCTCTTCTTTTATCCCCAAGTGAAAGAGATTTGAGTATAGGTTAATACAATAATGCAGTATAACCATTAAAATACCTAATTGGGTCACACAATGAATCATTAGAAGTATATATCAAAGATGAAAAACAAGATAGGCTAGTAGTTCCACTCTGAGAGTGGGCCATACTTGACATATTACATTCAATTTGGGACACTGAAATGTCTATAATGCTTTGAAAATCTCTACCTAACACTGAAGGAGTTTGGCTGCATGTGTAATTAGTGAAATAGCTTTATACCAGATGATGTGAAGAATGTCATACATAACTAGAGGAGCTTTGTTTGTAGTAGGAGAGACTCACTGGACAAGTGTGGAAAGATGGTTTTCATGCAGAAGGTAGATGAGACTTCTTTTGTATGATGATAAGGTAGCATAATGTAGCTTGCTTAGCACAAGATTTAATTATGTAGAACGATAAGAGATAAGTGTAATGGGGTGTTAAATCAAAACAGAAACATATTAGTGGGGAGTCATCAATATTTATTCAATTTGATGGAGAAGACTTCATTGGGTGATATGATTTCAGAAGTTATTTTAATTGCAGGTCTGAGAGGAATGACAAACTGTAGAAAAGATGAAATAAGAAAAACATTAGAAAGGAGAAAGTGTGGAAAAGATGTGCACTGACTTAATAAGAAAGGACTGTAGATTAATTAGAAGATGAAGGAGCGGAGGCTTTGAGAAGTAAAGACAAACACCTCTCAGAGAAGGTTAGTGAAGAGAATGAAAGTCCTGAACTGGAAGAAATGATAACGTCCTCTGTAGAGAAGCAGCAAAGATATTCACTTTGAATAATGGCAGGACTCAGGCAGAGCTGAAGGCAGAGAATCTGATAAGAACGTTGCAACAGTTCAGAACATCAAAAGCACCTCAAAAGTATCTGCTTATTTTGTTTTTCAAATACTCACTGTGAAAATGTACACTTCTAATGTGAATCGAATATTTAAAACTGTCCTAAGGGTGTTTATGATGTTTTCAGTTTTAGGACATTTGCCAGTGATACTGCATGACTGATTAATGAAAAGGTCATAAATTTAAAATGGCATTGAATCAATTTTGCTAGTTACTTATTTACCTGCTAATTTATCTTAGAAAGTTACTATTTGCTTTGCTGGTAATTTTTGAGGAACATAATATGAGACGCAAATTTCTTATCTTATACTAGTTCTTTGTAATGCTCATTACATTCCTGGTAGTTACTGAACATCCTGGAGTAAGAGCAGGTCTTGGAGATCATTTAGTGTAACTGTCTTACAAAATCAGAACACCACCTAAACTCCTCATAGGTGTTCATCTATCCTCTGCTCAAATACTGTCAGTGACTTGGTTAAAATTAGTATCTACTGTTACATAATTATATTGATGCAATCTATTCTTTAATTTTATAAATATCATTTAAAACCAACTTATATTTTTTTAACTAAACCAACCTCCCAATTCAATCAAATGTATCTCAAGAATTAAAAATAAAATCAATATACTCTGCTAATAATTGAAACTTACAGTTTACTTTTCTTATTTGCGACTTTGGATGGATTTTGTTCTTAAAGGAGATTCTCCACCCTTTATTCAGATAGCAAGACTTATTCTCTCAAAACAGGGGCTCTTAATCTTTTTACTGTTTTTGAACCATTGAAAAGCTAATTCTATAATTTGAAAAATGTTGAAAGCTATGGGCCTTTAACACAGGGAAAATAAATGACCATACGATTAAGATTTACATATACTGTTAGTATAATGGCAAATTGACTGAGTCCATTTGTGAACCTCCAGTTAAGAATTCTGCTTTGGATGTATATGAAGTTGAAATCTTCCAACTGGATCAGTTTAGAGAGAAAAATTGATCTCCTTGTATAGTGGACAATTTCCAATCTCTTTAAGTCATCCCCTGGTTCCTCTGAATTTATGTTTTCAAGACAGTGATAGTCTTTATCAATGTTAACATTTGAAAGAGTACACTATTATCACTCATTCTAGATTAACTTTGCCATAAACTTACTCATATAAGGGAGTTTTTCTCTTGCTCCTAATGTGGAGATTTGAAAGTTTAATATGAGGCAGAAGTAAGGCAAAAGTGAACAAATGTAAACAAAGAAATATAAACAACTAATTACATTTGTTCCCAATGTAAACAAAGAAACCTACCTTAATTGCTGGTCAATAATTACAAAATTAATCATATATCTGAATATAAAATCTTTGCTGTTTAAGAAACAAATGTAAGAACAAAAAAGTAACAATTGAGACAAGGAGCAGTGGCTTAGGCCTATAATCCCAGCATTCTAGGAAGCTGAGGAGGGAGGATCAATTGAGGCCAGGAGTTGAAGACTAATCTGGGAAATATAGCAAGACCCAGTCTCAACAAAAACTAAAAAAAAAAAAAAAAAAAAAAAAAAAAAATTAGCCCTCCTGCCTATAGTCCCAGCTACTCTAGAGGGTAATCCAGGAGGATCACTTGAGCCTAAGAGTTTGAGGTTGCCATGAGCTACGATGATGTCACTGCACTCTAGCCCAGGCAACACAGTGACACTCTGTCTCCAAAAAAAAGTAACATTTGGATAACAGAAAAATACTTTTTCACTTAAAAACACAGCTGTAGCCATATGTGCCTTTTAAAGGGAGAGCCCATCAACCTTCTCTATAGTCCTCTCTGTACTTTGCACGAAATGATGGGGAAAGGTTGAGACCTGGAACACATCTTCATTCTTTAGGAAGGACACAATGAAGGGCTATTTTGTTTTGATTTGTTATGTTTTAATACCCAGAGCTCCAGATTTTGAGAGTTGTTGGTAAAAAGAACTTAATTCTTTTTTCTCTATAAGATGGGAATATTTATTTTTATTTCTATTATCTTCTTTTGTTTTTGTAGTGCTGGAGGGCACAGACAAGGGAAGGAGAAGCAATAAAGGAAGAAAGAATTTAGTAACATAAAGAATAAGTAAATAGAAATTGCTTACAGGCTTAAAAACAGGTATGTCAAATATTCAATTTTAATTTGTTTTTGTTAACATTAATACAATGTGAACTCTCTTCACCTCTCCAATGCCTGATATAAATGGCACTTTATGTAATCAAGGCCAGAGGATGGAGTAATCTATCTGGATTAGCAGGATATAAAGAGTAGGGGCAGTTATAGTGAATGGGTTATGTTTTGAGGATACCTTGTGGAAGGTGGTGTTTGGAGACCAAAATGACCATGAGACAATCAACACTAGAAAATATATAGAATTCTTAGAAGAAACAGGATAGAGGTTAAGTACTAACATCTGAGTTACATGAAGATAAAATATATATATGACATTTATTAATCCATCACAACTATTTTCTGAAATTATTAAGCTTGAGCATTGAGTTTGCAAAATAATTCAAAATTTTACCCTCCTTATTAAAATAGTAATCTATCTGTCATGTATAGTTTGTCTGCAAGAATCAGGCAATGATTATAAAAATAGGTTCTTTAGGCTCTATCAGCAAACAAAGTATGTAACATCACTCAGAAAAATGCTTCAAAAGTAATAACTAATATTCTGAATAATCCCCAGAAGGAAAAAATAAATGATGTCTAAAGATTTATATCTCTATTCATCTATAGTATGTATCTTAGTATAATCAATCTTCTAGTATCAGAAATTTTCTAGAAATGTCTTATATATAACAAACTATTTGTCTAGGATTTTAGAAAAATAAAAACTTTGTTATTGTATTGACATATTTAAATTAAAACATATTTTGCTTTCTGTATACATTATATCATTCCTTTTATATGAAATATCCAGAATAGGCAAATCTATAGAGTCAGAAAGTTAGCTTAGTGGTGCTTAGGGGCTGGTGAGAGGAGTAAATTGGGATTGAGTTCCAATGGATATGGGGTTTCTTTTGGGGGTAATGAAAATGTTCTAAAACTAGACAATAGTGATGGTTGCATGACTCTATGAATCAACTAAAAAAAACTGAATTGTATACTTCAAAGGGAGACTTTTATAGTATATGAATTATATCTCAATAATGATGCTATAATAATTTAAGTAAACATTGAGAACATCTAAGGTAAGATGAATTCTACAATTCACTAACATGGTCACTGATTCCATTAACAGATATTGATGTGATTACAAATGTCATGCAATGTGTCCACCATCAATTAAATGATTTAATATTTATATTCTCAAGTAAGATATGTACAATTTAAATAAAAACATATTTGTGATTTTTTAAAAAGGGATGGAAAACCTGAAAGATGGATACATGTAAAAGGATTATTACAATTCTTCAGAGTTTGGGCCTGATAGCTGTTTAGGGTGTATTTTCTTTGAAGTGCCAAGTTAACCCATGTAAACCTCAAAGACTTCAGCATAAGACTGGCTTGTACATTTTAAGAAATTTTTAAATGTGTAGACCTCTGGGGATGTGTATGCATGCATGCTGATCTAATTGTGCATGTTAGCTATGTACTCTACAAGATAGTTAAAATTTATACAGTGTGTGTTCAGAATGGCATTTGCAAACGGTTAGAACTTTAATCAAAAATATACATATATATTAAGTCAGGCATACTGTCTTTAATAAGGTATAAGTTAAGTATGACATTGTTCTTTTATTATTATTTTTTAATGAGGAAAGCATTTTAATCATGATATATGTAATATTTTTCATTCAGTTTGTTTCTCTATCTGTGTTTTAAGTGGCCTTCCTTGAACAGTATGTAGTGATCTTGGCAGAAAAAAGAACGAACAACAAAAATACTTCTGTAAATGTTCACCTACCACAATGCCTTGAAGGGTTCTGAAATAGCGGCCGAATTACAGTGAAGGTCAGATGAGCAAGATGGAATTTGAATCTCTTTCTACATATCACACTTTAGATATATTTCCTTTAGGAGCATATCAGAATAATCAATTAAGGAGAGGAAAAAGAGACTGATGCTCTCTTTAGCATTACATAGATCTTTTCTTCTTTTTTGGAGCTGGGGTCTCACTATGTTGCCCAGGCTGGAGTGCAGTGGCTATCCACAAGCACAATCACAGTACACTGCAGCCTTGGGCTCCTGGTCTCAAGCAATCCT
Organism: Varecia variegata; assembly: GCA_028533085.1. Classification (NCBI taxonomy): domain Eukaryota; kingdom Metazoa; phylum Chordata; class Mammalia; order Primates; family Lemuridae; genus Varecia; species Varecia variegata. The sequence continues at coordinate 24,056,364 of CM052445.1, read as the reverse complement.
CCTGCTTTAACCTCCTGAGTAGTGGAGACTACAAGCCTGTGACTTCACACAGACTGTTGAAAGGGGTATTCCATGTCTGTGGACTCTGTATCATTCCTTTTTTCTGTGATAAATATAAACTTTATGTGGGTTATCATGCAGTTTTAGAAGGCTGTTAGGAATACAGCCACTTTATTTTTTTTCACTATTTGGCCAAGTGACAAAGGCAATGTTTGAAATCAAAGTCTCTCTTTTGCTAGACCATAGGTCCACTTTCTGAAAAGAGGTATACTAAAAGGATACTAAAAGGATAAATGAATTATACTAAAAGGAAGAATACTAAATGAAGTATACTAAAATGAAGTATACTAATTAGGAAATACCTTCTTAATTCTCCATGTTCAGAAAAGAAAATTGTGATTTCAAGATGTATTAAGTGAATGATATGTTCCACACCCACCTACTCAAAATACACAAGAATTTTCCACTCAAGGTCTCTAGCACCATAAAAAAAACATTAAAAATAAGACTTCAAGTATACAACATAGCTATGCATACAACATAGATATTCCTAAATCTTCAATTTTTCATTTTAACTTTTGGCATTATTACTATTGAGTGACTTGTTTTAAAATAATGACATTATTTCACCCTCAAAGCTAGGCACACACCCCTACATGCACACAGACGCACAGAAATATACACATCTAAACACACATACATGCATGAACACACATATAGACGCACACAGGTACCACTCTTGTGCTTATATCTTGAATTTTAAATGGGGACTACTGGAAATCATTAGAATGCTTTATTCTTACAGGACTTTGCCTTTGAGAAAATGTTCCTGGGTTCCAAATCCAGCACTGTCTCTTTTATTAGCCTCAGTTTCCACAAATAGAAGCTTAAATATATAAGTTTTTTCTAGCTTCAACAGTAATAAAATAAATAATTTTTGTCTAACATGGATTTGTGTTAATAACTTGATTAAAACACCACTCCTCTGTGGCTCACCAAATCCTATCTGTCATTCAGAACCAGCTCACGTATGACCTCATGAAAACTTCTCTCATGCCTACAACAAAGGTACTGAGAAAGGGTCACACTATCTAGTCTATCACAGTTTACTGTCATGTAATTTTCTAAGACTGTCATGTTTATTAAATTTTTCTCTAGAAGGTAATTGAGAGCATCTCCTAATTTATCCATTGTCCTGGCAAAGACCTAGGTATGCTGTAGGAACTAAATATTGGAAAATGGAATCCATCATTTCAGAAAGGTCAGTCTCTTAATTTGGAGATTTGAAGATTAATGGAGATATCAAAAACTGATGAACAGATTCTAATAATTTTAAAATTATAAATTTGAAGGTAAAGGATGACTTGGTAATTATATATGCCTATATACACATTATATATGTATATATAGTTCTTTATTTGCACCTTTGGAAAATACTAACATTTTAACTAGCAAATAAGTAATGTTGGTCAAGATAAAGAATTGCACAAGCATTCCCTTGTCTACATGTCTACTTAGCCCATAATTCTCCTTTGAAAGTACATAATAATAATACTAAATTTAAAAACTTGAATCATGTAGATAGTATTTTATAATTTTATAATATTATATATTCTGACCGATGCTCCATTTTTAATTTGGCAATTCAGGAAATAAACCATTAACGTCCTTTGGAACTGCTATGCTTTATTAGAGTTATATTTTAGTTAATTTACCGTAGTAGAGAACCTGGTAGAACATATATACTGTATGTTTTCACAATTTTGTTCTTGGAAGAAAATTGTTGTAAAATATCCTCTCATAACACACTTTGGCTATTAAGTCTTGGCTGTAGAACTGGGTCAAGGAATTAAAAGTCTTAAGTTAGTAATATTTTACCAGTTTTCTTTGGCTTTGTTCTCATTTACATTTTTCATGAGATTTGAGTATATAATTTAACTAGAAACCAGAAGCCTGAAGACCTCAAAGGTATATAAAAATTTTGGATTTGAAGTATAAATCATTCCGCTCTCAGGGAATCCTAGATCCTGGACCCTTTCTCCTTCTCTAAGTGTTCTACTTTCCTGCGTGATCGCACCTGTTTTTTTAGATTTATTGTTAACTTTAGCTTCATTACACACACACACACACACACACACACACACACATTTTCTTTTCTTTCTTTCTTTCTTTTTTTTTTTTTTGCCTAGGTCCTAGGCTTCTATATCCCATTCTCTACCTGACCTGTTTATTTGAATGTTGTAGTGGATACCTGTTTTAGTTTATTGTTTTCTGCCTGCCTTCAATCCCTCCCCCCGATTTCCAGCAAAAGAATTCTTTTTTACTTTAAAAAAATTCTCAAATAAGTTGTAACAACAAATGTAATAACCAACGTTTGCCACTACAAAAGAGAAAAGGTGATTCAAGCAAGGTAGAGTTCTTTTTTTGTTGTTGTTAGTAATTATCAATGTATGTACTATCATAGATTTTGTTAAAACCAATCAAATATATCTTAACGATCACGAGTATTATGCCAAATAGTGGCTACAAACAGTGGTTACATTCGACTAAAATTATTACAAAATAAATTGGTACTATTTTCTCAGCATTCTCAACAAAATCAGCTCTTGCTCATATAATAAATTCTGTCATGGTTTGGAGTATAAATCAAAGGCTAGGCCCCAGTTTATTCTAGATTCCAAGTCTCTTGAGAGCATAGTGATTGCTTTGTTTTACACTGCAAGGTTGTACTTCCAGTGTTCACTTTGGGTTTTATCTTTAAGCAATGCACATCTTTCTCCCATCAGTAAAATCCCAGCAAGTTAAATAGCTTTCTAATACCAATTTTCTGCACTATTTTGTAAATCTGTTTTATGTTTACCTGTGGGACTTGGCAGTCAGAGCACCTGTGCAAATTACATTTTCATTTAGAAATTCCCATTGACTTTACTAGGGGGACCATAATTCTCCCATACGTTTATTCTTTGTGCTTTCACTGACAAGATCTCATATCATTGTCCTTGAGCTACCTTAGCTCTGATCTGGAGGATCATCCTTGTCAGACCCTCTTGGGTCAGTCTGCATTCTGTTTCATTCTTGTTCCTTAGTACAATGTTGAACTATTTGCTGAGTCTGTTTACCCATTGTTTTAAACCATACATTTGTCCAGGATTCTTGCCATCCTGTCTCTTGCTTCTAAAAGACCCTTCTAAGAGTCCATTATGAACCTATAATTCTGTTTTCCTCAGAATACCTCTTTTCATTAAAGGCAAATTTGATCTGCATAGGACACCTAGCCCAGTACCAATTTTATCCAAATATCTCTAAGAGCATTTTGGCCAATGTCAGTGTATTCAACAAACATGCTGTTGTCATTGAGTGATTCTGAGTATATTTTGAGCATATATTTTGGGCCACAGAAGTGTCATTTAAAATTTAAAATTCCCTTGGAGGCACTTTATACTAGCTTCCCTAAATTGTTCAGGGAGGTGTAGATTAATGGTTTATCCTGGTTTAAGTTGTTATACAACATAGCTTTAGCTACATGACCAGGTGGATAATAAGAGACTTCTCAGTAAACTTGTGCCAGGGAGCTAAGGAGCCAGAAATTGTGATCTCAGAGACTCATAATCCAAAGACAAAGAGTATCCTGTGTAGCTGAAAAAGAATTCTGTTGAGCAGTGCTTGGCAGTTAATTAATCTCTCCATGATTGTCTGCTCTTTTTTCCTCTGTTGTGCTATATCTTTTATGGGTATTAAATTATTGTGTATATAAAACTTTTGTCATTTCAACTATTGGACTCTGAATAAGTGAAGTAAAATTCAGGGAAGTGACTGATTTCAGGCATAACTCCAACCAAGAACTTCAACCTCTCTCTTGATCTTTCAAGTTTTCAGGTAATCTCAGATCCTTTTGCCCTCAAATGAACCAGGATGATGTTGAGTTCCCAGGTTAGTGTTATATGGGCAGTAGACATTCATAAATATATTTGAGTTTGAATATGCCAAAAAGTTTCTGTAGCCACTCTTAGTGATCACTGTAACCTTGTTTAGATCACTTTTTCTTCTTTGTGGTGACACATGTGGGTTAATACAGTTATTGTGACATCTGGTTTTGGGGGGATGTCCCAGAATAAAAGAATAATTACTCTACTAGAAATCAGGGGGGAGAGATTCTGGGCAAGTAGAAAAGAAAACAAAAATAGAGAAATGGACAGCTACTATAATATTTAAATAAATAGGTCAGGTAGAGAATGGGATAGAAGGGTCTAGGACTAACAGTGGTAGATATATAAGTCCACTATGTCACACCTGAACTGATATAGATCTTTATTTTTCCTTAGTTGCTATGCTGCATGCACAACAACATGATCTATAGGTATTAGGGCATATGATATTATGATAAACATGGCGCACACAGATATCTGGGCTTGTTTCTTCAACAGATCATAACCTAGATTAATAGACACACTGGACTGTAATCCCATTGATACACAAAGTATTTTGAGAGACAACAGTTCCTGCATGTTACTTTGCCAAATGATTTCTCTATAATAGATAACACCTGTGAAATTGAGACCAAAAGAAAAAAGCAAAATTAGAGTTATTTCAAGTGTTCATGCACAAGGTAATATTAATGTCATTGAGCTATATCACATAGGTAACTCCAGGTTGAGAGGTTGTGAACATTATTAGCCTTTGCTTATAATAAATATAAAGAATGAGTCTGAAAAGTAACAATGAAATATGTTAAAAATTTGACAACAGTGGATTAATTTTGGTGAATTTATTCATATCATGGAAAAAAGACTGGTAAATAATTTACTGTGAAATGTTACATGGATGATATATGGAAAGAATAAAATCAAAATTTAATTTATCCATTAAACAACAGTGAAATCATTGTCTTTAAAGTAGTAGTACACAAAAGCCCTATTTCATGACAGGTTTGACAGATTTATAATGGTGATTGATTCAAAAAATGTTGATTATTATGTGACATATATTTGACCAGTGAAAATGAAAATTTATAAGGCTATAAATAGATCAAATCATTTCTCTGTATAAATGAATTACACAGTTAAAAGATACACACAGAATTTTTTTAAAATTCTCTTTAAATCCACTAGGACCACACTGGACTTTCAGCTTCAAACAAAAGGGAAGAATGAAGGACAAAAATCACATGATCATCACAATAGATGCAGAATAAACATTTTATAAAATTCAAAATCGCTTTATGATAAAAACTTCCAACAATCTAGGAATAGAAACAATTTACCTCAAAATAATAAAGTCCATATATGACAAACCCACAGCTAACATTATAGTGAATAGGGAATAGCTGATAGCCTTTCCTCTAAGATCTGGAACAAGACAAGGATGCCTGCTTTTACCACTCCTATTCAACATAGTACTGGAAGTCCTAGTTAGAGCATCAGGCAAAAGAAAGACATAAACGTCATCCAGTTTGGAAAAGAAGATTCCAAATGGTCCCTCTTTGCTGATCTTGTATCTAGAAAAATATAAAAACTCCACCAAAAATCTCACAAATTTGATAAATAAATTCAGTAAAGTTACAGGATACAAAATCAACATACAAAAATAAGTAGCATTTCTATACAACAATAATGACTAGCTGAGAAAGAAATCAAGTAGACAATGTTATTTTTACAATGGTTACAAAAAAGAAAACACCTAGGAATAAATTTAACCAAGGTGGTGAAATATCTTTACAAGGAAAACTACAAAAAACTGATGGAAAAATTGAAGAAGACACAAACAAATGTGAAACCATCCTATGCTTATGGATTGGAAAGATTAATATCGCTAAAATTACCATACTGCCCAAGGCATTCTACAGATTAAATGAAATCCAATATTATTTTTTTACAGAATTAGAAAAAAACAATCCTAACATTCATACAGAACCAAAAAAGAGCCCAAATAGCCAAAACAATCCTGGGAAGAAAAACAAAACAAAACAAAAAACCCAACGGGAGGTATCACGCTACCTGACTTCAAACATGTCACAAAGCTATATTAACCAAAACAGCATAATACTGGTATAAAAACAGACACATATACTAATGGAACAGAATAGAGAGTCTATAAATCCACACATTTACAGCCAACTGATTTTCAATAAAGTTGCCAAGAGTATACCCTGGGGAAAGGATATCTTCTTTAATAAATGGTGCTCAGAGAATTAGATATCCATATATAGAAGAATGAAACTGGACTCTTATTTCTTCCCATATACAAAAATCAACCCAAGAGGGATTGAAGACCTAAATGGAAAACCTGAAACTGTAAAACTACTAGGAAAAAACAGATGAAAAACACTGCAAAACATTGGTCTAAGCAAAGATTTCATGGCTAAGACTTCAAAGGCACAGAGAACTGTAGCAAAAATAGACAAATGCAACTATATTAAACTAAAAAGCTTCTTCACAGCAAAAGAAACAATCAGTAGAGTGAAGAGACACCTGTTGAATAGGAGAAAATATGTGTGAACTATTCATCCAACCAGGGACTAATATCCAGAATATACAAGGAACTCAAATAACTCAACAATAAAAAAATAATAATCCCATTAAAAAGTGGGCTAAGGATGTGAATAGACATTTTTCAAAAGAGAACATATAAATGGCAAGCAGTTATATAAAAAAAATGCTCAACATCACTAAGCATCAGGGAAATGCAAATAAAAACAACCAATGATATATCATCTTACCCCAGTTAGAATGGCTCTTACCAAAAAGACAAAAAATAACAGAGGCTGAGAAAAAGTAACTCATATACACTGTTGGTGGCAATGTAAATCAGCACAACCACTATGGAAAATAGTATGGAGATTTCTCAAAAAACTACAAGTAGAACCACCATAAGATCCAGCAATCCTACCACTGGGTATTTATACAAAGTAAAAGAAATCAGCATATCAGAGGGATGTTTACACTCACATGTTTATTGTAGCACTGTTTACAATAGCAAAGATATGGAATCAACTGAAATGCACAGTGATGGACAAATGGATAAAGAAAATGTGGTATATATACATAATGAAATAATATTCAGTCATAAAAATGAATGAAATCATGTCCTTTGTGGCAACATGGATAGAACCAGATAGAATGTTAAGTGAAATGAACCAGACACAGAAAAGATAGATGCTGCATGTTCTTATTCATATGTGGGAACTAATAAAACTGATATCATGAAGACAGAAAATAGAGTGATAGACACCAGAGGCTGGGAAGGGTGTGTGGGTGGGAAGGGGAGATAAAGAGAGGTTGGTTAGTAAATACAAACACATAGTTAGAAAGAACAGGTAAGTCCCAATATTCAATAGCAGGGTAGGGTGACCGTAGTTAGCAACAATGTATTGTACATCTTATAGTGTCTAGAAGAGAGGACTAGAAATGCTACCAACATATGGAAATGATAAATACAGAAGGTGATAAGTACTCCAAATATGCTCCAAATAATGATCAAGTATGAGTTGATCATTACTCATTCTATGCATGTAATAAATACTCACATGTATCCCAGGATAGATACATTACTCTGTATCAGTAAATAATAATACAAAAAGGAAGTTTTCTGCAGCCCAAGAGCCTCACCCTATTGGCATCTGTAAATAGACCATATTATCTCATGAGGTAGTAAATATTGTTCTTTTTCCCTTTTTGCATTATCCATTCACTGGCTTTCTTTTCATCCACAATCACATCTTCTTTCTATTTATTATTAATTTTCACTCAGATCCTCTCTTTCAGGGTAGGACTGACTGTCAGGCTCAGAGGAAGAACTGTTCCACAGAACTGGCAGCAGTATAAATCTGGAAAATCCTTTGCCTTTTGTCCATTCCTAGCCATATAGAGTAATCTTAGATAAGTATGAGTTTATAGGACTCTCTGGTCTAGGAGGTAAGGAAGCAGCAGAAAATGTTAATTTTACCTTCTCCTGGTGAAGAGAAGGAATGACCATTTTGAATTCATCATTCTTTTAGGAACTCTGACAATATCTTTAGAGGTATTGTGATGGTTTCATGTTTAGCAATTGATTTTTTCCTCTGGAAAGTGCACATGTAACCCAGATTTTGACACTACAGAATAAGGAACAGAAAAATAAAAATAAAGTAGGGGAAAAGTTTATGCAAGTTCTTGTGTCATTCCTTACCTACTATTTCCTATCTTTCCAGAACATTTCAAAAGTTCATCTAATGATTTTTCTTTACTTCCCTCATATTTTTAACTCACATTAACTCAATTATGTCAGCCATCACTTCAGTTTCTTACTACTCCCCAATTTTGTAAGTGGGCTTTTCAATTGCCTATTCCAATTTTTAAACAGTCCACTAATTTGTGAATGGTAAGGTAAACAAATGATAATTGTATATAATGCTTTTTAGCTCATTGTTGCACGGCACCTGCAAGGTTTCTTTATTAAATGATGTAGAAGCAGGAGTCCCATATTGAAATAATATTTATCTTATTTAGGCATGAAATTTGTCTTCTCAGGCATCTTATATTGTTTAAAATTAAGCACTTCAATAAACACTTGAATTTGGGTAAAAGAAGAGTTACATACTCAAATGTCACATGCATTTCAGTAATACATGATAATAGAGGTAAGGAAAAAATGTATATGCCAAGGGAGGGGGCAAAATGGCCAACTAGAGACATTATCCTACTTAGAAGAAAAAGTTTCAAGTGAAAAAGCCTAGCCCAGGTGAAATACTGAGGGAAAGGTTTCAGAACCAGAGATCCCACTGGAAGAAGTTGTGGAGCAGAACAAGGAGCAAGATTTGGGCAGAAACCAACCCCTGAGGGATTCAGAGCCCAGTGCAAAGGGTAGGCGGGAGTGTTTACTTTTTCTTCCCTTACACCTGCGTCTGCCAGCTTTTGATCTTTCAGGGAGCCCCTCTACCCTGACAAATCCAGGTGCTGCTGTCATGGGCAAACGGATGGATTCTTGAGAAGAGAGCACGAGGCCACGGGCCCGTGTAGGGTCACCTCTCCCCACCACAGACATAAGCTGAGATGGTGGGTGCCATGTTGCCTGTGCACATGCTGCGTACCTCTATCTTTCTGGGAAAGTCACAGCCTCTCTGTCTTCCTGTCACTGGATAACACACAAACCTTCCCCCACACCTGCTTGGACTGTGACAAACAGAAAGCCACAGGGAGACACAGTAGAATAGCAGTATTCCCAGAGTTCTGACTCATAGGGTGGGCTGCCCCAAGGGGACTGGGAAGTATGCCACAAATGCTTTTTAGGACAGAGGAAGGCATAACATGCACTCCCCTACACCAGAGAGCACCACATCCATGATTCTAAATTATCTGCACCCCTCCCCATAGAGAAACAAGTGCAGTGATAAGTCTGTAGGGTAGGAGTGTCCCCACCCCAGAACAGAAGCAGCAGTGGAGCCGAGGAAATAGGAACTTCCCCTCCTCCCACCACCTAATGCTGCAGACATAGCTACCTCTACTCCCAAGCATGAGCTTTTGGTTTCAGTGAGCTGCAGGTTGGCCAGTTCTAGGCTTGCAGGGGGAGTACATCCCCAATAGTACTTTGCTCAATCACCGAGGTTCTGCACAGATGGTAGAGTTCATTCCTTATCTTTGTAGATAAGCAGTGTTTTTGTAGGTGTTCTGACTCAGGAATCTCAGTTTCTGCATCCCTCGGTCCGCAGATAATGCTCACCAGCACATACTCAGACCACAGAAGTCTTGGGGGACCAGTGATTCCTAGGGGAACTGTGGGTCTCTGGCATTCAGAGTAGGCTGCTTCTAGCTGAGAGGAGAGGAAGAATGCAGCACACAAGAGGGCCCCTCAGACAAATGGGACCAGAGAACCAGCTCCTAACCATTTGGGGGCTTCTCCCCATCCTCCCCTCCTCTACCTACCTATGCTGATGCAGCCAAGGCAGAAAGGCTGTTTCTGCTTGGGACTGGCAAAGGTTCAACAGGGGACAATTAAACCAGGGCACTTTGGAGCAGCTGCCCTGCCTCTGACAGAAAACCCACCTCACCTAGGCTTCCATAGAGTTTGGGGCTCACTCCTTCCCCTCTAAAAAGCTATAGCAAGTGCTTTTGTTTGTCCCAAGGACAAAAGCTACTGCCTCTCCTGAGGGAGTGTGGGGCTAGCAGTCCTCTCCCTGAGCCTCCTGTCTCTTCTGGGAGAATCTTACCCTACCTAGAGGTAAGCCTCTGGCACAACCATACCTCCTCACTAGAGCATTTCAGCCATAGTCCATGATAGCCAGTCCGGGAGCCCTGCACACAGTGAGTAGAGCTGCCTCCACCACCTCTGCTGCAGCTGGGCCAGGGGGGAAGCTGAGAATCTGGGTGCTCCAGCTGAAGGACAGAGACTACTGTCACTGCCAAAAGAGGGAGCTGTGAGCAGCTTGTGCATCCCACAGTTGCCTGCCTCTGCTAATCTCATCAAGAGCAGCTTGCCTATCCTGTCACAGGCTCAAAGTGCATCTACATTTTTCCTGCCTGAGCATTCTTCTAGAGCAGGGGATCACTCCACCCCTTATTATCACAGCCAGGGCCTGAATTCAGTGAGACTTCAAGGAAAGTTTGCCAACTCAGTCTTTTCTGGTCCCACCAGGACTCAAGCATGCCATTCAGGGGCCTGGGAACTGGGAATTAACTAACCTAGTCCACCACCACTGGCACGTGAATACTCCCAGGAGTCTGAGGTCCAACCCACTCAAATTGCCAGCAACACTCCAGTAGGTATCTAGCTACATGAGCCAAAGGGCAATGTACCTTCTCCCTCTCTACACTGAGCAGCAGAATTCCTGGCAAAGGTGAAGGAGAACAAGTGAACTGCAAAGCTATGTGTTTTGAGCTGAGGGAAGAGGTTTCAGATGAGAAGGAAGCAGTGTAATAACTCTGGTAATATGAAAAAACAGGCTGTTTCAACACTGCCAAAGATTACACTAGTTCTGCAGCAGTGGACTCCAAACAAAAGGAAATTTTTGAAATGTCAGATATGGAATTCAAAATATGGATCACAAGTAAGCACAATGGGATTGATGTGAAAGTTGAAAAATAGCACAAAGAAACAAAATAATAATAATATTTATTATTATTATTATTCAGAACATGAATGAAAATTTTGCTAAAGAGAGAGATATTTAAAAAAAAACAGGACTTCTGGAAATGAAAGAGTCACTTAGGGAATTTCAAAATACAGTGGAAAGTTTTAGAAACAGACTTGGCCAACTAGAAGAAAGGATTTCAGAACTTGAAGACAAGGCTTTCAAATTAATCCAGTCAGTCAAAAATAAAGGAAAAAAAAAAAAAAAACAAACATCAAGAGGAATGAACAAAGTCTCTGAGAAATGTGGGATTATATAAAATAGCCAAACATAGGAATTATAGGTATCCCTGAGGGAGAAAAAGAGAAAGAAAAAAGCATGGAAAATCTATCTGAGAGAATAATGGAGGAAAACTTTGCTGGACTTGTTAGGGATTTAGACATCCAGATAAAAGAAGGCCATCAAACTCCTCGAAGATTAATTGCATACAAGACATCACCTAGGAACATAGTCATTAGTCTGGCCAAAGTTAAAACGAAGAAGAAAATCCTACAAGCTGCAAGATAAAAGCATACATAATAACTTACAAAGGAAAACCCATCAGACCAAACAGTAGACTTCTCAGATTGGGACCCCATCTTTAGTCTTCTTAAACAGAATAACTGTCTACCAAGAATTTTTTCTCCTACAAAATTAAGTTTCATAAATGAAGGAGAAATAAAATCTTTTCCAGACAAGCAAACACTAAGGGAATTTGTCACCACTAGATCTACCCTACAGGAAATGCTCAAAAGTGCTCTAAACACTGAAAATAATGGTCAGTACTCACCAGTGTAAAAACATTCAAAATTAAACACTCACAACTTTTATAAAACAGTTACCCAAGGGTGAATACAAAGCAACTTGGTAATAATCAACATGATGATTGGAACAGTATCTCACTATCAATATTAATATTGAATGTAAACAGTCTAAATGCCCCACTTAAAAGATATATTAATAGACAGAATGGCAAAACAAACAAACAAGTAAAAACCCACAACCCAAATATTTGATATTGCCAAGAAACTCATTTAACTCATAAAATGTCTCATATATTCAAGGTAAAGGAATGTAAAAATATTCCACTTAAATAAAAACCAAAAGTGAGGAGGAGTAGCTATCCTTATATTATATAAAACAGACTTTCAATAAACAACAATAGAAAAAGACAACGATGATCATTATATAATGATAAAGGGATCAATTCAACAAGAAGATACAATAATCCTAAATATATATGCACCTAACACCAGAGCTCCCATATTCATAAAACAAATACTAGTAGACCTAAGAAATGAAATATACAGCAATGTAATAATAGTGAGGAACTTCCACACTCCAATGACAGAACCAGACAGATCATGGAGGTAGAAAATAAACAAAGAAACACTGGACTAAAATGGGAATTTAGAACACATGGGTCTAAAAGACATTTACAAAAAATTCTACTCAAAAACTGTCAAAGTGAAGGAGAAAACCCTGCAAGCTGTGAGACAGAAATATACATTATTCTTATCAGCACATGGAAAATTTTCCAAGATAGACCATATGTTAGGTCACAAAACAAGTTTCAGCAAATTTTAAAATATCAAAATCATACCATGTATCTTCTTATATCACAGTGGAATAAAACTAGAAATCAATTCCAAGGGGAAATCTTGAAACTACACAAATATGTGGAAATTAAACAACCTGCACCTGAATGATCTTTGGGTCAATGAGCAAATCAAAATGGAAATCAACAAATTTCTTGAATTGTATGATAATGATGACACTAGCTACCAAAATCTCTGGGATACCCAAAAGCAGTGCTAACAGGGAAGTTCATAGCACTAAATGGATACATCAAAAAGACAGAAAGATCACAAATTAACAACCTAAATTCACACTTCAGAAAACTAGAAAAACAAGAACAAACCAATCCAAAGCTAGCAGAGGAGAAGAAATAACAAAGATCAGAGCATAACTAAATTAAATTAAAATCAAAAAAGAATCCAAAGTATCAATGAAATAGGAAGTTGTTTCTTAGAAAAGATAAACAAACTTGATAGACCACTAGGTAGATTAACCACAAAAAGAAGAGAGAGGATTCAAATAAGCTCAATCAGAAATAAAAAAGGAGACATTGCAACTGATACCAGAGAAATACAAGAGATCATCTGAGACTACTACAAACACCTCTATGCACAAAAACTAGAAGATCTAGAGAAAGTACACAAGTTTTTAGAAAGATACAACTTACCAAGCTTGAATCAGGAAGTAACAGAAATCTTGAACAGGCCAATAATGAATAATGATATTGAATCAGTAATAAAAGAACCTCCCAATGGAAAAAAAGTACCAGGACCACATGGATTCACAGCCAAATTCTACCAGATCTATGAAGAGGAACTGGTACCTATCCACTGACACTATTCCATAATATCAAGAAGGAGGGAATCCTCCCTATCTCATTCTATGAAGCCAGTATCACCCTGATAACAAAGCCAGCCAAGGACACAATAAAAAAAAAAAAGAAAAAAAGAAAACTACACACTAATAGCCTTCATTAACATAGATGCAAAAATTCTCAATGAAATATTAACAAACCAAATCCAATAGCACATCATAAAAAAAATTTACCATAATAAAGTGGCTTTCATCGCAGGGATTCAAGAAAGATCCAACACACACAAATCCATAAATGTCATTCACCACCTAAAAAGAATTAAAAATAAAAACCATATGATCATCTCAATAAATGCAGAAATGCATTCAATAAAATCAAGCACCAATTCATGATAAAAGTCCTCAACAAACTAGACATAGAAGGAACATATCTCAAAATAATGAAAGCCATTTATGACAAAACCACATCTAACATCATTCTGAATGGGGCAAAGTTGAAAGCATTTTCCCTAAAAACTGGAAAGGACAACGATGGCTACTTTTACCATCTCTATTCACCATAGTACCAGAAATCCTAGCCAGCATAATCAGGCAAGAGAAGGAAATAAAGGGCATCCAAATCAGAAAGAGGAGGTCAAACTATTCTGTTTAATGATAATATGATTTTATATCTAGAAAACACTAAAGACTCCTTCTAAAGACTCCTAGAATTGATAAATAAATTCAGTAAAGTATCAGCTTACAGACTTAATGTACACAAACATACATTGGGAAAAGGACAATCTATTCAATAAATGGTACTGGGAAAATTGAAGAGCCACATGCAGAAGGATAGAACTGGATCCCTATCTTTCACCATACACAAAAATTAAGTCAGGTGGATTAAAGACTTAAATATAAGACCAGAAATCATAACAATTCTAGAAAAAATATTAAGAAAAACTCTTCTGAATATTGGCCCAGGCAAAGAATTTATGACCAAGACCCCAAAAGCAAATACAATGAAAACAAAAATAAGGAAATGGGATTTAATTAAACTAAAATGTTTCTGCACAACAAGAGAAATAAGCAACAAAGTAAGTAGAAAGCCTATAGAATTGGAGAAATATTGCAAATTATACATCTGACAAAAACCTATAGAATTGGAGAAATATTGCAAATTATACATCTGACAATATGCAGAATCTACAAGTAATTCAAATAAATAATCAAGAAAAAAACAAATAACCCCATTAAAAAGTGGGCAAAAGACATGAAAAGACATTTTACATTTTATAAAGGAAGATATACAAATGGCCAACAAACATGAAAAAATGCTCCACATCACAAATCATCAGTGAAATACAAATTAAAACCATAATGAGGGGCCGGGCGCGGTGGCTCATGCCTGTAATCCTAGCATTCTGGGAGGCGGGCGGATCGTTTGAGCTCAGGAGTTGGAGACCAGCCTGAGCAAGAGCAAGACCCCGTCTCTACTAAAAATAGAAAGAAATTATATGGACAGCTAAAATATATATAGAAAAATTAGCCGAGCATGGTGGCACATGCCTGTAGTCCCAGCTACTCGGGAGGCTGAGGCAGTAGGATCGCCTGAGCCCAGGCGTTTGAGGTTGCTGTGTGCTAGGCTGACGCCATGGCATTCTAGCCCGGGCAAAAAGAGCGAGACTCTGTCTAAAAAACAAAACAAAACAAAACAAAAAACCATAATGAGGTACCACCTTATACCTGTCAGAATGGCCATTATTAAAAAGTTAAAAAACAATAGATGTTGGCACAGATGTGGTGAAAAGGGAATGCTTATACACTATTGGTGGTAATATAAATTACTACAACCTCTATGGAAAACAGTAAAGATATTCATCAAAAGAAGTAAAAGTAGACCTACCATTTGATCCAGTAATCTCACTACTAGGTATCTACCCAAAGGAAAAGAAGTCTTTATATCAAAAAGACAGAAGCACTAATCCAACTGAAGAGATTTACATTCTTTTTTCTGAATATCTATATTTCTTCAAAAGCTGTAGCTCACTGGGAGTCATCCTAGGTAAGATCAAAAGTATTATTCCATTGGGCAGTATCTAATGTATAAGAAACAGTGTCTAGATCCCTCACGTGTAAAACTCATTTTAATCCAGTTCATCAGGATTTTGCTGACAACAATCCATAAAGTGGCACATTTTCTTTTTTTACTGAAAATCTCCAGTTTTAGCAATCTCTTGATTTTCCTTCTCTGAGACTGAACATTTTAGTGATTATTGGTCAAAAGAGATCATATTCCATATAAAGGAGTACATGTCCCACTTCATTTTTCACTCAAGATTTCCTTTACATATTGAATCACTAGCTATAAGTTGGTAGCTCTAGAACTTCAGGCTGCTTCTCAGTTATTTTCATTTTTGGCAAAGAAGCAAGGAACAGCTAAAGTTCATATTTTTGTAAGACTTCTTTTTTGTTTGAATTTTTTTTGTAATCTCTTTAACTATTTTCATCAGTCCTGGATTTATCTTCTGCCCCTATTAATAAGCTTTTCCTCCCATCAGTAAATGCACCACTATGCAACTTCACCCCACAGGTGGACACGAATCAATCCTCAGAAAAAGGTCCCCAGAAATCCCCTTTCCTTTTCCTTTTATTCTTAAACAAAGCCTTAGACATCATTTGAATTATAGATTAAAGCATTATTTAAGATATTCTGCTCACAGTGGCAACTGTAGAAATTACACAGAGTTGAATAATTTTAAGGACTCCACAGGTATACTTCTACAAGGCTTTAATGAAGGATTTGGCACAACAGTTGAAAAAACATTAAGGCAATTATCAGAGTAGTTCAAAACTTCCAGCCAATGCTGCCTATGGTCTTTTTAGTTGCAGAGGTCTTTTTCAGTTGCATGATCATTTTGGTTATCTTTAGATTTTAAACCACCGAGATTTTTGTAAATTATTTCAGATTCAGAAGTGTCTCGGTCACATTTACTGAAAGGTCTCCTTATATGCAGATGATCATATAGCAAACACCAGGCTGTGGATTGTTTAAACCAAATATAAACAATTAATTTATACATCCTTGAGAAGATGTAGTTAATACTGATTGTCTCCAGTGGAGCTCTAAGCTTTAAACAACACTGTATACAACTCTAAGCACATTTCATTTTCTTTGTGCCCAGTGGTTGGAACTTGACTTCGAGACATCACTAAAAAGGCAGGTAGAGTTTTCTCAAGACAACTGTAAGATAAGCCTATTATACAATTTTGCATCTACATAAACACATACATTCATTTTCTTGATTAGCTGGCGTTGCAAACAGACATTAAGGTGCCCCCATGATCTTTATGTCCTAGTATACTCACCATTGTGTAACCTTCTCTCTTTGAGTGTAGATGGGACCTGTGACTTGCTTCTAATCACTGTGTAATTGTGTTACATTATATAAGACTAATTTTGATAACAGACTCACAAGTTTTTCTTCCCTTGTTGCTTTGAAGAAGCAAACTGCTATGAATATTCCATCTGCAAGGAGATTAATTCTGCCAATAATCTAAGTGAGCTTATGTGCAGACCAACCCTAGTTGAGCTTCCAGAGGAGAATCCACACCTGGATACCATCCTGATTGCAACCTTACAGAGGCATTAGCTAAGCCTTGATTAGACTCCATATTCACAGAAAATATGTAAAAATAAGCGTGTTTTGCTTTAAGCCACTAAGTTCCTTTTAATTTTCTATGTGATATGGGAAACAAATGCAGGTAGTTGACATGGGTTTACATCACTTGAAACTAAAAGAGTACTATCAAATAGAAATATCTACTAGAATTCTTAAACATAGCATGTCAGAAACAAAACCCCAGGATTTTCCTGAAAAGTTCTTCCTTCTTAAGTCTTCCTCATCTCAGTAAATGGCATTACCAGCCAAGAGTGCTTCAGGCCAAACACCTATGAATCCTTTTTGATTCCTACTGTTCTTCAGGTACTACACCAAATCTACTAGCAAAGCATGTACTTATCTTGCTCTTCACTACCTTTATCTTAACCTAAGTACTTTTCGTCTTTAGCAATTTGTTGTCAATCAAAATCATATTACTTTAATTCTTAAAGTACTTCTCTCAGTTCTCATTATTCTTAGAATAAAATGTTAAATCTTTCATAGAATCCTCGAGATCTTCCTGATCTGGCTTTCACCAACTATCCTATATCATTTCAGACTATTTTCCCCATTCCTTGGTCAACTCTACCTATTCTGGCCACCCTTCTACAAATTAGCACTTTTCTACAAATTGATCTTTCCCCTTTCTAGAATATACTTCACAAGCTCCACCTAATTGTTACCTGCACTTTTATTTTGTCCATCACACTTTATTTTCTTTACAAAACAACTCACAATCTGATTTTTTTTTGTTTCTCTATGTGTTATTTGTATGTTATCTGGGGTGTTTTCCACTATATCAGTTCTGTGAAGTCAACATCCTGTTCTGGTTTGTTCACTGTTGTACCTTCATCCCTATTTGAGTGTCTAAGTGGCTAGCCTCATAATAATACCTCTTGTAGAATTCTCTCCTCTCTTTCTCCCCACCCTCCACAGGACTGCCCTTAAACATTGTGTGTGTTTCTATTATGTCTTCCAATTCTCTGGTGACCTTTGAAGCTACATGTTTTAGACGATGTCTCTACAACGATGAGGCTCACCAATTTAAAATCGAACTATATACGACCAATAAATAACCTTTTGTAGGGTTAAGTCACTGAAAATTTTGTGAATTAATAATTATTATATCAAACTTAACCAAAGGTAACATCTTTATTTATTTATTTCAGGAAATTATGGGGGTACAAACATTTTTGTTACATGTTATGACTTTGTCTCACCCAAGCCAGGATTGGAGCCATGCCCTTTCCCACCTACAACGCTCACCGCATCCATTAGTTGCGAGTTTACCCATCCCCAACCCTCCAACCCCCAAAGAATATTACTACTGTGTGAGCACCTTAGTGTTGATCAGTTAGTGTCAATTTGATGGCGAGTACATGTGCTTATTCTTCCATTCTTGTGATACCTCACAGTGGAGAATGGGCTCAAGCTCTATCCAGGAAAATATAAGAGGTGCTAGATCACCATCATTTTTTGTAATTGAGTAGTATTCCATTGTATACATATACCATATTTTATTAATCCACTCATGGATTGACGGGCACTGGGTTGTTTCCACATCCTCTTGATAGTGAATTGTGCTGCCATAAACATTCGAGTGCAGATGTCTTTATTATAGAATGTCTTTTGTTCCTTTGGGTAGACGCCTAATAGTGCTATTGCTGGATCAAATGATATTTCTATTTTTAGCTCTTTGAGGTATCTCCAAATTCTTTTCCACAGAGGTTGTACTAATTTGCAGTCCCACCAGCAGTGTAAGAGTGTTCCCATCTCTCCACATCCACACCAGCATTGTGATTTTTTTGATTGCTTCTTCCAGGCCAGCAAGGGAATCAATTGGAATCAAGCTCTCTCTCTGTCTCATCTCTCCCTTTTTCTTTCTTTCTTCATCTTAATCTTTCTGATTTCTGTCTCTGACCCCTCAATCCTCTTTTAAAGTGCTCTTATCTGATTAAGACAGGCATATCCAGGAGAGTCTCCTTTGATTAGCTTAAAGTGAACTGATTAGGGATATTAATTACATCTGAAAAAAATCCCTACATCTTTGCCATGTATTAATAACAATTAATCATGGGCGTGATATGACATTATAGTCATACTGAACTGGAGGGGATTATATAGGGTGTGCGCACTAGAGGTTAAGAATCTTGGGGACCATTTTAGAGTTCTGTTTAAGATTGACAAAAAAGCACAATTATTATGCTTATTTTCTGGTCCTGAATAGCTTTACTGTTCTCCTCACCCATCTCCATATATGTCTCCATTGTATTAACTAACTCTAAGGTTCCTTTTGGACAAGGCTAGGGAATGAAATTGCATTAGGAACAAATGTCAGACTTAATGCAAGAAAATGCCTAATGTTTAGTAATTATGTTAGGGATAATGAATGCAAAGATGGTAAATAAAACACCAAATTCTACTAAAAAGTTAAAATTCTCCTAACATTTATAATAATGGTTAGTAGCGTAAACCAGGTTAGTCCTACATGTTATTGTAGAATGGTGTCTGGATTAGCAAATACAAATGTTTTAAAATTATTCTTATACAGATTAAAGACAAGGAGAGAAAAATTGGATCAATTTCTAACTTTCCCATTCTCCTCCTTCCATTTCTAGAGTAGCGTGCTTCTATTCCTGAGCATTCTCCATTCAGGAATTTTGTTTCATATGCCAAATTTAATAACAGCATTGACTATTGGTCCCGCTGGGTCCCCCGCTCCTTTGAAATAAGTGAATGGAGAATAGGAGAGGAGGGACTTGAAGTAGAGTGCTCAGAATTGTTTGGGGTCTCATAGTCTTCTGCACAGGGTGGGTATAACACTAACTGCAAATATCAAAGAGCTCCCCTGTCTTCCCGATGTCATAGCAAGGCCACTTTGCTATTGGCCCACGTAACCAAATGTTATATCAAAAGGTAGAACTTATTATATATCCTTGAACTCAGTAAAAGTTTCCAGTTGAGAGTGATTTTTAATTTCTATTTACAATTTATATGCTATTCAGATTGAATAATCTGCATGAGAGTAGTTGCTATTTTTTAGGTCTTTCTTAGTAAATTTAACCAACCCATGATTTTAAATACTAAATCGTTTACCTTCTTCCTTATTATGCTCTCCTTTCCTTCTATATTGGTTTGTTCTTTATGACTTCAATAGTTCTTTCTTTCACTTTTATTATTTCTGTTCCTTCCCTTTTTGATAAACCTTTCTTATTATAGCTTTTCCTTTCACTTGTTGCCTTTTGTTACCAATGTCCTGTGCAGTTGATAAAAACACCTTCTTTCCTCTGGATCTTTATTGGACAAAATATATGCCTTACCTACTCTGTCTCTTCTAAGAGCAAGAATATACTTTGAATGAGAAGAAAGTAGTTTTTCACAGCTCTTTTATGAGAATCACTGACATTTCTATTTTCAAAGGTGGAGCTCATACATATATCAAATAATTTCATAATCCAAACTTATCATTGACATCAGTAATTATTTACTAGATTTGTGCTTTATGCCTAACATTGAGTCTTTAAACCTGGAAGACTTAAGGCAAAAAAAAATGAGAAATTTTCTCTTCTTTCAGGAACTTTGTTGTTTTACTTGACAGAAATAAAGATAGCTAGTCATATATGAAAACAAGTTGAGATTAGTATGAGTGTTTAACTGAGTGTTTATTGTACAGATTACAGATCACAAAAAATGTTTATAAGAGAGAAAATAACAACATGCCACAAAATGGAAATACCACAGCCAACTCAAGAAAATAAACATTTCAATGCAACTAGACAATGGGGAAAGAAAGTCATCAGACAAAAAATTTGGAAACATACCTTATGTGAAGCATGAAAATAGGCTAGAAATAAACTTTCAAGGACTTTTTCAGGCCTTTGGTTTTAAAAGCTATTTGATTAATCCCAGTATCTTTACACCATTTCCTCTGATTCAATTTATTCTCAAAAAGAATCCAGATACTACACAACAAAAAAGACAAAAAAATCAAAAATTTTTATCTGTGCCAAGAAGACAGGTGAACATTTTGTAAGTTTCTAGGGGATCTATTAATATCAAAAAGGACATGTTACCTAATGTAACATGTTATTCCTCCTTAGTGCTGCAAGTAAAAATTGTCCAAAAATCTGCAATAAAAATATGAAGATAACACTCACTCACATCACACATATCCTTATCACAACACACATATACACACAGACTCACACATGCATACACACCGCACACCAAACACACACACACACACATTAAAACCATGCACTACATACTATATATCCCATATATATACATACTCCTATATCCCCAAGAGATCAAATGACTAAGTACAAAATACGAATTTTCTCCCTGTTATAGATGAAAATCCAGTAGTTTTAGAAAGTCAAGTAGATAATTTTAACTAAAAGTGCATTAATTGTTGTTCATAGAAAATGTATTTTATTTTATGTATCTGCATATGAAACCAATCTAAGTGTTTTATTCTTGTGATTTTTAAAATGCATCTGTAACCTAAGTCTCTGGATCAATAGAAAGAGGACACTTTAAAATAAATGATATAGGCAGGTACTCAGTCAGAAAAAGAAGTCTTATTAAACAGATAAATATCATATACCATCCTTTTATGGTTGAGGAATTTTAAAAGCTGTTGGGTCAGAGAGAATTTACAAGCTATATCGTGGACATCAAAAGTTACTTTTTTATTGTATCTTAAAGGCCAGAAGAGTTAATGGAAGTCCTAGAGAGTTGTTTATGCACTAAAATAAGTTGTGCAGGCCAAGAATTCCTAGGTGCCAGCTGAAAGGGCAACTCTTAGTCTCTAGTTTCCTAAGTTGGCACAGTCATAACATGTAACTCAATTCTGACTCAGGCAACTTAGATTAACTGACTGCAATCTAGGACTTAATGTCACAATCTATGGTCTGAGGTCCTAGAATTTCCCAACCTAATCTGAGCACAAGAATCATCTTGAAGATGAATGGAAAATAAACATGTCAAGGCCTTTAGAGTCTCTGATTCATCTGTTCTGTGTTTATCCTAGAAATCTTTATTTATAACAAATTTCCAAGGTAATCCTTAAAACTAAGTAAGTCTGATCATACATGAAATAGCTGTTACCAGATGTTTGGCAATAGGATCATGCTATTAGTATCTTTCTCTAAAATTTCAGCCCTGGTTATAGCCTTTTTGCTCATTCTTTCCCTGCTTCACTCATTTTTGTACCACATCTTTCAATTTGGGTCTGACTGCTAGTTGATCTAATAGATTATCAACAGCCTCTCAGACTTGCAAAGTTATTATCTACCTACCTTAAAGAAAATCAACTAAAACTTGATAATGCTGCCTCATGAACCCAATGAGCTCCCACTTTACTATAAAGATGTAAGGGCAAAGTGATGCAACACAGTTCTTCCTGTGGCCCTGGACCAATCCAGCTCCCTCCCCACCCCCTTTTCTGTATGCAGCTCTCAAAATAACCATAGAAGATGCTAGGAATGCAATATCTTGAGATACAGAGGTTGCACTGATAATGAATCAGATTCTGTACAGCAAACAAATGTATTTGGCTCAATTTCCACTTAGCCAATGGCTTGGTAAGATTCAAGCACTTTAAGTTTGCCTTGGGTGATAGACACAATTTAGTAGTTGACTTAAACCTAAATGCAGGAGTTAGACAAGCTGTATAATTTTTTGCCAGGATCCTCTTGAATGGTCCCATCTTAATGGGCAGAGAAGGCATTCTTGAGCATTTGCCATGAGAAAACAATGTGTTTCCCCCAGGGGTTGGGGACCGCAGTCCTAATATATCCTAATATATGCATTCTATTTATCTGTATGTATGTGTATCTCTATGTGTGCCTCTGACCCTTTCTCTCCCCCTCTCTCTCTCTCTCTCTCTCTCTCCATCCTTTCTCTCAGCATGTGTGCCTAACTCTTGCTCTCTCTTTCTTTCTCTCTCTCATATGTGAGAAATAAATAAGTCATTGACCCCCAATAAAATTAAATAAATGATATCTACAATCAAAAGTGAAGCTAGAAGAGCAACATAAAATGTACATCATTGGAAATATATACGGCTGTAGTCCCTAACCCCCAGGCCTGGGACTGGGCAGCAGAGATCTGCTCCTCCCACCACCTCCTGGCCACATCTGCGGAAAAATTGTCCTCCATGAAACCAGTCCCTAGTGCCAAAAAGGTTGGGGACCACTGATATAAGGTAATCTTAGATAAACAGAAAAAATTTCAGGTCAGAATATAACTTAATGAAGTTTTTACAGGTTTATAAAAAGAATATGTCTTTTAAAAGAGACTTGCTCAAGTAGGCAGATATTGAGTGTGTTCATCCATTCACTGTTCAAAAGAGTGCCCAAGACCCTGGATGCAAGAAATCTGTCCCTTAAGACACTGATATACAAATGGATGTAAACAGAAGTCATAGCTTAGATTTTGCAATGAAACATTTGACTCATGAAACTAACTTTTTTTGCAAAAAAATTATTTGTCACTAAATAATTTCACCAATCCTCAATCTTATGTAGTAACTAGTCTTCTGAACAGTATAGTTTTTTAAACCTGTAGCAGCTGAGGACCATTCTTACTGAGAATTCACAGGGTTACGTGCAATTGTAGGCAACCTAGCATAGCCAGCCACCCTAGGCAAAACTCTGACATTTTGCGAAGCTCATTTTAAGGTTGTTAAACTAGCTTCATAAGCTTCAGTCAGAATACTTTGCTTATGCCATCGATTCACTTCAATATTAAAAAAATATATTTATTGAATGACTACCTCTGTGATGGATATAGGGGATATTTTATTTAAATAAAATGTCTATGATCTGTGAACATGGCAATTATAGTCTTTATTATTTCTTTTTTACCTCTGTTAAGGAAAAGAGAAAAAGTATGATTATGTTTAAATAGTCTGCTTTGATTATTTTTAAAGGGTAGTAAAAGGAGGACTTACATCAATTTTACTTACATTGAATAACGTCCAGCCAAATATATTTTGATTAAAGGAATTAAAATAATAGCTTTAAATGTTAAATTTTTAGGAACTTTCTAAAATAAAGGAAACACTTTTTTCTGTTCAGAGTTAAACAACTGGAAAAGCATAGAAATCCTACAGTTTAACTTTAAAGGTAAATTATAAAATTCTTCATTCAAAACAATAAAATAAAATCCTTTAGTCATACAAATTGTTTCCTAAACTACACTGGATTGAGAAGTGAAAAAAACACAAGCAATAATAGATCTAAGTATGTTCAGATTAACAAAAGAAATGTGATAATTGTATATTTCAGTTGTTTGCCACATCGTAAGCACTCTTTATACACTTTTTATGATCTTAAAATTATTTTTTATAATATTTGAATTTAAAGTTCAAAGAGAAAGATAGCTACTTAAAGAATGAACAATAAAATTAATGTCTTTCCTTTGATTTTTCTAGCTATTGGCTTTTAAGATTATTATTTCATTATTATTTTAAAGAACTTCTGTAATTTACTTATTGATCTACTAAATGTAAAAAATATATAATAACAATATTTTAGATCAGATTCTACTGAAAAATTATTCTGCATTAGTATAATTATTTACTGAAGCAATTTTCATTCATCTTGCTCTCTGTGTAAAATTTTACCCCCTTTACCAAAGAATCACTGTCATTATTTATATAAAATTCTATTCTATCACTTATATTAGACTTTTTGAGAAAATATTTTAAAATACTTTTGTCTCCTATAATATTAAAAATACATTATATTAACCACTATCATTTTTATTTTAACCATGAATCAACACTACTTATATGGTATGTTGTTTCAAAAAGCACCATTTAGGTATTTCCAAGCATTTCTATTGAATTCATCTGGGGAAGACGTGTTTATACTGTTGCACACATTTCCAGTTAGCTAATAAATCCAAGTCATTAAAAAATCACTACTTTGGGAATATAATTCTGTGAGCTCTCTCTTCTCTTTTTGTTCTCACTAAACTCTTTTAAATTCTTTATTTCTTTCTGAAAGATTACTGACCAAAAGAAATTATCTGGTGAGCATATATGTCTGTATTATGCATTCCTTTTTATTTCTGTATAGCTCCTTGATTACCAGATAAATATTGGTCCTGTCTTCCTTGAGCACCTTTCATCCTCTGTGATATAATTTTATGTTAAGGTTTAGAGACACCACAATTGAATTGCATAAATCTACTCATTATATCATTTAAGCTTTGACTTTCTATTGTAGCCTGTGGGAAAGAAGGCCTTTTCCTACTCTGTAGTCTAAATTTAAAATCTAGAAATATGACCAGATGTTCTCATTAAGCATTAAATGAATACCATGCATGTATATCATTTCTTTCTTATACATAATATGCCCTGCAATTTTAGTTTTAATTAAATATGGATTTTCTTTTCTACTTAGCTCATTCCCCAGATAGCCACACTACTGTAATAATATTCTTAGTATTCTCCAATGCCACTGAATTTTTATAGAGCCAATGTCTCACTGTGAAACCTCAGCTAGAAATGTCCGACATTTATGATCTCTTCACACAAAGTAAGAGCTCCTAAAATAAAACATTCCCTTCAAAACTGAGCACTTTATGTATTACTAGCATGGGAAAAAAAATTCATACGATTTATAAAATGTATTATGATTCAGACCAAAAGAGAATATTTGTCCATTTCCTCATAGATATTCTTAAAATATGTTCTAGTATGAATATGATGACATAAAACTTGTTCAGGTGTCAGTATCAGCCTTTAAGGCACAGAATGAAAGGACCATTTACTGAGACTCCTCTAGTCATTCATTTTTTTTACATAAAGTAATTCTAGGTCATCAGTCATGTGCCTGGCACTGTGCTGAGATTTGGGGTATGAAAATTAGAGGACACAATTATTGCCCTCTAGTGTGCCAATAGGCAAAACATATAAGCATAGAATACACTCATTGCTAAAATAGATGCAAATGCAAAGGACTAAAGACTTTCACAGAGAAGGTATTAACTGAGTTGGCATTGAAAAAATACTATGACTTTTTGCCACATAAATAAGTCAATAGAGAAAAAACATACATATACCCAGAGGAAGAGACCATCTAGTGGCCAATAGTAATACAGTAATAGTTAGAAGAAGCAAGAACTTTAGGATCCCATTTTTTTAAGTTTTTTTTTTTTTTTTTTTTGACAAGGTCTTTCTCTGTTGCTCAGGCTGGAATACAGTGGCATGAGTATAGCTCACTGCAACCTCCAATTCCTGGGCTCAAGCGATCCTCCTGCCTCAGCCCCCCAAGTAGCTGGAACTACAGGCGCCACTGTGCCTGGATAATTTTTCTATTTTTTAGCAGAGACAGAGTCTTGCTCTTGCTCAGGCTGGTCTTGAACTCTTGACATCAAGTTATCCTCCCTCCTTGGCCTATCAGAGTGCAAGTATTACAGGTGTAAGCCACCACGCCTTGCTGGAACCACATTTTAAGGTTCAAACATAACTGCACAACTTACTAAGTGAAGACTTAGTAAAGTATGTAAACTCTCTATGCCTCACTTTCTTTATTTGTAAAATATTAACTACATCATAGAGTTATGAGGACAGCATGAGTCAATACACATGAAATGCTTAGAATAATGCCTGTTTAAGTGTTTGTTAAATAAAAATAAATAAAATTTGGAAACTTCAAGTATTCTAACATATAAAATTTAAATGAAGAAATGGAGAAACAAGGTGAACAGATCATAATCATTTTACATTTTCTTACAAAGATAAATAGAAAAGTTATTTTCAGTACAGAAGCGATGTTGTAGATTAAAGATGGTTCAAATCCTTTGGCATTCCTTCCCATTTCAGAAAGGAAGTACACTAATTCCACTTTTCTTGAATCTAGGCTGGGCTTAATGACAACTTTGATGAGAGAACTGTATTCAGAATTTATGTATCAGTTTCTGGGCACAGGCATCAAAAGATTGTTGGTATCTACTTCCAATCCCTTGGAACACTCACTCTGGGATCCCTGAGCCTCTCTGAAAAAAGCCTAACTATGCTGAAAATGCCACTCATAGATGCTCTGGTTGGTTATGCCAGCTAAGCCCAGTCTTTCATGTTCTCCACTCAGGTACAAGGTATGTAAGTGAAGAAGGCTTAGAGTCTCTAGACCAGAATATCTGCCCCTGAACAGACCCACAGTGAACTCCATAAACATTGGATGAAAAAGAAGAATTACTTATCTCTGCCCTGCCTAAATTCTGGACCAATAAAATCTTAAGATATCATAAAAATAGTTGTTGTTTTAACACACTAAGCTTCTGTTATTCACCAATAAATAACCTAACTAGAACAAGTGGCAAGATCATATTTTTATATTACAGGTATCCCATTGGCCTATGTGATAATTACAGGGTTTAAGCTTGGATGCTGTAGGGTGACAAGGAAGCTTCAGAAAAATCCAAATGAGAGATTATAAGAAAAGCATGAACTAAATCAGTGTTATTATATATGAAGAGGAAAATATATTAAATTTAAAAATAAGGTTTTTCTTTTTTTGCATTTTGCTTTCTGTCTCTACAGTCTTTTCCTATTGAATGGATGCAATTTAGGAAAAGTGAATGGAGTGGCTGAAATGAAATTGAAGACAGTAGTCTAGAAAGCCAAAGTCCAATCATTGTGCTCTTAGAAATTCTTGAAAAGAATCATCATTCTGGTAATTTTTGTTTGTTGAAATATATATATATATATATATATATATATATATATATCTCAAAGATTTTGGCAGATTCACATTCTAATGTTTGCACCATAAACCACTGAGTGGAGAAAGATGAAAAATGATTTAAGACATCGTGGTGGCAAAAGTCTCCTAAGTGAGAGGAAAAAGAATAAAGAAAAGAGAGTACTACAGGGGAATAAGGGTACCTTTGGAGTATCCCCAGCGAGCTCAACAATACGCCCATTACTAAGATTAAACTCTGAAATGGGAAATGTTCTATAACATTTTTTTAAACTATTTTTGGCCAAGACCAAGAGTTAGAGTTCACTCAACATTTCAACCTAATATAAAAAGCACATACATACAAAACTGAAATGGTCGTTTCACAAAACATTCCCTTGGTCTTACGATGTCTTGCCCACACTACTCCACAGAAGTGACTCTAACTGAGGTCACCAGTATATTACTCACTGCCAAAAACAATGAGTGGCTTTTTTTTCATTCATTTTTCAGTACTCTATAGCATATGCCACTATTAATTCCTCTACTTGAAAATTTCTTCTTTTGGTTTTCATGAAAGTAGCATTTTTACCCCCTTTCATATAGCAGCATGCTACTTAATCTCCTTTATAGAATCCACTTTCTGTGCATGCTTCTAAAATGTTGGAAGAACCCTGTACTTCTTTGACAGGCTTAATGTAGCATCAATGATTACCTATATGTTGATGACGGTTCTCAGGTATACATATCTAGGTCAGATCTTTTGTATGATCTTTAAACCAATTCATTTAACTATTATGTTATATCAATACTTGGAATTCACTGAAGCATTTCAAATAGAAAATGTCACAACTAACACATTATTATTCTTTAAAACTTGTTTGCCCTCCTTCTAGTCCATTCACCTATTTTGGTGATTGAAAACATGATTCATGCATTTGCCCAAGTAAGCTTTTTGGAAGATTACTGCTTTTCCCTTACCAAAAGTAGCCTCTGTGTCTTGTTAATTGGCCAGTCTCCCAAATTTCATGTAGGGCACTAGTAATACTGCCACTGTAATCCTAACATTGTTTGGGAAATTCTCCTAGGAGAGGTTACAGTTGTACAGTGGAATTTGTAAGGACACATGTTGATACCTTCCAGATAATCAATACCTAAAAAACATCTTCTGGTGAAAGTAATTTTGAAAGAGAGTTTATATTAAACTAAATGTGAAATAGTCTACATTAATGTGTATCTATATGAAATAAAAAAGTTTATACTTTTTTGAGACAGGAAAAGAAAAAATCTCTCTGAACTTATTGGAGAATTGCAAGAATATTTGTATTGAATAAAAATCTGAGCTTATAATAAATGATGTTTATTTATTATAAACATACAAACAAAATACTTTAAAAAAAAGAACCTCAACTTTCTTTGAAACTGAATCTAGGCTTCCAAATCAGACATAAATAAAGTATAAAAAAATTAAGCCTTATTAAGGAAAGATACAGTTATCACAGGATTTGTCTTTATTCTTTAAAGTTGCTTTTAAAGTTATCTTCTATTGTATTGTTTGAAGTTTAATTTTCACTGTTTTTTTTAAAGGTTATATAATGCTTTGGGTATAAAGTTACATGCATTCTAATACCTATTACCCTGGGACACATTCACTGCCATCTGGTGTCAGTGTATTCAAATTGCAATGGCAGCTCCTTAAACTAACACATTTTACCTCCTAAGAGTTGAAATTGCAAAACTAAATATACAAAGAGACAAGTTTGACATTAAACATTCTACCACACTCAAAAGTATTATGAATTTAAGCAAAGATAGACAATTAAATTATTTTCTTGCAGTGTTTTACAATGAGTCACCAGCACAGTGAAGTAACATTTATGTTATTGAAAGGCAATGGCACAGTAAATCCTACTTCATTGCCAATAAACTGAAGATCAAAACAATCAACCAAGCTCCACTGGTAATAAATTGAAAGTCAGTGGAGCACAAAATGTATTACTGTTAGAATTAATTTTGGCACAAAATGGGTTGTTGAGTTTTCCCCTTTTCTTAAGGCAAATCAACCCCAAGCAAATAGTTAATAAACTGTTGAAAGGTAAATTCAATCTGCTCATGGTATTCTGATGGAAATCCAACTTTATGTTTGATTTTTGAACACAATATAATCATTTTGATTCCATTTTGCATGTATTTTAGAGAAATTTTTACCATAGTTTCATGATTAAATTGCATCTTACAAAGTCTATTGGATCGCATACAGAATTTTTTCACATATTTACCACAAAATTTTTAGCGACCAGCAGTCAGTCAAACTGAGGATTATAGTAAGCTAGATTGATATTTTATAGGCTTCTGTGACTTAAAACTTACTAACAAAATTAGAGTATGCCAGGGGAAGTTGTTTGGATACTGCAAGAGTTTATATCCATACAGTATGGTGCCAAATGAAGAAAGCAAACTGCTTTATGGGCACTCTGGAAATGGGGTAATACGAGAGTTAAGTCCAGACACTATGGGGAACTAATGATTCTGTATAAAAAGTGAAGAGATGAAGCAAGTTCATGGACCCACTGCTACAGGTTATCACCAGATTTGTTAATTGTTTCTATTCTCTTTTCTTCTGCTCATTTTAGACTAGCATTTGAGCAGTGGTATTGTAAGGATGCTACTTTGTTTATTTTTTATCACTGAAAAATACTGTAGCTGTTGATGAGGAGGGCTCTATCTATATTTATTTGGAAGTGATAATTTCCTCTAATATCTAAAATGGTAGGCATACTGTTATCTACTGTATTTTAAGTAAACAAAGCTATAGGAACAATATTTATCATTAAATATAATTTAGAAAGTTTGATATAGAGATTTATTTTATAATTTTCTTATTACACTGTCTGGTCATATCTCCTTTTCAAACACTTTTTGTGAGGGCAGAGATTTCCAAGTACATAACTCAGTTCCTCATTGAACCCAATGAGCGTTCCGTAGGTCCCAAGTTCCGTAGGTCCATAAAAATCACATAAGACTGATGCCATGTCTTAAGGTTCATAAATGTGCTATGAGGGTCATAAATTTTCTTTGTATACCTCACTAAACCCAATGGAAGAAACCATGAGTCTGTCAGAAATCGTTGCATGACATTACATAAGCTGGGCTAGCCTCTCCAATTTACTA
This sequence comes from Varecia variegata, assembly GCA_028533085.1. Classification (NCBI taxonomy): domain Eukaryota; kingdom Metazoa; phylum Chordata; class Mammalia; order Primates; family Lemuridae; genus Varecia; species Varecia variegata. Next base: position 24,025,384 of record CM052445.1, on the reverse strand, counting down.
GCAGTAGTAGAAAAAGCTTTCAGCAATCAGTGAGAGCATGTTTAATTTTTGTTTATCACTTTGGGAAATTAAAAATGTCATTCAAAAATTTATAAAAATTATAATTAGTAATTACTACAGAAATGCACCTATTTCCAGAGTTAGAAAAAATTTTTCATTCAATACCTTCATTCAGAATGATGTAACTAACTTGTTCAAGACCATCTGGTGGCAGATTCAGAATTTTGCATCAAATTTTATAATTCACATAAAGATTTCTTTTAGTTGCAAAACACCTTTAATGCAGTGACCTTCCTTCTGAGCATATTTAAGCATTTAGTAGTAGTTGGTTTTTCATAATAAAGATTCATAACAGATATACTTTGCTTCAAATTCATTTTTTCCCATAGCCTAAGCTGAATATATTTTCTTTGAATCTTTACAAAGCACATTGGAGATTACTATATTATGTAAAACCATTTTGAAATCATCTATAATTTTATTTATTTGAATTTTTTAATTTTATGGATAGTTAAATCTGCTCCTTGATCCATATAGGAGTTTACTTTTATAGTTACATTAAAAGATAGTTCAGTTACAAAAACATTATTTTTGTTAGAGGTGGAATACAAAGCTTATTCACTGATAATGGTACCACAATCAGTGGTATATACTCCTTACAAGGAATAATCTATAAAGAAAATAATATTCCTAATTTTCCTCAGAAACTGAATATTATAGTCAGATAGAGTATTAAACTTAAGAATCTACACTTACAGGGTAGGAGTCATTCATCAGGGGCTTTATTGATTTGGCAAAGTGATCAACAGTTGCCAGGGGCAAGGGTAAGGAAAGATGGTTGACAAAATAGGGGCTTGAACAGCCTTTGTCAAGTGATAAAAATATTCTATAGTTTGATTGTGATGATGGTTACATCACTGTGTAGATTTGAATTGAACATATATTGTATATTTAAGAAAGGTAAAGTATACTGAATATAAATCATACCTCTCTATATCATACACTTAAAAATGGTGAAGCTTTTGGTATGCTAATTAACCTCAATAAACCTAACTCAAAGAATTAGAATGAAGGAAGAAGGAGGATAAGGAGAAGTAGGAGGAGGAAGAGGAAGAAAATGAGTAGAAAGGGAAGAAGAGAAAAAGAAAACTGATAAGTAGTGAAGATAGGAAAGTAAGAACCAACATATGGATAATAGGTGCTTTGAAGAAGGAAACGAAAGCAAAAAATAGAATTAAGGCTAAAACTTATAAATCAGAAGGCCTGTCAGAAGAGAATTGAAACTACATAATGAAAGATCACAACATGTACCTGAAAAATACTGAACCAGAACAACCATTACCAGGAAATATGCTTGTAAAACTACTGGATGTTAAAGAGATATTTTATAAAATCATTTGTACATCTAAGAAAAATAGCATATAACTATAGTGCAAGAATAATTTCATCAGACTTTATGAAAAAAATTAAGACCTCAAGTAATTTAATTAATATATTTAAGTTACTCAAGGGATAAAAAATATGAAACAATGATTTTATGTCTAGCAAAAATGACTTACATTATTAAGGGCAAAGACAAACTGCTATTAATGTGTGAGGTCTCAGGGAATATTGCTCCTATAAGCTTCTCTTAAGTCTTTACTAGTGTGTGATTTTTAGATAATATGACTACATCATGAGCATTAAAAATTATAGTTATTTGTAGAACTAAGACTAAATAAGAGATAAAAAGGACACAGTATAGTATGTAATGGCTATATGTTCTGAAAATGTAGATACAGTACAACTATGAATACATGAGTGGAGAATACACAGTACATATATAAAAAATATTTTAACTCTTCTCAGTAATTCTATTGGGGGAGTTATATTACATTTTATTATTCTAAGACAACAGTGTGTGTAATGTGAGAGAAAACAAATTAGTAATGGGAGATTCTACTTATATTATCCCTTCTGTCCTTGAGAGACAGAATTCTTAGTTTGGAATAATGGAGAAATAGATGAAATACTAAAGTGGTTGTTTTAGTTAGTTCTGGCTGTTGTTAATAGTTTACTACAGAGAAGGTGGCTTGAACAATGGAAATTTACTTCTTATGGTTCTGGAGACTGGGAAGTCCAAGATCAAGGTGTAGGTAGATCCACCGTCTGTCGAGGGTATTCTTCCTGGTTTGCAGATGGCTATCCTCTTCCTGTGTCTTCACAAGGCAGAAAGCAGTGAGAGAACACGCTAGTCTTTTTCTCTTCTAATAAGGACACTAATTCCATCCATGAGGGCTCCACACTCATGACCTGATTACCTCTCAAAGGCCCATCTCCAAATACTATCATACTGGGGATCAAGCTATAACTTATAAATTTTGGAAGGACACAAACATTCAGTTCATAGCCATGGTTAAAAAAATCTATAGTCCTAACTGTGAATGGGAAGTTACCAAATGAACTTATAAGGTATTTTAACATATACAAAAATATGTGTAGATACATGAAACAATAGTGTATTAGTATCTCTACATATTTATATCTCTCCATATTATTTTACCATATATGATATATGTTATACATATCAAACTTTCTTTAATGATACAAGGAACAATGGCTATAGAGGTAATTAGATTGTGGTCTTGAAACATCAATTTCAACAAAAAACTCCAGAATTCTTAGAAAATTGCTGACTCTAACTGTAGCTGGAAATGTACAATTTGAACCTGGACCATCATGCCTTCATAAGAAATAGTCAAAGTTATCAAGACTATCATGTTATGTCAAAAGAACTGGAAAGCCAATATGATGAATCTTGAATTGGTCAAAGATGAGACCATCTAAGCTTCAGAAAGTATGCTAATTGCAATCGGTTAAAACTAATAAAATATGTTTAAATTAATGAACTTATAATTATATTTTTAAAACTTTGGAGGGTCTTAGGGAAACAATTCATTATCTTAATAACTGGTAAATAAAAATATAGTGTTAAACATGTATCCTTCCTTTCCTGTATGGATTATACCCCAATATTAAGTACTTCCTGTTGCAAAACACATCACCTATCTGACTGTCAAAGAGATCAAACCTAAACTTAGGACTCAGTTGCCAATTTTCAGGAAATATAGATTCAGTAGAACATACTGAACCAAGTGAATACTGTGCAATCAATCAGTAAGACCCAGGTTGTGGGACACTGCAGGACAAAGAGCCTAGGTTCTTCAGCAGATAAACTATTGTGAAAGAGTGGGATGAAGGAAGAATCTCTAAATTAATAGGCTCAAAAGACTTCTCATATTTTATGGGCAAAATTAAGTTATAGTGTTTAGAGTTACACAGTTGACATCTAAAATATAAAATACAGAGACATATTTACTGTAAAAATTAAGACCAGTGGCTACTCTTTTATAAAGAGATAGGATTGTAATTCGGATGGGACATTCAGAAAGGGTTCTGGAATTGACTAGCAAATTCTTATCTCCTTATCTGGTTATGGGGATATTTGCCTTATAGAATTCAAAACCCTTTACATTTGTTTTCTTTGACTCACTGTGTTTATGTATTATTTTTCAATAGAATAGCTCAAAATATATGAGATATTTCCATTATATAATGAATAAAGCCAGACACAAAAAGAAAAAAAGAACCCATAATGAATTAACTCATAAAAACAATTACAGTCTTCCAGTATTTTGGTAAACCAATTATGCCATTCTGGTTCCCTATGAAATATAGTTCATAAGATCAAGTGCTGAGATGTATGCTACAGACCATATCCTGGTATTATATCTACATTGAAAGGAATCTGCTTGAGTAGGATTGCCAGATATTACACCAAAGTGTCACACTGAAACTAATGACAAACCAAAAAAAAATTTAAAAAATGAAAATCATAATTTCCAATTTTTCTTCACCTACTTGGAAATAAATATTTATCTTTTTTAAACAGTAACAGAACACCTATTTTATTTTTAGGCTGATTAATCCTCTTTTTGTGAATCCTAAAAGAGAATTAGAGTATCCTTTCCTTCCTTTTCCATCAATGATCTAATATTCATTGAATTTTACCTTGGCCAACAAACAAATTAGAAAAGTGTCCAACCTAAAGAGCAAAGTAAAAGTCAAAGAGATAAAAAATTGGAATATGCCTAACAAATTCTAACCTCTGTTGAGAGCTCATAATGAAAACCAATTTTAGCTATAAGTTCTTTTAAACAGAAGCTCCAGCAAATGTAATTGCATGCCAAAACTTCTTTAAATTTATTTTTTCTTTAAATATAACGTGTTCTGCTACAAACTATACAAGCATAATGATGAGCTTAAAATGAAAGTACTGTTTTACAATGATATGTACCTATAATAATATTCAGTATAAAATCTGTAAAATATTCAACACTGTGATTTGTTTGGATAATGGTAAGCACTCTTACAGCAATAAAATATAGGTCTATGACAGTGAACAATTCTAGTTATTCACTTTCTAAATTTACAGATAAGGAAAACATTTCTTGCCCTAAGAAATTTTGCTAGTATTATGTGAGGGTGAGGAGACTTGCTTCAGAATAGAAATTGCCTTATATTCTTACATTATTTTCACCTGTGCAATATATCAAATAGGCATATTATTAAATTCATAAAAAATTTGAAGTAAATATCACAATAGACTGAATTATGCAGAATGAATTATAAAACAATTTAAATTACAAAACCAAAATGTGTATTCCTCACCCCAAACTATTTTTATTCTAAACTAGTAACTCATTTATAGCCAGTTATAAGGAGAAAAAAAGAGCTGTCAGTGTTTTGTAGCTGCCATTTCCTTAAGGGATTAAATTTAGTGCAAAGAAGCTGGTTTGCTAAAATTTCTAATTTAAACACTTGAACAACCATATAGTTGTTAGCACAACTTTGCCTTTTACCATTTCCATCTGCAATGTTAATCACAATTCTGGGACCCTTATCAGTTAAATATGCCAAGTTCTATCAGTTTGTGAAGTAATTGAGGATGGCAGCAAGAAGATTTTCTCAGAAAGAAGATGAATTGGAATTTTCTAAAACCTTATCAAATTTATCATGTATCTCAGCTGAAATATCCCTTGTATGCAGAAAAAGAAGGCATATATGATATTTAGATTTCAAGAGATAGCATAAAAAACACTGTTCTAATATATTCACCCATGATCAAATCAATCAGTAGCAACTATGGATTATGCTCTCTTTGTAGGAAATATAAGAGTAAATCCTCATTTTTGACATTTTTGTGTTATCTAAGTATCACAGTGCTTTTATATATTTTCAAAGAAGGGAAAATCCTTAGTTTAACTTTATATCTATATATAGACATTGTTAAACATGTGCTAATACTGTATACATCTCTTCATTGTATTGTATCTTCTGATTTCATCATTCCTTGTTAAAATTTTATTACCAATTTATGATGAAAGTTCATGATTAAAGTCCCGTGGTCCAGCATTCTGATCTAGTGTTCAAAGATACCATATACCATGTCTAAGATCCATTTGAAAAATTTTTAAAAACATTGCAGTGAGAATTGTGGAAGTAGATTTTCTCAGGTGGTGCACATATCCAAACTATCAGTCCCATGAATGGGAGCAGCAGGAAGTACTATAAATTAGTTGGGAAAATGATGAATTAAAGAAAAGTTTCAATCTATAAATATTTTCATACATTATCATTTCTACCAAGGTCAAAGATTCATGCAACCTTCAACTGTTAAAAACACCAGTGTTGTTGTAGATTTTGGAAAACAGTTTTGTGTTTTGGAAAAACCTTAGTTTAGCAAACAAAGAAAACAATAAGCTAAAAAATTTATATCTAAATGCCCTGAAGTCTTGCTATAACATGACCTACTACAGGATGATTTTTCTGTCTGAGGTAATTCTATCTCAGACTTCCTCCATGAGGATTCATTAGAGTAAGCAGCAAAAGAATCTAGTTGTAACATGTTTTAACCTATAATAGACTAATGTACTGTTGACCATATTTATACACTCCAGTGTCCTTTTTTAAAAAGAAAATATAAGATCAGGGGAAATTTTAAAATTTCAGACAAAAGAACTATTTATATGATCATCATATAAGATTTATTTTTTCACTTATTTATTCCTTATCCAACTAGTCACAAGATGTGTTTTAGTTGCTAAACACAGTTTGCAAAATGTAAAAAAATTCTAATGAAGATTTTTAATAAAGCCATCTTTATTAACAAAGTGAAATAGAAAATGAAAAAATGATCCATATTTTATGAGTCTAGACCTGATTTTCTCAATTATGCTTAAATTTTAAAATGAATGACTTATGTTCTTCTGGGTAGATGCCCAATAATGGGATTGCTGGATCAAATGGAAGGTCTACTTGAATCTGTTTAAGGAATCTCCATATTGCTTTCCATAAGGGCTGTACTAATTTACAGTCCCACCAGCAGTGTAAGAGAGTTCCTGTCTCTCCGCATCCACGCCAACATGTATTGATTTGGGACTTTTTGATATACCATGGAGTATTACTCAGCTATAAGAAATAATGCTGA
>CM052445.1:23994196-24018355 GCA_028533085.1 Varecia variegata | reverse complement strand
AGGCTCGGACTCGGGGGATTGGGAGGGACATGGGCAATATATCTATGCAGAACTTTTGTACCCCCATAATAAGCTGAAATAAAAAAAAAATTAAAAAATAAAAATAAAAAAAAAAATAAAATGAATGAGATAAATTCATCCTGTGTAATGTGGACCATTATCCCAGCAATATTTAGAATTATCAAAAATTGTTTATTTAAAATCTTAATATTGAAAATAGTACATACTACCTGAGATAGTTGTCACCATCACATAGGGTCAGGCTTTTTATATGTGAAGCAAGAAAAATAGGTAAATATCTGTTTACATTGCCAGATAACAAAAAGACAAATACACAGGTAGATTGTATAGATGGTCTGCCTAAACCTACAAAAAAATCTTTTCACAGGACAAAAATGTTCTTTTTCCATTCTTTTTCTATGAAGTAATGTCAGAGATTGTTAATTCTTTCCTGATGGGAAGTTCATAGATTCATCACAATCCTGCCCAGGCGTGCCCATCTGTCTTTTACTACACTGTCCTTAATTGTGTAACTAGTTCAAGTCCTCGCCGTATTAGAAAGTGTGTGATTACATTCAAATTTCTGACTCCATGAAAGAAGTCACTATTTTGCACCCGTTCCCTAAATTTTATATATTTTTTTCATTCTTCTGCAACAATTAAGTAAAATCTTATTGATTTCATTTATTTGTAAGAGATTTTGTGGCTCCGTCAGAGAGAAAGTGTCATATTGTGATTTATACTATTATGCTTTCAGGATGAAATGCGCAAATTGGTACATATTTTTCATGTATTTCATACCTGAGACACTACCAGATGGTACTGTGCTACTCTCAGGTTAATCATTATGTGAAAGACCTGGGCTCACAGCCAGACCCAACACACCATTGACAGAGAAAACAATGTAATGCTGAACCGTACGTAAAAATCACAAGTGGCACTTTTGTACTTTAAACAGACATCTGCTTTCACATGTCATGTTTATCTGATATACACGTAGATGTTATGTATACTCATATATAGATCTGCCTATGTAGATATCAGCTATTCCTATTTCTCATACACATGTATATACATTAGAATACAAAACTTTTTGGCATTTTTCTTAGCTTTCCTTGTATTTTTTTCCCTAAGTCTTCCCTGATGTTTCTTGAAGGTGATGTTGTTATATTTACCTTGGAAAAATCCCAGCTTAACAAAGTCATCAACTAGACACACTGAAGTAGTGAACACCCTGCTTTCTGACTGGATTCTTCTTCTTTCTCCTTTTTTTTTTCCTTTTCCTTTTTTTATTTTATTTTAATAGATGTAGGGGTATAAGCTGAATTCTATTGCATGTATATATTGTATAGAGGTAGAGTATGGGCTTTTGGTGTACCCACCACCTGAGTGGTGTGCACCATACCCCACAGGTAATTTTACATGCTTATTGCTTCCCAGCCTCCCCCCTTGCTAGTCTCCAACGTCCATTACGCCACTCTGTGCGCCCTTGCGTAGCCATGGGGATTCTTTTATTTGCTTTGGGAACAACTTATACAGATACAATTTCCAATTTGAAATTGTTTTAAAGAGTACAAATGTTTGTATTTCAAAAAGCAAAGAGAAAACCTAGTTTTCCTCTCTTTGTTTTTGTTTTTTTGGCAATATCCTCAAAAGCATCTCTAATTCTTTTTACTTGAATGTGTAATCAGTCTGATTTTTATAATTGTCATCCAAATCTCAAGACCTATAGGTTTCAGGGATTTTGCTCTTCTTGCTCTTCTTCTTGCTCTTCTTCCACCTCTTCATCTTTGTCTTGAGAGTCCCCTGCTAAATTGGGGTTCTAGTAATGGAGTTGCTAGCAACTCTGTCCTAATGGGAAATAAAAAGGAGCTGGATGTGGGTATTTATAGTGTGCCTTTCATGGGATGCATCTTTTTACCTAGTGGAAGGCCTAAGGCCTAGCTGTCTGACCCACGGTGGCCCTTCACATGGGAAACATGTTTGTACTGGCAGATTCACCGTGGCTCTTACCTGAATCGGGTCTGGTTCATATCTGCCTGACCATCACTCTGGTGCTGGGAGCCCCAACCTGTGTTCCCCCTACCCTACATTCTGAGGCAGCCCCTGGTTCAGCAAATGCAAGGTGCAAATTGAATACATCATCACAGTAGGAAATAAGTTCAATGATGTTTACTTACATATCTTGAGCAAGGAGGGCATAGTGAGTCGGGAGGGAAGCCCTCCATTTTTGGGTCACGTGAGGCAGGAATGAAGGGTCAGGAAGAGAGAGAGAAAGCACTTGGAAACTAGCAGTATGTACAAGGGGATAGGGTGTGAATCACTTTAAATTCATGAGCAAAGGCCTGAATAGTTCATTTAAAGGAAGCAATGGGACAACAGAGGAGCCTCATCTGTTAGGCAGGAGAGATGCTGCTAAGTTCTTAACTCTGGCCACTAGCTTGAGCCATTTGGGTGTGGTGTACAACTGGAAATGTGCCAGCATGCCTGAGCCCTGCTTGTGGTATGAGAAAGCTAAACTTGTTTTCAAAATGGATGCTGAAGCAACACAAAATTATGACAATTCACTATAATCTTCTAGTCTCTCTTGAATTTTTGATCATCAATAATACAACTATGAGAACACTGTTATTGTTTTAGATAACTGCTAGGAATATTTTATAGCTCATAGAAGAGCTATAAAATTAACAAACTACAAATTTAACAAAAATGAAAGCATCATAAAAGAATTTTAGTTTCATTTTGACTGGCTCATTATGTAAAGTTCCTTTACTTTGGAAAGTATTACACAAATGATTTTGTTAACCTGGTAGAATTTAAACCTCTCAAGTATACATATTTTTAATTATCCTCTTCAGTTTCATAACCAGATCAAATTAGAAAAAAATGTATGATTAGATTTTATAGAGGGCACAAAAATAATTAGCAGTAATAAGGACTTAATATTTACATGGTAATGTAAGTATAAGTTAACAAGGTGATTAATCTTTAGGTAAGCACAATCCATTCCAAAGACGGTAAGCTTATAAGGACTGATTGCAAGAGCAAATGAGCTAGGCTTGTGTCTCAGAATCTCTGCTTTTATTAGTGTTAGCTTTTGGTAGTTTCAGTAGTAAACAGGTGATAGAGTGAACCAGCAAAGTAAAATGCTACTGAGATCAAACATGATGAACTCAAACAAATTATTTATAATACATTAGAGATATGGTCCTTCTGTATCCTCAGGAATATGGGTTTGGGTAAAATGGAGGGAATAAAAACAGTTACAGAAATAAGACCCAGTCCTTCTTTCAAGGTATTCATGGTCTAACACGGGTAGGGGAAAGAAACATACAAGTAAATAATTATTACAATAGCCTGAAATAATCCTACAACAGAAAATAAACAAGGGTAGTGTGAAATCCCATACGTCATAGAAGGACTTTTTGGAGAAAGTGGAGCCTGAGCTGGGTCTTAAGAAGTAGGAGTAAATTACACATAACAGGCACAGTTGTGGATGAGCAACAGGGCCTGTAACTAGTGCATTTCCGTTGGAGAAGTTACACATACAGAAACAGAAAAGAGAAGATAGATTTAGTGAACTCAAGTAGTTCCCTAAGGTTCTAGTTTGTATAATCAGCCATAGTGCCAGGAACTGTTTGCTTTCATGTCTTGCCCCTCACTAGGTTCAGTTTAATATATTTAACTGAAAATAGAAATGCAACTTCATTACTAAAGTTTCTAACTGAGCAGTAGTTAATTCCTTTAAAAGATCTAAATTAACATTTCCTTTATATAGAAAGGAAATGACATTAAAAGAGGATCAGTGTCTTTCCCAACTTTTAAAAATAAGTGAAAAGGAAGACATACCCTTTTCAGCTTCTTAATATATGGATATATAAAAATCAAGCAATGATAATGCTCATAGTGGTAGAAAAGAAATGCACACTAAAGTAACAGTTACATATTTTAGGAATAGTTTCTCTGAAAATTATAGTATTTTTACACATCTACTGGAATTTGTGGTAAATTGTTTTCCCATCAGTTTATAGCAACTGGCTAAAAAAAGAAAATTTCAGAATGACTCATAGTTATGAGAAAGAGAGCTATCTTGTAATGGTATCATTATTATAGAATTGTGGGGATGCAACAGAAAAATGATCTTGCATTCATTTTGTGTGGAGATAGTGAATAAAATTCATATTAAATTTTAAGGTGTTAATGTATATAGAAAAATGAACAAATACATCCCTAATGGAAAATAACAGAAATGTAAGTGCTACTAGGGAATATATTCAGCTAATATCACTGAAGAAAGGTACTTATAAATGTAGGTAGCTTACACAAAATATGTATTATCAAACTTGATCTCTTGTAGATATATTCAAGTTTTTCTTCATATATTGAGTTTGATGCCAGAGTTACTTATAACTAAGATTTTGAATATGGTATATTTTACATAAATTCAATAAGTAATCTAATTTTTCTGTTCATGAGTTGTGCATTATATAAGGAAGGCAACTATTCATTTGTATTTACAAAAAAAAAAAACTTTTTGTGAAATTTAAAAGACAAACCAGAAATATACATCTCTAATCACCTCAGCACAGAAATGAAAAAATTATGGAACTCATGTTCTAATTCAATCACAAATTTCTATATTATTTTCTACTTTGATCTGATATTTATCAAAAATCCCATACTCTGGGATCAAATATTTATTTTAGAATACCTGATGTATATAGCACTTTACAAAGCAATATCACAAAAGTCAAACTCTATGCTCAAAGAAATTTACATATAATCAATGCAAAGAGAGCATTCATCTCTAACAGACATGGTTTTCTGCAGTTAATAAGTTTCAACTTTTGAAAAATAAATGAAAGACTTAAAAATTAGAAATATTTGAAGGAGAATAAAAGGAAATCAAACAGTTATTATAAACACCTAGAACAACAATTACACTGAGATGAATAAGAGGTATTAAATTTAATATTTTAAAAATATGATGAAAAGACATGAAAAAAGGTCTGAAAATTTTAGTTAACTATGAATAGCATAATGAGAATTCAAAAAACACTAAAAATGCCATATAGGCACATTAACTTTATTGCAGTGAAGCAAATTATGTACTTGAGATTTTGAAAGGAGAGAATTATATGATTGTACCATGGTCAGATCTCAAATGAAGCAACATGTTCACTTCTAGGCAATGGATTTTGAGAATGAATATCAATACTATAAAAGTATTAAAAACGAATTCCTAATTAATTTGAATGATCTGCTTTTCACTTTAATAGATTCATTTGACTGGTTACAAAGATATATAAAACAGAATACTTATCCTTAAAGAACTTTCAGTATGTGGGATGACAACTGCATAGACAAATCCTAAGCATGTGAGAAATGACATAAAGGATAGATACCAAAGGTGTATGTAGTTGCCATGGGAAAACATACTGCACACAGAGTAACCAACAGTGTTACTATTACTGGACTCATAATGCTGGTAGCATTTTGGGGAGCAGAAAATGGGAACACCTCATATCCTACTCAAAGGAATAACTTTCATAGATAATTACATAGGTTTTTCAAGTATACTGCATTATCCCTCTCAATCTAAAACCATTTTTTCCATCAAAATGAAAACTTATTTATTAAAAAAAAATCAAGCATTGTTAGAAGTATGGTCCTATAAATGCAAGCTTTGTCCCCAGTTTGGAAATGTTTTTTCACAATAATTTTATTGAGCCAAGTAATTTATAATTTTGTGGGATCTTTTTATTTTGAACCGTATCACCCAACAATAGCATTTTTAAAATCCTATTTTTCACATCTTGTCATGAAAAATATTGCCTCTCTAGAGTATTTCATAAAAATTTAATTGACTATAACTACATACAGAGTATAAATGTATTTTTAAAAAAGGAAATGCAAAGAGATAAGTGATAAAAGGACTATTGAGGAATAGAGAGATATAGAATTGAGGCAAATCGGATGAAGTCCATAATTCTTTCTACTTAGCTGGGTGCCTGAGGCAGTTCATCCCCATTCCATTTACACATTACTATTTTCAAATCTTTTCCAACTGAGAGAATTGTGTATATTAAATTATGCAATGCTTAGTCAAAACTTGATATTTGTCTTCAAATATCTGTAGATGTTCATCTAAAAGGGGATGCAGACATTTTTATGATGGCATACAAAATTTATATGATGGTATATAGACTAACTAGGATGGAGATATATATTCCCAAATGGGAACAGATATCAGTTTTTTATAAGGTAGAACATAATAATGATTACAATTGTTATAATAAAAATTTCTCTTCTTTCTCAGAACCAATGAGCACCTTAATCACTGGAAGTGTTCAATCCCAAGTGGTATGCTTGTATTTCAGAATGATTTAGAAGATATTTCCAAATTTAGGGGAAAAGGCAAATAGACTCTAAAATAGATTCCCACACAGAATATCTATGATTTCTGAAATACTGGATATAAGAAATAAAGCAATGAACTTTTTTTTTAACCAGTTCCTCACTATTTTTAGAAATATATTTACAATGTTATGATGAAAGAGTAAAATTTTATTAACTCAGCCTGATCAGAATTTGTTTCAACTCAGTAAGGATGGTCTAAATATTATGTACAACAGATGAAGAAAGAGTTGATAAAGAAAATTAATGAACTCACAAACTGCAGGAGAATAGCCATATCATTTTAGGAACTTATTTCTCTCAATGGTGCTATCTTAGCTGTTAGTACCGTGGTCACAGAAAAAGCCCTTGACTCTATCCATTAACCAGTTAAGAGATCCTGAACAAGCTTCACAGTCCCTGTAGGGCTCAGTTCCTCTGTGTGGCTGAAAGGATTTAGTCAAGATGATCTCTAAGATTATTCCCAGCTCTATGTTTTTTTTTTTATTATTTCAACTACCCCATAGAACCACATCAAGAAGAGAATATCATTTATTGATTTTGTATAACATTACCGTAAATAATGAATTATGTTGAAAGCATGACTGGGAGTAAATTTTTCATATTATCAAAATAACTGAAAATACAATTTTAAGAATGGTGTTTTCAGTTTTATGTATATGCTTTAGTGGAGAAAAACACATTTCACAGTAAGAAGTTATAAGCAATACAGCCATTTTCATAGAAACATAGATATAAAGTTATATATTTTTTACATATTTTCCATCCAATCTCAGCTACACATGTAATTATTACCTGGTTGGAATTAAATCTTTTTGAGATAAATATTGTAGACTAATTCCTACTTCCAGAGTCTTAGATGCTTACAACGTACAAAAAGTTAAAAAATTTTCCTTTTATTTCATAACCTTGCTAAATTTTTATTGTTGTTTTTAAACAGATTTTTAGAAACAAAAATTATGTTAGAGATCATCTAGCCCAATTTTGGCATTTTTAAACCAGGACCAAAAATACTTCTTAGCCCTCCCATCAAGAGGGGATAGCTGGATCATTGCCCTTGATGTTCTGAAGCACCCAGTGGGAAGTCCTACTACTCTGAGATGGTTGCCATGCTGGAGAGGCCACTTGTGGGGATTCTGGTTGATGATTCCAGGTGAGGTTGGCCTTCCAACCATTCCCAATGAGGCATCATGTGACTGAAATGGTTTTGGACTTTGCATACCAGCCTATCTGTCAGCTGAATATCCTTGAGTGAGTTCTGTCAAAGCTACATGAAAGAGAAGAATCAACTATTTGGATACTGCTGCTGAATTATTGTCATAAAATTATGAGATGTAATAAATTGTTGTCTTAGGAAATTAAGTTTTGGGTAGGTTTTTTTTTAATGCATCAATTGATAAACAGAATTTAGTAACTGAAAGTGAGGTGCTACCATTATGAAATCTAAAGTACATAGGTTTTGTCTGGGGACAGGGCAGCAGGAAAAAGTATGACAAGCCCTAAACTGACTCATACAAAGGCATTGAAGGGAATTGGGGAAAAATAAATAAATAAATAATGCGTGGACCTGGCATGAAGTTTTGTAATACTGCCACCTGAAGTAACCTGGAAAATATGAAATGTACTTAATGAACTTGATAATCTAGCTAAGATGATTTCTGGGCAAAGTGTTAAAGATGCCACCTGGTTTCTTCCAGCTGTCTATAACAGGATGAGAGAAAAGAGAGATGAACTAAATAATCAACTATCCGATCATCTTCTAGTAGAATATGGAGCGAATGTAAAGGGTTTAAGACAATCTTTATAACCAGGGAGTCACTCCCAAAATAAGAAACGGCCTGAGGGTAAAGATCAAATATGGGACACTGCCAGTGGAGCACGGTCTCAATTAATCTAGGCTGTGGCTGTGAGATCCACTGTTATGACTTCAGAAGGATTGAATGCTGTATCTCATATATCCTCTGAGTTAACAAAAGGAAAAGAGGCTTCTGAGAGCATGTCATTTAGATGTTCTAGGATGGGTAATGGTGCTTTAGATTCTTTAGTGCATAGTCAAACAACAGCCTCACAGGGAAACCAAGATAAAGGAGGGCTTGTCTCAAAAAAGATTTATAGGTATGGTTTTTGTCAAATAGAATAAATTAGGAATTGACATGCAAGAGTTTCATGAAAGTTTTTTTTTTTTAATTATATTATCATAGACTTAAAGAGACAGAAAGAGTAAACAACAATTAAGGCAATTAGATACCCCAAAATCTATAGGCAGGAAGCAGTCTAAGAAAACTAGATTTTATGAAAAGTATTTCATGGAAAAGGCTACACTATATAGAAAAGGAAGTTTTCAGAGGGCAATAGAAAAGTCAAGAGTTATGTAGAATTATACACAGCGATCAGAACTGAGCCCCGACCAAGGAAATGCAAACATGTACCAGGATGTATTAAAGAATTGCTATACAGCAGTGATTGCTATGTGTTTCTCATTCTCCTTTATGGAATAGGAGTGTTTACTGTTGTTATCCTATGCTTTTCTTATCTTTGGACATGGTGGTGGTGAGGTGGTGGGGGTTGTCTGTTTAGTTCACAGGTCTTCAGACTAAGAGTAGCTTTATACCTGAGGAAAAGAATCCAAGGTACTTCTGTAATTAGACCTGATTTAAATGATGAGATGCTGGGCCTTGAATTTAAGCCTTATATATAATAACAGAATGATATTTTTGATATTTCTTGTATGATGGAGAAATGTCAATAATTTTGTGGCCAGGGCATGGACTGCAGTAGTTTTAAGCATGGCAACAAATCATTTGAAACTTCTTCTATGGGCATTCATGTGTATACCCCCTCCACTTGAATATTCATCTGCATAGAATAGAATATGGCAGAAACAATGCTAGGTTATAAAAGGTCACACAACTTTTACCTTGCTAACTGAAACAATTACTCTTGGCACTTTGACTGAATATGTAAGATTAAGTCTGACCACCTAGAGTCTGTCATAGTGAAGTAGGCATTTTGTTGACAGTCCAGCTGAACTCAGTCTTCCAGGCATATGCACCAAGTGACCAGATGTGTGAATATGCCATCTCCACTCTTCGGTCCATACCATGTAACTAACAGCTGAATTTCATCAAATGACCTCCATTGTGCCACATGAAACAGCAAAATTATTTAGCTGAGCTCTGATGGAAATCCTGACCCACAAAACTGGTGAGATATAGCAGAGTGATTGTAGGATTTTTACCACTAAGTTTTATAGTCATTTGTTCCACACCAATAAATAACTGGAATACCAACCTCTCTTTTAAAAGAAATCTTTAACAGATAAAGTTGTGAAAGGGAGAAATGATTTGCACAAATTCATGCAATTATATAGAAGGAGAGCTGGGATAAACATTCAGGACTTTTGTCTTCTTATTTCCACTATACTTTATTGTCCTGACAGGGTACATTTTTATATATAGTATTATGATGTTTAGATATCAAATAATTAATGTTATAGAAGTCAACAATGTTTTTCTTAGTCTTTTTTTGTTTCTTTCCTTTTATCTCATTATCTTCTACTATTAGTAATATTTTCAAACTGCACACATTTGAAGATAATAAACATAAGTGCATTCCAATTATTAGTGGATTTCAAAATTGAAATGAATTATTTCTGTGATGGAGATTTAAAGTGCTACCCATTTATCTGCCCTCATTCAGTCTCTTCCCTCGTGAAATAATTTTACACTGCTTTCCTCACTAGAGTAAATCCAGCCTCAGAATCAAGAAAGATTCTAGTAAGATAGAATTTAAAAACTCTAAAAAGGAAATCAGCATTTCTACACTGCGATAACTTTTTGCTAATTTCACTCTTCTGTTGTAGTCGTGTTCTCCTTTTTGGTTTTGCTTATTAGATAAAACCATTCTATATCAAGCGACTGAATCTCTCTCCTTTTGAATGTCATGCCTGGGTCCTGGTTTGGATTTCCTGTATATTTCCCCTATTCTTTCAGGATTTTAGTCCCACCATGCTCTTAGAGAGTCACTATTCTAAGTTGTCTTGAAAATTTTAGTCCTGAGGTCAGAATTAGTCTACTTTTCTCCAATTCCCATGAAACTCCTGCAATCCACTCTAGCATCTTTGCTTTGGTACTTAACTTATCTTCAAGTGACATAATACCTAACTCTTACGCTCTTGCTGGATTTCCCTGACACAGGTGTGATATCTACCGATCTGTCTGCCTGTCTTGGTCCATTACTGCACAGTATTCATGGCTGTATTCTCCAGATGAAATGCTTTGCCTGTCTAGCTAGATTTTCATCATTTGATTCTTGTTCAGTTTCCAAGAGCTGATTATATTTCAATGTTGGTTTTTAGTTTCCCACATCTATCCAACTTAAAGCCTTTCTGCTGCTTCCAAGTCCTACCTAGACTGATTAGAGAGTAACTGCAGTATGATAGCTAATAGAGAGGCAATTATGTCACTCTAATAAGAAAAATGCATTGTAAATCAGTGGTGCCAATAAAATTTTAATAGAAACTCACCTCTTTTATAATTTTTTTAAAAAATAATTTTGCTCTTTTTTCTTCCTAGTCTTTTATTAGAATAATAAGTGAAAGTCATAGATTAAAAACTGAGTTTCAATGTCTTTAATGTGTACATATTTTTAAAGCCTCACACTTTTGGTTCATTAGTATTTAAGTAAAAGGGGCAGTTTTTAGACTTACTTCTAAATAACAGTGGAAAATTTGTGACATATCTATTTTTCTCTCTAATGCAGTGAAATAAAACATATTGCCACTATGCATATGATGGTTTTCTTCTTGGGTAAAAAAATAAGAGTGTATGATTTTGAGCTAGATT
This sequence comes from Varecia variegata, assembly GCA_028533085.1. Classification (NCBI taxonomy): domain Eukaryota; kingdom Metazoa; phylum Chordata; class Mammalia; order Primates; family Lemuridae; genus Varecia; species Varecia variegata. Next base: position 24,007,094 of record CM052445.1, on the reverse strand, counting down.
CCTGATCAAGGACTTAACATCACTCTAAAAATACACATATCATCTATTGTAATCACTTATATAGTAAAAAAAAAAAAAGTCACATGTTTTAAAATTGTTCCTTATATTATATATGGACAATGTCCAATCAGGAGAAAGAGCTACACAGTAATTTAAATAAAGAAATTTTTATTTTAAAAATGACTAAGCTATGTCAGAATTTTAACTATAAAGATGAAAAGAGAGCTGTATAGCATACTCTAATGTTACAGTCCCCAATGCCCCAGCCACAGACTGGTACTGCTCCGTGGCCTATTAGGAGCCAGGCTGCACAGCAGGCTCAGCCTTCCCCAACCCCACCCTGGGAAAAATTGTCTCCCATGAAATTGGTCCCAACCAAGGACCGCTGCTTTGAAGTGTCGCTCTATCTTTTCCTAGGGTTAAGGAAAATTGCCTAAGGAAGGTCACACTTCAAAGAGCCTCCCTAATCTCCCTCCTCCCCCAGGGATAAAGTTCAGACCTAGTTGCGTAGTGAAGAAGTTCATTGGGTTTCCTTGGCCAAAGCTGGTCTACATTTTTCAAACAAGCAGGGAAAAACAAACAAAAACCCCTCTGGGCTGGAGCTGCATGATCACCAAAGAACTGTGTGCTCTGGATGCACGGATGAGCCAGTACCATACCAGATGTCCCCACCATGGCAAGCTCAGGGGAAGACAACTCCATGATGTCAGAGGCCTGGTACTTTTTCAGCTCTACCACTGACGGTGCTCTTGTACACATCACTCAGTAGCTATATATGAAAGGCTTAGCCCAGATAATTTCTGATATTAGGCTTTTTGGTCTTGACCATCACCAGATTTTGTACTCAAAATACACAGACATGCTAACATTTTGCTGGTGTCCCTAAAGAAATTGATGAGATTATGTTTAATATTCCAATACATATCCCTGAAGTGTTTTCCTTTTCATTTTTCCTGGAAAGTGTGACATATATTTTTTGTTCTGAGAACACTAGGGGTTAGAATTTCATAGTGGCACAGGCTGGAAGAGTATTTGCCACTATGCTAAATGCAAACCTCTTTGATCTTCTTATATTAAGTACAATGCAATGACTGATTTAATGTAGCATTTGTCTCACCAAAAATTAAGAAATTATTTATAATGGTAATCATTAAAATAATGACATTTTAAAAATCAAAGCTGTGTTTGTAAATGATTTACTCTCCCAGGAGCAACAGAAGCTCATCCTAGATTTGTGTTCCTTATGTCTATATGAACTAATTGTTTTTGTTCTAGAAAGTTAGTCAAATTGTTAACTTCATTTGCTGGCTAAAGGTATGAGGTTTGGAGAAAAAATTCTGAATTGTGCAATTGAGTTTTAGATTTATCTATTTATTCATACAGTCACTGTTTCGATCAATATTTACTAAGTACAAGACACTGTGATACATTATGAAGATATAGACATGAGCAAGACAGAACTTACATTCTAGCCCTCATACAACTTACACTCCAGCGCAGTATAGACAAACATTAAATAAATAAATAGGAACTAAGTTATTGGAAATTCTGGTAGAAATTTTGAAAAAGGATATAGGGTAATATGAGAGACAAAAAAAGGTCTAATCTCTTGTGCATGAGAAGCCTTGCCTGAGAAAATTACAGGTGACTTCAGGTATAAATAATGACTAGGAATTAATCAAGGTAGCTGTAGTGGGGTTACGTGAGCTGTTCATGTGAAAGAAGAAGCCCTTGAGGCCTGGAATAATCTGGACTAATGGAGAACATTAAAGAAAAACAACGTTCTTGGGAAAACATGCTGTGAAGAGAAGCTGCCAAGGAGCCAGGAGCCCCATCATGTATTATATAAGATTATTTGGGAAGTTATTAGCTGCAGTAAACCTCAATGCACCTCAATTTTCTCTTCTGTAAAATGGAGAAAATAATGCCTTTGTTTGAAAATATTATACATGTTAAATAACAGAATGTTTACCAAGTCTTTGGTAGTCTTGCCAAACTAAGCACTTCTTAGAGTATTTCCAACAGCAGAACAATGCAGTTTGTTTCTATTCATTTTTCTAATCTATAGTTTTTGCATAATTTCAACTCTAATCTTAAATTCATTAAGGATGTATTTTTACACCTTAGATTTTTAAGTCAATCTTGTCATTATTTATGTATTTAGTAATGTTTAAGTATTAGAGAGATGAGGAAGGTTACTTAATTAAAATACAAATAAGATTTTTTAAAATACAAAAACTAGAATGTATATATTCTGGAACACAGATGCTCAAGTATTTCAGTAAATAAGTAATTTATATTCTAATTTGAAGAATTTCAATCTTCGGCATCTTCTTATTAACATATTTCTATTTTTTTTCTTAGAAACATGGAAAACACAATTAGCCATGTGGCATCTGTTTTAACTTTTCTCATTGGGCCTGCAAAATTGTTTGAGTCTTAAAGTACTTTAATATTCAGTTAAATAACCTTTGAGCTATGGGAAATAACAGTGCTCCTTGTACCTTCTTTAAAACAGCAGTGGGCCTGGTTGCCAAGGATAACTTGACCTTATTTTCAGGTGAACTGGAACACCACAAGAAGGTGTCATAGTGTCCAGTAGTTCCCCACTAAGCATTTTATTATTTATTGTCATCAGATTACAACTTGAAGTGGATGCATTGTTTTTCACTTGTACATGTTTTAATAAGTTAGAAAAAGCACTTTAAATACAGCTTCTCTTACCTTTGTATCTATATTTTTCCCTCAGGGAGCATTTTAAATGGCATGTTAAGGGGCATTCCCTCTCTTCCATTTAGATTCATTCCTCTGGGGTAGTCTTCTTTTAAGTTTTGTTTTACACAAGAAACTGACAGGTCTGGCCTTGCTAAAAAGGATGCATTGTCTGTTTTTCTCTGATGATAATACTCACCCAATGTTCCACTGACCTTTTGAATTTTCCGTCTTTACCTCTGGTCTTTCTTGGTTGCAATATGAGCTCTCTTTTCCCAATAACCTACAAGAAAACACATGTATGATAATGGAGAAAAATATCAGAAGCGTGAAAACCAGGTGCTGTGATTCTGGCCTGTGCCACTGTGAAACTCTAACTGCTAGTGTCCTTAGAACAAAACATATACGTCACACCTTCCAAAATGAATGAAAAGGAACACACTTAGGAGATGGTATTAGAATATTAACAATGGTCTCATCAATTTCTTAGGAAAGAGTTAGCAATACTAGCAAAAGGTTAGCATATGTGTTTATTTTGTTGTCAAAATCTAGTTATGGTTAAGACCAAAGAGCCAAATATCAGAAATCATTTGGGCTAAGCCTGTCGTTTATAACTATTAAGTGATGCATGCAAGGGTGCCCTGTATGATATAACTGGAAAAATGCCAGGCCTCTGACACCATGGAGTAATCTTTCCCCAAGCTAGCCACGGTTGCCTCAGTTAAGAAAACTACTCTCCTGTTTGCCTTCCAGGCTTTCTTCTTTGTTCATTTTGTCTTTATTTTTACAGTGATGCCCTCATAGTAGTACTGTACTGAAGAAAAATGAATGAGTTTTGAAGGGAACACTAAATTGCAACCAATTCATGAACATAATTTATTCCTGTTTGTACATTATGCTATGGTAATGATTGTTAGGGACACAAAAATTAACATAAGAGGTTTAATTTTCCTGGTTGAAAATAAGGGAAGAGAATCCCCTCTTTCCCAGTTTCTTAGAGCACTTCAGTTAGAAAACTGGTAATTCTGGTAATTGTATATGCTTTTTTCTATATTTGAAATGTATACAAATCCTTTTAGATAGGCCTTTTGTCAGCTTTAAGACCCAGGAATGCCTTTCTCCAGGACCTGGGAGCTATCTCTTTGAAATGTAAGCACCACCATGATAGATACCACCCCTATTTCCCAGTTTCTGAGGGAGGGAGGAAGCCCAACTTCCCTAGGCATTTTGCTCCAACTTGCAAAACTCTCTTGGTATAAAGATATGGGAAGTTTGCTTTTTTCTCTGGATAAAATGGATTAGTTAATACAGATGGTCACACCAATTACCAGATAAAGTTAGTTTGTATTATGTGTGACAAATAGTGCTGCTCAGTCTTCTTGAGGACTAGTTATTGTTTATTTTGAAAATATGTATGTAATGAGTTGTATTTGCTTTGCTATATAAAAGGGGGAATATGCTTCCTGTCTCTGTAATCTCTTAGTATACTGCCTATGATGCACATCACTTTTTTAATTTAATGTTTATTGAATAGTAAACGTGTTTTCTTTCTCTTCTACCTTTTGAGAGAGGATTTTGGGGTTAGGAGAAAATTTTGTTTTTAATTATATTTCTCCAACACATTACAGCTCAGAATAAATAGGTATCTCCTGAAATGAGTGTATATCTACCTGAAAAAAAAATATTATAGACCTAAATGCCTCCTATCTAAAATAAGCTCACTATTTCTATATTTATACAACTTTGAAAAGCCGTATCTATAGGTCAGGAAGAATTTGTATAGAAGTGGGTAATCTAATTTATAGTGAAGGAAATAAAATTATTTTACCCCAAAATATATTTTTGTGACATATTTTGAAATGGCTGTCAGAGAATCAGCAAAAGAAGTAGTCTTGCAAAGCTGTCTTTTGTGGGAGAAATTTGTATCTGCAGAAAATCTGCTTTGATACAGCCAGGCCTTCCCTTGTTTAAATCTAGGAAAGATTAACCGAGAATCTGACACCTTAAAGATCTGAAAGAAACATTTACCATCTATTCTCTCTGAGGGCTGCTACCTGTGAGGTTTTATAACAAGACCACCATTGCTATCCAAGCCTCTTCTCTCCCTCCCATAACCTGTCTTGCCACTATAACCTGATTTACCATCATAACTCTTTTTTAGCCATGCTCAGAGCCCCTATTCTCTCTGTAGCCCTAAGATGGTATATAAGCTTCTGCCCATCTTGGGTGATTTGGTAATGACTCTGTGATTCTCCTTGTGTACATGTTAATAAATGATATGGCTTTTCTCTTATTAATCTGCCTTTTTAAAGTTGATTTTTCGTGGAACTTCAGAGGCCAAAGGGGACATTTTCTCTTGGCCCCTACAGTAGTATTAAGCAACTTGCTGAGAAAGATAGAAATCCTATTTCTCTTCATTATCGTGATTGTCTGAACCAGTCATCATAGTTGGATTAGTCGTGAATAAAGAAATAAATGCAGTTAGTGATGACAGAAAAAGTATTTTGGCCATTAACCAAAAATAAAATTTTCTATTCTATTTTCAAGGTTTACTTTAATAATATATTTTAACATAGTCATTAAATGTCTCTTAGCATATATTTTTAACTGCATAAAGCTTCTTAGAAATGACAGCTGTATCAATCAGTAAAATCTAACAAAAATGTTATTAGAATTTACCATATTGTACCACTTGCAAATCAATGTTTTTATCACTATACTAATGACATGGTGTTCCCACTCCCTCACTGGTTGGAAGACCAGTGATGTGTTTCATCAAAACTTTGGTTTGGTGTTTATTTGACTATGTTTTTACTGTGGATGTAAACAGAAAGTACTTAATCAAATAGGAAGATATGACACGGTAACTATGAAATGTTAAACAGTGATAATCTTTAATTGCTACACAATGAGGAATGAGATACACAAGGAACACAAAAGGGGTGTGTGACTAATATTGATGAATTTCTATTGTGAACTTTGCATGTTGGACTCTCTTGAGGAAAGTTTATCTTTCCCACCAAAATCTGTAATGGAATACTGGTGTATAATGCTGCCATTGGCATGGAATAGGGAAAGTAAAGGTAGCACAAATATAATTGTGCTTCTTTTTATAATAAAAGTATAAATAAATAATATATTTCCAGACAGTTATTTTCTAACTTCCAGAACTATAAGAAATAAATTTCTGTTGTTTATAAACCACCCAATTTATGGTGTCTCTTACAGTAGCCAAAAGGGACTAATACTGGTAGAGAAAATTTACCAGAGAAATCAACGTGTTTCTTCAGGCTAGTCAGCCTCTGCATCTCCTAGTGATGGAACAACAAATGCCTGTCATACGGCCATGGGGGGAGGGTGTCAGGTGTCTTTCCCCTTTCCCTTTTTGGATATCTCCTCACCTACTATTCTTCAGTGAAAATCACACTTCACTCTGAGAAAGTTCAAATGAATATTAGATAGGATCCAACAAAATTGCTTCTATTTAACCAATTTCCTGTGATTCAATTTATAGTTTTTCATAGAAGTGTTCAAGTAAGTATCATAAAGTCTCATAGATTTAGGAGGAAAAAAAGAAATTATGGCTTCTGTAAAGAAAACAGTGTAGATGAATGAGGAGTATATCTGCATTCTGGGTTACAGTTGGTTGTCTCCTAAAATATTTGAAATCAACCAAACCCATTGCCACAGCAAAAGAATGCAATGCTTTTTGAAGACACGTCTCTGGCCTCTTGAACTATGAGAGAATAATTTTTGTTGTTTTAAGCCACCCAGTTTGTGGCAATTTTTTATGGCAGCCCTGGGAAAGCAAAACAAGAGGCTATAGCAAACATCCAAGTGAAGCATAATGAACATTTGAACTAGAGAAAGAGGAAGTGGAAATAGAAAGGAGCATATGGACATAGGATTTACTACCAAGCTTATGTGTCAGACTCTCACTTACATAACCCTCCTCCATAGCCTATACTGAATTATGTATAAATAATTTGGAATGCTATACTTAAAGCTCCCTTATCATGTAAATTACTGAATGTACAGAGCCTAGACCAGCCCTTATGTCCATGCCTTGGCAACTATTTACCTATTCAGGTAAATTTTAGAAAAAGAGAGGGTATCCTTTATCAGAAATTTAAATTTAGACCAGGAGGGTTTTTCAGGAAGTAAATAAAATTCATATTTCCAAGCTACTTGTAATCCACTTATCTTTCAAGACTCAATTCATAATTTGGCCTGCAAAATGTAGTTTGCTGATCCCAGGTCCAAAGAAATAACTACAATCATGGACTGCATAATGACATTTATATCAACAACTACATATATGATGGTGGTCACATAAGATTACAATGGAGCTGAGAAATTTCTTTCACCTAGTGACCTCATAGCCATTGTAGCATCAGAGCACAAAACTCATGTTTTTGGTGATGCTGGTGTACACAAACCCACTGCACTGCCAGACATATAAAAGTATAGAATATACAATCATGTACAGTACATAATACTTGATAATGATATTAAATGAACATTACTGGTTTATGTATTTACTATAGCATACATTTTGTCATTATTTTAGAGGGTATTTCTTCTATTTATATGAAAGAATAATTAACTGTAAAACATCCTCAGGTGGGTCCTTCAGGAGGTATTCCATACGAAGGCATTGATATCATACAATATGACAACTCCATACATGTTATTGCCCCTGAAAACATTTTAGTGAGTGAGATGTGGAGGTGGAAGAGAGGGATATTGATGATCCTTACTCTGTATAGGCTTAGGCAAATGTGTGTGTTTATGTCTTAGTTTTTAACAAAAAAGTTTGAAAAGAAAAAAACACTAAAATAGAAAAAAGCTTAGAATCAGAATATAAATAAAGAAAATATTTTTCAGCTGTACAATGTTTGTGTTTTAATCTAAATGTGATCACAGTCAAAAAGTTAAAAATTTTAAAGTTTATAAAGTAAAAAAGTTACAATAAGCTACAGTTAATTTATTATTGAAGAAAAAAATATTTAATAAATTTAGTATAGCCTAAGTATACAGTGTTTATAAAGTGTACAGTAGTGTGCTGTTATGTTTTAGGCCTTCACATTCACTCAGTACTCACTCAGTGACTCACCCAGGAAAACTTCCAGTTCTATACAGTTTTTATCTTTTATATTATTAATATATTTTAACGGTACCTTTTCTATGTTCGGATATGTTTGGATATACAAGTACCATTGTTTCACAATTGCCTACAATATTCAGCGTGGTAACATGCTGTACAGGTTTGTAGCCTAGGAGCAATAGGCTATAGCCGTATAGCCTAGGTATATAGTAAGCTATTCTATCTAGGTTTGTGTAAGTACACTCTATGATGTTTGCACAATGATGAAATCCCCTAACAAAGCATGTCTTAGATTGTGTCCCTGTGGTTAAATGACACATGACTGTGTAACAAAATGTGATGAATGGAATAACACATGGGTGTGTATAATGCAAAATGGACACAAAGGGGGAAAGCAATTACTACCACTGTGGATTGGGAAAGACTTTTCAGCTTCTATTGTGAGTTGAGTCTACCCGGCCTTTTTCAGGAAAAAAACATTTGTTGACCTGTGGTTTAGACCACAAGCTTCTCCAAGAAAATTCTCGATTGTTTTTTTTCCTTTGTACCCACAGTGACGTACTGAACACATCAAATAGTAGATGTAAATTCATCTTGAAAAATGGGGAACCTGAATCTTGGGTACTAACAGGCTATCCAAATAGAGATATAAAGCAAGTATTAAAAAATATAGGTCTTGATCTTAGGAAATATTTAGGGCTGCCAACATGGATTTAGGTAATTAGCACAGATGTAATTGCTGAAACTCTGTAATTGAGAGAGCCCTAAGAGGGAGGATATTGCAAAGGAAGAGACATGAAGATGAACATTGATAAGCAGTACTACCATGTTGGTGGTTGTGATGAATATTGGGAGGCATTTTAGCTATACTAGTTGTAAAGCCAAAGGGATATATTAAATAAATATATTCTTTAAATTTGTAAAATGGAACTTTATTATAACTCTGACTTTCTCTGGCTTTTTCTTGTTTGGCCCATCACTTACAGGAAATGTCAAGTGATTCTGAAGACCACCCGGAGTTGCTTTAACTTCAATCCCCTGAGAAGTCTCAAAAGGTCAAGTATCATCTCCTACTGCTTCTCAGATTCCTTTACATCATACTGAGTTCCTAGTTAATCTTCCCTATTCCTGTAAAATTCACATATGCCAGTGCTCCAGATAGAAATGATATACACTCTTTCAATTTTGGAAACAGCTTTTTCTCATAGACTCAAGGGGATAATCCCATATTTTAAAGATAGACTTTAAAATATTAAAAGCAATAAAGATAAAAAGATTAAAATAGCTCTTTAAAAATCCCTAAAAGCACATTATAAAGTAATAATGGACATTATTTTAAAATATATACATTTAAATCCAAAAAATAAAGTAGGGAATAATTTTAAGTGATTTTTAGAGACATCGTAATATTGTAGTATATGAAAAGACATGCACACATATGAATGTACACATATAAGAACACAGATGGACACATATACAAACATGTACCATGTGCATGATTGCTGATAATAATGCAACAAAGTAATAAAACTTTGAGATCTTACTGTATGTCAAGGATGCATGAAATCACTCAAAATATTAGCTTCTTTATCTTCCCAACAGCCTTCTGAAGTAGATAATATTATTTAACGCATTTTTCAACTTTTGGTGTATACAGATCTCACAACTATAATTCCAAAGTGAATACAATAAACTAAAACATATTTTTCTATTTAATTTTTTAAAAATTGTCTATTGGGCTTCTTCTATCTTCTATTCAGTGAACCATATGCTTTGACAAAACACCTTACTTCTCCATAAAAAAAATATATATATATTAACGCAGTTTTAAACATCAAAGGAGCTGTTTACCCCCAAGGTAAATACCAGTCTTTTTCCAGAAGACAGAAGCCAAACTGTACAAAAAAGAGGTTTCCAGCTTCTAACAAAAAAAAAGTTGACAGCCAGTTATCAATGGAGCCCTGTTATTTTTTCTATTCTTCTGCTTTTCCTTATTCTTTGCCTTCTCCTTCTTCTTCTTCTTCTTCTTGGTTGCAATTAGAACTTGGCCCTATCTTTTCTATTTCAAATATTCCTTGGTTTACTTAAAAATAGAGTCAAAAGGGCCATGGGGCTTTCAAACTTCCTACTTTGCTCTTCCCCAAGACAGGCTTTTAAATCCTTTTTAATTTTAAGAACCTGACTGCTAATCTCTTTGAAAAAAAAAATAGGGGTTAGCAAAAATTGAAAAAAGAGAGTAACAAATAATAGTAGCAACATTCTTAAATACAGAGGTGGTAATTGGAAGACTCATTGGAATTCTGCTCATGCCTATATCAAGAGAGCTTAGGAAGAACTTGTTATAGCATATGAAAGATTGGTGCTCAGGGTATAAGGTTGAAAAATCAGTAAAAGATTTATATTATAAAAAATGGGTAATTTTCAACTTTGAGGAATTTAAGATTGAGGGTACCATTTTATAACCCTGAAATAGAGATGAATCATTGAAACATTATCTTATAACATGTGCTCAAATGTTTTTTATTAGGAAAGTAGCATTTAAGTGCTACTGCATCAAAAACAAAAAGTTCCTGATTCTATTCACTGCCTCATATGCATTAGTGCTTTATTTATTGTGAGCAAGAAAGCTTAGCAAACCCTGAATATTCAAAAGTTAGTAAGATTAAGCCTCTTCCCCCAAAGAACAGTTTAATTTGGGGGACAGACAATTAAACAAATGTGCATAGTGCAATTCATTCATTCATTCACTAATTCATTTGAGAAATATTATATTGAGTCCCATCAAGAACTGGGCATGATTCTAGGTGCTACAGATAGAGCAGTGAAAATAAAGGCACTCAGATAGGACTGGAGTGTGAGTAACACTTCCCATTCTGCAAAGGTGATTACCAAACAATTAGAAATTAGCTCTGGGAGTAGGATCTGAAAAAGGACCCCTTCCTGCAGGTATAGGGAAATAAAATGTGTGAAGTCATCTAGAGGGAGATGGCACATTGATCTGGGCATAGTTTTAGTTTGTTTGTTTTACTATGTTTAGACTTGAGTATTTAATTAAAGTTAATTTAAAGAAACAAGGAAGACTCATGAAGGGCCTTGCATTCTAAATTAAGGGGCTTAGGCTTTATTCTGAAAACTATTGGGGATATTAAAAGATTTCATTGGAGGTAATATATCCAGATTTATGTTTTATTGAACAGTAATAATATATTTATTATGCTCTTATTATGTGCAAAATAAGAGTGAAAATAAGATACAAGCTCTACATATGTACCTTCTCATTTATTCCTTAGGAGGAAAAGAGCTTAGATACAGGTATTATTATCATTCTCATTTAAGAAATAAGAAAACTTAGATGCAGAAAAGTTAAGGTTTGAGCATAAGGGCTCACAGCTTGAAGCCATCATTGGAAGTGGGGGTACCTGACTCAAAAATATGTACTTTTCAAACCCACCAAAGTAATTCTTCTTCCTTAGAAAGGTCACACTTACTTCACAAATGTTAAATTTACTCACCAAACATTCATTGAGTAGGGGTAAGGCAGTTTGCAATCTTCTGAATTCAGGAAGATGAATACATATGTTTTATGTTTCTAGTATTTATCTGTAGCAATATGAAAACCTCAAAAGTGTCATTGTGATTTCTTATTTGATTTCAAGCAGTAGTGTTGAGCACAAGTTGAAAGTGGGCACAATGAGTGTCAGAAAGGTCAGTTAAGAAAAACTGGTATCAATTGATCAACACTTATGTGCACATATGGTAGTAACATTCATCAGGTATTGGGCGGGTGTGAGGGGGAGGAGGAGGAGGAGGGTACGGGTATATTCACATCTAATGGGTGTGGTGTGACCATCTGGGGGATGGAAACGCTTGTAGCTCTGCCTCAGCTGGGGCAAAGGAAATATATGTAACCTAAATATTTATACCCCTGTAATATTCTGAAATAAAAAAAAAATAAAATAAAAAAAGAAGCTATTACATGGCCTAGAGGGGACCAGATGTGAGTCTGAACTAAGGCAGGACTTTGTTATCTCATACTATGTGCTCAAATTTCTTGTTTGGAAAGTAGGATACAAATGCTACTGCAAAACAAACAAACAAACAAAAAACAAACTGGTTTTGTCCTTTGCTTCATACCCATTTGTGGTTTATTTATTGTGTGCAAGAAAGCTTAGCAAATTCCAACTATTCAAAAGTAAGTGGATTAGTCAGGGTTCTCCAGACACAGAACCAATAGATAAAAGGAGATTTATTATGATGAGTTCACTCACATGATTATATAGACTGAGAAGCAGGAAAGGAGGTAGTGTAATTCAGTCTGAGTCCAAAGAGCTGGGAACCAGGGAAATTGATGGTATAAATCCCAATTTGAGGGCAGAAGAAGATAAAATGAGCTGCCCCACTTCATGCAGTGAGGCACAAAAAAGGAGGAAAGTTCCTTTTTCCTCTGCCTTTTGTTCTACTTAGGAACCCCAATAGATTGGATGATGCCCACCATGTTAGGGAGAGCTATCACTACTGAGTCTACTGATTCAAATGCTGATCTCATATGGAAACACACTCAGTGGATACACACATGAGTAGTGTTTAATCTGGGCACCCCTTGGTCAGTCAAGTTGATAAATAAAATTAACCCTCATAGTGAGTAAGACTGAGCCTGTTTCCTCAAATAACATATAGTCTAATATAGGAGATAAGTAAAGAGATGATTATATTGTTATTCATTTATTCATCAGAAGTCAGGATGAAGAAAAATTAAAGAAATTAAAGTATGATTCTCCAAAAAAAAAATGGGAATAAATGTTGACTTTACCCAAAGATGGCAAGATAAGGTAGTGGAGCACAGGTGGGAAAAAATATGGTAAGTTAAAAATGTGAAAGACAAAATACAAATTTGGTGGAACACTTAAGATAATTTTGTGAAGAAATTAATGTATTTAGGAGATTACTAAATCAATAGGTTTACAGCTATGGAAGCTACAAAATATGAAGGTAAAGACTCCCAGGCCATTTTAATCTGCTGGGAAGACATTATACCACAAGGCAGAATTTAAAAAATTTAAAAAAAAATCAAAACCAACT
>CM052445.1:23966390-23993696 GCA_028533085.1 Varecia variegata | reverse complement strand
ACCTGATGAGTGCGATGTGCACTGTTGGGGGAATGGACACCCTTGAGGCTCAGTCTCGGGGGGTTGGGAGGGGCATGGGCAATATACTTAACCAGAACGGTTGTACCCCCATAATAAGCTATAATAAATAAAAAACAAAAAGAAAAGTAAATAATTTCTAAATTATAGACAATTGTTTCTGCTAGTGAGTCATTTTAATTACTTTTATTTTTAAGAACATAAAATATATTTTTTATTTCTAAATGCTGAATGTTTCTTTTTGTAAATGCTTCTTTCATGTCTTAATATGCTAGCTCAAGTATGATAATATTTGGCCTTTATGATAGTTATTTGAGATCCATGTGAACCATAACTAAAATTTTTGTTGTACATGACAATTCCTTTAAAAATCTTACGTAATTAAATGTATAAATAAAAAAAGTATACTTATATCTATCTATATTTATAATTTATCTGTTTATATAAAGTTATCTATAATACATTTTCAGGAAATCTGCAAAAGTTTGCTTTTGGATTAATTACTATATTTATATTTATTACCGTAAAGGAGAACTTGTTTTCAAGTATGCTTTCTGACAGGCACTTAGAAATGTTACCTATGCCTATGTTCTGGTCCCAATCTCTCATGTCCTTTTTTGTTCCCTTTTTTCCCTCAGACTGTAACAGAGTAGTGGCCCCTTCTCCCAAAGATATGTAAGGCTAAAATTGAGAGTGGGGAATATATAACAGAGGGAATGGCCTGGAAAAAAAAAAGTGAAAAAGAGGTTTTCTGTCTCTTCAAAACTTCCCCCCTCTTTTTGGGAACTGAAGCGGGCATCCCAGTCTGTATTTCTGCTTATGTTTAGGAAAATTTGGATTTTGAGACATGAGTCTACCATTTGTCCTCCCTTGCCAGAAAATCAATAAACTTCTCTTTTCTTCTCCTCAAACCATTTGTTCTTGTTCTTCTTATGTGGCCTCAAGGACAAGTGCTGAGCTTTGGGTAACAATATTTCTGAACCCCTCCCCTTATACACACACAGCGGGATGGTTCCAATTTCTCCATTGCTTTAAATACAATTACATCCTACTTATACAAGTTGAATAATTCCAAAACTAATGAACATAGTTGAAATAAAGACTTGTGGTAGATATGTAATTCACAACCCATTTTAACAAAAGAATACAAATGGAAAGTATTTTTTGAATGTATTATAAAATTAATGTTTCTTTGAATTAAAGTATCATTGAATATGCTTGTTTGTTTATAATTCTTCCTTAAACCTACAAAAAAGTTAAGAATTTTAAAACATATAAATCCATCCATATAAAGAAAATAGAAGAAAATAGTAAAAAACATATATCAACAAAATTTGGAAGATGGCAAGCTGACAGACAAGTGATACCTGACCTGACTTCTCCAAATAAGGAGAAGATAGCATCTACAGGAGCACAGAGGAGAACCAACAAGAAGCCCACCTAGGAAAAGCTCAGGAGTTTGAGCAACAGTTGGCTCTGAATGAAAGTCTTTAGAAGAAGCAGTTTGATCCCCAAACACCTGGAGCCTCTGCACCTAGGCAACTGCCTTTACCTAATGATGAGGGAAAATGGGAGGCTATCCATCTGAAGAGTTTTAATTGGAAAGATGTTGCACTTGGAGATCAGGACAAATCTAAGAGTAAAGGTGAGGCTAAATACTCTCAATAACCTGGGAGTTATTTATTTGAAGTGCAATCACCAAGGAGGAAAGAGCCTCTATTTGCCAGCTGAATACACACACACACACACACACACACACGCACACACACACACACACGCACACACACACACATATATTCTCCTAGCTGAATATATTACTCAGCTAAAGAAGTATCTAGCCAATCATTAGCTCTAGTGAAAATAATAGATAAAAGGTAATAGAAACATGATACTCTACTTTTTTCTAATCTGCGTAATATTTATGTAATCAATATATTATAAATCCTAAATAAATGTTGAAATAACCAATATTATGATATAATTACGCTGGATGGTAAGGGAGCAGGAAATGTAGTGGTAGGCACAAAAGAGCTAAATCTTCAACTTCCTTATTGGGAGTAAAATGTAATGTTTAAATTTTAAGTAGATAAATACCAGAAGCAGTGGTTCAAGCAGTTGAAAAACTTGATTGTCAGTTCAGAGATTTGGGGTAAAGGGAGTGAGGCTGTAAGATGATTGCTTTTCCTTATAGCTTGAAAGTATTTTTTGACATTTTAGATGGCAAATATGTAAATTGAAATATAAGGAAAGCAGGTTCTACAGAAGGAAGAATAGCATATGCTTGCTGAGAAAAGAAATGAAAAAACATAACACAGTGAAAGACAACAGAAGGAAGAGGAAGAAAGTGAAAGAAAAAGGAGAGGTGTAATAGAAAAGAGCATTAAAAAAGAAAAGAAAACCTGCACTTTTCATCCTTAATCATTTCATGAACTGTTATTTCTGAATAAACATGGCAATGATCATTGGCCTTGAGCAATACTGAATTAGCAAACAGCAACTTAACTAGAGTATAACACCAACCAGAACTGCAACCAATGTATTCACTGACTGAATCACAGCTAAACCACTTAGCATTTTGTGATTCACAACCTTCTGGTACCACTACTACCAACTACTATAGTTCTGATAAAATATATTACAGTATTATTATGAGGTCTTCAAAACTGCTCTGTAGCTGTCTACCTATCAATAGGTTTTGTCCTAAATGAGGTATTTTAAGAATGCACCATCCTCCTTAAGTCATTTAACCACTCTTTGCTACTCTTATTCTCAGCAATTAACCTTACTGTTTACCTTACAGAAAAATTAAACACCATCAGATCTCCTTATACCTTCAAGTGTGTTCTAATTTTAACCTATACATTCTCCTCTCTCTTCACCAGAGTGTTTGAAAACTGGAATCTGTTTCGCACTTCCACCCTCCTGGTAGACTCTGAAATGTTGGTGTCTAAAGTAGTCAGTATCAAGGCCCGTCCAGAACTGTTGGTTGTGTAAAACTTGCTAGTGTCCAGGAACATGTAATGAAACACCTCTATCTCAATTATAAGAAAAGCTATTAGAAAGATTTCTGTAGGTATTTCTGTTATTTAAACATCTTTCCATGTTGCAATTTTTTCCCAACTCACATAGTCCAGTATCATCCTTCACCTCCACTATTAAGTGATGCTGCTAAATAGAAAAATGAGACAGCTTTTGATTTTACCCATGAAGATACAGTCTTATTGAAGGTACCTGCAAACGTTTATATTGTACATTGTCAGCAAGTCCTGGAGGTGTCTTAGTTCAAGAATAATTTTGGTATTGGGGATACTTCATTAGTTCATAATTATTCTTTACAACAAACACATTTTTTGGATCTGATCCCCTTAGTTCTCCTGGATCTCACTCAGATTTATTTTTAATCCATCCATCTTTAATGTTTCTTTTCTCTTAACACATATACATGCTCAAGTCTCTCCCAAAATAAAATATAACATTTCCATACTTTCCTATAGAAATTTCCCTCTCACCAATAAGTCAGGTATATTTCACCTCATTAATATGTCTTTCTTCTCTTCACTCAGTCTAAATCCTCACCACTACTAACCCTTTCTACTTATCATTGTAGTTAATGCAATAATCTTCTGATTGTTTCTCTGATAAATTCTTTTCCTCCAACTGTATTTCACAAATATCTCTCCTTTGAGCTTCAGGTCCACATATTCAACTGTTTGTTAGACAAATTCACTTGTATATTTCACAGACATCACAACTCAATATGTCCAATCCTGAAATCAGTTCTCCCTCTTATGCCTGTTCATTTTCATTTTTTCCCTTAATCACTGCACATGCTTGGCCAAACAGATTTCTGATTGTCACTACACATAGTTGTCTAACAGATTTCTGCTTATTCTTGCTTTAATTTTTCCCTTGTTATCTACGTTCTAACAATCATCAAATGTAAAAATTCTATTTCATAAATGTCCTTCAAATCTACTCATACCTGTCCATTTCCACTGGCACTCTATTTATATAATGACTATTTCCATCTGGATTTATGAAACAAACTCATGGCGGGTATTTCTGCCATCAGATTTGTTCCTCATCTGGCCATTCTCCTGAGAAGAATAGAATGCATTTGTAATGATTTTTATAAATTGCAAGTATGATTCTTTGCTTTCCTGGTTTAAGACCATTTCATGTCTTGCTATCTCCCTAAGAATAAAGTTTTAACATCTTTAACTTGGCCAGCCCCTTTAATATCCAGTTCCTATATTCCTTGTTAGCTTAGTCTTTTGATCTCCCCCTTCAATATTTCATCTTATAACATTTTTTGTTGTTGTTATTCAAGTCCAAAGCATTTTCCCTCTCTTCTGGACCTTTACACATCATGCTTCATTTTGCTTGAAATATTCCTTCCCTGTACCAACCATTCTCTTCAGCATTCCTCAGCTTTCAGTTAGAGAATCTAATGACAGGTAGAGATATTAAGGAAGGTACTTGATATTAATAATATGTAATTTAACTTTAACTATGTTAAAATATTCATTTTATAGACAAAACACAATAAGCAAATCTTTTAAAATGTAGCCAATTTTAAGCATATTCTACATTTCTCTACAGTTCTACAGCCACTTGTCATTTATACTGAATATTTTTATCATCCATTTTTAAGCTTATTTTAAACTCTTGAACATACTTTTGAAATGAATTTCCATGTCTATGTATAAGCAATTCGTTGTTTGATAAGTTACTCATAATTGACTTAACAATCTTATCACAGATTCTAGCTTAAAATAATGTGAAAAAACGCTCTTCAAATTTATTAGTTTTGCAACAGTCAGACCTGTGGCACAAATGCAGCCATTAAATACTAATGGATTTCGTACCATTATACTTGGGTTTAGCTTACTTGTTTTCTAAACATTCAACATGAAGTCTGAATGAATTTCTTTTTATTTAACTTAAAACTATATCTTGTTTTTCTTTCTTTAATGCTTACTCATTTCACTGATTTCTATTTTTATTACCAAATTGCTTTTCTCTACTAGAGTAGCTAGCACTGCATCAAAAGTATGCATTGTTCTGTGATCAACTTTATCTGGTTTTATATACAATGTGATATGAAGCTTTGTGCTTTGTTCCCCCCTATTGTCTTCCATTTTCTTACTCTCTCTACTGCTGTGAGGTAGAGCTGGGCTCACAGCCTGATTCAGTCAGACTTAGCAATGGAAACAACATATTCAAGTTTGCATTGTGGGCATATTTATGTAATTGTCCTTCCTGAAATATTCTAATGTACCTGCTGTTAAAATTAGAACATACTTTGAAGAGAAGCAATGTTTTTAGTGGAAAAAAAAAAAAAAAACAACAGATCTCATTGTTTTAATCTTCAGTTATATAAACACTGAAAGAAAGATTCTTTTATAATTTTCCCTAAGTTTTCATTTTTAAAGGTATTTTAAACTTTTCTCATACTACATTACATTTTGTAGAAAGCCATCCTAAAATATAAAAAAATGTAAATTCTGGCAAAGATTTTTTTTTAATCTGTCCCTATGATCAGCTTATTGCTTCTCCAATTAAGTAAAACATAAGTAAAAGAAAGTATATGTAATTATTTTCATGTTATGTAGATTGAAGATAATAATTATCAATAACTACCAGATAATATGATGCATTTTTTTGTTTAAAAATAGTGAATAAATTTTATTTAGAGCTAAATTGTTGAACATTTCCTAGGATGATTTGATTTTTCCAATAAGAAGGCTGAGGTATTTTATTGATGTCATTCGAGCTTCTTTGCAGCTGACCACCTCTCCCTGCTTAAAATCCATGAAATTTTGAGGGTCCAATTTTTGTTTTAGGCTTAAAACAAACAACTATTTTAGTCCAGATCCATGGTTTGTTTGCCTGTATAATTTCTGAAAAAGTTAATTGATTTTTCATCTATTTGATTGTAGTGAGTGAGACTCATGTGTCAATAGACACACCCACGATTCTTTTTGAACCAGTCCCCTTTCCTAGATTTAATTTGGGTAACTTAAGCCTACCAAGATTCCACAGGAAAGAAATGACTTTTTTACTCTTTTCTTTAAGCCATATTTTCCCAAAAGAGAGAATTTTCTAGGAAACATTAGATCCATTAAAAGATTTTAAAATAGGTGTTATAATTATACCCTGATATTGGCCCTAAAGATTTTTGTGGCCTTTTCAATTAACTGCTTTATTAGTTTTGTATATTATAGGTGAATATGAGTACCAGTTATGCTTCTAACTCAGAAAACCATCAACTCTGTATTCTTTCTACTTTCTTTAAATTCTGATTCCAAAATAGCTAGTTAATTTCTGATCTCATTCCTCTTGCATTATCCTGGCAAACGCAAACAATATACTAACATTATTATTTTTATTACTATTTGTAGAATTTCTTTTTATTATTATTATTTCAAAACATTATGGGATTACAAATGTTTTTGGTTACATGGATCACTTCTGTTATGCTAGAGTCAAGGCTGCAAGTGTGCACATCACCAAGATACCATTCATCATACCCATTAGGTAGGTTTTAACCCATCCTCTACTCTCCCCTTCTCCCTGCTAGATTTACACTGAGTTTTACCTCCCTCTGTGCACGTGTGCTCAATGTTCAGTTCCAATTTAATAGTAAGTGCATGTGGTGTTTGTTTTTCCATTCTTTAAATACGTCACTTAGGAGAATGGTCTCTAAGAAGGCTGTCTCTTCTTCCATTAAGCCCTTTCTCCTCTTCACCCATATATTCTCGTCACACCAGTAATTTTCAGTTTGCAGAATGGAGAGTTCAAACTTCTTAGAGAAGACTGGGATTTAACTCTAATTCAAATGATTATCAGTAATAGATACACGCTTAAAAGAATCAAATAGTAGTTCATTACAAATTTTTTTAAAAGTAAAATCTTTTCAGAGATTAAGAAAGTAAATCCCCAACATTTTGGAGGTCTTCAAGCATAAACTCTATTTCTTTGATATAAGAAAGTTTCAAGGTTTAGACAAGTGAATGAATTACATGGCTTTTTATTTTTTGTTCCCCAAATACTCAAGTTACTTTATTAAGAAGCCATGTTTTTAACAATCTTTTTCAGTGCTCTCTCTATATTATTTTCTGTGGTTTTCTGTGTTCATAAAATGTATTATAAAAAGTCTCCTTTGTCTCATTAGCCTAACATCAAATTTAAAGTCAACCCTCAGATACCCAGATAATCTCATCTTTAAAATATCTTAATTTAATCATTTTAATAACTTCTATTATAGTAGAAAAGAGTTTAATTTTTTCAGATAGCCTACTTTTTCTGGGTTTCAGTCTCGCACCTATAAAATGGTGAAGCAGCATTTACATCAATTTCCTAATCTCAATAGTGCTTTGTGGAACAAGTAAATGAAATTCCATATAAAATTTGTCATTTATAATGGGCACAGCATTTACACTGAGTAACATTAAAATATGTAATTGTATTATTAAGTATATTTTCAGCAAATACATTAATTGATTATATTATTAACTATATTTATTTATTGATGATTAAGTATATTTTGTTAATTGTACTAATTACTATATTAGGGTCATACAGAAATTTTTTGTGACTTTAATGAAGGCAATATAAAAGGTATATATTTGTTGTGTGGACTTTCTGCAGCCTTTGTGTCTCACTTTTATCCCTCTTTGGCTTTAGAGGAGTACTTAGGATTACCAAGAAGGGTACTCAAGTAAACCTGGAAAAAGGAAAAGCAACCTATGTTACTAATAGTTGTCAGCTTTGGTTAACTCCATGGCATTGTATCACAAGATGTATATTTACCCACAAGATGATGCAGATGTTTGTTAGTTGGCTTTAAGTCATCACCATCTAATCAGGTAGCTTATTTCCTTCCTCTCATTGAATCTTCCTTAAAATTCTAGAATTATCATCTTTAATTTATCCCTGAGAAAATTAACTATAGCAAATTTACCAGGTGCCCTGTAAGGAATGGGATACAATATTAAATAATATAAGCAATCTCCATATTCAAAGAGCTGCAAATGGATGGGGATTGGTGTGGTGATACATACAAATGAATAAGATACTTTCTACACAGAGTGATAAGGGCTAAAATTGGTAAAGCAGACAGTGTAGGGTGCCATAAATGCCCAAAAAATTATAGACAGAAAAAAATTATAGAAGATGTAGCTTCAAAGCTAAAAACTGACAGATTAAGTAGGAAAAAGGGCAGAGGGCACCTGGTGGGGAGAAAGAGTTGTTCTAAGCAGAGAGAATAATGTGTCATAATATGTAAGTATAAAACTAAGCATAGTGTCTTTAGAACCTAAATGAATTTCCTAATTGGTAAGAATAGGGAAGAATGATGAAAAATGTAGAGATATGCAAAGGATAATGAATAAAAAGTAGTGAATGACATGTTAAATATATTTGGAACTTATCTTGAGGGCATAATGAAAAGAAGTGGCATGATCATGTTTATGTTTTAGGGAGAACAAATCAATAGACAAAAGGAGGGCAACGCTGGAGAAAGGCAACTAGATGAAGAGATTTTTGCTGTCAGCCAGCTAAGAAGTAAGGGTGCCTTGAACTAAGGTGATTGGATTGGAGAGAATGGGGAATTCTACTTCCAGAATATCAAATGTGAAACAAGGGGAATTGGTAAATGAAGAGAGAACAGGAAACTGGAGTCAAATATCATATACAGGTTTCTGTTTTGAATAGTGGAATCTATGTAATTTTTGTAAGCAACATAAGGTGGTAGAAGATAAGGAACACAGGAGGCAAGAGGTTTTGTTTAGAAGCAGGGTCATGTAGAAAATGAATTAGTTTGTAGATAACAACTTGGCAGCCAGCAGATAATAACTGGGTAAGTTACTTAGAAAGAGAAGTAGAAAAAATCTTGTACTGACCCTAGAGTAACATCAGGAATTACAGCATAGATAGAGGTAAAAGATCAATCAAAGAAGTCTAAGAAGAAATGGCCAAAGACAGAAAGAGAGAGGGAGGGAGAGGAGGAGCAGAATATCTTATCATGAAAACCAAAGGCAAAGCATTTCAGGAGTTAGAGATAAGTCAATAATACCAAATGCTTCCAAAGGTTAAGTAAGGTAAGGACACAAGTTTTCAATGAATTTAGTAATAAATAAACAATTATAACCTTCCACATACAGCTTAATTAAAGAGACAGAAAAAGAGCCTAGTCTGCAGCCAATTGTAGAGTGAATAGAAGTTGAAGAAATGGGGACAATTGAAACAAATGTTTTCAGTAAAATTTGCCTGTGACAGGAAGAACAGAACTAGGACACTAGCTAGTAGCTGCACAGGAATGGGTGTTCAAGGAAGGGGTTTGGATTTTTCAAGATGAGGAGTCAAACAGTTAAATGCTAGCAAAAGGGAACTAGTGTTTGTAACTCAGGAGAAAGGGGAAGAGAGCTAGCAATGAAGGGTAGTTAGGCTAGCAATGAAGGGTAGCTAGAAGTCCCTAAGAAGATGTGAGCAGAGGGAAAGGAGAACCCAATGAACAATTTACCAGTGGAATTAGTCCTGTTCTTCTCTTACAGTTGCTCGTTATTATTATTTTTTTCCTTCAGATACCACAAGTCTGGAATATAGAGGTGGATAGCTTTATAAAGATATCAAAAGCTATCCTGTTAGATGTGATGTACCAGAGTTATCTTGGTTATTTTAGCATTAAAATGCTATCTTTAAAAAAATTATAGCTTATTGTTATTTTTCTTATTTTTCTAAATGTATTTCATTCACCAAGAGCTTTTCACAAACCTATGCTTATAAATAACTCAGTCATACTCTTAGCAGCCTTACTGCTACTTTTATTAGTTCTCTGTCCCAGTACATTGTGGAACATCCAGGTTATATAGTTTGGCTTAGGTCAGTTTGTGCTCCCAAGTTCTCTTTTTATGTGTTTAATTAATTTACTTTTTCATAGTTTTCAAAGTAGTTTATTCAGGAATATTTTAAAACTCTGAAGTTTAAATCATGCACTCAGTAAATTAATTCTACTAATTCAAAAAATTAATTCCACTAAAAGATATATTTTGTCAGTTGATTCATAATAACAAATGATCTCTATTATCTTTATTGAAGTCACATAATCTGAGATGGAGATAAGAGGTAGTTTCAGAGTGATAAAAACAACCCCTACAATCCTTAGAGATAATTTGATGAGGGCATTCAAGGCATGAGAATTCCTGGGCCCTGGCACAGAATGAGTTCATTCAGTCAAGGCATTTGAATTTGGGCTTTGAGAGCCAAATTTATCCCAGCATAAGCAAATAGTAGGTCATGCTTTTTTACTTTTTCTTACTTTAAAAAATATGCTTGCTCATTTTAGCTTTTATTTGAATGTATGTCAAAAGAACAACCACAAAAATAATTATGTGTTGTAGCAAATAGAATTAAATTGAACTAGATGAACTCTAGAAATTCATTCAGCTCTGGTTCATAATTTTTAAGGGGTAATTGTCAGGATCCAACTAGGAAAACAAAAATCAATCTGAGTGTCTACAACATAATGCCTTTAATTCAGATAATTAGTTTCATAAAAGAAAGAGCATCTGAGACTCAAACACGGGACAGAGTGGTAACACAGAGAGTAACAACAGCAGGAAACTACTACTACCTTAGGCTCAAGGGCAATAAAACAAGAAAGCCCAGTGTCCAAGGTCATCTAAACTAAGCTGGTAGCATGAAAAGCTACACAGAGTTAGCCACAACCATGAGGAGATACAAGGGCAGAACCTGCTGGAGAAAGCACCCTAGGCAAAGAGGAAAGAAAGATTACCTCAGTTTCTCTCCCTTGTCCCATAAACTCCGATCAGTGCTTCCAGCTGATTGACCTAAGCCCAAGGCCACATAATACAATTCTGAGCCAGGATTGGCTCAGAAATAGAATACTTTTTTAGGAAATAAAGACAACAATTCGAAAGTCTCTGGAGCATAAAAGTGAAAAACACAGATGTCATTATCATTATCATTATGTGATTCGTGAGCCAATTATTATTGAATTCTTTATCTCATTTCCCTACCCATTCTGTGCCAGATTGTGTTGTCTACAGATGTCTTTCTTACCAATCTCTCAATTAATGGTTAATTCTTGGGAATTTCAGTGGACCCTTCTGCTGGTTAAACTCTGGCTTATTTAGTCCTTCCTGAAAATAAGAAATCCAATGATCTCTCTTTTGGTGATTCAATTATATGAAAATAAATAATTTCTATTCCAAAAACATCAGAATATTTCTTTTTTTTAGAGCCCAAACTCTTAACTCTTAACTATAATTCTGTATCCTTTCTGTCTAATAAAAAGACATTAGAAGCTCAAGACAACATATCAGTTAGGATATTTCTTATAGGATCTGCAAAGAGGCATTTTGAGTTCTGATACCATCTCATTCTCTAAATTTAGACTACGTTATGCTTTAAAAATAATTCCATTATTCTATGATTCAAACTGTAATTTATCACTAGTTTATTATTTTATGAATATTTTTATTTTTCCTATTGCTATTCCTTCTAAATGCTTCAAGATTTTACATCATTTTTGCACTTCTTTTCTGTGCAAAAAATTTCCTTTAGGCTTCTCTATAGGGCAGATCTGCTAGTGAGAACTTCATTTAGTTTTCCTTCTTCTAAGAATATCATTATTTTCCATTCATTTCTAAAGACTAGATTCCCAGATCTCAAATTAGGTATTTACAGTTCTTTTAACACTTGAAAAATATTATGGTACTTCCTATCACCTCCTTGGTTTTAGATGACAAAAGTGCTATTATTTGAATGGCTATTCTTCTGTAGATAATGTGCCATTTTTCTCTGGCTTCTTTCAAGATCATTTTCATTGTCTTTCATTTTCAGAAGTGTGATCATGATGTATCTTGATATAGATTTCTATGAGTTTATCCTGTTAGAGTTTGCTCCACTTCTTAAATATGTGGGTTTATGTCTTTCAACAAATTGTGGAAGTTTTCAGTCATTATTTATTTGAATATTCTTTTAGTCCCTCCTCTCCTTCTGGGATTCTAATGATATTAATAACAGAATTTTTGTTATTGTCCACAGATTCCTGAGGCTATATTCTTTCTGTTTGTTTTTATTCTATTTTCTCTCTTTTGTTTGGTTTAGGTAAATTCTACTAATCTGTCTTTAAATTTACATAATCTGCCCCCTCTCATCTCCATTCTAATATTGACTATGTGCTTGTTGTGGCAGGATATCCACTGCCAGTGCCTGATGCCCCCTGTCTATGCAATGTTTCTAACTGAGGTCAATGAGGTCAAATGAGCCGCAGTCCCATTGGGGAACAGGAGTTTTCTATGGCCTTTTATTGTCAGTACAGCATTTGGATCAGTGATCCTCCTTGGTGGTTTTGTAGGGTAAACCTTGTATTGTTGGAGGAACTCTCCTTGTATCCTAGCAAGAAATGAGCTTATCTTGTCCACCTTTGTTTGGTTGCCCAGGAGATGGAAAGCCTGAGGCTTGGGTTGTCTTCTTTTGTTGGTTAGGGTTTTGTAAGGGCTGTGCTACTATATTGTTCCTCCAGTCCTGGACTTCTTACAGTTTGCCTTCCTCTTACTACATTTCAAACTTTTCCTTTGGCTATCTGCTAATCATTGATGAGGTTTATAATTGTATGTAGTGGGTAGGAGCAGGCACAGACAATTCTGCACCAACTTGTCTGGGCTGGAAGTATTTTGTCTGTAATTAAAACTGCTCATTCCTAACTCTAAGCAATTTTGTTCCCAGATGCAGCTGGCAATGTCTGGAGAGATGTCTGGTTGTCACAAGTTAGGGGAGTAATACAGGTATCTAGCGAGCAGAGGCCAGCAGTGCTGCTAAACATTGTACAATGCACAGGAGAGTCTCAAAAACAAAAAATTGTCAAGAATAAATGTCAATGGTGCCAGTGCTGAGATATCTTGATTTAAACATTCTTCTTTATTAAGACAAAAAAATGTACTACTTTTCAAATCTGTTTCATGGCTAGACATTCATATAATTTTTTTCCTTCTTCATCATAAACACTAACTCTCATGTAAAACTTTAGCTCTCTATTATGCAAACAAAGAGCCATCCCAAGTATATAATTGAGGAGGTATAATTTTTAATTTGGAAAAATGTTATTTTTTTAATTTGATGAATTTATAAATCAAAAGGATAGTTTTTTCTCACATGGCCTTGAGACTATCTACATTATACTCAGTCAAAGAAATTTTTTAAAACTATTAAAATCTGCCCTCCCATTACATTTTACACAACTATATGCAAAAATGGGGTCTGGGGCTATGGGCTTCATTAACGTATTTTTCCTTTTACATGCTAACTATAATTTGGCATACACGTTAACATTTATGATTCTAGTAGCATTTTATGTTCTAATTTACTCTCTATGCCAGCATCTAATTTACTACTAATCTTTTTAAGAGTTGAGTAAAGATCCTGGAAACCTTGCTTCCTTAAATGCTGCTACAAATTTGGGAACTCTCACAATCAAAGAATGAGTTGGTGTGGCCCTCATTACTGAACTGTGAGCTCTAGATCTATTGAGTTACTGGCAGGAAATATTTGTTCTCTATAGCCATAGATTTTGTCTTTCCATCAGTGAGATCTAAAGTTGGCTACCTGAATATGGCTAATGCTTCCTCATCTTCCATGGTACAAAGGGATCCTTGTCAATCTCACTATAGTGCTGCCCTTTAGGAGTGCTATGCTGGGGCCAATAAAGCAGGCAGGTATCGCTCCTGAATAAACAGCTCATCAAAAGTCTGAAAACAGAAGGTTTCAAATGTATCAAAGTAATTGGCACAGTTGTTCACTTGTTAATTAGGAACACAAAGGCATTTTTATCAAGCTGCCTAGTCCAGGGGGCCATCTGCATGACGGCATTGCCTCTCTGATGATATGTACAAATAGAGCTTAGCCAGAACTCTGGAGGGAAGGTTCACTGACCTTACTGCTTTAAAATATATATAAAGCATATCAATGAAATGGAAAAAAAAAATCTAATCATAGAATGAGCCCCATTTTTCGTATTTAATCTTCTGAAGAATTTCCTAGGGACTTAGTCCTATTTATGTTAGTTTTGATAATTGCTTCATTTTACTGCCACATATTTTGGTAATAGTTGTAATTATTCCCAGTCTATTTGGGTCAGGGCACTTCTAATACAATAACACATAATGTATTATAATTGCTTTTTAAGTTTTCTGTCTCTTCTATTGTGTGCAAGCTTTATGAAGGGAGGAACCATATCTACATTGTTTAATTTTATGTCCCCACTATGTAGTACATTTCTGGAAGGCAGTAAAATAATGCGATGTTCGGAAGGCTTTTTTTTTCTTTTTTTGAAAAATAATGTTTTTCCTTCAATTTGACTTCATATATTTATATTGAGTTTTGTAGCAAGCATATTAGTATCTCAGATTGCTTTGTGTAGTATTGTTTTTGCTCCGTATCACTCCTCTATCTCAATGTAGTATAGTGAGGTATACTTGAATGCTATAGAAATGTCTTTTCTACTATGCTGATGGGAAAGTTTAAATATCCCTTCTCTCTGTTAATTCTAAACTTCACTTTTATTATCTAAATTGCCATTATCATAAATATCATACAATTATGCCAGAAAGATGGTGTACAATGTCACTGTGTTGGTACATTTTCCTTTTTGACTGTTCAGTCACATGGATTTCACTCCTGGGACTCTTTGTGGATCACCTATCCATCATCAAGAGACAGAGAATACCAATGCACATGCATCATTATGTATTTTTCTGGTAATCTCCTTTCTGCTTTCTTGATATAGTAAGATGCATCTTCTCTATGTCTTCACAGTTTTTGATATTTCAGTTATATAACCCTATGCATTTGCATGTCTGTTTGCCCAAATATATCTAGCTGATCTTCAAATAAAAGATTTGATCTATAAGAGTTCAGTAATAGGCATATTTTTTTAAATAACTAGTCAGTCTTCCTTCATATGGGGTTCCATATCTACAACTAAAGGCTGGATTGAAAATACAGCATTCCTAAGATGGAATACCTATGGATACAGGGGACTGATTTTTCATACTGGCAGTTTCCATAGCCTCAACTGTGGGATACCCAGAGATAGTGGGTATTTTTTGAAACTCAGAGGACTTTCGGCCTGTTCCTAAAAACAGAGAAGGTCTCCCATAAATAAATGGCTGCCTTCATCTCTTACTGGCAATGTGAATTGTGTTGGGTTCCCCAGCTTAATCTCCAATATGGGGGGTGCTACTTGTGAGTACAAGTCAGCCACACCCTGTTTGCTTGAGTTGGATGACACTATAGTGAGCTATAGATTTGTTCTCCCTGTCATTGTTTGATGTTTGTGTGAAAAAGTCAACCGCTGAGATGTTCTTTGGTGCCCGTGCCCGCGGTAAAGTCTGTACCCCTGGTGGAGTATTTGAGTGCCCCAAGCTTTAGGAAAGACCTTTGTAGCTCCCAGGGGGTTGCTTGATCTCTACCACCACTGAGGTTGAGGGAGTAGCACAGTAGTTCCTAGCTAGGTTGCAGGAGACTGAGAGGCTTTGCAAAGCCTCAGCAGAGCTCAGAAGTTGGTTTTCTGGCCACTAGGAGGAGCTGCTGGTATGGGTAGGAAGTCTTCAAACCGGGTGGGCTGTTCACCATGGAGGGGCCTAAGCTTGGCCTTGGGCTGGGATCTTTCCACCTTTATCCAGTAGCAGAGGTTTTCTGTGGGGAAGGGTGGGCGCTCCACCAAATTGCCACTCTTTGGACCCCCACGGCACACTCCTGTCAGTTCAGTCCACATTTGCTCCCTCACCACCTGAGTCCGAGTCTCAAACCTCCCTCGGTCTGTGTGTCTGATCCGCTAGCATGTCTTCACAAAATGCAAGTGGGTAGGGAGTTCCCAAATTGTACACCCCTGTTCCACTACAAGTCCTCAGAGGGAGAGGAGTAGGTTCCCCTATCTGCGGGGACCTCAACTTGTAGCACTTGCCTGCCAGAGAGAAATAGCAGCTCTCAAACTTCGGCCGCAGCACCCAGTCACCCAGTCACCCAGTTCAGCTTTTCCTCTCCAAATGCCATGCCTTTGGCGGGGAGGATGTGCTTATCCAATCCCTGTTCCTGAGCACCCCACTACACTCTCCTGTCCGATATGTCTGTGCGGGCTTCCCTGCCACCCAAAAGCTGCCAGTGTGTGACCCCGTGAAATGCTGCCCAAATTGTACATCCTTGTTCCAGGACAGTACTTCAAGGGGAAGAGGTGCGATGTTTGCCTGCCCGAGAGAAACAGCCGAGTATGAACTACACTTGCTGTAGTAATGGGTAGGGAGGAGCCGCAGCTCCCAGTCAGCTTGAGCTCAATTTGCTTTCTTGGTTGCAGTGGATAGGGAAGATGCAGGAGAGGAAGTGTCTGGATGGGAGAAAGCCAGTGCCCAAACTCCTGGGGCTCCCTAGTTCACCCTACTCTTCCATATTTGCACTGTGCCTGGGTTCATGGAGGATTGAAAAGTCTTCAGTAAACTTGGTGTTCTGCTGTTCACTAAAGGCATGTAGGAGGGGGAGGGAAATCCTCCCCTTACACTTTCACTGGGCTCCGAGCCTCTCTGGGTTGATCCTTGCCAATACCATCTCCTCTTTATCTTCTTTCTTCTCGGCTTTGCAATTTTTTCCATGGGATCCCCAGCCATCTCTGACATCTCTGTGATCCACACCTGAGCTGCAAGTCTTTTCTCCTCTCCACTATCCTATATCCTGCCTTACTGCCAGGACAGTCCAACAAGCAATGTCTATAGTTGGGCATCTTGCCAGACTCCTCCAGATAAAGATACTTTTTGTTCAAGTACCCCTCAAAATGTTCCTATCACCCCTTTCTCAGTGGTAGGTGTTGTTCTGACCTCCACTACAATTGATTATTTTGACCTGTCCTCAAATCTTACATGAATAGGGTTATGCAGTGTTTAATCTTTTGTATCTGGCTTCTTCTGCTCAGTATAATTCTGTAAGTTTCTTCCATGTAATTGCATATAAAATATAAGCAAATATAACTCAACAATATATAACAGAAATAATGCATCATAATACAGAGGCATTTGTATCATGAATACAAAGTTGGCTTAACATTGAAAACTTAAAAGAAAATTACCACATTAAGGTAATAAAGGGAAAAAATCATATGACTGTTTTAATGCATGCAGAAAAAGGATTTCATAAAATTAAAAAACTCAAATTTCAAAAGAAGATACATTTTATTGCTTGTTTGTTTTATTAAAGTATAGTTTTCTTTTATATAAATATGCTATAATCTATTTAATCTTGATCTTATCAAAGAAAATTTGGAATTTTTTATGTATGGAATTATTAAGAATAAATTAATTTTCTCATACACAGCAAAAGGTGGACATGTACGATTATTTCTCTCAGATGTATAATTAGTAGTCAAATTTCTGGGTCATAGGAATGACCTTGGCTTTAACAATTTGTACTTCTACTACCAGTTTGTGACTGTTGCAGTTGCTTCACATCTTCATCAATATTTGGTATTGACAATCTTTTTATTTTTAGCTATTCTGGTACTTGTGTAGTAGTATCATATTGTGCCTTGAATTTTCATTTATCTGATGTGTAATGAATTTGAACAGGTTTTCATATAATTATTAGTCTACTGGATATCCTTTTTGTGAAATGTCTATTCAAAATTTTCCCAAACACTTCTTTGTATATTTTAGATAAAATTATTCAAAATCTACAGAGTATCCAAATTTATATAAGTATCTATAATATCTGTAATATATGGAGAACTCCCACAGATCAATAATAAAAAGAAATCAGGATCTTTGAACTAAATATAAAATATATGGAGAATTACATAGATATATACATATATAATCTATATTTTACATATATATCAAATAGATTATATATATGTGTTTATGTTTATGTGTGTATATATAGTAAATATATAGAGAGATACATATGCATATATATACATATTCATTTATCTTTCATATTTAGGTCAAAAGCCCATGACTAATTGATTTTTGTTTTTGATACAATGTAGAAGGCAAAGTACATTATTTTAAATTTCATACAGATAGCCAATTTATGTAGCACTTCTTATTATAATCACTAGTAATATCTGGTTCTACTTTGAAGTTCTATATTTTCTTTTGTTGATCTATTTGTCCTGGATCCAATATCATACTGTCTTAATTGTTATAGTTTTAAAGTCAGTCTTGAAATTTGGTTGATCAAGCCTTCCAAACTTCCTCTACCTCTTCAAAATGGTTTTGGATTTTCTAGGCATTTTGCTTTTCCCTATAACTTTTAGAACAGATTTTCAATTTCCACCAGGAGAAAAAATAACCTGCTGGGATTTACAGTTTTGCACTGAATATATAAATCAATTTGGGAAGAAGTGAGATCTTGATAATATTGAATCTTCAAATGCATGAATTCAGTATAGCTCTTCGTTGACTTAGGTCTTTAAAAATTTCACCTGTTTTATAGTTATTATAATAAAACTCTTCTCCATATTTCATTAATTTACCTTCTAAGTGTTTATGTTGGTTTTTGTTATTGGGAGCATACTTTAGATTCCCTTTTCTGTTTGTTGTTAATAATAATATATAAAACATTGTCTAAGTATCCAACAAACTTGCTAGATTCACAGTTATTAATTTTTATAGTATTTAAAATAGATTTTTCATGTTCACTCTTATGTTTTAGTTAAATAAAGATATTTTTAGTTCTTCCTTTCTAATATTTATAATTTTATTTTTTTCAATACTAACCCCTCTTGTATTATACAATTTGAATAAGAGTATTTATAGAGGACATTCTTGTTTTGTTGGGGAAATCTTAGAAGAAAAACGTTCAATATTCAACACTTGGTATACATTTAGCATAGTTTTTTTTTATGATAATCTTTGTTAACTTGAGGAAGTGTTCTATTTCCAGTTTGTGTTAATTTTTATAAAAATGATTTTTGAATTTTATTGAATGATTTATCTATAAACATGGAAATAGTCATATGATTTTCCCCTTTTCTTTTAATGTGGTAAAATATGTATTATTTAAAATTTAAATGTTAAGTCCACTGTTATTACTGGAATATACACTACCTTTTAAAATGTAATATCTCTATTAGACATTGTTGAATTCTCTTTGCTAATATTTTACTTAAGAATTTTGTTTCTATGTTTTTCAGAAATTTAAAATTATTATTTGTTTTTCCTAGAAATGTCCTTATCAAATGTTGGCAAATGATCTATTCTGTCCTTATAAAACAAACTGGAAAGTTTGATGTGTTGTATTCTCTCAAATAATTCGTGTATTAGTGGTTGTATTTCATATTTTAAATGTTTGTGAAACATAATTAGTAAGCCCAAGTGGTTCTAAATTTTCTTCATGAGAAAGTTTTAAATTATAGATTGAATTTTTTTCAACAATAATACTATTTAGATTTCCTATTTTCTCTGAGCTCTATTTTGGTTATATATTTTTAAGGTATTTTTCCATACATGTAAATTGCCATACTTATTAGCATAAATTGTTTATAATTGTCAGCTATTATATTTTCAGTTTGTAGGATTT
Source organism: Varecia variegata (assembly GCA_028533085.1). Taxonomy (NCBI): domain Eukaryota; kingdom Metazoa; phylum Chordata; class Mammalia; order Primates; family Lemuridae; genus Varecia; species Varecia variegata. The sequence goes on along the minus strand of CM052445.1, from coordinate 23,974,088 downwards.
GTTAGTGATATCTCCTTTTAAAATTCCTAATATTGCTAATTTGTATTTTATCTCTACTTTATGTATTTAAACACTCTTGCTAGGGTTAATGTTACCAATTTTTTTCAAATAACTTTTTGATTTATTAATATTTTAAGAGATGATTATTTTATTTTATATTGATTTTTGATCTTATGACTGTTTCTTATTCTTTCACTTGAGCTGGGCAAACATCTTGGCAGGAAAGCTCAGATCACTGATTTTCAAATTTTCTTCCTTTGTAATGCATGCACTAGACCCATAATAGTTCCTAGAGTTGCACTGACCTTTTGAGATGTCTTTTATTTAATTCAATTTAAAACATTTAAAAAATTTTTACTGTTATTCCTTCATTGATCTATGAGTCAAATAGAGTTGTATTGCTTAATTTCCTAATAGTTGTGACTTTTCAAACTATATGACTGTAATTTTTTTTAGTTTAATTATACTGTGGTTCTAGAACACTCTTCTGTCCAATTTCAGTACTTTAAAATTATTGAAAATTTATTTGTCTCCTGCATATACTCTTTCATGGTTAATACTTCATGTGCACTTAAGGAGAATTTATATTCTGTAATCGCTGCATATAATGTTCTATTAATATAAATGTCAGTTCACTTTGGTTAATATTTTATTCAAATCTTCTACATATTTACTGGTTATTTTATTTTATTGCTATTCTAAGCACTGCTAAAGATTTATTTTAAAATCTATCAAGAATTAGTATGAAATTGTATATATCTACTTATAATTCTATAGGAACTTTTTTTTTTTTTAAGCATGGGAAATATTCTATTCTTGATCTTGGAAAATAAAGTAGGGTAGAATAGCAACTACACCAAAGGCCTATTTATGAAGATATAATTCTTATTTTTAAACTGGAAAAATATGGTAATCAGATCATCAGTGCAAAAAAATTGTTCCAAAAAAAGTAAGCTTACACAGAGGCTGGGAGTAGATAAAGGAAGATGAGACCAAAGTCATAATGAACGTGAACAAGCAGCAGCACACAATTATGAAGAAGCCATTCATCCACACATGCCACACCTCTGGAAATTACTCAGGGAAAGTCCATTTCTGGGAACTAATCTCTCAATGAATTGTTCCCATTTCTTCTCCTGCTGCTGTTATGTAGTATTTCTCTACCCATACAGAACAAAACTCTGATCATAAGTAGATTACCAGCTATCGCAGTACTGGAAAATAACTCAAATATCACACACAAAAGTGGACGGGATAACAAAAACAATGTAAGGAACAAGTACAGAAACATGCTAGAGTCTTGGTCACTCACATTTTCAGAACTTTCTTCTTTCAGCTGCTCAAAATTCCTAGATGGCACTGGAGCTGCTTCAGGGATGTGCCTTTTTCTTCAGATTTTTACCATACTTCCTTGAAAATCTTCATGAGTCATTTGGCCATGCAGTCCACTCACAAGCAGCTGACACTTTATTACTTACTTCTGGAACGGCTGCCACTCCACAGGCTTTATTTACGGAGACTCCTTGAAGGAATAAGCCTGGCCGGCTGGTCTCTGTTGAGGACATGCTGAAACTAGCACTACCTCACATTCAAAGACGTGGAAGCCAAGCACGCAAGACGCCTGGCGCCTCCTCGCTGCCGGAAACGGAGGGGCAGGCAGGAAGTGACGCAGGCAGAGGTCGGCCAGTCACTGGTTCCCGCGCTCCCGGCCAGACGCCCGGGAACAGCACCTGGATGCCAAGCGACACTGGCCGCGTGCGCCTTTGGATCAAGCAGGGTGAGTGTCCCCGAGCCTCGTGCCTCCCGGCACTGGCCTTCACAACTGTCAAAACTTTACAATTTGTTATATTTTCTGGAAACTTCTGTATTCCATTCTTGCTGACATCCAGTTCCCTGGGATTAGTAAAATTATCAGTGGATGCTGGTAACATTGTTAAATCATCGTCAGGCAAACTCAGTGTAGAGACTGACAGTTCTAAAGAATTTCGCTTTAAATATTTTGAAGTATATTCTTAGGCTCATATAAATTTAGGATTACTGTCTTTTCCTGTTGAATTGACCATTTCATCTTCATGCACCATGACTTGCTTTTTTATTTTTATTTTTTGAGATTAATACTTCAAACTATTTTCTCTAATATTGCCTTGCTCAGACTGACTTTATTTTGTTTTCAATATCTCTTTATCCGTTCTTTACTCTTTTTTTCTTTTTTTTTTTTTTTTTGAGACAGTCTCACTCTGTTGCCTGGGCTAGAGTGTCGTGGTGTCAGTCTTGCTCACTGCAACCTCAAACTCCAGGGCTGAGGCAATTCTCCTGCCTCGGCCTCCCAAGTAGCTGGGACTACAGACATGTGCCACCATTCCTGACTAATTTCTATATATTTTTAGTTGTCCAGCTAATTTCTTTCTATTTTTAGTAGAGATGGAGTCTCGCTCTTGCTCAGGCTGGTCTCCAACTCCTGAGCTAAATGATCCTCCTGCCTCAGCCTCCCAGAGAGCTAGGATTATCCATTCTTTACTCTTAACTATTTACATCCTTATATTTCAATTGAGTTCCTTTAAATTTTTAGTTAGATATTTTTAAAAATTTGTTCTTTTTTTGTTGGTATGAATTTACGATTTAGTTGAGTTTAAGTCTATCATCTTTCTATATTTTTTCTGTGTGTCTCAGTCATAAAATTCTTACTTTATATTTATGGCTGTCATGTATCCACATTTATCCCCTATATCATGGTTCTGCATAAATTAGTAATTATTCTCTCCTTGCTGCCGAGTGTAAGGTATCCAATCAGAGATTATATTGCCCATTTGACCAGTTGTAGCTATGAGGTCAACATGAAGCTCATGAGACAGCTCATGAGAAATTAGACAAAATGATAGGTAAAATGTGTGGGCTGTCTGCAACTTAATACACATATACATATATTCATAAAATCAGTTTAACTGGACTTAGTCCCATTTTCCTTCTTATATTCCAAAATATGAATGGGTCAGTATCCCAGATTTCTCTAGGTAGATGAGGGCAATGTGCCAGAGAATGTCAAAGCAACAAATTAGATAGAACCCAAGTCCTGGACTAACTTTCATCAATCCAGCAGCCCTACAAGCTTAATTTGGCCACAACAATATGTGAAATATATATATATATGCTTCCATTATATGTAAGCCAATGTATTTTGAAGGGTTTTTTGGTTTTGGTCATTTAGATCTTAATTTTACACTAACAATACCACCATCATATGGTCATTTACAAGGATTATTTAGAATTAGGCATATTAGAAACTGCCATGGCTTGAAAGATAATTTTGAGGTGTCTATTATATATAGACACATATTCAATATATAGAACTTTTATATTTTGACTGACAAGGTTGTGATACCTTCTTTTTTTTTTGTCGCAGTAAGTATACTTTGTAAAACTAAAAAAATAAAAAAATCCCCCTACATTTTTTACAATAAAAAGATAATGCTAGCTTTCAAATAACAGAAATATAATTTTCCCTTAAACAGCCCTGCTCTTTGGATATATCATATGGACTGGGTTACCTCCAAGGTATGCTTGAGATACTGTCCAGTGTTGCTGTGCACCAGTTAAGGTTGGCTTTTCCAGATACCTCTTGTCCAACCAGTATATAACTTAAATTTGCTGAGCAAATGTATCATGTGCTAGACAAATCAACGAACTAGTTACTAGCTGCAAAGGTTTACCTTCATATTTTGTCTTTTTTTTCTTTCTTTCTTTTTAAAATTTTTGTATTGGCTGGTTTTGGTTTCAGAATAATACTGATAAGATGAATTGGGAAGTAGTCTCTCTCCTATTTTCTGGAAAAGTTTATGAATAATTGGTGTTAATTTATGTTTAGATGTTTCTAAATTTCTCCAGTGAAACCAACTTGATCTGGCTATTTATTTTTTGAGAGCTTTTAAATTAGGAATTTTGTTTCTTTATTGGTTATAGGACTATGCAAATTATTTCATCTTGGTTGACTTTTCAAATTTTTCCTTTCCAAGAAACTGGAAGTCTGCAAGTATTGATTATTTATATTAATTATAGTATTGATTCTTAGTAATCATAATTTTAAGTGAAAAAGGTAGGAATAGACCATTTTAATTAGGTACCATATTTAGATCACAGAACAAAGGACAGAGCTGTAAAGACAATGTGTGGAGGATCTAACCTCCTCCCACCATGGCCAGGTGGCTTACCTGGGCCAGAGGGGGATGAGCTCAGCTGCTTGTCTAGACCTCAAAACTCTTATAAATGCTTAAATCCAATGACATGAACTCACAGACAAGGTAAGCACATATCAAAAAATATCACAGAACCAACAGTTTTGTGACCTGAAAACATCTGACAGAGACAATATAAACCTGTCTGACCAGTAGATCCAGGAAAAAAATACCTGGATCAAATTCTGAAGATGTTTCTATTTTATTTTACCAACAATGTTAAAGATTTACAAAAGATTGCTATTCACCAAAGATTACTAAAATCACATGAACTTCAAAAGCATTTGGGTTTATTTACTTAATTTATGAGCACTCAATTCATTTTTAAGTTAACTTAGTACCATGAAGATAGTATACAAACATGCATATGTGCATATACAAATAAAGATACAGACAGACCCTAGTATTTTATAGCTTTGATTGAAGAATTTTAGCTATCAGACTTTAAAACTTACTAGTTTAAAAGGACAGCTGGATTCAAACTATGTCCTTGTAAATGGAAAAGTTTATAATCTGTCCCACATGGCTAATGCCCTTACTGATTTTTGGAGAAAAGAGGATAGCAAATTTACATCTCAAAGCACAGAGAGAAAAAATTCAAGCCTTTTCAAAAAGGAGTTTGGATACATTAGAGGAAGATTAAAAATGGAAGTCAAGATAACACAAAATCAGATGAATCTACCAAAGGATTTTATAAAGAGACCGATTTCATTTAGATAGATACCTTCAATTTACTGTTTTCCAACTGAACCATTGAGCTCTAGGTGGAGCCCGTTAAGGAATAGGGCCAAAAAAATCTGCAATTTTTAGAGCCTAAGAATTTAAATATGTGACAAGCAGACACAACTGGAAGACGGAACATCTCAATCTTTACAGATCAAAGATTTCACTTTTGCACTGAATCCTGAGGCTCCAAGAAGAGGGAAACACCATGGCACAAGGCCATGTAATGCTACTATAGTGTACTTTGCTATAAAGACATTTTTTAAAGTGTTTTAACCATGAATTTCTTCTCTAAACATGCAAAAATGAAAAACAAATAGTTCCTGAAGTAATAACTGTTTAATGTAAATAACTGCTGTAAGCCACCTGCAGCTCTCTCCAGTGACTTGCCAGCCATCACACACACAAAAGCCAAGCATCCTTTCACAGTACAAAGTAATTTTCTGGTTCCCCACAAAGCCAAGAGTATCAGGTAACACAATACAAAAGAAAGCAGAGTTTTAAGACTGAGATGATCCTACCCATGACTCTTGAAACTCCAAAAGAAAAACACATGACCCCACAAAAAAGGGGATGAATGGCATCTTTTTCAGAGTTCCTTAAGTGGTATGAGTCATTAGAAAACTCCTGTAGATCCTTTCATGTGGTGCTGAAGAAGGCAAGAAGGAATAAAGGATAGGGAGGAGTAGAAGTAAAACAGAAAACAATTTTTGAGAGAGGTAGAAAACAGAGGGACCAAACACATAATTTTAAGAAAAAGGTTTTAATCAACTGCAAACAATTTCCAAAAACAGGATCCAAAAAGAGAAAATGTTGAAAGGCCCTTTAAAAACAAATAAACAAATATTTATACACACAGACACACACACATGAACTATATATCAGGTTTTAATTAAGTTGACTTCTGATCATAAAGCTCTTTAAAAAAAAAAAAATTTCAATATCAAATTTTAGCCAGGGCAAACAGACTGCTATTTATGGATTTTGATTTTTTTTTTTTTTTGACCAAAGTTACTCTTTCATATGAAACCAATAAGCCTTAAGCAACGTTAGGACTTAATTAAGGACCCATGGGGCATCTCTAAAGAGGAGTATAGCAGTCTTTACGAGTTCCAGAACCACACAAAAGACAGCTCAAAGAAAGGAAAGTTTCACTAGCTGCAAATGCAGTACAACCCATATGTGTCCGTCCATATTCTCTAGGGTTGCAGCTTCTCAGCTGACTGTCTACACACAAAGGCCTAAAAACCCCATATGTCCTCACAGACAGAAGGCAGGAAATCAAAAGCTTCCCATGAAAGGAAAAAGGATCAATAAACAGGTACCCCAAAAAGTCAAAAGTCACACAAATATCAAACCGAAGGAGACCGGATCCCTGACTGGGAATCGAACTCAAGCTGTAGCAGTGAAAACATGGAATCTTAACTGCTAGACTACAAGGTGGAGCAGGTATCATTGTGAACCCTACATGGAATTGAAAACAGGCAATTTGAGCTTACAAAGTATTTTAACTTTATTTTAGGTCAGATTTTTGCTCTTTAGTTTTGTCAAAAGAATCTCTAAGACTATCCATGACACTATTATGTGTCTTTCTTTTTATATGATCTTCCCATAAGTACAAGTAAGGCAAATTGTTTAGAATAAAAAGGTCTCTAAAATCCTCTTTTTAAAATTTAGAGGTCTTTCTAATTTAAGGGATTACTCTTTTGGCCACTGATTAATTTCCAATGGTGTCCTAACTTCAGTAACGACTTAATCCAATACCCTCTGCATGGAAAGCCCAGAATGTATTTTTTTTAGTTTTAGAATAAGTTTTTACCATTAAAAAAGATGTTTCCTAGAGAGGATGTAGAAGAGGTGATTCCAAAGACCCCCTCCACCACCCAAAAATTACTCTCAGGAATAGGCTATGGTATCAAAAGACACTTGTTACAGGCAACAAGGGGTGAGATGCCAAAAGTCTCTTATGGATGAAACTTTTAAAGAAAAACTCTCCCAAGAGCTTGACACATTTGGAACAAAAAGTATGTTGCTTAAAATCTCACGTGTCTCAGGTTCCCAGCCATTTTTAGTCTGGCCATGTGATGTGATCCACAAATTATGCCTCCTGGATGGCAAAGACCAAGAAAAAGTTCTCCCACTTGGTCACAAGTCCAGCTCTCAAGACATAAAACAAGAAGGGAGAGAAACTCATCCAAGTTTTATTTCAAGGGACCACAGCAAATTTGTCTTAATAGATATTGGTCTAGTCAGAACCATGAAACTGACTAGTCTGCAGGACCAGCTTGAACAATGGGCTTATAGGGGTTTTAGGCCCATATTCTACTGTATGGCACCCCTCTTTATTACATAACAATGCCGAACGACAAAGATAAAAAGACTATTTCTGAGAGGAGAGGGATCAAAAATATGAATATGCATACCAAAAGTACCAAAAAGGACACCAGAGTCACTATACCCAAGAATAGTCACATAAATCCCTTTCTTCCATTAATCAAAATCTTGCAGAGCAAAAAGAGACAGTGACTTTTATTACCTACTCCACCAGATTCCACAGAGAGAGGCTGCGAGCCCAGCTGTTAAGAAATACCCTTTTAATTTAATCAAGTCCCATTTATTTATTTTTGTTGTTGCTGTGATTGCCTTAGGTGTCTTCTTCATAAATTCTTTGCCTAGGCCAATGTCTGTAAGTGTCTTTCCTACATTTTCTTCTAGGATTCTAATAGTTTCTTTCCTAAGGTTTAAG
>CM052445.1:23808800-23965890 GCA_028533085.1 Varecia variegata | reverse complement strand
TGGTTCTCAGACTTTGTTTTCACAGAGCTCATGTCATTAACAGTTCAATAAATCCTTACAGGATATATGGCACTCTACTACAGTCTTGTATGGAATAGTATAAGACTTCATACTGAGATCGTAAAATGTACTTAGACTTCCCAGTCCTGCTCCCAGATTCTCATAACTATTATCAATAAAATATTATGGTGAGGGAAAAAAAAAAAAAAAGAAATACCCTTTTACCGGCTTTTCAGGTCCTAGACTCCCTTAACTGTGGCTTTCAGAAGAGTGGAGTTTTGGTAATGTGCTCACTGAGCAAAAAACTTTAGGGGAGAAGGGAAAATTCCCCATATGCCTCTGAAGTTTCACTGAAAAATCAACTTTCAAAACACAGATTATTTAGAAAAAAAGGCATACAAATTTATTTTAATGTGTATATCATGGGGAAATCAATTAGAGAGTGATTACCCAATAAACCAATGATGGTCATATACCCCTTTTCTAAGGGGAAAGGGAGATGAGGAAGTGTGGATTATTTTAGGTGGGTAGTAAATGATTTTTAGGGGAATTCAGTGGGCTTAAAGAACATACAATGGCCTGGAACAAAGTCTGTTGGGCCTGCAGAGCAGACTATGATTTGTAACAAAAGTCTGCCCAGTTGTACAAACAGACTTTAGTCTTTCTTCCTGTGTGATATGAGTTCAGCTAATAAAATCTCAAGGAAGGAACCAGAGGTTTTTTTTTTTTTTTTTTTTCTTGGCAAGTTCGGACTTTAGGCAGTAAGGGAAATTCAGAGGACAACTTCATACAATAGTTGGGGAGAGACAACGGATTGAGAAACAGGAAGGGGAGAAGTCAGAGAAAACTTGAGACTTCTTCAGTTAAACATGTCAAAGCACCATATTTGGGATACTGGTTTCTGAGCCCCAACAGTACGCACTTAACAATGGAATGTTATTCAGCCATAAAAAAGATCAAAGTACTAATACATGTTACAACTAGGATGAACCTTAAAACCTTTATGCCAAATTGAAGAAACCAGAACAAAGGTTTTATATTGAATTATTCCTATTTATATAAATATGATAGATCCAGAATAGGCAAATCTATAGAGACAGAAAGTAGATTAAGGTTTATGATGGGATGGTGTGGGTATAAGGTGGGGAGGTATTACGCAGTAAGTACTGGCTATTTTATATGAGGTGTATAAAATAGTTTTGAAATTAGCAAAATAGAGCTAGTGGTTACACAACATTGTGAATACAAAAACTATCACTGAAATATACACTTTAAAATGGCAAATCTTATTTTATGCGGATTTCATCCTATTAAAAATATTTTTAAAAAAATTAAGAAACAATGACTTGATTGCAAATTCCTTGATGGAAAGTACACTTGTACCTTCTGCATAAGACCTTATCAGAGTGCTAAAACTGAGCAGCTGAGCATAAATCCTTATTGACTGTAAAAAAAAATCATAGTAAGCGGAGTCATTGGGACAAGGGCAACTTAAATTATGACTTGCTAAAGCAACAACAAAAATATATGGTAGCTATTTTTTCAAGTTGCCTTGCCTGTGAACTACAATTGCACATGCAAAAGCCAGAAGGGATTCTGAAAAGAATGCTGGGAACTTTTGCTGTCTGCACTGGTGCTGCCCTCAAGATCCCTGTCAGTGGCTGTGGCTGTTCACCTGCAGAAACAATCATTTGAGAGGAGTGCTAACTAGCAATCCTTGCTGCCACCTGGCACTGAATTCCCCCTAGGCTTTTCAGGTTTTCAAAAATTTCTGTAGGTCAGCAGATGTAGCTGTGCTCCTACTCCCAAGAAAGTAGTACCCCATTTTCACAATGTCATTACCATGACAGAAAATCATAAAATTAGGATACGCAAGTATCTACCCTGCCACCTAATGCAAAGCAAAATTGTTCCCTACAGTATAGTCTCAAATGCTTTGGTACTGTCTAGTTTTAAATGATTCAGCTTCTACAGTTTTTTTTTTTTCCTTTTTTTTTTTAGTGCCTGTATGGCACCCAGTGATACAGAGTCTGCAACTTTGCTTTTTCCAATGTTTACAGGATAGGACATGGCTTGTCTAAGTCTGAGTACCCTCATTTACATAGGTTTAGGCTCCCAAGAAGGTGTGGGCACTCAATCTTTGCCAGCATTCCCTTAAGAAGACCTATGCATTATAGTAAAAGGAAGGAAGGGAGGGAGGGGGGAAGGGGAAAAGGGAGAAGGAAGGGAGGAAGGAAGGAAAGAAGGAAGAAGGAAGGAAGGAAGGAAGGAAGGAAGGAAGGAAGGAAGGAAAGGAAAGGAGGGAAGAAACAATGGGATAAATGTTGTAAAGTGATTCTAATTGGTACTATGGAACTAGGTTTCTGTCCCCATGAGGAGACAATATTCTAAACTGTCTGAGAATTGTGTGCATATTTAAGTCATTCTTTTATTTCTTACTGCTGCTATTTCAGTTAACAAGTTATACTAGGACTTCACTATGTTATTCTCCTAGGATGAATACTCAGTGTTTTGGGGCACTTAATTTCTTGAGTCCATTTTAGTTACGAATATATTTCTCACTTGTTTAGGGAAGTGTTGGAAAAACACTAGTCAATGCTGATTTGGGGCTATTTGCTATAAATAATATAAGAACTAGGCAGATTATATAAATGCAAGTCTGTTCAAAATAATATCAGTGTTAAAGTGCAACTGGTTTCTATTCATGGCATTAGATTCTAGAGATACAAAATGTATAACACATGATATTAATCTTTGTACTGTTCCCAGAGCATAGAAAATAAGAAAATTGATGCCTGAAATACAAGGAGATTATCAGCAATTGACTAAAAGGCACTAGTGATAAGAAATCTGACTATCACTGCTGCTGTGAAGAGCTAAGATTAAGGGGTTCCAAATCAAAGAAGAACTGAGAGGATGATTAACTTTGCTAAGGTCAGAAGAAGGGGTGAGCTTTTGGGGCCTTGTCTTCTCCCCAGCGCAGTTACAATTGGTAGATATGCAAATTGGCATTAGCAACAGCATGCTTCCTGGGCCATGTTTCTGTAAGAGGTGCTGACTTTTTTTTTTTTCTGCTCTTACATATTTTTCTCTATGTGGGGCTCATTACCCTTTCATTAGAGTTACTCATATCATCAAGATCCTGGGTGATTTTGTTTTAATTGTTAATTGAAGATTTTTTTTATTTTATTTTGGAGAGAAGAATCACACACACTAAGAAAGAACTCTTACCACAAAGTTACATAGTTTATTTTTATTAAAAAAAAAAAAAAAAAAAAACTTTAGAAAGTTTAGCTAAGCAGATTGTGTGTGGACAATGACAATCCAGCAAAGACCTAGGCTTTTAAACTGCCTCTCCCACCCAATTCGCAGAGGCAGGTGGTATACTAACTGTACCAGGGTCTTTGACCAGTTCTCCTTGCCATATGCGTGGTTTCTCCTGTCTGCCTCAGGGCACAGTTAATTGTATCTGCCCTGCACACATTTTCAATGTCTTCTCTAGTGTTATCTCTTTAGTATTACAATACTTTGTAAACATATTATTTCCCTCAATATAATTTCAAGCTCTTTTCTTCCATCCCCTGGGGAATAGATGGTCATCTTTAGCACACTCTTTCGTATGCCATTTTTATTGTCTTTGGAAACATGGCAGAATATTTACTTGTGTGGGAAAAATATCTGTCCCTCAGTCTTCCTAGGGATGGGTGGGAAATCCTATGAGAGCTTGTATATGATAAATGAAGTATTTCTTCAAACCAAAATATGGTTATTTATTCTTAGGTTAGAACCATTGCTATGAGAGGAAGTTATTGTTATACCTAAGCATGAAATAGTAGAAAGCTTGCTTTGTTACATTCTATTTTATTTTCCTATATGACCTTTGGTTAATCTTCAGTTAGAGACTAGGTGAGTTCAGGGTTTGGAAAAATTGTAATTGATGATTTTCAAATCCTGGTTGCTTTGAGTGCCTTTTGCTTTTTTCCCCCCATAGCCTGAAATATTTATTTCAGTGAGCATTTGGCAAGAGCCTAAAATACATACAACACAAATAAAACCAATCTGCCATTATTTTCTTCCTCAGAAACTTCACCAGACAAGATCCATTAAAACAGTTTATAGAATGTATAGTCTATACAAGGTAGAGTGCAAAATACTATAGGAAGACCTCAGAGGTGTGACAAATGCTCTGTGATTTTAAAACCTTTATAACTATTGAGACAGGACAATTGTTTCAGATAAATCCCATTGATAATCATATACACATTTGAGAAAAAAATAGGAAAGTGAATTTATGGAGTGAGGTAATTTGGAGTGACTAGGCTCAGAACATGCTATGCCAAAATACAGGAAAATTTGGGAAAACAACAGAAGCTCAAGGTCACTCTCACCCTCTCCCTGTCCTTCTCCTCTGAAACAGGTTATAAGATTTCCTTAGAGGTGCCCTCCCTGTACCCAGAAGACAGGGACATTCTTATGTATGAAAACAAAGGGCAATAGAGAAGAATCTGAAAAAACAAGGCTTGCTGTTTCCCCTGATTTATTACCATGCCCTGTTTCCTATCATATTTCTCCATGACTGTCCACTTTTCATCAAATGTAGCATAAAATATACAAGGTTTACTGTTTCTTCAGGTCTTCATTTCCCTATGAAGGCTGCTGTATCCCACAAAACTTACATTTGTATGTTTTTCTTTTGTTCATTTGTCTTTTGCTATAGGGGACTCAGCCAAGAACCTAGGATGGGTAAGGACAAGATGTCTTTCCTACCCTACACAAGGAAAGAAATCATTATAGCTAATTTAGATCATCAGGGAAAGTTTTAAGAAATATATTCTTCCATCAGGATCTGTAGTAGCACAGTTCAATAGGAATGTAATTCAAACCACAAATGTGAGCCACCTATGTAATTTTAATTTTTCTAGTAGTCACACTAAAAAAAAAGAAGGTGAAATTGATCATAATAATATATTTTACATAACAAAATATAACAAATTATCATTTCAATATGTAATTTATTTTAAATTGTGGTATTTTATATTATTTGTTCTATGTATTCAAAATATAGTGTACAATTTGTACTTACAACGTATCTCAATCTTGAACTAGCCACATTTGAAAGGTTCAATAATTGCATGTGGATGCATATGGACAATAGTCACATATTGGACAATTCAGACCTAGAGCAGGCAAGATGACAGAATAGAGTTTGGGAGGAACAGAAGGAGGAAGAGTAAGAAGGCACCCTGAATGCTAGAAAGGTATATATGATATTGAATGGATTCCTAAGATATAGGATACAAAACAAACACATGTTTGAAATATACACAGGTTGGTTGTTGGAAAAGTTTGTAAGCTTTAGAACCAGATAGCTCTAAAATTAAATATACTGTATAAGTTAATGTTCAGTGACAGAAACATAAAACTCTCAGGAACTTAACACAATAAGACTTTCTGCATAGGTTTCTTGTCCAACATGGGTCAGTAGTAAAAGTGTATAGAAGGTGCTCTCCATTTCACATCAGTCTTGAATTGATGGGATCCTCACCATCTTGAATATCACTGGTGATGAAGCCGGAGAAGAGAGAAGGTGGCACATGTCACTTCTGTTTCTTTCTCCTGACTGCAAGGAGTAAGAGTAATCATTCTGTGTACCCTGAAACAAAGGGAAAGTGTACATGAATTGGCATTAGAAGTCTCTGTCCCTATCAAAGCCTCAGACTTCTTTGAGGCAAATTATTTTCTGAGCTTATGCTTTCTCTTCCATAAAATGAAAAAAATAACTGCAGAGTAGGATAAGTGTAAGCAAAGCACCCAGCAGTGTCTTAGACGTAGCATTCAAAGAGTTGGTAGGTGTTGTTTTAATATTACAATTTAGAGTACTTCCCCATGTATATTAGTGGTTCATAACTAAACTAGAATAATGTGCCAAATAAAGTCTCAAGAGGGATCTGGGCCAGTTTGTTTTAATATTTTCATCAAATTTTCTATAGCAATTTAATGTTTATATAGAATTTTAAGACATGAAAAATTATGGATTTTTATGTCTAGTTACAATCTTCCATTTAGTGTTACTGTTTTTATTTAATAATTTGCTTATAATCTTCAACAACAGGTTATAAAATTTCCCAGAACAAATATGTTGTTTTATCTGTTATGTACACCTCAAGATTGTAGAAAGATATCTTTCTATATTGAATTAAAATAAAATTCTTGATTTGAAATACTAGGAGCCATAAAATAATGAAATATCCACATCAAAATTAATTTTATCATACACGTGGTCAGATTGGTATATTTAGAGATGCATATCAAGCTACATTGATGAGAGTGGTAGAAAATTGCTAGAGTAGAAGTACAGCACTGTCACAGAGTTTAGCCTGCTGACTGTGTCTTATGCTTTCATTAAAAATGCCAGTATAACTTAGGAACGTTGAAATGCAGAGGCCAGAATTAATTATTTTACGTACTTTTTCAATAGTCATGAAAATTTTTTTAATTTTTACCTGTGTTTTGTAAAAGAGTTAAAAAGTTGGGGAGTGTAGATAGGGAACATGAACACGGCAGAAAAGATGGCCATGTCAAAGATTTTTAGGCAGGAGTAACTCTCTCAACCAACTGATCAATCTATCAATATCATATAATGCAATAAAAAGTACTATTATTTCCTTTAAACATAATGGGCAACTTAGCTTGCGAAAGAGAAAGCTAAATGATTACTTACCAAATATTAGCAAGTTTATAATTACAGACATAAAGACACTGCAGAAGAAAAGCAGAGTAAGAAAGAACATACAAGAAATGATTCGTTGATTATGTCCTCTAAGAAAAATTAGCAAGTTTATGAAATTATGGAATAAAGGAATAAGGAGAAATAAAGTCATTATAGCTGAAAGTTCAGTTTTCATCTCTTAAAATGTCATTTCCTATCTTTTTGAGGTTTCATTGGGGATATGTGTGAGACGAGGTTTGAGTGAATGATTGATTGCTTGAAGTGGATTCCAGCTCAAAAGTGATTCCTTTTGTAGTCCTTCAGTGGGTTTATAGGGGTTTAAATTTTAGTTTCTAGATTATTAGAAAACCAGGTTTTGAGAGCAAACTAAGACAAACAGATATAGAACCAGATGCAGTAATGAAAATTGTTCACAAATGTGTGACTTCTCACATAATAATTTCATTTTGGATATAAGATTTAAAAATTGATTAGCTCCCATTTCAACTGCAGACTTTCTACAAATATTTTACATTTGCTGGTTTCATAGCTGTCCAAAGGCAGTAGCAAAAAGTTGCTTTTCTCCAACTACTTTTATAAGTGACTGAAAATACAGCAAGTAGACTCATTAGTAGTTTTGCCTTCAGCTCTGAGCCTTATTTGTCTGTGTTCTTGACCTATTCAATGTCTTTACATCAACAGGAACCAAATGAAACTAAGGTGCAAGAATTCCAAATAACTAAGATGAAGGAAAAGGGGAGTTGTCCAAACTTGTTTCACATAGTGGGTATGGAAAAAAGATAAATGCCCAGTGAGGTCAAAGTTGGGGCAGAGATGTTAACACCATACTTTAAAACCAACTTCCAGAGAAAAGGCAGGGGAAATAAATAGAGGAACAGAAGGGCAGGGAGTCCAGAAAAGGGCAGAAGAATGTGTGAGGCATGGATTGAGGTGAGCATTACACTAATAATGTGCTTGCTGGTATCAGTCATTGACAACTTCTGTTTACATGGTGCCAATACACATTTTAGGGTTGGATGTGGCAAACCTAACTAGACCTTTTCTAATAGAGAGTTTCATAACTTAATTATTGTCATTGTTGTTCAATTGCTTTAGCACAAAATAATTCTTTCAAATCAAAGATTATGTAGAACACCTATATGGAAATAAAAATTGGACTGTTTGGGTTGAAGTAGGAGTGGTTTATTTACCTTCTTAACCATTTTATCTTGCTCTCTTTTGTAGAAAACTCTATTTTTTAATATGACTATACTGTACTTTTGAAGGTGAATACATTGATTCTGTTTAAGGAAAGAATTAGTCACCTCTTTCCCCAAAACTTTAATTTTGACAAATCTCTGCTTGAGAACAAATACAACTATTTCTTCATATTAACTTGTTGTTAAGATTTTGTTACTATATTCTCTTTTATTTTTCCCTAATGTACATTCTTCCATAGTATCCCCCAACTTCCTATGGTCACAATCAACAAACTTAGATATATTTTGAACAGGAAACATCTTCCCAAGACTATTAGTTCTGGCTGAAGAAGCTGCTTCGTTTGAAGTTGCCTGCCTCCTGCCACTTCAAATAATAATCAACTATCAAAAGATGCCCTCCAGGAATGTCACAGAGATGAACAGCAGCTAGACGTAAAGAAAGCTTTCAGTACCCTTGGAATAGACCTGAATTTTCCTCATAGACCGATGACTCATTACCATTACAGATTTGAATAAATCATGAATTCTGCTTCTCAAGATGAAGGTTGTTGCTATGCCTGCAGAGTCCATAATCAAGGTAGTTTCTAGATAATCTAGGAAAGAGAAAAAATATACTACTTTTGCTTCAATTAGCAAAATATTTAAAGTCTATGCTTGGAAGAATTTTTTTTTTTTTTCTTAAAATATCAACATAATAGCTTCCATGCTCCTTTTCATTTGGTGGTTGGAAAAAGAAACAATTTTCAAGAAAAGGTATTGTTTTTTCTCAGTGGACTTGCAAAAGACACATCAGAGTAGCTTCCGGGTATGTTATAGAAATGCATAAGAACTATAAAAAATAATTGAAACTTGGAAAGTGATTTTCAGAGTTTTATTCACTGCTGGATTTTGCAAACTTGGTCTTAGCTCTACTTGAACTTAAAGAGCTAAACAGTTTTCCCAGGATTTCTCAAGGTCATCTTTGTTTCCAAGATCTCTCAACCACAATCTAAGGGAAAAATAATAAGCTCTTAATGATTTGTTTAGTCTAGTGGTTCTTAACCTGGCTATACGTTAGAATCACCTGGGGAGTTTTAAAAACTAATGCTGCCTTGTCCCTACCTGCAGAGCATTTGATTTAAGAAGGCCCAGGCATTAGTATTTTTTAAAGATTCTCCCACATGAGCCTAAAGCACAACCAGGATTAAGAACCGTTTAGCTAGTAAAAATCCTGGAAGACTTTTACTCATCGCCTGAGAATGAAATTCAACCTATCACACTTGTCATTTGGGGACTAAATTAATATCATAAATTAATATGTATCAAGTACATCTTAATTAAGAAAGCCTCAGGAAATAAACTTTGGCTTTATAGACACTGGTGATGGATCCTTCTTTATTCCAGTCCCTGCCTTCCCCAACCTTCTATCTGAAGTCATTATATCCCTCTACTTGGAGACTTAACATTACCAAAAGCTGCTGTTTTGGGTAGGAAGTATATCAGCTATCAACTCTCACCATACGGGGCATGGAATTAGTCTCATTGATGTTAACCTAATACATTGCTTCTGAACTTTTGATTTTTTAAAAATTTTAAATTATACTTGGCACATAATAGTTGTATATATTTATAGGGTATATGTGATGTTTTGATACAGGCATACAGTGTGTAATAATCAAATCAGGGTAATTGGGGTATCAATCACCTCAAGCATTTATCATTTCTTTGTGTTAGAAACATTCCAGTTCCACTCTTTCAGTTATTTTAAAGTATACCATAACTTACTGTTGACTACCGTCACTTCCTTTAACTCCATTAGAATGTGGCACTTGCCTTACGTAACACTCTAATTCTTTTCCCTCACCCCGTTCATCTCCTACTAGCTCCATACAAAACATCCTTCATCTCCTCACCGTAGTCTCTAGTTAGTGCCTTGTTACTGAACAGATCCCCCAGAACTGATTTCACAGCATCCACATGGCCTGCTGCACCAATGCTTGCTATTATGGTTCCTATCTGGGTTCCCACCTCTCTCAAGGATACCTGAGATAACCATTCTTCTGGGACATTTATGAATAACCTGAACTTTCTAGAGGTTCCTTAGTTGAATAATTTTTTTCCTCCAGGCTTTGATTTACCATCTTGGCTTTCTTGCTGCCCACGTTGCTGTGTTTTTCTGAGATGCTGTTTTACCTTATACTTTATCATAAATCTAAAGTTCTGTAATGTTGGTCTTCATGACTAGTAGTTACCCTTTAATTCTTTTCTCGTTTTTACTTATATTTACAAATCTATGTATTCATTTCTTTGCCTACTATCCACTTGATGTAAATTTCAAAATGTACCATATGTGCTGACAACCTGTAATTTTAGAATCTTAAGAAAAATGAGAGTTTCCAAACAAAAGAAAAAGCCTAGCAAAGGCAACACTCTGGAGATCATACATGGTTAATCATTAAGTCTAAGCCTAGGGCAATCCAAATGCCTTTCAGCCATTTGTTTTTCCCTATACAAACTTAATTGAACTTGCAAAATATTTTGCTTCTAAATTATATACTAGATCCAATTATGTAATATTTATATCATTGAGTTCTAAATGGGAATTAAAGGAAAGCAAAGCAAAGGCATGACTCTCAGGATGTAGCTCTACCTCTGAATTTTGAGAAATACATTTTTGAGTGATAATATCTATTTTTATTTTGTATGCTATATATACAAAAAAAATTTTGGTATAAGATTCTTAATAGGCATGTTTCAAACTCCTTCTCTCCCTCCCATTTGTCATTATTTGACTTCTCCTCCCCCGTCTCATTATCCTATTGTTATCCCAAGACTTAATCAGTCTTAGAATGATAAATTCTGAAGGATTTGCTCTGTAGTAGAATTTTTACATGAAGTCATATTGGCCAGCTACAGGTCTTGAGAATGAGATGGCTGGTACCTCTAATGAACTGGTAAATGAAAAGACAAGCTTTGAATTGGATCATGGATTAGAAGAGCTTTAGTGTGCACACCACACTCTCTCTGTTTTGCTTTTAGCTTCTGTCTCTTTCTGTTTTCTGTGACAGAGGTGAATTTTTTGAAATTTTATAATAAGGAAGATTGGAACGTTTGAAGATGAGGTACAGGAAAGAGAACTGGAAGGTTCTTCTCATTTCCTCCCTACCAGTTGTATTAACACCGTACAATGAGTATTTTTATTAAAGGGAGTGACTTTCAAAAAGATGGAAACTAAGTTACATTATAAAATTAATTTAAGTTCAGTTGTTCTTACAGCAATGTTAAAGTAGAAAATTAAAAAAATATTTTCTATGTGTAAAAATGTATCAAAAACCCCGTAATTATCAAGATAAGTGGATGGGTTTCAGTAAGAATGATGTGATACTCATCATTGTAATGATGGCCTAGCATGAACTCTGTACATTTAATTTGATATATAATAGTTTTACCTTATGATGACCATGCCTCTCTTTTTCCCTAGGGTTCAATATTCCACTCTTCTTTCAAAATAAATGCCTTATATATATGTATTCAAATGACAGATTGTTGCTGCATAAAGTTCTATCTTCTAGATATATCTAAACTATAAATCCTTCATACCATGCGTAATATTATGGTGTCAAAATGACTCAGCATAAGGCAAACAACACTGCAAAAATTAACCAACTGTGAATAAAAAGAAATAGAAAAAGTGTAAATTTTCATTAATTTCTATGCATAGGGAATTCTAGTTTAATATGATATATTGAACATAACCTTTGACCTCCACTATCTCCTGTAAACTCATGGAAATGAAAATAAAGAATTCAAACGTAGAAAAATCCACAAAGCAAAAGAGAATAGGAGAGAAGATGACAGCAGATGAGAAATGTCAACCAAATTTTGAAAGATGAAAAACAGATTTACAGTGTAACTAACTCAGCAGATGGGGAAAAGCTGAAAGCTAAGTGCCTGTAGGCTGGTGAGTGTCTAGAAGCTGGCACAGAATACTTCAGAATGCAGAGCTGAAGAATAGCCTAAGTGGTTGAATGCCCATATTGACTTTGTGTGGAGAACTCACTGCCTGGCCAAAACTCTAAACACACCTGCAGGTTTGTTTTCCTCAGAGGTTGAATCAGAGGATCTCTGAACACAAGTATACCAGGGACAGTTAAGGAAAGCTGCATCCTAATCAGTTTTTCCTCCAGTCACCTCTCCACATTTGACTCCTAGAAAGCTAGTGAATAGGCTTATATATAAAAGGAAGAAGAATAGAAAAAGATTTCTCTCTCAGAGCAAAGAACTGCAACGGCTGAAAATGGTTCATTAACAAAATGGTTAGGTCTCTCTACTTGATATCTAGCAGATTAATGGTCCCCAAAGATATCCAGTTCCTTATCCCTGGATATGATCAATGTTACCTTATATGGCAAAAAGGACTTTGCAGATGTGATTAATTGTGATAATCATGTATTATCCAGGTGGGCCCAATCTAATTGCATGGCATGTGTCTTCAAGAGCAGATAACCTTTCCTGGCTGTAATCAGTGGGAGATATGGTTCTGGCAAATGATGAGAATGAACTTAACCTACTCATGGTTGCTGGATTTGAAGATGGAAAAAGAGGGCCAGAAGTCAAAGAATGTATTTGGCCTCTTTCTAGAAGGCAGAAAACAGAAGCAAATGGATTCTCCCCAGAAGGTATCATAGCCCTGCCAGCACTGTGATTTTAGTCCAGTGAGACCTGTGCTAAATTTTTCACCACTAGAATTGTAGGATAGTAAATGTGTGTTGTTTAAGCCACTAAGTTTGAGGCAATTTGTTATGGCAGCAATAGGTGACTAATACATCCCTTTTCCCAATGCATTATAATCCATCACCGGCCTTGCCCATGTTCAGACCCAAAATCTTGAAAGAAAGCTCTGAATCAATAGGCATTTAAGGATAACTTTTGAAATGAAGGACAGAGAACAAAATTAATGGAGGAAAGCTACATTGAGGAAACTGAAACAAAGCAGAAAGAATAAAACTTAAACGAACCGTAATTACTGTATTCAGGTAGGAGACTATTTTGCATCTCTGTTATAAAAACAGAATGTTTAAGCAAAGTAAAAGTTATCTTAAAAACCATATTTTTTTTTCCTTTTTGAAAAACTTTTCAGTTTTAAATAATTTTAGATTTATAGGAAAGTTGCAAAAATAGTACAAACCGTTTCCATATATCCTTCATTCAGATTCCCCTAACATTAACATTTTACATGATACATTTATCAAAACAGAATTAACATTGGTACAATGCTATTAACCTAACTATGGTCTATTAGAATTTTGCCGACTTTTATACTAATGTCCCTTTTCAATTCCAGGCTCCAGTCCTAGATCCCACATTGCAATTAGTTGTCCAGTCTTCCTAGTCTCCTTCAGTCTGTGACAGTTTCTCTATCTTTCCTTGAAAAACCATAAATTTTTAAGACTTCTTAAAAATTAATACTTGAGAACTAGAAGAAATATATATGTGTGTGTATATATATTATATTTGTATATGATAAAGTTGAAGAAATCTCAGTATACAGAAGAAAGTCCAAGAAATTGAACATGGAGAAGACAACTAGAAGATTAATCCAGGGGCTCCATTTATCACCAATCCATTACCCTATTCAGTAAGAGAAGCTCCAGAAAGAAGGTAAGAGAGAATAAGAGAGAGAAATTGTTAAAGAAATATTAAATAAAAAAACATTACTTTCTAGATTGAAAGGGTTTATTGAGAGTCCAGCAGCATAATTAATGAAAAAACACCACCCCATATCAAACATACACCATCAAGAAATTTACAAATAATCGATTATAAAGAGGTGATTTTGAGGACAACCATAGGAAAGAAAAAAATATACACTAACTCAAACATACATGGTTACACTTTTAAATAGCAAAAAGCTATAAGATACTGGAACGCTGTTTTCAAAATTTGGAGGTAATATGTTTCCTGTACTAGCATGCTATATACCAAGTTAAACTTTCAACCATATGTGAAGCTAAAATTGAAAACAATTCAGATATATGTATTTTTAAAAAGTTTTCCTATTTGTCTTTTCTTAAGTAGAAACCATGTGGCTGGGCATGGTGGCTCACACCTGTAATCCTAGCACTCTGGGAGGCCAAGGCAGGAGGATCACTTGAGCTCAGGAGTTCGAGACCAGCCTGAGCAAGAGCAAGACCCTGTCTCTACTAAAAACAGAAAAAAACTTAGCCAGTCAACTAAAAATAGAAACAAAAAATTAGCCAGGCATGGTGACTCATGCCTGTAGTCCTAGCAACTTGGGAGGCTGAGGCGGGAGGATCGCTTGAGTCCAGGAGTTTGAGGTTGCTGTGAGCTAGGCTGATGCCATGGCACTCACTCTAACCCAGGGAACAAAGCGAGACTTCGTCTCAAAAAAAAAAAAAAAAAAAAGAAAAGAAAAGAAAAGAAACCATGTGATATTCTCTATATAAAATATAGTAATATAATGTAGTGTAATAACAATATGGGAGGGTGAAAGTCATTCCAGGGTGACAGCTGTGCAGCAGACCTAGAAAGCAACTTGTCCAGATAGGAGAAAGATGAAAAATTCTCTAGAAGGGATATAGCCAGGACAATAAGACGCCTTATATATTTTGCAATATTTTAATGTATTGAATAGAGATTAATACTTCTCTTGTAGAGTTTTGTGCTGAATACTGATAGTGACAAAGAAAATGAAGTAAATAAGAATGGCAATTATTGCCTCCAGGGTCAAGAGAAAATTGTTTGAAAAAGCAAATATAATCAGAGTGCATTGCATGGCTTAGCACTGAATAATATTATTATTGTGCTAATGCAAACACTAAATATAGCTTTAAATAAAATTGATATATAAGGAGCTTAGGAGGGGAAGTGTGTGCAGGAGTGTAAGGATGCATGTGCATATAAAGTGCATGTGTGCTTGTGGAGTAATAGGAGAGGGTGGGTTCAAGAAATACATGCATAACTATTATAGAAGGAAATTAGTAGATAGTATATTTTTAAAAATTAAAATATGGCAGAATAAGTGTACTACTTAGAAATCTGCAAATAAAATTTATAAATGAAAATAGCTAAAAAAATTTTAAAGTCCTTCTTAAATTTCCCACAGGGTGATGGACACAAGGAAAAGGAGGGCTGATCAGAACACTGCTTTTTCCCCTTTGGGCCTATCAAAATATTTGAATTTTATTACTCCATAAAACAAACAATGTATAAAAAATGTGCATGAAAAAATGTGGTAAGGATAATCATGGGTAATCATGATACGATTTTCCACTGAAAACCCACTATCATATGGTGTATTTCAATATCAAGTAATTATAACTGAAAGAAGAATTTAGCAAGTAGAAACTGCTTTATAATCTACACATAGGTTATGAAATAATCAAATAGATAATATTAAACTATTCCTTCTCACCTGCCAATGTAATTCTCTAAGCATCTTCTGATAATAAATTAATATTGACTTTCAGATTCAATGACTTCATTACAATAGACATTAATGTAATACTGAAATTCAGAGTGAAAATATAAACTTGATTTAGGTAAGATATCTAAATTATACAGTTAACCAATTATTGCTCCAGAAAGTCGAGTCATGCCGATGGTTTCTGTTGCCATTCGTTCTTTTTGTGATAAATAGTTCACATCTCTACTTAATGTGCTTCATCATGTTTTATTGGTCTGACAAATATGGAGCCTTAACTGGACTTTTATATTATTTAAAAATCTTTACAAGCAGCATAATGAGAATTTTATTCACATTTTTAATTAACATGTCCCATTACTGTATTCCATGATTTTTCTATACATACAAACTCATAATTTGCATAAGTAAAAAGATGTGATGTTTGAAGCCCATATTTCACTTAAAACAACATCCATAAGGTGCCTTTTTCTAAAAAATTTGCTGACTACAAGTCATTTGTCAATGTAAACTGTGAGAACATCTGGGCAGAGAGGAGTTTAACAGTTATGGACATTCTACATTCTGTCATTGGATTGCTGTGTGTGCATCTTGGAGGTTACTGTGACTCAAGATCCAGAATTCTTTAGAAAAGTCCGTACCATAGGCCACTACGTTTAGATGACAATTCTTTTCTTTTATTTCACAATATTAAGGGGATACAAATCTTTTGGTTACATAATTGGCCTTTGTACAGTTTAAGTTGAAGTTACGAGTGTGTCCATCACCCAGATAGTGTGCATTGATCCTCGTTAGGTGTGAATTTACCCATTCCCTCCTCCCCTCCCTGGACTTCTTGATTTCCATTAAGTTTTACTTCCATATGTGCAAGTAGGTGTTGATCCATTAGTTCTAATTTAGTCTTGGGTATGTGTGGTGGTTTTTTTTTCCCCTCCATTTTTGTAATACTTCACTAAGAATAATGGTCTCCAGTTCCATCTAGGTTGTTACAAAAGGCATCAGCTCACCAACTTTTTTATGGCTGAGTAGTACTCCATGGCTTACATAAACTACATTGAATTAATCCACTCATGTATTGATGGGCACTGGGTTGTTTTCACATCTTTGTAATTGTGAATTGTGCTACTATAAACATTCGAGTGTAGGTATCTTTTTTACAGAATGTCTTTTTTTCCTTTGGATAGATACCCAGTAGTGGGATTGCTGGATCAAATGGTAAGTCTACTTTTAGTTCTTTAAGGCTTCTTCATACTACATTCCATAGAGGTTGTACTAGTTTGAAGTCCCACCAACAGTGTACAAGTGTTCCTTTCTCTCCACATCCACACTAGCATCTGTTGTTTTGGGACTTTTATAAAAGCCATTCTCACTGGAGGTATGTGATATTTCATTGTGGTTTTGATTTACATTTCCCTGATTAGGAACATTTAGCATTTTTCATATGTTTATTGGCCCTTAGTGTATCATCTTTTGAAAAGCTTCTGTTCATGTATTTTGCCCACTTTTTAATGGGATTGCTTGATGTTTTCTTGCTGTTTTGCTTGAGTTCTTTGTAGATTCTTGTTATTAGCCCTTTATTGGAAGTATAGAAGGAAAATACTTTTTCCCATTCTGTAGGTTGTCTATTTGCTCCTTTGATTATTTCCTTGGCTATACAGAAGCTTTTTAATTTAATGATGTCCCATTTATTTATTTTTGTTGCTGCTATGATTGGGATCTTCTTCATAAATTCTTTGCCTAGGCCATATCTATAAGAGTTTTCCAACCACCTCTTCTAGAGTGATGAGAGGTGCAAATCCTGTTTCAGTTTTCTACATGTGGCTATCCAATTTTCTCAGCCCCATTTATTGAATAGAGATTCTTTTCCCCAGTGTATGTTTTTATCTGCTATGTCAAAGTTCAGATGGCAATGTGAGGCTGGTATTATATCTGGGTTCTCTGTTCTGATCCTTTGGTCTATGTCTCCATTCTTATGCCAGTACCAGACTGCTTTGGATACTATAGCCTTATAGTATAGCTTAAAATCTGGTAAAGTGATGCCTACTGATTTGTTCCTTTTGCTCAAAATTTCGTTGGCTATTTGGGGCCTTTTCTGGTTCCATATGAAGCATAGAATTCCACTGAAGAGACATAGGCTGCCTGAATGTATAAAAAAATACAAGCCAAGTATCTGCTGTCTCCAGGAAAGGACTCTAACCTGCAAGGACTCATTCAGACTCAAGGTGAAGGGATAGAAAACAATATTCCATGCAAATAGAAACAAAAATAAATCTGGTGTAGCCATTCTCTTACCAGATAACCTAGACTTCAAATCAACAAAAGTAAAGAAAAACAAATATGGTCCTTTTATAATGGTGAAGGGAACAATTCAACCATAAGACATAACAATCTTAAATATTTATACACCTAACGGAGGTGTGCCCATATTTATAAAGCAAACTCTACTTGATCTAAACGAAATGATAAACAACAGCATCATAATAACTGGGGACTTCAATATCCCACTGACAGAATGGGATAGATCCTCCTAGCAGAAAATAAACAAAGACACAATAGACTTAAATGGGACTCTAGAACAAATGGGCCTAACAGACATTTACAGAACATTCTACCCTCTAGCTACTGAATATATATGTTCTTCTCATCAGCCCACAGAAAATTCTCTAAGATTGATCACATCTACCCCACAAAAAAATGCCTCAAAAAAATTTTAAAAAATAGAAATTATAGCATGTATCTTTTCAGACTACATGGAATAAAATTACAAATCAATTCCAAAAGAAGCACCCAACTCTACACAAAGTCATGGAAATTAAAAAACCTACTGCTGAATAGTCATTCAGTCAAGGAGGAAATTAAGATGGAAATCAAAAGATTCTTTGAACTAAATGATAGAGGGGACAGAAGTTACCAAAAATCTTTGGGATTGTGGAAAAGCAGTTCTAGGAAGAAAATCTATAGCCTTACATTTGTACGTGCAAAAGACAGAAAGATCACAAATCCGACAGTCTAATGAGTCATCTAAAGGAATTGGAAAAGGAAGAGCAAACCAATCTCAAACCCAGAAGAAGAAAAGAAATAACTAAGGTCAGAGAAGAACTAAATGGAATTGACTCCAAATAATTATACAGAGATTAATAAGACAAAAAGTTGGTTCTTTAAAAAGTTAAACAAAATTGACAGGTCTCTCAATAGATTAACCAGAAAAGAAAGGACCCTTATAAACTCAATCTGAAATGAAAAAGATATTATTATACAACTGATACCACAGAAATACAAAATATCATCTCTCAATCCTATAAAAATCTCTATGCAGGCAATTATTTTTTGATCAAACCTGCAGTAGTATTTAAACAAGTTCTGTCCTTGAACATTGATATATAATTGAAATCTATCCTCCTGGTTCACAGATTACTTATTTCTAAATGTGAATATCTACTTCACAAAATTTAGAAGGAGTTTTAGTAATGTGAGTCTTAAATTTTAAGTTATTCTGTATATTTCTACAATGAATTTCCACTTTAGAAGGTATAGATCCCTGTTTTCCTGGAGCTAGAGTGATCTCCTTGGTATTTTTTAATTCTGGTATACGTGTTGCCAAAGTCAGCAAAGATTCTCATTTGTTTAAAAGCCAACAACACAACAACAAAAACAACAACATTCATCCAGAAGGATCATCTTTCATAGCTCTATTTTATATATCAAACATGTAAACATTCTCAGACAATGACAAAACCATTTGATTCCATACAGAATTTGATAGTTCATTCAATTATGAATTATATCATATTCATAGAAGCTAGTATTTAAGAAGTTGATTTGTGCACTCCAGAAAGGTCAACTCTCTTCTTCAAGGTATCAGAGGCAGGATTTGAATCCAGGTCAAGATACATCAAAGCCTTTAGAGTGGTTTATGCTTTAAACAGCATTGAGAATGCTACTGGATTCAGCAAGAGATCTTTCTGGATGTCAGGCAGACCACAATTTTTCCTTCTCTTGGAGAGAAATAGGAGTGATAAACTGTCTATCCTGAGAATGTTCCAGCCCAAAGGTATTTGATCAATGTTGTTTAAGAAAAAAAATGTAATGGAATTATTTTCTTCTACTCAATATTATTCTCCAACTAAAATTTTGTTTGCCTGCTACTTTTGCGTTTATTTTAAAGACCAAAAAAGCCATTCTTTTCAATGTTTCAAAAAAAGGAAAATGTAATAATTGGATGTCATCACTGTCAAATATCTCTGTCTCCAAGATTACAAAGGAGGACAGGAAAATGCCCCTTTTGAAGCAGTTACCACATAGTTACCATTAAGCTTGACTTTGGCAAACCTCTTTGCTAACCCCTTGAGTTTTGGAAGAATTCCAAAAAAGGCACTTGAAAAAAGCCTTTCAAATTATTTCTATTTATTAGTGTTCTGAAATTTCATCTCAACGCTTTGAAAAACTAAGCAATTAATTAATAGGGAGATTTATAAAAAGGAAAGAGCCCTCCCTAATTTTGGCAAGGTCTCAAAACAGCATAGCCTAGTGTGTTAAGAATTACAGCAGGGGTCTAAGAAAATTAAGTTCGTTTAAACCATTACCAGTTATTACAGCATAAGTAATGTGGCCAAGTGTAGGCTTCCCATTAAGCTGACACGTAGGGCTGTGCCAATTGTGCCCTGAACAAAGATGCCTGGCTGAGGGCCTGCAGGTGGGGGCAGAAATCTGTCCTTCACTAAGCTCAGTTCGCTTTGGACTCTAAAACAGATTGCATCCTCTGGGAAGATAGATGCCTTTTTCTACTTGATCTACTAGTTAGGATGCCTTTTGGCAATGCATATAAGGACTTTGTATATGCTGGCAGTAAGTCCTGCTTTAAATTTGGAGGAGTATGACAATAAATAAGAATCAGAAATGGAGGGGGAATAGCCAATCAGGGTCCAAAGATATCTATAGAATTTGGCTCTGGCTTACTTTGGGAGAACATAACTCCCATAAAAATTAGCAGTGGCAGTGGTTGGAAGTGTGAGTCTTGGGAAAGAGTGACTAGGATGGGAGTTTGTTTGCAGTTATACCGTACAAAAAGGGCTAATGGCAAAGTTAGGCCACCTGTATACAAGTGGAAATGTGGCCCTTCCCCACCCCAGTTCTGTGCTGGTTCCACTGCCCTCTGGATTGGCCGCACTTCATGCCTGAGTAAATAGCCATTTCTCCATTCTTGTCTTCTATACTTCCTTTAAACTACAATGCCTCTGACTTGCAATTACCAGGCTATTTTATAGTTAAAATAAATTTTCAATTTATTCAATTATACATAATGCAGATACATATACTGGTGAATGTGCATTACACAAACATATGTCATATCTGTATACACACATATAGATGTACATGTATATGTTCATATGCATATATGTTCATGTGTGTGTGCATATATATATGCATGTGTTAAGGATAGATAGGTGGATGGATGTGTGTGCGCGCGTGTGTGTGTGTGTGTGTGTGTGTGTGTGTTTAGGCTTCTTCTTTTGGTCCAAGCAGCAAAACTAATGTTAGAGGATATCATGTTATAGTGGTGGTCTTTTGGTATGTCAATTGCATGTAAGAGTTATCCTCAGATCTAAAATTTACAAAATTGTAATTTAAGGTGAAAAACCGTAGAGCAAAACTCCAGTATATGGGTGTGTGTATGGATATATATATAAGACTAAAATGTTTCTATTATAAGATATTTCTGAAGGGACAGATAATTTCCTCAGCAATGGAGAGGAAATTTATTGTCTAAAAAAAAGATGTATCCTAATAAAGATTCTACCTTAACCTTCTGTGGGAATTAACTACAGGTAATTACAATTACAGTAGACAAATAAAAGCAAATACTTGAGCCAACACTTTAGATTGGTGGCCATGTCTGTGCAAGCCCCAAACTGGACTCTCTTCTAATCTACCAAGGCTAATCCTATAGTGGATGACATATTAAAAGAACAAGAAATCCAACATATATAAGATATCAGGCTGAAGTGTGATTCAATTTTATCAAAAGACATTGTTCATTTCTTCTAATTGTGATTCTCTGAATGTAGTTTATACATGATTTTGTGAAAAGTCTACTGTAATATAAACTAGTTTGTTAATATAAAATATAATATATAATATAAAGCAAAACTAGTTTATTTTATTTGGCAGGAAATTATATATTTACATTTTAACCCGAGGATGAAATGATTTCAAATATCCTAGTAACACAAATTTGTTCTATAAAAAATAATGTGATTTGTTTAACATATTTAGAAAACTCTCTGGATGAACCAAATACATGTCTAAATATAGAAAATCATACCCAATCATGCATAAGTGAAATCTGCTACAATCATTCATGAATGTTAAATGTCAACCATGATGTATATTTATACAGAAAAGGAAGAAAAGGTGGAACAGTGGCATTATGGATCAAAGTTTTTCAAAGTGACATTGATGTGTTTTGACAGAAGGGAGAATAGTAAAATATTTTAAGAAAGATTAAAAAATGAGAAAAAGAAGGAATTTGCACCACATTCTATGGGCAACAGCCTGAAGGTCAATACAGTTATTTATTCATGAGTAAGAATTATTTGTCAATTATGTAGAGCATTGCTTTCCAACCATGGTGCCAAGGGACCCATGGGTGGCCCTGGAGGGAGAGAACTGTTTCCAAAAAGCCACCAGTTGGTTGTTTTAGCTAATCATGTAAAACAGAAATGACTAATTTTTGACAATCCAGTGGACACAATTTCTATTCACAGCTATCCCTTGGGTTGAATCTAATTTTAAGGTGGATGCAATTTCACCCTTTTTAATTAATCAAGAACTTTAATAAATTTATAAAATGGAAGAATATAAATAAATTCTATAGCCAAAGATGATTTAAAGTTTTAGGAGTGAAGTATAATTATGACACTCATGACCCTCCAGAGTTCCATGGATAGCTTTTTGATGATAAAGACAATATCCATGACAATATTTAACTAAGTCAAGAACACCACAATATCAGAGAGAGAAGTTAAATATATCAAATACACATGACTTTTTGTACCCAGTGCTAGATAGAATTTGGACAAAGAAGATTTAGTGAATCTAAGTAAGTTATACTTAGTAAAACATACATTAGGTACTTAAGAATATTATAAGTTTTATTCATAAAAAATATTGAGTGCTTACTTTAAGACAGATGATGTTCAAAGAACTATTTCTAAAATTAATCCATCCTCAAAAAAAAATCTTGTTGGTTCAATCTATGGTATAGTGTAAGTACTATATTTACATATTTTGTAAATGAAGAAATTAAAATTTAGTGAGTTTCAATTACTTGCCATAAATTTCTCAGCAAGTAAATAACAGACATGGTATTTAAACTCTGACTTGACTTAAACCAAAGCCCATGATCTTACATACTATAATATAGTACAGAAATAGTACTAGTTCAACTTTTAAAAGCATACTTGAGAAAAAGGGCTGCAGATTGAGAATGGAAACTTGTGATAACTAAATTTAGAGTTAATCAATTAAAGATAATTAGAAAAGTAGTTTGCCTAAAAACTTAAGATCATTAAAATATTTTTTGGTTTAAGAAGGAACTTAGTTATTTTGGAAAAATTTAAAGTTGACAAATGCAACAGTAGAAAATAAATCACAAAGTATCCTATAATACTCAATAATAAAGTCATTCCATGTTGCAAAATTCCCATATAGATGCCTATGCATATGTCCAAGCATATGACAGTAGTTCACTTGTCATCCCATCAGATAACTTTTCCAATTCTAAAAGCAGCTATTATTACTCCCTAGCTTGCATCTTTATGTACCTCTCACTGTTAAGATGACACCAAAGACCTATAAATAATTTCTAAATGATTCAGATAAGTCTATCAACTCATCCAACTTCCATTGTACTCTCAAAATAACCCCTTTGAGTCACATATCCAGAGCCATCAAGGAAAATGCAAACTCATTTTCCATGGTTATACAACTTGCTGCGAGTATGTTGGTGTGGGAGGCAGGCAGGCTGAGAACATGAATTGCTTAAAATCATTCCCACCAAGCTGGTGTCAGAAGCAAAAGTGTCTTGTTGCTAAGAAGCAATGATAGACTCTCCTATCTGGTTATGAGAATGTAGCAGTAACTAAATGAAACAAGTCAGTTCTCCAAATGCTTTTCTTTTTTGTTAAACATACATTATGACAGATTTAGATACTGATGAGATCCCTAAGCTGTAAAACTATCAAGTATGCTATCAGTTTTCACGAACCTCCTAGAAGCTTTATAGTCTTTTATTACCCAGGCAAAAGAAAGTGTTTCATTATATCCGTTCTTTGGACCAGTCAGGGTAAGTGACTATAGCTCTGACAAGGAACTCTGAAAGTGTAGCTGTTTAAATTTCACATAGCCTGCTGTATGATCCATCACAATCAAAGCAGAGATTATCCAGCAACTCTTTTACCTAAGGCAAGTACTGTTTCTCTGTTTGCCTAACATGTTCTAATTCCTGAGATATGCCAAAGAGTTTATACCACACAGGAAAACTGGAATTAAAAACAGAACCCTGGCCGGGCACGGTGGCTCATGCCTGTAATCCTAGCCCTTGGGAGGCCGAGGAGGGCGGATTGTTTGAGCTCAGGAGTTCGAGACCAGCCTGAGCAAGAGCAAGACCCCATCTCTACTAAAAATAGAAAGAAATGATCTGGCCAACTAAAAATATATATAGAAAAATTAGCCGGGCATGGTGGCGCATGCCTGTAGTCCCAGCTACTCGGGAGGCTGAGGCAGTAGGATCGCTTAAGCCCAGGAGTCTGAGGTTGCTGTGAGCTAGGCTGACGCCATGGCACTCACTCTTGCCAGGGCAACAAAGCGAGACTCTGTCTCAAAAAAAAAAAAAAAAAAAAAAAACAGAACCCTATATTCCTAACAGTAAAATACTCCAGGACAAAAATCAATGGGAAAAGGCATCAGTTTGTGAATGTAATATTTCTTATTTGCACCCATGACATGGAGATGAAGACTACTTTTTAATTTTGAGATATTGTCCTTGAAATGTTTTAGTGATTTCTTCTGCATGTACTTACTCTTAAGAACCTTTTATGATCAGCACCTATAGATACCACTAAGTGACATACATGTCACTCAGTGAAAACATGGTATAGATTCTTTTGAGAAAACTCAATTCCCAGGTTTACAATGCCCAAAAACATGTAAATGGCTAGAAGAGAATGGACTTTATTATATAATGGTAATGTTTATGCTATACAGATTCTGAAAGACCTGCATGGTGGAGGACCATCATATTGATTTACTAGTAATAAACTATTTCTGTTTGTAATAAACAGTACTAGCTAAGTCACAGAATTAATGAGATGTGACACTATTCTCATAAACAGCAAGCATCTTATCTGTAAATAAGTTATTTTGTTCCTGTTTGCCTGTATTTATCAGTCAGTGAGGAGGCAATAAAACAGGGCAAGGAAACAGATGTCATTGTAGTCTGTAACTGAGAATAAACAAGGAGATATGAACAGGAAAGTTGAAATTTTAGATAGCAGGAAGAAAAAAAAATAATCTGAAATTTAAATCATATGGATAAATTTTTAAAAGTGATGTGACAGTTTAAATACCTTTGCACATATGCAGTGATAAAATGAGTACTTCGACCCCTAAAGATGGCTCTTTGTGAGGGGGATGATTTTCTCAATCCACTAGAGCCTATTTCCAAGGAAAGGATCATATGCTAATTGACTGGGGTTCACAATATAAGCACTCTGTAATAAATTCTTTTTATCACCCATAATGTGCTCATATGCACATATTACATGTCAATTATGGTTAACTTCTCCTTCATCTCCTGGGAGAATTCCTTGTTTCCTTTTATACACCCCACACTGATTCCCTTGTCCACATTTTATGACTCAACATGGTTGCACCATGGAATTTAGCATCTGCTACGGTTGAAATGTGTCTCCCAAAATTCATGTATTGGAAACTTAATCCCTAATGAAACAGCACTGGAAGGTGGGCCTAATGGGAGATGTTTAAGTCATGAGGGCTCGGCTCCCATGAATGGATTAATACTGCTATTAAAAAAAGGCTTATGTTAGTGGGTTCCCTCTCTTCTGCTCTTCTGTCCTGTGAGGACATGAAGTTCATCCCTCTCTTGCCCTTCTGCCTTCCACCATATGGGGATACCTCAAGAAGCCCCTCACAAGATGCTGCTACCTTGATCTTGGACTTCCCATCCCTTAGAATTTTGACGGAATAAATTTCTGTTCTTTACAATTATCTAGTCTGTGATATTCTGTTATAGCAGCACAAAATTAAGACAGCATTTAATTATATATTACAATGCATTCTATTTTACCTTGTCTTTGTCATTTCTGTCTCCAAATAGATTATGTAGCATCTCAATGGTAGTGACTAACACAGTGCTATGAACATAGTAAATGTTCAGCGAATACTTGCTCAAAAAATTCAATTCTTTTAGAATTTTGATGTCTTCATGTTCTTTATTTTATATAAGAATAATCTTCCTAATAAGCTCTTGTTTCCTTTCCAATCTTTAATTCTGAAGGGAAACCTATCATTACTCTCAAGTGACAAATCCTTCTGGTTTGTTAGATTTGGGGAGACCTCCTTTTCTATTAATCTTCCCCAAAGAAAAGGCTGTGTTCTACCAGATCATAAGAATAGGTGCTATCTTTCTTTTGGGTCAAAAACACCACCACTCCACCACCAACTATTTTGGATTAGTGCAGTGACACTAGTAGAGATGTTGTTTGTTTGTTTGTTTATTTGTTTGTTTCTTAGAAAGCCTGTATTATAAAGCAGTGCAGAACTGCAGGTCTAGGAGTTGAAAATTGCGCTAATTCATCACCTGAAACTCCCAAAACCAAGGCAGAGGGTGAAAAAAAGAATAGAAAAGGTAGGGCTTTACTCTTTTAGACTTTAGAGGATTTCTCACACAGATCTTCCCTTAAAGCTCTAAGTCTCTATTTTCCTAAATCTTATTTTAATTCTCTATGGTTTCTTCTATCTTTCTAGTTTTTGTTTTAGACTCCTTGAAAACTTGGCTTTAATCCCTCCTTTTGTACCTTCTCCATAGGAGTTCACATGTTAGTGGAAACCCAATCCTATCTTTTTTTTCATATTGTATAAATACATTAGGTGCCAGCTGGATGTTGAAGGCATTTACCTCTTTCTGGCTCTCTATCTATAGGCTTCCAAAAAGGAATGATTTTTGATCTTACAGTACATAGAAAACACTGGGAATTTTGGCTTAAGTTTAGTCTCTTTTCACTAAAAATGAAGTCCTCCATAAAAACTGCAGAGTCTAAGAGCAAAGGATAACTTTTTAAACCTTACTGATTTCTAATTTTTCTAAATGGAAAGTCATTCATCTTGGTATCTATATATATATACTGTTTTGCATTTGTGGTTAAATATTTCCTATCAGTCATTCCCCTTTGAAAGTATGACTATTTATTTATTTTATTTTTCTTATTTTGTTTCAGTCCATGTGTCTAACATACTATTGAAAGCTCAATACTAAGTATATTCAAAATATGTTTAATACTTTTAAAGAATCTATGCCAATTGAATCACTTCTTATCTTCACCTTTCCTCACTAACTTAAAAACAAAAATTTATATTTGTGTGTGTGTGTGTGTGTGTGTGTGTATCCATGAATGACCTATTAAAATATATTAGAAAAGTGCTGTTCAAAGTTTAGACAGTGGACCTTTATCCAGTGTTCTAGCACCATTTGCTGAAGAGACTATATTTCCTCCATTGTATTGCCTTTGTTCCTTTGTAAATATCTGTAGACTATATTTAAGTGTTTTATTTCTGTGCTCCCTATTGTGTTCCATTGATTGATTTGTCTATTCTATTGTCTATGTGATACTGCCTTGATTACTATAGCTTTATAGTAAGACTCTAAGTCAGGTAGTGTCAGTCTGCTCACAGACTTTGTTCTTCTTCTTTTATGTTGTGTTTGCTCTTCTGGGTCTTTGCCTCTTTATGTAAACTTTAGAACAAGTTTGTCAATATGCATAAAATAATTTGCTGAAATTGTAATTGGGATTGCATTGAATCTACAGATAAAGTTGAGAAGAACTGACATCTTGACCATGTTGAGTCTTACTATTCATGAACATGTAATATTTCTCTATTTAGTTCTTTGATTTATTTCGTCAGAGTTTTGTAGTTTTCCTCAAATAGGTCTACTACATATACTCTTAGATTTATGCACAAATAATTCATGATTTAAGTGCTAATATAAATGGCATTGTGTTTTTAATTTTAAATTCTACTTTTTCATTGTGGTATATAGAAAAGTAGTTGATTTTTTATATTAACCCAATATCCTGCAACTTTGCTATAATCCTCTATTAGTTTTAGGAATTTTTTTGTCAGTTTTTTTCAGACACTTTACTTACATGTTTATGAAATCTGCAAAACAAAGACAGTTTAATTTCTTTCTTCCCAATCTGTATACTTTTTGTTTTCTTATCTTATTGCGTCAGCTAGGACTGTGAGTGCAATGGTGAAAAGCGATGGTTAGAGTGGACATTCTTACCTTGTTCCTTATCTTAGTGGGAGAGGATCAAGTTGTTCACCATTAAGTATGAAATTAGATTTTTTTGTAGATATTGTTTATCAAGCTGAGGAAGTTCATCTCTATTCATAGTTTACTGAGAGCTTTTATTAGGGCTGGGTTTTGAATTTTGTGAAATGCTTTTTCTGCAACTATTGATATGATCATGGATTAATACCCTATAGAAACATTTTTAGAGAAATTAAAAAGCAAAACTGTCTGACAGAAATTATGATGTATTTTTGTAAAGTTATGTCCAGGTTATGCCTCCCTCTCCTGCCTCCCTTTCCACCTCCACGTCCTTCACCTTTGCCACTCCAGAGACTATAAGACCAGTCCTTCCTCTTCTTCTCCTCAGCCTACTGAATGTGAAAAATAATGAGAATGAAGACTTTTATTATGATCCACTTCCACTTAATTACTAGTAAATATATTATCTCTTCCTTGATTTTTTATTTTTATTTATTTATTTATTTATTTTGAGAGAGTCTCACTCTGTCGCCCCCACTAGAGTGCCATGGCATTATCCTAGCTCACAGCAACCTCTAACTCCTAGCTCACAGCAACCTCTAACTCCTGGACTCAACCTCTAACTCCTGGGCTCAAGCTCACAGCAACCTCTAACTCCCCTGCCTCAGCCTCCCAAGTAACTGGGACTATAGGCATGCGCCACCACACCAAGCTAATTTTTTTATTTTTAATAGAGATGGGGTCTCACTCTTGCTCAGGCTGGTCTTCCTTGATTTTTTAAATAACATTTTATTTTCCCTAGCTTACTTTATTGTAAGGATATAGTATATAATACATATAATATACAAAATATGTTCTTATCAACTGTTTATGTTATTGGTAAGGCTTACAGTCAACAGTAGGCTATTAATAGTTAAGTTTGGGGGAAGTCAGAAGTTATATGAAGACTTTTTAGTTCATGGCAGGTCCGTGTTCCTAACCCTCACTTTGTTCAGGTATTAACTGTAGTTGGATTAATAGCTACCATATTTGTAACTGTTTTCTTTTTTTAAATTTGTTGCCCTTGTTCTTTGTTTCCTTATTTTTTTTCTGTCTTACACTCTTTCTGACTTTTGTGATTTTAATTGACTATTTTATATTATTATTTTTTCCCTTATGTAGAACTGAATTTTTAACTTGTATCGTTTGCCTTCCTTTTAAATAACTTATTTTACTATTTCATGCAAGGTAGGACTACAAGCAACAAATTCCCTCAATTATTTGTTAGAAAGTCTTTATTTCTTCTTCACTTTGGAAGGATAATTTTACAGGATACAGAATTCTAGGCTGGTGGGTTTTATTTATTTTTTTCTCCAACACTTAAATATTTCACTCGTTTCACTTCCTGCTTGCATGGTTTCTGGAGACAAGTCAGAGTAATTCTTGTCTATGCTCCTCCATAGGTAAGCTGTCCCCCATCTCATGCCCCAGCCTCTTTCAAGATTTTTTCTTCATCTTTGATTTTCTGAAGTTTGAAGATAATATATTTAGTTGTAGGGTGTTTGGCATTTATGCTCTTTGATGTTTTCTAAGCTTTCTGTTATCTGTGGTTTACTGTCTGACCTTAATTTGGTGAAAAACTCAGTTATTATAATGTTCAAATATTTTTTCTGTTTCTTTCCTCTTTTCCTGGTATTCCCTTTTTAAAAAATTTATGATTTCAGAATATTATGGAGGTACAAACGTTTTGTTTTGGTTACATAGATTACATTTGTACAGTTTTAGCCAAAGTTATAAGTATGCCTATCCCCCAGATAGTGTGCATTGTATACACTAGGTGTGAATTTACCCATCCTCTCCTCCCCTCAGCTGCTTGATTCCCAATGAATCTTATTTCCATATGTGCATAACTGTTGTTCAATTAGTTCCAATGTAATGGTGGAACACGTGTTGCTTGTTTTTCCATTTTTGCAATATTTTGTTTAGAAGAATGATCTCCAGTTCCATCCAGGTTAATACAAGAGGAGTAGTACTCCATGGTTTACATATACCATATTTTATTAATCCAGTCATGTATTGACGGGCACGGGTTATTTCCACATCTTTGCAATTGTGAATTGTGCTGCTATAAACATTCGAGTGTCAATGTCTTTTTTTTAGAATTTCTATTTTTCCTTTGGGTAAATACCCAGTAATGGGATTGCTGCATCAAATGGTAGTTCTACTTTCAGTTTGTTGAGGTATCTCCATACTACTTTCCATAGAGGTTGTACTGGTTGGCAGTCCCACCAGCAGTGTATGAGCATTCCTATCTCTGCTCATCCACACCAGCATTTGTTGTTTTGGGACTTTTTGGTATAAGCCATTCTCACTGGAGTTAAGTCGATTTCTCGTTGTGGTTTAGATTTGCATTTTCCTGATGATTAGATACGTTGAGCATTTTTTCATATGTTTGTTGGCCATTAGTCTATCTTCTTTTCAAAAGTTTCCATTCATGTCTTTTGCCCACTTTTTGATGGGGTTGTTTGATTTTTTTCTTGCTGATTTTCTTTTGTTCTTTATAGATTCTAGTTATCAGCCCTTTATCAGATGTGTAGCATGCAAATATTTTCTCCCATGCTGTAGGTTATCTATTCACTCTAATGATTGTTTCCTTGGCTGTGCAGAAGCTTTTTAATTTGATCAGGTCCTATTTACTTATCTTTGTTGTTGCTGTGATTGCTTTTGGGGTGTCTTAATAAATTCTTTGCCTAGGCTGATGTCTATAAGAGTTTTTCCAACCTCTTCTTCTAGAATTATTATCGTTTCATGCCTTAGGTTTAAATCTGTTATCCATTGTGAGTTGATTTTTGTGAGTGGTGGGAGGTGCAGATCCTATTTCAGTCTTCTACATGTGGCTCTGAAATTTTCCCAGCACCATTTATTGAATAGGGATTATTTTCCCAAGGGTATGTTTTTTGTCTGCTTTGTCAAAGATCAGATGGCAATGTGAAAATGGTTTTATATCTAGGTTCTCTGTTCTGATCCATTGGTTTATGTCTCTCTTTTTGTGCCAGTGCCATGCTGTTTTCGTTATTATAGCCTTATAGTATAGCTTGAAGTCCAGTAAATTGATGTCTCCCAATTTTTCCTTTTTGTTTAAGGTTGTTTTGGCTATATGGGGTCTTCTCTGGTTCTGTGTGAAGGGTAGAACAATTTTTTTATAATCTGCGAAAAATGATGTTGATATTTCAATAGGGGTTGCATTGAATTTGTAAATTACTTTGAGTAGTATAGACATTGAAACAATGTTGATTTTGACAATCTTTGAGCATGGTATGTTTTTCCATCTGTTTACATCCTCTGCTATTTCCTTCCTTATTGTTTCATATTCTCCTTGTAGAGGTCTTTCACCTCCTTAGTTAAATATATTCAGGTTACCAAATCAATGTACACAAATCAGTAGCATTTATATATGCCAACAACAGTCAAGCTGAGAACCAAATCAAAGACACAATAACTTTCACAATAGCAACAAAGAAAATTAAATACCTAGGTATCCTCATTTTATATATACTACACCTGTTGTAATTGTCTTTCAGTTCTTGGATACCCTCTTCCGTGTTTCTGTCTTTTGAATGTTTGCTTTTCAGTTTTAGAGTCATCTCTTGAGATATCCTCAAATTCAGGGATTCTTTCCTCAGTCATATCCAGTCTACTAATAACCCCATCAAAGATATTCTTCATTTCTGTTGCAGTGTTTTTGATCTTGATCATTTCTTTTTGCTTATTTCTTATAATTTCCAACTTTTTACATTGCCCATCTGTTCTTGTGTATGATTTACTTTATCCATTAGAGCCCTTAGCCTATTAACCGTAGTTATTTTAAATTCCCAGTCTGATAATTTCAAAATCCCTGCCATATTTGAGTCTGTTTCTGATGCTTGGTCTGTGTCTTCAAACTGTGTTTTTGTTTCTATTTGTTTTTGTTTTTGCCTTTTAGTATGCATTATAATTTTTTTCTTTGCAGCTGAACACGATGTCTTAGGTAAAAGAAACTGCTATAAATGGGCTTTTAATATTATGGTAATAACATGTGTGGTGAAGGAAGCATTCTATAGACCTGTGATTAGATTAGGCCTTACTCTTTTAGTGAGCCTTTGCATCTGGACTGTGAACTTCACCCCTGCTTCTTAGTTCCCCATCCCTTAAGTAGAACAGTATGGCTGCAGTGGGCTGTAGTCAGGTTCCCTTCCCCCAGGATAATTAGGCTCTGGTAAAACCCCAGTTGTTTAGGTTCTGGTTAATTTCCCTGGAGGGCAGACCTTGTTAAGAACAGAATGATCTGGCATATTTTAAAATAGTTTCTTTCCCCCTACCCCTGCAAGAAACAGGAGGGAATTTTTCTCAAATATTCACTTTGAGAACCTGGCAGAGCTCCAGGAGGTAAGAATCACAAAATGGTGGGGGCCCCAATAACTGAGTTCCCCTGAATCCTTTAATTCTTAAACTTGTCCACCCTGACTCTCCAGTAATTTGGCAATTACTATTCTGATTTCCCTACTCCAGCAATGGTTCACATGGAGGTTTTAGCTCATTGGTTTTTGTTTTAGTAAGCTGTGGTTCTCTGTATTTGCCTATTGGTCTCCTCAACTTTGAGGGCAGTGGTTTACCCTATGACTTCACTTCTCTTACAGATTTAAGAGAGTTATTGACTTTTTAGATTGTTCATCTTTTTACTTGCTGTTAGGATGAAGTGGTGACTTTCAAGCTTCTTATAGGCCAAATTGAAAATTTGAAGTCTAAAATATCTTTTTCAAAATCTAACCTAGGTGTGGAGTTTGAACATACTAATATTTATTAAAAGACAAATGTTAGCCAGATACTATGCGAAGCATCTGAGTACTTTAATAGATAATCTTAATTAGTTCTAACAACACCACTATAAGACGTTCTTAGCTTCATTTTACAGATGAAGAAACTAAAATTCAGAAAAATTAAACATCTTGCCAACAGTTTCTCAGATATTAAGTGCCAAAACCAGGATTGGAATCATGGTCAACACAACACTAGTGCTGTGTTCCTTACACTATGGGAAAGCAAGAGGGAGAGTATGAATGACAAGGAGGGAGGGAGCGAGTGGGAGGGGATCTAGCTAGTGAGCAATAGCAAAATCTGAGATAGAGAGAATGAGGGAGAGGGAGAAGGAGACTACTTACATATGCTCTTTTATAATTTTTTTCTTCCAGTTGTTGATCCTATTCGGTGAAGATAAAGATAAGATTCTAAAGGCCAAAATCATAT
This sequence comes from Varecia variegata, assembly GCA_028533085.1. Lineage (NCBI taxonomy): Eukaryota > Metazoa > Chordata > Mammalia > Primates > Lemuridae > Varecia > Varecia variegata. Next base: position 23,932,705 of record CM052445.1, on the reverse strand, counting down.
GAATGCATTTTAAATTGGTTTACGGTGCACACATTCTGATAGGGCTGAGTAAAATGTGTCACCTGGTGAGAATCAACTTGTCATGATTAGTTCTAGAGAGCTGGAAAACTTCAAAATGTTTTCCCTCACTACATGTGAGAGAACAAAGAGGCATTTCATATCTTGAATTAGACATGCTGTTGTCCCAGTGATATATAATCTTATCAACAGGAATGAGGATGAGAATAGGTGGCTGTCCTCTATGCCTGGCTGGTTTAATGTTGAACAGAGTTGGTGTTTTATCACCACTCTAAGAAGGTGTCATCATCTAGGTATATAAGAATTACTCAGATAAACTTGCGTCCTGTTAAGGCCAGGAAGCTTGTGCATTCTATAAATCAATGAGTGAGTCCTTACCACTCCTTTAGCTTCTGCAATGTGATCTTTGGTAAGTTGAAAAAAATTAAAAGCAATATACCTAGGTGAAATGAAAGGGGACAGTTGACTGATGATACTGGCTCCAGTTCTCACCAATAAATTTTATCCTGAGTTATTTCATAATGCTTTTTCTCCCCATGTATATTTATTGACAGTTATATACAGCCATTGCTCTGATTATCATCAAAGCATGAATGCATTAAGAAAACTATCTCAGACCAACAGCATTTCTAATGGTTGAAATAAGTCTATTTAGGGCAAAAAACTAACATTTTTGAACTTAAATTTCTGCTGTCAAAGCATTGATAACAAATAGAATTATAGCTCACTTTTATTTGCATAAGGGCAGTAGTCACTATTATTCCAATAAAGAACCACTTATTTAGATAGGTAATTGAATACCAAAGGAACAAAGAAATGGGAGTCACTATACAATTTGCTTGGTTAAAGAATAAACAAACAATTTATTTGAGTAGAGTGGACCAGCACTTGTTTAAAATTGTTATTTAAAAGAAATTAAGCGAATATTAAGCCATCTTTTATTTATATACAAATGCATTGCTTTTCTGCTCCATTATTTATACTAAGCTTTCACAACATTTCTTTTTACAACAGCATAGCTAAGTAAATAATGAACAATAGTTAATAGAACATGGAATTTAGTAGTAAAAATAATCTAACAATCTATATTTCTATCCGTTAAGCACAGATTGATGTATAAAATATTTTAGCATTTATCATTTAGTAGCTGTAAATATTTTCAGGAAATATGATTGTCATTGTTTACCTGTAGTAATTGTTTTTTAATCCTGATAGTATTTAGAGGCAGAAATGTTTTCTGAAGCCTCAGTAAAAAGTTCTCTTCCATGTTAACCCACTTGTATTAGTTTGTTAGGGTTGCCATTCAAAACACCACAGACTGGTTAATATTTTAAAATTAGAAAATGAAATTAAACTTAAAATTACCATTGTGTATTGTATTATTATTTGAAAAGATAAGTGTTTAGGTTTAAATTAAATGATATTTTAGGCTAATTTTAAACATGCAGTATAAATTTGAGAATATGGAGATTTAAAAAACCTTAACAAATACAAACAGTAAATGCTCTATAATTTATGTTATCTTACTAAATGAGAAAACCTATAAAGATATCCAATTATGCTCTTCCTGTCTACTAACAAATAAATTAGTGGCACAATACAAGAGAATGGACAACTTTTATTAAAATTTTTAAAAACCCTGCATTCCCCAAAATCAAACTTAAAAAAATAAAAATAAAAGAAGCAAAAAAAAAAAAAAAGAACATGGGTCTTTCTTTGGTTTTCAGGAAGTTCCCTTTCAAATGTCATTTCTCCATTCCCTTCTGCCAGAATGTGTATTATGCTAATAAAGCCTCTCAGTCTACAAAAAAAAAAAAAAAATAAATAAATAAACTTAAAATTAAAACTAGAAATGCTTAAAAACTAGAAATGCATTTTAGCACAGTTCTGGAGACTAGAAGTCCAAGATGAAAGTCTCAGTGGGTTTGGCTTCCCCTGGGTCAGCTTTTATTGCTTGCAGACTGCTGCTTGTTTACTGTTTCCTCATATGGCCTTTCCTCTGTGCCTGAGCATACCTGGTGCCTCTCCATGTGCCCTATTCTCCTCTTTTTATAATGACACCCATCCGATTAGATTAGAGTCAACTCAAGGGCCTCATCTTAATTGCCTTCTTTAAAAAATCCTATCTTCAAATACAGTCACATTGTGAAATACTAGGGGTTAGGGCTTCAACATATGAATTGTGGCAGAATATAATTCAGTCCATAATATTACTATTAGGCAATTTTAATCTATATAATATATCCTTCTTTGTATTTTTCTCTATCAAATGACTATGTATTTTTACTTTTTGTTTATAATGCTTTTTTATCCTTTTTTTTTAAGTTCAAGGACATTTAAGATAATTAGATCCATGAGATAGCATGGGTACAGGTGCCTCAAACTAAAACTTAGAAATAATTAAAATGTGAATGATAAAACTTTAAAATTAATTTGAGGTAATGCAGTAATATTTTTTTACATTGGAGTGGCTAAGGGCTTCTAACAATAAAAACACCAAAGAAGAAAAAAGGCTAAAAAGTTGAAAATTTGATTATTATAAAATTATTTTCTTACATATCAATAAGAAAAAACAGGAATCATATTAGAAAAATGAGTAAAAGTTATGAACATGCAATTCACAGAAAACACAAAAAGCTAAGGAGCATATTGCAGTCATATTGAAACTCATTAATAGTTAAATAATTGAAAATTAAACTATAATGAGATATTACTAAAAAACAGGATTATTGAAAGTATTGATTAGGATGTGAGTGCATAGGACTGCTATGCACTGCTAGTGAGAGAGAAGGCTGGTACATCCATTCTGGAGAATAAATTGATTATAATTATACAAATTATACAATCTATAACCCAAAGTACCATTTCTAGATAATTATCATACATACTTTTAATGGATAAAAACAGGAGTATTCACCACAAGATTATTGTGGGTGTAGAGATTTAGAGTCAATCAAGGTGTCCATCACTGTCAGAATGGATAAGTAAAGCATAATCAGTTCACATGATGGAATTTATGTAGAAGTTAGAAGCAATGAAGCAGATCTAAACACAAAAACATAAAGATAATTTAAAAGTACAATGATTTGGGGGAAAAAAAGGAAAAATTAGATCTATGGCACAATTTATGTACACTAAAATACGTGCAAGCAAAACAACAATGCACATTTCATGAGAACACATAAAACTTACCACTGTGTGCAGAGAAAGGAAGTACAATCAGTATCAAAGAATAAAACAAATAAAATGAACCCAGATAAGAACTGTAGAGTACAGTCAACTCAAACTTCTGCAATAAAATATAAAAGGAAAGAGAATTTCCAAGAGCCCCGCCTGCAGAACTGAATTTATACTTGTATAAACTTCTTTCCAATAACATATAAAGATTTTTGGGAATTCACACATTATCTCTAGAAGAACTTTAAATAAAATGGTGAACCCCATGACCTTTTTGGCAAATAAATGGTATTGATAAATGAGTTTGGATTTTTCTAATTTATATTATTAAAACTTCTATGTGATGCAAATACAAACCCAGTGTTCTTTATCAACACTCAGGTTTTGATTATTGTGTGACAATAGGCACTAGGTCTTATTTTTGACATTATTTCTTTTTCTAATAAGAGAGAGCTTTTTTAATGCAACATATTATGGTGGTACAAATATTTTTGTTTACTTGAATCACTCTTACAATGTTTGAGTCATGGTTATAAGTGTGCCTGTCACCCAGATAGTGTTCATTGTACCCTTTAGGTAGGTTTTCACCCATCCCTTCTCCCTCCTGCCACCTTCTTGATTTCTGTTGAGTTTTACTTCCCTTTACACACATGTGCTCACCAGTTACTTCCAATTTAATAGTGAGTACATGTGGTATTTGTTTTTCTATTATTTAGATTCTTCACTTAGGATAATAGTCTCCAGTTCTATTAAATTGATGCAAAAGGCATTAAGTCATCCTTCTTCATGGCTAAGTAGTATTCTATCATAAGAATATACCACATTTTTGGTAATCTATTCATGAATTGATGGGCATTTGAGTGGATTTCACATCTTTTCAATTGTAAATTGTGCTGCAGTAAACATTCAAGTGCAGGTATTTTTTTGATAAAATGACTTATTTTCCTTTGGGTAAATACTCAGTAGTAGTATTGCTGGATCAAATGGTAGATCTACTTTTAGTTCTTTCAGGTATATCTATGTTGTTCGCCACAGAGGTTGTAATAATTTGCAGTCCCATCACATGTGTGGAAGTGTTTCTTTCTCTCTGCATCCATGCCAACATCTATCATTTTTGTATTTTTTAATAAAAGTCATTGTAATTAAGGTAAGGTGATATCTCATTGTGGTTTTAATTTATATTTGCCTGATGATTAGTGACCTTGAGCATTTTTTCATATATTTATTGGCCATTTGTCTATCTATTTTTGAAAAGCTTCTGTTCATGTCTTTTGTCTACTTTTTGATGGGGTTGTTTGATTTTTTTCTTGCTCATTTGTTTGAGTTCTTTGTAGATTCTGGTTATTAGTCCTTTACTGGATGTATAGCTTGCATATATTTTCTCCCATTCTGTAGGTTGTCTTTTTGCTCTGTTGATTGTTTACTTGGCTGTGCAAAAGGCTTTTAATTTAATCAAGTCCATTTTATTTGTTTTTTTGTTATTGCTGTGATTGCCATTGGAGTCTTCCTCAGAAATTCTTTGCCTAGGATGATATCTATAAGAGTTTTTCCAACATTTTCTTCTAGTATTCTTATGGTTTAATGTCTTAGGTTTAAGTAAGTTATCCACCTTGAATTAATTTTTGTGAGTGGTGGGAGACATGAATCTTGTTTCACTCTTCTGCACGTGGCTACCCAATTTTCCCAGCACCATTGACTGAATAGAGATTCTCTCCCCCAGTGTATATTGTTGTCTGCTTTGTCAAAGGCCAGTTGGCTGTTTGTGGATGGTTTCATATCTGAGTTTTCTGTTCTGTTCCATTGGTCTATATCTCTATTTCTGTGCCATTACTATGCTGTTTTGGTTACTATAGCCTTGTGGTATAGTTTGAAGTTTGGTAATGTGATGCCTCCAGATTTGTTTCTTTTGATTAAGATTGCTTTTGCTATTCAGACTTTTTTCTGGTTCCAAATGAAGCATAGAATTATTTTTTTAGATCTGTGAAATATGATGTTAGTATTTTGATAGGGATTGCATTGAACCTGTAAAACATATTGGATAGTATGTATATTTTAACAATGTTTATTCTACTGATCCATAAGCATGCTATATTTTTCCATGTCCATGTCATCTGCAATTTCTTTCCTCAGTGTTTCATAGTCCTCTTAATAGAGATTTTTCACCTCCTTGGTTAAGCATATTTCTAGTTATTTCATTCTCTTTGTAGCTATTGTGAATGATCTTGAGTCTTACAGAGCTAAATAAAATCAAAAAGAAGAAAATAATACAGATCAACAAAACTAAAATTTGGCTCTTTGAAAATATAAACGAAATCAATAGAGCCCTTGCTAAATTAATCAAGAATAGAAGAAAAATACCCTAATAAGATTAATCAGAAATGAAAAATGAGATATTACAACTAATACCACAGAAATACAAAATATCATCTGTGAATACTATGAAAATCTCTATGCCCATAAACTCAAAAATGTAGAGAAAATGGACAAATTCCTGGAATCACACAGCCTCCCAAACTCAATCACAAAGAAATAGAACTCCTGAACTAACCAATAATGAGCAATGAGATTAAAGCAGCAATAAAAAAATCTTCCAACAACAAGTCCCAGACCAGATGGATTCTCAGGAAGAAGAGTCAGTACCCATACTGCAGAAATTATTCCATAACATTGAGAAGGAGGGAGTCCCCTCCAACTCATTTTTATTCTACAAAGCCAGTAGATACCAAAGCCAGGAAAGGACACAACAAAAAAAGAAAACTACAGACCAATATTCCTTGTGAATATAAATGCAAATATCCTCAATAAAATACTAGCAAACTGAATTCAACTGCACATCAAAAAAATAATCTGTCCTGACCAAGTGGGCTTCATTCCAGGGATGTAAAAATAGTTCAACATATGTGAATCGATAAATGTGATTTACCACATAAACAGAAGCATAAACAAAGATAATATCACCATTTCAATAGATACAGAAAAAGCATTTGACATAATTCAGCACCCTTTCCTGATAAAAAACCCTCAACAAACTAGTCATAGAAGGAACACATCTCAAACTTATAAAAGCCGTATATGAAAAACCCACAGCCAATCTCATACTAAATGGGGAAAAGCTGAAAGCATTCTCACTAAGAACTGGAACATGACAAGCATGTCCACTTTCACCACTTCTATTCAACATAGTTATGGAAATCCTAGCCAGAGCAGTCAGGCAAGAGAAAAAAATTAAGGGTATCTAAATTGGGAAAGAGGAAGTCAAACTATCACTTTTTGCTTATAATGCACTCTTATATCTAGAAAACCCCAAAGATTTCACCAAGAGACTTCTAGAATTGATAAATAAATTCAGCAGAGTGTCAGGGTACAAAATCAATGTACACAAATCAGTAGCATTCCTATACATCAATAACAGTCAATTTGAAAGTCAAAAGTCAAATCAAAGACTAAATAATAGAGAATTAAAAAAATACTTAGTCATTTTTTATGTTTATAATTCAGTTTGATTCATTCAGAATTGAGAATTCTTCTATTGTTGTCATACACTGTTTTAGTCAAATTGGAGACATGAAGAAAAATATGACTTAGTAGGAAACTTGATATTTAAGTTCCTTTTCTTTCAACAAATTTCTGTAAATCACTGCAGAGAAAGATATCAACTTCACCCAAACTCTTAAAAAATAAATAAATCAATAAGGAAGAAATTTGAAAGTGAGACTTTATTTAGGGCACATGTTCCTAGCTTTTCTTCATTCAGTTTTATCAAGCATGTTATCCTTAAAGACAATTTATACTTAAAGACAAATCTGGGTCTTCTCATGTACATGTGCTTTTGAAGGCTTTCATTACTTAGGGAGAAAAGACCAGACTATGTCTTTTGGAATTCATCGGTCTAATCCTTCCAACATTTGTCTCTAGCCCCAACCCCAAAACAGGCCTCAAATCAAAACTTACAAGAAGGGACAGAGCCTCACATATTCTGTACTGATTATTTTCCTCCAGTTTAACTATGCTTTTTCTATATCTGATCGTTGAACCCCTAAAGATGTTTTAAACTCAAATACTTCCACCTCTTCTTAGATAATTTTTCTCAGTGGAAAATCATACCTTCTTATTTTATGTGTCTATCAGAATTTATTTACAATGGTTTTCTGATACAAAATGCATTTGTCTTGTGTCTCATGTTATGCATATAAATATATTTGTCCAACAGAATTCTGGAATTGAAATCCAACATTTAAAAGGTGGAAGCTATGCCTTTATAATTCCCAGAGCAAACTCGCCTCCTATCCTTAATCCTTAATCTGCATACTAGTATACTATAAATGTTCAATATGTGTGTGTTGAGTTGAAATGACAAGTTTAAATAATTTTATAAAATTTTCTTTGTAATTAGTTTCTAAATGCTTATTGTTCATACTGATTTATTGAGTGATTTATCATAATTGGATTAATTAAACCTACAGATCTCTTTTGGGGTAACTATGGTGAGGAGAAGATAGCTAAGATCTTCTTATACAGATAAGAAGATATTAACATGGGTTGGGGCAAGAGGCACTGTGTGTGTGTTTAAATCTTCCTCACCAGAGGCAATAACTCTAGGGCTATCAGTCCAACAGGACCAACCATCCATCAGCTAGTATCAATCTTGAAAAATAGTGATAGATATTATGTATCTAGAGTTTGCCATGTATCAGGAATATGCATTAAATAATTGAGTCCTCTTGAAACTGAATGAGTAGGTACTATTGTTACACATCTTTTACACATAAGAAAAACAAGACTTAGAAATGTTAAATAATTTTCCCAGTTCACACATCTAATAATTGACAAAACTGGGCTATGAACTTAGGCAATGTCATCCCAGTGCCTATGCTCTTAAAATCTACACATATTGGTTCTCATAATGCAATCCTGCATGTAAGTTTGATTCCTCATATATAAGACCAATACAACCACATTCCAGTGGACATCATCTTTCCCTAACTGAGAATACATGTTTTTCTGCACCCAGAGGTGCAAAAATGTGGGAAGAAGAAAAGGGACCCTATTGAAATAGAAGAAATAATCTTAATTTTCAGAGTTGACCTTTAAAATTCTGACTATTGATTCTACAAAGACTGAGAATGCAATAAAGAAAGTTTGAAAAATGGAGTAACTGAGGTATTATTTGGAAAGTTTAAGTTCTCCAGCCTCCCTGGTTCCCCCTATGAATGGGAATGGAGGTTATGAAGAACATAATTCCAGTTATAGAAAATGAAGAACATTACTTTTTGCACATCTGCATAGTAGAATATTAATCAGACTCCTCTCCACCCACTGAACATACCTATCATACGAAGTAGTTGATAATGATAATCACACATTCATTGTACTTAAGAATGACTCTTCCTCCAAAAATTTCACTGTATAGGAAATAAGATTTTTTTTTTTACTTAAAATCAAATCAACATGACTCTAAACCTTATATTTCCTGTAGTTCTAGCGGAAGGGAGGCTTCAAATCAAGTTGATTTCATGATTCATTACCCATATACACTGACCTTAATTTTCCTTTTGAACCATCTTCTCTTTCTTTTACTTCTTTTATCCCTAACCCCTGGCCAAAAAAGGGCAATTCTTCCTTTTCCCTCTCTTTCTAAGATGTTTAATATACTTTCTTCTGATTTGACCAAAGATAATAGATAGTGGCTTGCTAGCTAGTGTTTAAGAGTAATGATATTTTGAAATTAATTATTTAGGAAAAAAATCTGGATTCTCCTGAACAATGGACAGATCTGGCAACACTAGGCTGGCAGTCCTTCCTGATAGCATTACCTGGGGAAGAGCACTGCTTTCCTCTACTGAGGGACCTGGAAGGCTTCACTCTCCCTGATCAGTAGCATTAATGTCTCCTAGAACACTAAACCAATGGTCATTGCTACTCATCATCACGTTTTCCCTGTTATCTTCCTTATACTGGAGAAATATTTCCCTATATTGATGTCACTATTGACCATGATGGCTATAACTTCCTCTCACCTTGGTTAAACTTTAGACTTGCCTTTTCATGACTATAGCCCCATGACCTCCTGCCTTTTCTCAGATCATTTACTTTAGAAAACTTGCAATTATCAATTCTTTCTCTTGAGTTATAAATATTCTCTCAGCTTCTTGCCAATTTTGCAACCCAGAAATATCTTTCTCAAGGACCTGGAAAGCGTCTTTTCAAAATGTGGTCAATCAAGATAGTGCCCTGGTATTTCAGTCTCTCTGGGTGGTAGGAGCCTAACTTCAATTAGCAAATACAGATGGCCCAATCACATTGACCAACCTGTCTCCTGAAGTCCTCCTGTATTTTTCTATCAGTTTACTCCAATGCTCAAAAACTCTGCCTTTTGATGCTGCAAAGTTGATTTCAATTTCTCTCCCCTACAGTGACAGTCCTGACTTCTATGGTATTAATCTGGAGTAAAGTCTTTCTTGCCTGTTTAACTCTGTCCAGTGCAATTTTTTGTTAACACTATCAAAAGAAGGAAAAAAAAGTTGACCCTAAATTCTAAATATTTAAAAAAATAGAAGAAAGTGCACCCCTTAATGAAAATAATGACTATTCCTGCATAGATAATTATGCAACTGTGTAAAAAATTAAAACGAATCTACTTCATTCATTTAGGTACCTGCCTGGTTCTGTCAGTATATGAATTTGTGACCCCTGGTTTGTAGTTTCGTAAAAGCCACAAAGAAAGGTTATTTTCCAGTACTTTCTGTTTCAGGCCCTGAAGAGCCCCCGAGGCAAAGAAACACAAAGACCTCCTCAGAATGGAAGAAAAAATGCAAAGCAATAAAACACAGTGAACTCTTATTCTGATTGTTCCTCAGCAAAGAAAACAAAACATAAATGAATTTTCCACAAAATTATCCTGCCACACAGTATTAGTGAAGTGTAGTATTTTCTGCTCATCTTCCCCATGTATGTGCCTGTTTGTGAATAATTTATCAAGAGAGATTCATTAACAGCTTTCTTTCTGTTTTGTAGTTTTCAATAAAGTTAGGAGACTTTGATTTTTATTTTGATCTGTGAGATTTAAATTACAATATGGATACTGTAGCTTGTGAAAGTCAGTTTGAAATACACTTAATTGTACTGAGATTCTTGGATCAAAGAAACTAGATAAATACTGATTCTTTCCAAGACTAGTAGGCACTTGAGTTTTTCCTGTGATTTTTAAACGCCTCCTGTCCTTATGGTTAATCTCTCTGGGATTCTGCATACTACTTTCCATTAATCTATTCTGTAGTGTCATCTTAATTTACATTTACTATTGCTAAAGGTGCTCTCCAGGAAGGAGTGATAAATCACACACGTATTCTTTAATTTATCATCCTCGTTACTCAACATGAGTTTACTCACTAAATTTCCAACATATGAAATTTATACTAATGCTTCTAATTCAAAATTGGTCAAATAGGCTACAATATAATAACTTCATCATTTCTAGGAAGCACACAAGTTATCTTGGTTATATGCCTGCCATTTGTTTCTCTAAAGGGAGAAGTCTTATACTTCTTTATGTCACTCTTATTTATAGAAGAGCTGCTGAGGAGGCCATGACACAACAAACAATCTCTTTTTCATCACTGAAGTATTTTTTTGAAACTTAAGCCATCCTTTCACATGCTCCAGGTCTTCAAGATTCATGCTTGAAAAGCAATATATCATGATTTTGAAAGACTTGTGAAGATCGGACATCTTAGTCTTATCTAGAGATAGTCTCTCATTATTAATCAGTGCCTGAGTATTATAACACTTTCATTAGGCACATAAATAAACCAGAATTCACATGCATATAAAACATTCTGTGTAGAAAATTTTGGCTTCAAATTGAAATTGCCTTGCTTTTTGTGTACAGAATTTAATATCAAGAAGTAATTTCAAGTAGGTAGAGCCCGTATTGTCTGAAAACATTGTATTTACTCTCATCACCTGAAGATAATGTATTTGTTGATATATGCGTCTTTATTTTTTCTTTAATTTTTGGTCCTGAGAAGCAAAATAGCCATAATTTTGCTTCTTTTGTGTAGTACGTATTCTGGGGAATTTGTTATATTTAAGCTTTCTTTATCACTTACCTTAAAGTGTAATCACAAGCAACAAATTATTCAGCACTTTTAACCCTGAAGCTACAGTGTATTGTAAATAATATTGTTTTTCTAAATTTCTTTAATTATATTTCTTTTTGTTTTTCTTAAACTAAAGTTTCTATAAAGTATTATGAATATTTATATATGTAAAATATTAATTAGCTTTACATTATTTAAAGTATAAAACCATTTCAAGAAGGACTATTCATAGATATTCCAACTACAACTACTACAAAATACTTCATAAGACATTATATAAAAAATGTGTGAACTTGAACATTTTGATAAGCTTATCTATTTTGATGCTTTTCAGAACCAACTTATGGTGTGTCAAAATTGAAATGGTAATGCATGATAAGAATTCTTAGTCCTCAAAAATTTAAGCCCCCCAAATAAAAAATACAAAGATTGAGAAAATAGAAGGGAAGGATCTTGTTCTAATGTTGTTTTATTCACTCTTCTCCAGTAATCAGAAGAGCAATTCAAAACATTTATTTAAAGCCTATTTCTAACTTTTTACTCTCTGTCCTCATAAATAAATATATCAAATATGATACTTTTAAAAAACCCCAATAATATCGTTATTAATAATGTAATTTTATATTGTTAAAATGAAAAAAATGAATTTTGACCTATAAAGACATTTACTAAGTGGGCATTGCTCATATGATATTATTCCCCAGTTTTCCTCTCTTCTGTCCCAATTTGCCTACCACTGAAAAGAGTCACTGAGGTATGACCAGGGACAAAAAAATCAATAACAGTAACAACAAACACCACACTTCCACATTTTTATTTTCACATTGATTTCAAATAATCGCAGATACCATGATAGTCAAAAAACCAAATAAATGTAATCAAACAAAGTCTTCAAGCAACTATAGCCAAAATAACCAATGACTAAAAGATGATGAGAACAATATGTATTACAAGATGCAAAATTTGTGCATGACATAATGAATCAATAAAATCAAGTGGCCAAGCCAAACTAAACTAAATAGAAAGTATGTGCCTGAAACTCACTTCAGCTATAAAGGTAGGCAGACTGAAAGTGAAAGGATAGAAAAAGATATTCCACACATATTAAAACCAAAACAGAGCAGAGGCATTATACGTAACCTAAACATTTTTACCCCCATAATATGCTGAAATAAAAAAAAATTAAAAAATCTAATGAAATATACTTGGATATATTATATTTATAAATAAGTATATTTAGGAATATTTGGTTATATTATGTATATATTTTTAAAACCTACTGAATTAAACCTAAGATGTCTGTTTCAGACCCTTTCAGAGTATATACAAATTTGTGACAATTTTCTGTTAGTAAGGGTAACCAAGTTCTAATTGTTCTTTTATTAATTAAACCAGATTAGGATATTCTCGACTTTAACAACAGCCAAATTTGGCTCTATTAATAGAATCATTTCAAAATTATATTTCTCATTCTTTTCTAATTCTTCCTGTTTACTCAACTTATTTCTAGAGAGTCAGTTTAAGACTTTTGGTCTTCCTTTCATTTTTATCATTACTGAAAAGAACAGAGGTTTCACTTAGATAATTGCTTTTACTATTGAAGGCATATTAAACTTATATCTTGGCAAAAGAAGTGGATTTTTAGACATCTTGAAGTTAACTGTTGGAATGAAGTTTATAAGAAACAAATTATAGGCACAACATAAGGAGAATTATTTTAAAATATTGTCAGTGACAACAAATTCAGACTCATTTATAAGTAAGTCCCAGAAAATTGGGTTCAATTTATTGTCTTCATCTTTGGTATTTAAATTCATAAGGTACTCGTTCTTGAAAACCCAAAGTTCAAATGATTTAAAAATGTCCAAGACTGAAGGACAAGGTTATTAGACTTCTATCTTATAGTCTATGTGCATTGATGGCAAAGCCCAGGCCAACATTACAGGTGCAAAGCTACAACATACTTTCAGGACTTGCTGTCACCAATTTTAGACTGTGAAACAAATTTTACTTCTAGAGGCCCCTAAAAATCGTATTTATCTCTTAAAGCACTTGTACGTTATTGTATTTTATTTTTTTCATTTTTATTAATCTTACTAGGTTCAAAAATAAACAACTGCTATTTTATTAGGAAGTCTTGTTATACCTGACTTGTCCCAGGTTCTTTGATATTCTGATTCCTGGGGCAAACTTTAATAGACATTTGAAGCAAGACTTGATTATAAAACAATCTACAAGCCATTAATTGTAGCTATATTAAACCTATAGCAATCAATCCCAATGCCTGGGTCAACCAATTGATATAGAAGAAGAGGCTTGCCTGAAACTATCAGTTCTTTGAAATCGCGCTGATAGGAAACACCAGGAAAATGAGTACTGGTCTTCTTACCATTGACTAGGAGGAGAATCTCTCATCCTAATTTTTTTTTGCTCTGGCTTTGGAAAAATATATCAGTTGAGTTTCTCTGAAGTATATTAAGGTGCTTTGGAGAAAATCACTAAAAAATATTGTATTACATACAATGTAAATTAATCAAATCAGGGTAATTGGAGTATTCACCTTTAATGTCTCTTTTTCATCTCCGATTTTATTTATTTGAGTTTTCTCTTTTTTTTTAAACTAGCTACAGGTTTGTCAATTTTATCTTTATCTTTTCAAAAATCTAGCACTTTATTTTGTTGATTTTTTATTTTTTGTCTCTATTTTTGCTCTGATCTTTACCATATTTTTTCTATTTATTTTGGTCTTAGATTGTAGATTGTTCTTATTTTATGGTTCCTTGACATGTAATATTAGGTTGTTTATTTGAGATCTTTCTACTTTTTTGATGTAGGTGTTCATTGCTATGAACTTTCCTCTTAGATTGCTTTTGCTAAATCTCACAGGTTTTGGTATATTGTGTTTCTATTTTCATTTGTCTAAAGTAATTTTTAAATTTTTAACAGTTTTTTCATTGACATATTGGTTGTTTATGTTGTTTAGTGCTCATGTATTTTTGTAGTTTCCAAATTCCTCTTGTTATTGCTAGATACTAGTTTTGTTCTGTTTTGTTTTGTTTTCATTGTGGTCAGTAAAGATGCTTGATTCAATTTCAATTTTTTAAATTTGTTAAGACTTATTTTGTGACCTAAAATATAGTCTATCCCAGAGAATGTGTCATGTATTGCTCAGGAGAATGTGTATTCTCCATCTGTTAGTTAGAATGTCCTGCAAATGTCTGTTAGTTTCATTAGAACGAAAGTGTAGATTATCTCCAATTTGCCTTTGTTAATTTTATGTCTGGATAATTTGTCCATTGCTGAAAGTTGGATGTTCAAGTCTCCTACTATTATTGTATTGCAGATGATCTTTCTCTTTTGATCTGTTAATATTTGCTTTATACATGTAGTTGTTACAGTGTCACTTGTATATATATTTACATTTGTAATGTACTCTTGCTATATTGACTCCTTTTTCATTATATAATGGGCTTCTTTTTCTCTTTTATATTGTTTTTGACTTAAAGTATATTTTATCTGATGTATCTACATTTGCCAGACTGACGTGGCACCAGGTCTCACCCAAGGCCCACAGCTGCTACCACCTGACTGCCACTGATATTTATTCAGAAACCGAGGCCACTTTAGTCCGTTGGCAATACAGTCAGCAGGACTTGGGTTTGTCTTGCCGAGGCAGATTCTCTTCTGGCCCAGGGTGGGTCTATAAGCTGTCTTAATGGGCACTGGCCTGGAATCAGAGGCCACAGGTTTGTGTCTTGTGCTGTGTTTTACTGTGGCTGGGCCTGTATTAGATTCCAAGGTATACTCCCATGTACACTTCCCTCTCTATCCCTCAAGGAGGCAGCACTGCACTGCCTGGGTTTGGGGGAGGAGTTGTGTAGGCTATGTAAGACTTTCCTTCCTATGCTGCTCAATATGTTTTTTTCTTGTTATTATACTAAAACCAGATACAGTGATCTCTCACATGGTTTCTTTAGCTCTTGTGAAGATATTTTCTTGCATGGAGAGTTGTTAAAATTGATATTTCTGTGGGGGAACAATTACTAGAGGGTTTTATTCTGCCATCTTGCTCCATCTCCCTCAAGGATTATTGATTATACGGATTATTGCTCTGTTATTTGATCTGTTTATTTTTCTTTTATTTTTATTTTTTCACAAGATGCTGACTTCAGTGGAGTACTAAGCATTGGAAAAGAGAACAAGAGAGAGAAAGATACACAAATATAGGGGGGCAGGAGAGAGAAAGAGGTAAAGAGAGATAAACATGGGGGGAGAAAGAGAGAGTTATTTCTAGGTTCCAGCACATAACACAAATTTATTGCCTAATTTATTTATTATTGAAAGTGTATTATTAAGTTGAATGAGCAGAGCACATATGTTGCTATTGCTGGAGGCAACCATAAGTCACATTCTGACAGGTTACATGTATTTAATGCAACTATTTATTTTTTATACATAAGAAATGAATAATTTCTTTAGTAATTGCCAAATCATACACTTCTAGAAATTCATGGCATCTCGTTAGGGAAATACATTTACCAAAATGTCGTGGGAATTTATGCATATTTAAAAGTAAATTCAGAGGAAATATGCATAATAGCTTCAAATTTTCTTTCCAAAGGGTGACATTGAGGGATAGCTTGCATTTTGATGTATTATTTTTTTAACATGTTTTAAAATTTTTAAATATTTTGTGCATTTCAATAAAATGTACTCGGATGTAAAGAGCCTAAATATATACAGTATAAGGCAATTATGTAGTAATAAGATAAAGATTTTTGTGTTTTCTTTTTTCTTTATTTGGGGGTTGGAAGAGGCAGTGTAAGTCTATTAATTTAGCTTCACAATTTTCTAAAGATATTTGATAAAGCCAAGACCTGTCTTTATAACACTTTAACTGTGTTTTTAGAGAACTCATCAGTTGACACTTCACCAGAAAAATTAGCACAAACCTTTTACCAAAAGTGAGTAATTTAAAACCAAAAGTGAAAAATTGATGTACTTTATGGAATGCCAATGTTTCCAGGTTATAAAGTAACCCATAAGTAAATTTGATGTTCCAGGTATTTTTTAGTGTCATAATATGAATTAAGGAGATAGGGTAATGTATAATACAGCAAATCTTGAGGGAAGAAAAAATCTAATAGCATTCTGCAATCCCATAACACAAACTTTCAATATCCACTACCTCAGGGAATAAATTACTATTTAGTCATTGGTATTTATGTATTTAGTATTTGGTATTTAGATAAGACAATAGAATGTTTTTTTTTTTGAATAATACATTACACATCAAAATATTAGATTAAAATATTTTAAGAAATGTATTTTCCCTAAATTTATGCTTTCAAAAACTTTAATAGTTCTGGACTTTTTGATAGAGTCATTTAGAATACTTGGCTGAGCTTCACTGAACTTCAGTCATTCATTCATTTTTATGCTTATCAATAAACCAAGCATATCACATATAGTGGCTCTGACAATGGATTCAAATATATTTAAAAAGAAAACATGTTTTCCCTCTATTACTCTTGTCATAAAATCTTACAGTCCATTGTTAACTTTTTTACTTTTATAGACTTTTAGGCATTATAACTCATTTTCTTAACTATCCCTAAAATGTCTAGAAATAATAAAACAAAAGCACAAGTGCTTACTACGGTGGAATATCAATGAGTCACAAAGATATAATGAAATTTCTTCTGTATCCATTATGTTTTTTTTTTTACCTACTAGATATGATATTATGCACAGATATAGACCTCAAAAATATTCAATGGTGTTTTTCAAATGTTAGATAGTTATTTTTCAGGACTGATGGATTTGCTCCATGTACAGGTCAGAGCTAAATTTTTCTAGCAGTAGCATTTTACAGTAACAATAATGCAAAAACAAATAAACAAAAAACTATCCTTGTACAATCCTGCCAAAGCTAGCTATTTTGAACATTTATTCATTCATTAATTTTGGAAAGCATAATTGAGTACCTATGGTATACACCTAGGGGCTGGGGAACTAACAGAATCTTCTCTTGGAGGCATTAATATATAAACAGAGAACTGTAAGCCCATACATATAAGAAAAATAAGATATATTAAGAGATATAAGAGAGAGATCATAAATATATGGGAGATATTATGGAACATCATAGGATGAAAATGTAAATTCCTACTGGAAAGACCACAGAAGTCTAGAATCTGGTCAGGCAGAAGTGAGGAAGGACTAGAATGTAAGGGGAAGAGAGATATTTTAGGCAGAAGTAATAAAGTAAGGCAAACTACAAAAGGTAAATTTATGTATGGGGGAAAATGAAGGAAAATGGAAATATGACTTTAAATTTTATGGTAGAACTTGATTATTAGTAGCTCTGAATAGGATGTTAAACAAGATATGGCTTGAATCTGGCCACCTATAAATAAGCTATGAAAGGATAGCTTTTCTTTCTTCACAGCCCTGGATGGTATGTGTACTTTGTTTTGCATAGCCAAAGGGGAAAATCAAGCACAATTTAATTTAACAAGTCTTTATTAAGAATTTAGAATGGTCAACACTCTATTAGAGTTACATAACACAAAAGCAGAAGGAATACGAAAGACTAACACAGTGACATAACAGCAGTAGACAAAAAGAAAGAGGATTCGGTCAGAAGATGCATCCTGATTATGCCTGAGTCAGGTTTTCACCATGTCCTTGTCTAAAGCATTGATACTAAATAACAGAAATAATAAAGTTTTAGCAATATATTATTTTCTTATTGTGTAAATATGTATAGTGTGTATGTATTTTTGTTGCCATTTAGCAAACACAGTTACTCTGTTAAGTTTTAGCTAAGATAATATGTTTGTTGTTTTTCTAGAGCTGTGGATTAAACTGTTTAAGCAGTACAGTACTAAGGAAAAGTAACTTAACCAGGTTGGCTCTAGCAGTATTTGGTATTTCAGCATCGATATTAAGAAAGATATGCAGATGAGTGTTCCTTATATTCAGGTAATTCAAAATTTTCTATGTGACAGATTCATCCAAGGTTCTTACTTAAAAACACACCCTATTTGCCCCTGCCCTGAATTCTCAGTCAGCACACTTCAGCAGAGAAATTGAAGATCATGGAGTCCAGAGATTTTGCTGGAGGTGGGCTGCAGAACACAATTTGAGAAACACAATCATATGAACTCTGTTTAGGTAAGCAATCTCCCACTATTAGGCAATCAACAATCTTTTCACCCAGAAAAAAAAATTTATCTATATCATTGAACATAAAAATGGCTAATATTAGTGATTTTCATCAAAATGCTTCTTTAACTCATACATTATTTTTAAGATGGCACATAGAATTCAGCTAATGTGTCAATAATGATGAGTAGAGAGTTTCTACAGTCCCTGCTTATGAATGATTCTGGGACTGATTAAGTCCTTGCTGTAGGGGTAAAAACTTTATGGTCGATTAGCCATGACTGCAGTGAATATGAGAAGTGCACATATGTAGTAGGGTCATTCTCACTATCCCAGGATGTGCTTTGCAGTCATTTGTTTGCTTTTAGCCCATGTCTTCTCTTGTTTTCTGAGATTTGGCAATTGTTTTTTCTTTTATTCAAAGTTGATCTTTTCTTATTCTTTAGCTTAAAATTATTGACTTACTTAAATCGAAAAGTAAAAATTATATATATTTATCATGTACAACATAATGTTTTGAAATATATATACATTACTGAATGGCTAAATTGAGCTAATGTATGCATTACCTCACATACATACTGTTTTTTATGATTAAAACACCTAAAATTTATTCTCAGTAATTTTCAATATATTGTTACTAACTATAGTCATCATATTGTACAGTAGATCTCTTGAAATTTTTCCTCCTATCTAAGTAAAAATTCTTTTCTATTTGCCTAGAAACATGTTTACCCACCACTCAAACTAACTGCCCACATTTTCCCTGATGGGGACACGGGACACAGCGTATGTACGCAGTTACTCCCCCATGTCCAAGAGCCCCTTAACTCACAGCAGGGCTCTTTCTTTCCTTCTTCTAACATATCATAGCAGTCCTCTCCCTTCTCTGTTTTTGAAAATTCTTCCCCATCTTGAAGTCTTCTTTTTTCCCCTCTCCTTGCCTATAAAAATTCTAAGTCTATTTAAGGACTAGATTAAGTAGTAGTTACTGGCTTCTTTCTTCAAGCTGAATGGTGAATTATTCAGAATTATTATTATTCAGAATTATTTACATTTAAAACAGCATAATAATGTATCTTTTTACCTAAACTGTGACAACACAGTGGAGAGCAAACAATAAGCTGTACAAAATTCGAAGATAAAGTCAAGAAAGTAATTTTTGGGGGTAATAACAGGCTAAAATATATATCTCACTATTGCTTTTTAGTTGGAAATAGTTTTCATCAATACTGGAATACAATTTAGTAATCATTAAAAGCTATAATTATAAGCAGTTCTTTAATCTGAAACTGTTTTGTTCAGTATTAATCTGACCTCAATATAAAATTATATATTATATATTTCATATTAGTGTGTGTCTGTAGATACACACATTATAAACATGCATGTATACACATACATGCATACACTACAGTAAGAAATATTGGATGGAAATTAGGATTTTAATAATGGCAGAAATGTCATCCCTACTCTTGCTAAATGCTATTATATATTTCAGGAGAGGAAGAAAGAAAGGAAAAAAAGAAAGAGAGAGAAGGAGGAAGGTGTGCGAGGGAGGCAAAAGAGAGAAAAAAAAATCATATCTAGAAAGTTTATTTCTAGGCCTCTGAAATTAAATTAGGTACCTAGTCATGTAAAAGTTTATTTTGATACATATACAATCCGTGATGAGTAACAAAGACAAAAGGCTAATAAATACATACACTGAAAATATACATAACATAGGGACAAAAAGGAAGTTCTGTAGTCTTTGCCCACCTTTAACTTCACAGACCCATTGTGCGAGGACTTATACTTTTTAAAAAAATTTTGTGAGTTGCCTGTTATAATATGATCTGCCTTTTCCCCAAGATTCACTTTGGAACCTCTGATTCATTGTGGCATTTTTTACAGAGTTCTTTATTTTAGTTGTATATGTTCACAGTTGGGTTTTTGGTATCTCTGAACTTATTACAAAAAGACCTTTGTAATAGTGTTTCAAAATTAATGAATCAAATACTTGTGAGCACACAGGTTTCTGAAGCACATTTAAAAAAGGACAGGCTTTAAAAGTCAAGGATGATAAGAAAGAAGATCAAGTAAGTACTACAGCCAATAATCCAACTTATTCTTCAATGCTTCTGAATTTAAAATTAGAAGTGTTTCACTACACCTGAATTACTTGAGTTACTTTGGCTCAGATAAGTAATTCCAATAGATCAACCCTAAAGATAATCTTCTAACTTTATATTTAGACTGCCTAAAATTTCTACTGTCCTCAAAATATTTTATATGTGAAAGATGTTGTGCTATGAAGATCTAAGGAGTTTAACACAAAAACACATTAGGTATGTTGTATCACATGCATAATGTAAGCATGACTTGTTTCTCAAAGTTTCACATTTTTATGTAGTTATACAGTTAAAATACAATTCAAGAGACTTCTAATTATACTTGCATTCCTATAAAGGGGAATAGTAGAAATAACAGTTATTGTAGTGTTATGCTAGTGAAAAAAACTAATTAGCTTAGGTCAGCGGGTATAAAAACAGAATGGGAAGCAGTAAGTGAATCATTAAAAGAAAGGAAGAAATAGATTCCATGAGGCAAGAGACCAAAGGAATAAAACTCAGGCTGAGGTAAGTTCATTGCTAGCACAATTCCCCTTAATGCAATAAAACAAATGAAGAATCAGTTAAGTAGAGAGGACTTTCCATTATATCCAAGACACTCATCATTTCCACTCTCCAATGACTTCTAAAATTTGCATAAGTAAAAATCATTAATGTAGAAGTATACTACATGACTACAGTTTTCCTTAAGGATCATGCAATGTCAAAAATTATTAAAGATGTTAGTTCACATTTCTAGAAACCCTGGTAATACCATTGGGTAAAATGCAAAAGTAAAAAGTGATGTAAATAAACATGGAAGAGCAAATCAGGGGCAAAACAGGGGTAAAATGGATATGTAGGGATAATCTCCTAGAATTTATGAAATCTATTGTTAACCTATTTAAAAA
Organism: Varecia variegata; assembly: GCA_028533085.1. Lineage (NCBI taxonomy): Eukaryota > Metazoa > Chordata > Mammalia > Primates > Lemuridae > Varecia > Varecia variegata. Next base: position 23,911,237 of record CM052445.1, on the reverse strand, counting down.
GCTGGTGGACAAGGTGTAAGCTTGGAGTGATTTCTCTTTGATGTTCCACATATTATCTTTCATAGATGCCTGGACACGCACACACCTCAGTAAGCTCTGCAGCCATTCTCTGTCCTCATATTCACTCCTCACTACTGCAGTGTTAAAGGCAGCCTCAGTTTACCTTCATTGGGTAACACCCATGTTCTGCTTTTTACAAGAGTACTCTGCCTTCGAAACGGGATTCTTCTCTTTGTCCTATTTCTCATCTGGAGTTTCTTTTCTTGACAAGGTCAAGGGCATTAAGCTGAAAAATTTATTCATGTTAGTGATCAATCATGGTCTAATGGGTCGCCCCATTTGAAAATAATATCTCCATTGTAACATCAGGGATTCTAGGCATCATCTTAATTTGTAGATTATTGAATGATTTTCAATAATAGATCCCATATAGTAAGCTAGGAAAATTAAGTTTTTCTAAGGACCTTTTAAGTGAGAGGTAAAATATGATGGCTTTCAACATCATGCTTCAAAATTCTGATATCCAACTAGAATTCAAAGGCATACCACTTGGGAAATTGTTAATACAATATAAAAATCATTGAGCTGATGAGGAAATAAAGTTAGATGGTTTCAGAAAACTTATAACTGCATAGATGTGAAGTCAGTTTCCTAAGAAGCCATTTCAGTAACTAATAATTCTATCTGTAATCCACAAACACTTAATGAAGATAACTTCAACTTTTAAAAGTTCATGTTTACATTTGTGGGATTCATTGGGTCAATTCCTATTAATGAATGTGTTCAGAAACCAGGTTTGTGAACATAAAGGTTGAATATAAAGATTGTTTTAATAAGAAATATTATCACCAGAAATATTATTCTTCCCACAGGTAATTTTTACCCAATAGATCCAAGAAATGACGCAAAACTAAGATTAGAGTAGAGATCTAAGAGAGCTCACTACCACAGAATTGAACGAAGTGCAAAGGAGCAATTTAAAAGCAATGAAAAGCAAACAAAATGAATGCTAACAAAGTGCTTCATTTTCTTTATTAGATAAAAATTTAAAAAAATCAAAAACTTTATCAACTGGTGAATATTTTACTCCTTATATGTTATAGAGTCACTGTTATATCTTTACAGACTACCTTTTGGAACAAGTTTTCTCAAATCATATTTAAAAGAGGCTCTTAGTAAGAAATTCTAAGCAAACACATATGAAGTAACAATTCTCAGAGAAATTGTAAAGGGATTGGAAAATTATATAAAATTACAGAAAATTTTCAGAATATTATTGTAAAGGCAGAGGCCACACTTCTCTGCCTCAATTAAGGCTTATAAGTTTGCTTTTACTGCAAATTTGTTATATAGAAACCTCTCTTTCAACGAATCTGCACTGATCTTGGAAATAATTATTTAGAAGGTAATATAATAATCAAAATAACTGGATAAGAATAATTTATATATTTGATATATTTATACAAAATAATTGAAAACCCTATATGACAGGTATTTTAAGCTGAATGGTAATTTACCTGAAAAAAAACTTTTTTATTTTTATTATTTTGAATAAACTTTTCTATTGTTTTTATTTCTGTGAAGTATATTTTTGCCACTCAATAAATCCAATCTTTGGTTTAAAAAGAAATCTCCCTGAAAACAGATGATCATGATGAGCCTTGTAGACATAGCATTATGAGGAGATAGCCACACTCTTTTCAAACTTCATAGTAGCAGTAATCTCCTTTGCAATGGTGGTCATTAAAATTGTGAAAGTGCATACTATGAATATCACTAACTAGAAATCCTCCATCTTGAAACTCTTAATGTTTGAATCAATAGTAGTAATATAAATGCTTTTATGATTAAAAAATCTAATTCAAACTGTAGCTCCTGTATGATTTGTAGTGAAAAACAGTGTATAGTTCAACCTAGAAATATAATATGGTGAACATTTAAAAAGATGACTAGTCTTCAAATTAAAATTGGAATTATTTTTAGAGTCAGGCAGGAAGGATGAGAGAATATTGCTCATTGCTTTCTTCACTTGTCATTAACAAGCATTATGCTTTTCATAATTTGGATGGATCCAAGAAGAGTACAATAAAATATTTTTTATTTCATTTTGAAGTGAAAGTAAAACTGCCTCATTAAAGAAATCATGTTGTAATCACTGAAGAAAAACTGAGCCTACATAACTTTATTGGGAGCAAAGGCCATCCTTAATAGACACAAAGTAAGTATATTACTAAAGTGATAGATTTTCTGTCATACATTCTCAATTAAAGCCAATTTGTCACCAAAAAAGATATTTCTTCAAGTTATTCACTAACTGTGAGCATCAAAAGTTCTTGGAATAAAGAATCATAGAAAGAAATAAGGATGATCATGATTATATAAGCATCACCATATAATGATACATTAAAAAGGGATACGAAGAATGTTCTTCTTTGACCCACATGTTATTTAAAAGGATGTTCTTTACTCTCCAAGTATCTAGGGATTTTCCAAGTATCTTTTTATTATTCACTTCTAGTTTAACTCCATTGTGCCCTAAGAGAAGACATTATATGATTTCTATTATTTTAAATTTGTTAAGATATGTTTTATAACTCAAAATATGGTCTGTCCTGGTCAATATTCCATGTGAGTTTGAGAATTTAAGTTCTGCTATACTTGGATGAAGTACTCTATAGACATCTATTATATCCAGTTGATTGATGGTGTCATTGAGTTCAATTACTTCCTGCTTGCTGGATTTGTCCTTCTCTGATAGGCGGGTGTTGACCTCCCAAATTGTAATAGTGGATTCATCTATTTCTTCCTTGCAGTTCTATCAATTTCGTCTCATGTATTTTGATGCCCTGTTGTTAGATATATTCATATTAGGGATTGTCGTGTCTTCTTGTATAGTCGATCCTTTTGTCATTATGGAACTTGAGGGATGTTCTAATATAATATTTTTCTTTATATATCACATCTGCCCATGAAGCAACACAAGTGTTTTGGGGAAGATGTTTTTAAAATTTTGTCTTCTATACAAAACTCTGGTCTTTTAGAAAGCATCTTCATGTTTGTTATAATGCTATTAAGAGTAATATTAGGCTTCTAAAAAATTGCTCTGTTATTCACCTGAAAAATTTATAAAAGGGGATAATTTTCAATTTGGGAGGTTCTTCTTTAAATTTTCTGATCAGTAAGGAGATGAAATGAATCTAATTTACTTTCAAACATTTAATTTTCCCCTACAACCATACAAACACTTTTTAAACTTATACATTCAGTTTGTCCATCAATCTCATTTTCTTTCAAATTATCTCACATTTCAAACCACCTAGTTTTCCATTACCATGTCCTGTGCCACTTCATACACAGACTGTCTGAAGCTCTATTCATCCTTTACTCCCTACCACCATCAAACTTTATATCTAGACCTCCCTATTTCTGCTAATGAATTACCTCTCAGTCACTCATGTGGAAAAACTCAGAGTCATAGTTCTTTCTTTCCCTTATATATCCTATAAACCATCCATTGTCACAATTTAGTTTTTCATGCAGTTTTCTATCATTCTTGCTCCTCTCTTTACATTTTTATTGCCAACAACATAATTATTCTGTATTTTTGAACTATTTTAGTAGTTTTCCAGTACATTCTCTGCTTCTAGTTTCCTGATGCCTACATGACTCCCTCCAATTCACTTTAGATAATACTAGCAGATAAATAATTACAGTACCCTATTGTCACCAAATTACTGCTTTGGTCAAAATGTCTCAATTGCCCAGTCCTTCAGCTTATAAAATATAATATTAAATACTTTGGGTGGATCCAAGATTCTATAGACATTCTATTAAAATCATTCTAAATAGTTTATGCAATTTTATATCCACAAATCTAATTCTCTTCTTTTTCTTCTTTTCCTGCCAAAACTTTTGTATGTTTTAAACTTTTTGTGACTCTTTCCATGTCCCTGACCAATCACATTGACCATCTCCATTCCCTGAATTACCATTTTTCACTGTAGTGCCCAATTATTTTAGTACCTACATATACTAAATCAGCCTAAAGGGCTTTGAGTTCATATTTGCATGTGTTGTGTCTCCATCACAATCACCAGCTTAAGATGGAAAAAATATTTTATTTTTCATTGTATTCCCCACAACATTCTACTAGCATATTTTAGATATTGTAGACACTCTATTATTTATTTTAACTTTTTTCTTCTGAAGCTGTTGGAATTAATGATTATGATTATTCTGTTAAAGGTGTTTGATATTATGAGATGCTCTAATTACTGTTAAACATCAAAGTAAGGATGGAGAGACTATTCATTAAGAGAATCATGGATGCCTTACCCCTGCCCTGCAAATTACAGCTCCCAATCTATAGGGTACTTTGTGTTAGAACCAAACCAAGTTATTAATAGCTATAGAAGTGTCTCATATAGAGGATTCTTATGTCACAAATTTTATTATTTGTACTTACATGTTCAGGCATTTCTGTAAAGAAAAAGACAGAATGGGACTTGCTTCAGAAAAAGTTCTGTACCCATTTTCTTTTCTTATTACATTGAATCAGTAATACATATACAGAGATCCAATAGGATTCCAAGTGTTCCTAACTCAATATATCTATCTTATTATGTTATGATAGAAAAAATACCATAGAAAATAATACGAAGTAGGCATGCATCCACCAAGAATTACAGCACAATAAATGTTCTTAAATTGGACTATTCAGGTTAGCAACCCTTTCCTGGGCGGGGGGAGAGGGAGATTGAGAGAAAGAGAACAGACAAGGAAAAGGATACTCTTTGGATGACTAAAGAGTTAAGAGGAGAACAATGGATTCTCTCTTATCTAACCCATATCTCATCCAAAGCATCTTGTTTTGTTAACTCATAATTTCAAAGGAAATCATTTATCATCTATGGTTAAATGGGAAAGATTGTATAAATGTATTTTATGTTCTCAACTCTAAAGAATGCATTTTATTTCACATTTTTGCATTTCTAAGTCAAAGTATGCCTTACAGTTTTTATGTTTTTAATGTGGGCACAATCATTATTTTTTTCTAAGTATATGACTTTTAAGCCTATGGTGTATTCCAAATGGTCAAAATCTTAGAATGAAGAAAATGCAATATTATATTTATTGATATTTATGCAGTACATTTCTCAAGAAAATGAAAGACAGAAGTTCAATCTGTATTAATATATGATATGTGTGAATCTCCATATGTATAACAGTAACAAACATTATTCTCTATATTGGAGTTGTATTTTCTTATCCTTAAAATGGTAGTAAGTCTTATTTTAAAAATTATAGTTATAGCATAGCTTCAGCTATAAATTATTCAAATAGTTTTTGTATATACTTAGTTTCAGCTGAAAATTATAGGGAGCATTTTGTTTAATATTGAGATTAAGTGATTAAGGAAGAACATTAGCATTCTGAGAATAGTTCTGTAATTCCTACTAGAGTTGTGGAGCACTACTGCTACTACTACTACTACTACAACTACTGCTACTAGAATCACTAGATTTTATCTGCAGCACATGAATAGCTTATCAGAGGAATAGAGTAGAAATTAGTTTTCAGAAGCTAGACCATCAACGTTGAGTATGTGGATCATGTGAATTTCACTGGAGATTCCTATAAGAACATGGATTAAATATTAATTAAATGAAAATTACATTTTCTCATTTTGTGCCAAATCAGAGGACACAAATTTACCATAATTGGTAAATGTAACATAAAGACTCAAGCTTGTAAAACTATGACACACCAGTTACTAATATAAAATAGATAATACATTCTTAAAGGAATTTTAAAAAGTGATGGTTCATTAAAATAATAAAAATAATAATGGTAGCTGAAGTTCAAACAAAGTGTTTCAAAACACAACAAAATTCCATATCCTGCAAATAAGAAATGGCCATCAACAACAAATGGGTTGTCAGATATAATACGTAAAAATACAGATGCATGTTAAATGTAAACTTCATATTTTGGACATATTTATATAAAAAAAATCATTGTTTAGCCGAATGTCCTGTATTTTTTTTCTTGGTAATCCTATATAAAGACCTTTCTCATTAGAAAGCAAAAATAACAAATACATGACTTTCTCTAAAGCTGCAAATAATGTTAAAAACAGCAACAAATATACCAGTCAGCCAAATTTCTTAGCAACTGGGATAAATTACCTTGCATGTTCTAAGTTTTAATTACAAATTCTACTAAAAACTGAAATGGCAGAGAAAATGCAATAGCCCTAATTCTGTGGGTGGGTCCATTGCTCTATGTCACCTACCTAAAATTACAAAATTCTTTGAAATCTCATTTCTAAAAACATAGACATTGTATTTCATACATATATGGGTTTATGTTAGGATAAAAATAATTTTTTAGATTATTTATACCTGAAAAAAAAAAAAAAAACGGATGGCCAGAAGCATCATATTTATCCTTAAGTTTTTCCTTTGCCGTGACACATTGACAAGGGCATCTACACCCAGTTAGTGAATTGCTGGTGTTATGAAGTTAGCTAGCACAAGACTGAAATTTTGCCTAAAATAGCTTCACTGTTTCTCAATTTTTCAACAATATGAGAGCAAATTTTCCCAATTCATCTTCTGCATTTTCCACATCCTTAGTCTTATTCATACTCCTAAATATTTACCTTATTATCTCCTTTATATTCCCAGATCCTCATCATTTCTTGCCCGGATATCTACAAAAGCTACTTAATGGTTGTTCTGCTTTCAGTCTCTTCCTGCTTCAATGTAACCTCCATACTGCAACCAAACAATTTTTCTGAACAGAAAATGTCTTATTACATTATTTATTATATTACTTCCTTTACCTAATCTCCTTTGTTTTTAAGTCCATATGCCTTAAGTGAATATGCAAATATGCGAGTTCCATCATGGTCAGAGCCTAGTTCTTTCAATCTTTTCTTCATGTGTCCCTTTAGATTACATTTATTTGTCTCTCAGCCTATCTCCTTTGCAAGAATCCTTTCCTTGATCCCATCCGAATATCTTAAATTTGCATCTGTTATGCCTCTGCTGGACCTTGCAGGTAACTTTTCATGGGAGCTCTTCTCATTTAATACACATTGTAATTATCACTAAATTGTCAGTCACTGCAATTAACTCCAAAAACCTTTAGAGCAGAATTTGTCTTATAACTCAATATATACTTAGTACAGTGCCTGGAACATGTAATTACTCAACAAATGCTTGTGCAACAAATATGTTAGTGAATAACCTGTTCTCTAATTCCATACCTAACAATAACTGGTTACCACTTTGGGGAAAACATTTTCCAAAGTAGGGATGCATCCATCAGGAATCACAGCACAATAAACATTTGTAATTGGATTATTCAGATTATCTGTTTCTGAACTATAAAATGAAGAATTGAGCCAAGGGTGGTCAATAAAGTGTTTTGTGCTCCAGTATTCTCCGCTACATTTAATTTTGCTAGTCTTATTTTTCTAACACACTGATTTTTTACAAAATATAAATTTTATCAAGCAATATATTTATTGTACATTTGCTACCCCCATGGCAGTTCCAAGATTACAATGGGAAATCATGAATGACATATCACTTCTCAGGTAGTATAATGATCAGGGACAAGAATCATTTATCATGCTTCAACGAGGCCTTAAATTATGATGAAAATGCACTGAGGCTCACTTCTGCTGATTTCATTAAAATATAGTCCTATCCTCATGTGGCAGGCATTTCAGTTCAGACTCCCCACTGGCAACTTAATAATATTAAAGGACAACAAAATGAGTCATGAATGATGAGAATATAGCTACAAATAATAGAATACTTTAAGGTGAAATATGTTCATTATTTGTTTGTTTTTCAGTGAACAAAAACAATTGTACACATCAATTTGTTTCAATTGACAGATGTTTATTATGCATTTATATTTATCAAATATTTACTATGCAACAGGGACTGTGACCTAAATAGCTTACATTAGAGAATAGATGTACCCACAAAACAGACTATGTCAAAGAAACGTGATGAGGGGTTATATGACATCCTGCACTTAATCACCCAGCAACACTCAACAGAAAAAGAACTCATATCATTCACTTATTCAAATTTACACATTTATGGAAGTCCAATTATGTGACACATATATTGTACAAGATATACTACAATAAATAAAATCTCATCTCAAACATCAGGGGTTAAAATCTAGTGTAATACATTGAGTACTGGTAAGGATATGTGCTGTGGGTGAATTGTGCACTGAGTCACATAAGAAGTAAAATTTCTCTTTCTTTTAAAAGAATTTGTTTTTGGAGAGCAGCTTTAGGTTGACACAAAAATTAAGAGGAAGATACAGAGATTTCCCATATCCCCTGCCCCTGCACAGGCATAATTCCCCCATTATTAACATCACCTACAGAGTGGTACATTTGTTAAAATTGAAGATGAACCTTCGACACATTATAATCACCTGAAGTTCATAGTTTACATTAGGGTTTACTCTTAGAGTTATACAATCTACAGGTTTCGAAAAATGTATAATGACATATATTCATAATTATTGTATCCCATGGTATTTTTTTTTTTTTTTTTTGGAGACAGAGTCTCGCTTTGCCCAGGCTAGAGTGAGTGCCGTGGCGTCAGCCTAGCTCACAGCAACCTCAAACTCCTGGGCTCAAGCGATCCTTCTGCCTCAGCCTCCCGGGTAGCTGGGACTACAGGCATACGCCACCATGCTCGGCTAATTTTTCTATATATATTTTTAGCTGTCCATATAATTTCTTTCTGTTTTTAGTACAGACGGGGGTCTCGTTCTTGCTCAGGCTGGTCTCGAACCCCTGAGCTCAAACAATCTGCCCGCCTCGGCCTCCCAGAGTGTTAGGATTACAGGCGTGAGCCACCGCACCCGGCCTCCCATGGTATTTTTAATGCCCTAAAATTCTTCTGTGTTCCACCTATGCTTCGTTCCCTATCCCTCTGTCTCCATACTTTATAGTTTTGCCTTTTACATAATGCCATATAGTTGGAATCATTTATTATGATTCCAAGAAACTTAATTGCTGGACTGTATAATAAGAATATGTTTTGTTTTGTAAGAAACCACCAAACTGTCTTCTGAAGTGGCTATACCATTTTGCATTCCCACAAGCAATGATTGAGAATTTCTGTTGTTGTGCATTCTTGTCAGTGTTTGTTGTTGTCAGTGTTCCAGATTTTGGCCATTCTAATCAACATATAGTGGTGTCTTATTGTTGTTTTAATTGGCATTTCCCTGATAGCATATAATGTGGAATATATTTTTATATGTTTATTTGTCATTCTGGAGTGACAAATTCTTTGGTGAGTTATCTGTGAAGGTCTTTGGCCTATTTTTTAATCAGGTTGTTATTTTTCATATTGTTGAGTTTTAAGAGTTCTTTGTATATTTTGAGTAATAGTCCTTTATTAGATGTGTCTTTTGCAAATATTTTCTTCCACACTGTGGCTTGTCTTCTCATTCTTTTTTTCACTGTCCTTCACAGAGCAGAAGTTTTTTTTTTTTTTTTTTTTTTTAATTTTAATGAAGTCGAGCTTATCAATTCTTTCTTTCATGGGTCATACCTTTGGTCATTACCATATCCAAGGTCATCTAGGTTTTCTCCTTGTTTTTTTTCTAGGATTTGTATAGGTATATGATACATCTCAAGTTAATTTTTGTGAAGAAGGATGTAAGGTCTTTGGTTTCTAGATTCCCTTTTTTTTTTTTTTGCACATTTTTTGCAGTTGTTCTACCATTTTTGAGGAGACTGTGTTTGCTCCATTGCACTGCCTTCATAAATGTCAGTTCGATATGTTTATGTAGGTCTATTTCTAGGCTCTCTATCCTGTTCCATTAATTTATTTGTTGATATTTTTGCCAGTAACACACTGTCCTAATTTCTATAGTTTTATAATAGGCCTTGAACTCAGGTAGTGTCAATACTCCAACTTTGTTCTTCTTCAATATTGTGTTGTTTATTCTGTTTTTTTTTTTTCTTTTTTTGCCTCTTTATATAAACTTTAGAATCAGGTTGTCAATATCCACAAAGTACCTTATTAGGATTTTGATGGAGATTGCATTGAATTTATAGATTAAGTTGGGAAGAACTGGCATCTTGATGATATTGAGCCTTCCTATGTATGAACACGGAAAATCTCTCCATTTATTTAGCTTCTCTTTAATCTCATTTATCGAAGTCTTTAGCTCTTTGTACAGATCTTATACATTCTTTGTTAGACTTATGCCTAAGTATTCTATTTTTTTTCTCTGCTAATGCAAGTGGTATTGTGATTTTAGTTTAAAATTCTACTTGTTCACTGCTGGTATATAAGAAAGTTATGTTACCTTATGTTAATCTTTTGTATGTTGATCTTTTATCCTGCAACTTGCTATAATTGCTTACCAGTTCTAGGAGATTTTTGTCAATTCTTTGAGATTTCTAAGTAGACTATCATGTCATCTGTGAACAAAGTTTAATGTTTTCATTCTCAATCTGTATATATTTTATTTCTTTTTCTTGTATTATTGCATTAGCTAGTACTTCCAGTACAATGTTGAAAGGAAGTGTTGTGAGGAGACATCCTTTCTTTGTTTCTGATCTTACTGGGAAATCTTCATGTTTCTTACCATTAAGAATGAAGTTAGCTATAGGAATTTTATACATATTCTTTGTCTAATTGAAGTTCACCTTTATTCCTAGTTTACTGAGAGTGTTTAATTAAAATTGTATTGGAATTTATCGAATTTATCTTCTGCATTTATTGAAATGATCATTGACTTTTTATTTCAGCCTATTGATGTTATGGATTGCATTAATTGGCCTTTAAATGCTAAACCAGCCTTGCATAACTGTGATAAATACCACTTTTTCCTTTTTCATATATGAAAAATATTTTAAAATAACTTTTAATGTATTCATGACAACATTTGACTGGAGTATTTTAATGAATGGCAAGAATTAGAAAATTTAAAATGAAAGAATGTCAGTGGTTTTCAAGCCTTTATTTGGCCTTGATCCCCTTTGATAATATAAAGAAAGATTGCAAACTCTGGGGAAGAATGAAAATTGCACAAACACAATTTGTCATGCAATTTGCACTCTGCATCATGGAAGTAAATAAGTTCACTGACCTGTTTTGACAGAGTAAGTAGTGTTATAATGGAAGTAGATTTCTGAAGAGTTAAAGTTTCTAAGTGAGATGGAATAAATACACTTATGAAATGCTGAATTCATAGAATTAAGTAGGATGAGTGTGTAAGTTGACTTTGGGTTAAATCAATTTTTGGTAATTAATGGAGGAATATAATGAAATGGTTGCTTTTCAGGAGATTTAAAAAAACAAAATTATGTACTTTTTTAATTTACAGAAGAGGTAATTATTTTCATGAGTTGTATATTGGCCATTGTAACTCTTATACCACTTTATGAAGAGACTAAATAGAAAAATACCTTCACCTGCAATCCCAATTATAAGAGAGTCACATTCCCATAGCAACTCTCGCTGCATACTAGGCATGGTCATTACATTTTTTTTTATTTATTTATTATAGCTTATTATGGGGGTACAACCATTCTGGTTAAGTATATTGCCCATGCCCCTCCCAACCCCCCGAGACTGAGCCTCAAGGGTGTCCATTCCCCCAACAGTCATTACATTTTTGATAATATGATGCTGTTCCTTAAACAAACATTTAATGGGTATTAAGCCTGGTTACTAATTCTGAATAGTCACTGAAAGTGTCTACCTGCCAGCCTTGATTCATGCTATCTTTCACTAGAATGTCCTGAGGAAATCTTACTTTGCAAATTAATTCTGGGCTAAATGCCTAGATAACAGATAGTTTCTCTTGTGAATCATTGTATAGCCTCAGATAGACAACATTACTTGCTTCTCTGTGCTCCCACAGACTCAAGTCACACAATCAGGCTACAGTTCACTCATTCAAGCTCTGTAGTCAATATTTTCTGATAGATTATGAGTCCTTTAGGGCAAGAGTAGAGTCTCATTCATCTATGTTACTTCAGCCATAGTGCTTGTCAAGAGAATAAGCCTTCACATTGGTTTGCTGAATCAAAACTCTTAATGGTTTTCCTGTCTACAAGTAAGCATATTATCGGTAGCTGTTAAGGATATATAAACCCTTTCTCACTAAATTCTAAGCAGCTCTATCAGCAAAGAAGCTATATTTATCTTATGAACCACTGAAAACACAACATTGGTCATGAGGTCTGGTACACTGCAGGCAAACAATAAGTAATTGCTGAATGACTATTGAACAAATTCATTCAAAGGAGCATGAAGGGTATCTAAGGGATATATTACTCTAAGCAAAGATTTTTTAAATGCTGTAAATTACAAGAAAGCTTTTCTTTCAAACCATGAAGAAGCTCTTTTGTTATTTATTTATCCAGCAGGCTGGGTGCTGGGAATTCAGAAAGGTGAGTGTATAGCTCTCTATATTACAGCTGTTACAAGCAGAGAAGGAAGAGAGGTCATTACAATAAACCGTGATGAGGCTAATGAAAGAGAAGCACAAGGTTTTAAGCAAGTGCATAGACCAAGCACATATTGTTGTCTAAAAGCCCAGAAAGACCTTCTAGAGGAAATGATGTTCTAAATGAGAACTGAAGCATTGATGAATTAGACTGAGAAGAAGGAAGAAGGCATGGGATGAAGGTGAAGAATGTTCTGGGAGAAAACTTTCCTTGAGGTCAGAAAAGAGCAGAGGCAAATAAAAGAAAAAGGAGTATCCAGTATGTACTGCTACACACACACATTGGGCCCTTTCAACTACAATATATTCCAGTTATTTCTAATCTTAAAAAAATTAAGTAAAATTAAAAACCACCGCTTGATTAGTGCTCCCTTTCCCCCCAGCTACCTTCTTCCCCTACTTCCAGTCTACACTGAAATGTCATTTTGTCAGCAGGGCTTTCCCTTACCTCCTACCCTCTGCACTTTCTATTCCCCTTCCATGCTTTCACAGCATTTACCACCATCTGAAAAGCTGTATGTTGTGCTCACTTGTTTAGCCTCTGTCTCCTTTTCCAGTAAAATGAAAGCTTTTTGAGGAAAGAACTTTTGTCTAAACTGTATTGACTGACTGAATGGATTAGGGCAAAGTGTCTGCTGCTTTCAATATTCTTACCCTTTTCAAGCCACAGAGCAGCCTTCTAAATATTTTAAAAATGCAAATTTTTTTAGGCCACTTACTTAGTTTAAACCTACCCATGTCTTTGAACTGCATGAAAAATAAGGTCTAAAATCCAAAATTTGGGTTAATAACATGTCTGTAAAATCTGATTTCAGGTTTCTCTGTAAGCTTAAGCTTAAAGGACCCTCCACTTTACTTTTAAGCACCAAAAACATAGACTTTTTTCAGTTCCTTGAACAAAATTTTTTTCCCTCCACCTGGCATTTCTAAAAGGAATGCTCTTTCCTCTTCTGGAAGACTTCTCCCCACCCTCCTCCCTTCATAGGGGTAATTCAAGTTTCAGAGCTTCATTTAGGCATTTGGAAAGAAAGTGCTGCGATTTAGAGCATAAGTTATAAGTTTGAACATATTTGTTATATATTTCCAATCCCAAAAGTAATGTTTCTTCAAGGACTTCTACATGTCTAGTCAGATTCATTCCTTTCTACTTTGTATTTTTTTGGCAGCCTTATAAATAATATTTTCTTTTAAAATTACATTTTCTAATTGTGTATGGTTTTGTTTCATTGGCGGTGGTGGGAATTTATTTAATCCCCAAGTATTAATTTTATTTACAATAACTGTATTAGTTTTCTATTGCTGCCATAACAAATTATCACAAATTTCTTGGCTTAAAACAACACAATTTTATCTTACACTTTTGGAGATCATAAGTCCTAGATAAGGTCTCAGTGGAATAAAATCATGGTCTGGGCAAGGCCGCATTCCTTTCTGTAGTCTTTACATTTGATAGTTTTTTCCATCTTTTGCAAACCTGCCACATTCTTTGGCTTATGGTCCCTTCCGTGATCCTAAAAGACGGTGACAGAGGACCAAGGCCTTTTCATGCTACTGTCTCTTTTGTTTTTCCACAACCCAGTAGGGTCTCCACTTTTATAGAGCCATGTGATTAGATTGGTTCCACCTGAATAATAAAGTTTTTAAAACCTGTTTTTACATCATCATTTGATTTGAAAGCTATACATTTTAATTCTTTTCTTTTGGCAATTACACTTAAAATTTTATTGCAACTTAATTTTACACCGTCTAAATTTAATCAATGAAAGGATGTTAAATGCAATCTTTCTCCAGTATTATTTTAACTCAACAAGGTACTTTTACCTTGTATTATACCTCAAACATTTGCCATCATAATCACTACTATATTATCTAGCCAATGCTTATTTAAATTTGCACAAGTTTTTTTTTTTTTTTTTTTTCTAACTACTTGCATTTCACTTCATCCTTCAAGGCAAAATTTTCTTTCTCCTAAAGTACATATTATTTTATCTCCTACACTGAGGGTCTGTTAAGGATAAAGTTTCAAACCTTGTTTCTCTCTCTCTCTCTCTGTGTATCGATGTATGTATAGATGTGTGTGTGTATATATATTTAAGCTACATTATTAAATGTTTTATAAGTTTTAGTTGATGACGTTTTTTGTTTTACATTATTATTTGGATTCTGTTATTGCTCTGGATAACTAGATATCAGTATAATTATTGATTATTTTTAGGTATCCCTTCCTTTCTTTTTGATTGCTTTAGAAACTTATTTTTTTGTATACATTTTTTTGCCTGAGTGTTATTTGGTCTTCATAGAGCTTACTTTATGTCCTGATTCTGAGAATTTATGTGTTTTTTACAGTTCTGGAAAATTTTCTGTAAATTTATTTTTTAATATTGTCTTTATCCCATTTTCTCTCATGTCATATATTTTCAAAAATAACTTTCTCATTCTTTTCTTTATTCCTCTTACTCTTTTGTATTTTAATATATCTCTCTTTTATTTGCTATTATTTGTAATTTTCTAAAACTTTTTTTCCAATTGTTTCTAATGTATCATCTCATTTAACTAGTTTTTAATATTTAAAAAACATTTTTCGTTTCTAAAAGTTTTTCTGTTGTACATTTGTATGTTCTTTCTCATAGAGTTTTGCTTTAATATTAGATTCCTGTTATGTTTAATTTTGTTAAACATAGATAAAATGTTGTTATGTGGCTTTTTCTTTCTATAAACTTTGACTTAGCATAATGGCATGCCATCATTTTCAAACCAAGGTGAATATAAGTCATGTCTTGTAGATTTTTTACATCTTTCTTTGAAATCATCAAAACCAAAAGGTGACATTCTAGTATAATTGAACTGTACCACATAAATAATCTATATGAAGGCAACCAGACTCAAACCAGGGGCAGTTAGAATAGCTCTATTAAAAAAAAAAAAAAAAAAAAAAAAGCTCGCAAGTTTAAGGTGACATTTTTCTGAATATATGTCAGATTTTTCATTTAATAACTGTTGATCTTAGACATAATCCCAATAAATTTAATGACTCCTAGTACCTTAAATCTGAGTAAGAGAGAATAGAGACATGTAGAAAAATCAAAGTGCCTAGATGTGGAGAATATTGGGAGGATAACAGAGAGACAGAACAGACTGAAAAATCTGATGACAAACAGTGAAAGGCATGAAATTGTAGCAAAGGAGTTACAATGTGTTCCTATAGAAGAATATTGAAAAATTTTGATCACGTGAATGCCATGATAAAATTTCTATTTTTGGAAGTTAACATAGTTTTCAGTGAGAATGTGGAAATCAGTTAGAAGGCTATTGTAATAGTACATTTATCACTTACATCTGTTGTTCTGTCTACTGTGACTTTCTTAAAGATTCAAGTGTTTATATATATATATGTATATAATATATATATATATATATGTATATATTCCCAGGAATCTATAAGTGGTAGTTGAGTTGAACTAAAAGTAGTAAAATGAGTAGTTTTAAATCCCAGTGTTTAAAAAATGTAATAAAAATACTGTAAGATTCCAATTTCTCACATGTAATTTGTATTTTTTTACTATTAAAACTTAAAACCTAACAAAATAACTACAGGAAATATTTGAACTAGATATTTATAATTTCTTCTATAAAAATTTAAAAGTTTGACAGATAGTGGGTTCTATTATTAGGATATAAATTACCAAGAATAAATAGTAACATGTTGTATATCCTGATTATAATATCATATAATGAGCTATTTTTCTACTAGTAAGATATAAGAAAATTATATCTATTAAAATGTGGTCTACAAGGTACATCATTTCTATCAGGATAAATAGACCAATGGAGCAGATGGTGGAAGGGAGAAAGAAGTTACTTTGGGCCTTTTTAAATAAGGATACCTAATCCCATTTGTGTGGGTGCCACGCTCATCACCTTTCTGAGTCCCCATTTCTTAATACCATCTCCACCCTCAGGGAGGTGGGACATAACTTCTCACTCTTAACATGTGTACTGTGCATAGTGACTTCCGAAGAGTACAGAGTAGATGAGGAGGAGAGAGGTAATTTTATAGTGGAGAAACCTGACAAACACTATCTTAGCCAGATGAGCAAGGACAATTTCAACAAGTGATGAGTTATGTTTGTTCTATGCACTGTCAATATGACGAGATAAAAATGGCACTTTACCTCTGTAGTCTTCCTCCTAAAACCTTGTAATCCCAATTTAATTATAATGAAAGCATAAGACAAATATACATTGAGGGACTTTTTTACCTTACCTTACCATTGCTCACTGAATTGTCAAGGACATCATAAGCAAGGAAAGTCTGAGAAACTTTCACAGTCAAAAGGAGCCTTAAACCTCATGACAACTAAATGTAATATGGTATCCTAGCTGGTATCCCAGAACAGAAAAAGTATATTGTGTAAGGAAATATGAACAAAAGAATGGGTTTTACTTAATGATAGTTATCAATGTTTGTTCATTAATTGTGACAAATGTACCATACTAATGTAAGATGCTAATAATAGAGGAAACTGAATGTGAAGTACTTAGGAACTCTCTGTACTATATTCACAATTATTCTGTAAATCTAAAACTATTCTAAAATTTTTAAAAATTTTAGTTGAAAAAACTTAACTGAAACACACTACAGGAAAGTGCAGAGGTACCAAATGTGTTCCTCATAAATTCTGACCCATGCTTAAGCTTGCCCTCTACGCTTATTTTTTTTTCGTTTTCCCACTTCCTGTGGACTCCACCCAATAAGGGAATAAAATAGCTCTAAATGAAGGTCTCATTATAAGTATTTTTATTTTGTTTTTTATAAATCTTCTTAATAGAAAGTTTTCAATGTGTTTGAGGAGAAACATGGACACTAAACATGAATATGAAAAAAATGGTCCAGTAGTAAAAAATGTAGATGATGCTTCTCTACTTGTCTTTAAAAAATCTATGGTGCAATGTTTATAAGTTTAAACTCTATAGGTTTCAATCCCAGCTGTGACACTAGCAGCATGACTTTTAGTAATTGCTTAAACATCTGTGGGAAAATGAAGAGTAGCTACTTAAAGAATGTGGGCTTTAAAAGGCTTAATTTGTGCAAAATATTTACAATTCTATAAAGTCACTATTACTACTTTTTGCCCCCCAACTATTCTACAGTGTGGTAAACTTCTAATGCAGTTATGAATTCTATACTCTTTTTTTTCTTTAACATTTTTAATGTTAACCCTCTTTATACAGTTACATCCCAATTATTTTGGCTTGGAAACAGAGTGGAATGTGTCTGGAGACTGAATTCAAACCTCATGTTAATTGTCTGAAATCCAATTTGTTGTCTACATCCCTTTAGAAATGTGAGCTATGTACTATGCAATATTCATAATATGGCTAGATACCTC
This sequence comes from Varecia variegata, assembly GCA_028533085.1. NCBI lineage: Eukaryota > Metazoa > Chordata > Mammalia > Primates > Lemuridae > Varecia > Varecia variegata. The sequence goes on along the minus strand of CM052445.1, from coordinate 23,893,331 downwards.
ATATGAGAGTAATTTAATTGTCAATGCTGCTCAACCATTGTTTAATGAATTCCTAACAATTTGAAAGGCAAGCTGTTGGAAGACCATTATTAAATTTCATATTTGCTCTGCAGTTTTTTTTCACCATTGCTTCATCTATTTAGGATTATGATAACATTAATTTTTGAATTCCTTTAAAAAATAGGACTTTTTGCATAATGAAAAATTTGAACTTCTTATCTACTTGGAAAATAGAGTAAATTCATTTTTAAGGCAGGCTTGTACTTAGGTTGAAGAGTGACAATCACACTAGTCTGTACAATAAAATGCAGATTCATAAGACAAAAGGAATGGTTATGCATTAATTAACACAGTAGCACAATAAAGAATATTGTGGTAGACACAGAAGGAAAATTCAGGTAATTATAGCAAAATGTAATCTTAGTTTATAAATAGCTTAATAAATTATAACCACTTATATCTCAAAATTACATAAAGCACATTTTATTCATATTATTGATCATGCCACAAAGCATAATAGACTGTGTATTGTGTATTGTTGTGCAAGTTTGTTGCTGTATCTCAAGAGGCACATTGGAAAAGAGCATATTTTGGGGGATTAATATGAACACCAAATAAGCAGGTTAAATTTGGGGAAAAAAGTGATTGGGTCAATGACTTTGGGAGTCAAAAAATATACAGAAGTTATAGAAAGGATATTTCCAGACTTCAGTATTACAAACCTTGAGTCTTATAACCATTGAATTAAATAATTTTCTTTGGTACGTACTTGCACATTTTCTACACCTCCAAAATATCTTATAAAATGAACTTTACTTATTATTTAACCATAGCTGAGTATACTGAGGTAAGCAGAAAATCATGGTTGAGCCATGTCATACATGCACACACTCTTAGGGCCTCTTCTCCAAAATAGAAAAGAAAATGCAGACATTCTCCAGATTTTTGGGAAGCATTGGTAATGAGAGGGACTGCCAAACATGCTGCAACTGTTGAAAATTGATAAACTAAATAATAAATAGCAATTGGGCTATTTGCTGAATGACTATAATCTGATATATTTAAGACAATACTTCAGTTCAGTGTGGATTTGCTGAAGCTTCAGGAAATTTTTTTGTAGTACTAAGTGAAGGTTTGCCAATTATCAAAAGAATGAGATTACCAAGTGCTTACATTTTGGAACCCAGCATGGGTTCCCTGACCTAATATTCAATCCCTACTACTTGAATTTATTATATAATTATCCATGAGACAACAGCAGCAGTAGTGTACAATGAACAGGTCATGTATGTTGCAAAGAGACACAAATGTGAATTCTCATTATAACTGTAAAGGTTTAAGATTACTTATTGTCTCAAAGACCTAATATCCCATCTATAAATAAGGAGTTTTGGTTACATGCTGTGGTAACCATCTTTTTTGGTGCTTAGTAATACTTCCTGCATTCTTCATGTTACAGGACCCATGCTCAAGGGCACAGGATGATCATGTCACATAAGCTAGTCTAGTCAACTCCCAACCCTACTCCCAACCTCCAAGAATGATTGGTGCCTAGGAATGAGAACATTGCTGAATCTGGGTCAAGCAGATTTTCTCCACTCTTCTACACAAACTAGACACGAGAAGAGACCAGGACCCCATTCCCCTCCATCATGAATCTGCATAGTATTAAATTCAGAGTCAACTACAGACAAAGAGAAGCACATCTATAATGACAAAACCCAGATGCTATAATAAACCTGAAATTAAGACAATCTGAATTCACTTCTATCCCTAATAGCCCCATGGCTTAAATATAAGTCGACTGTTCTTCCTTTTAAAGTCAAGCCAGTTAGAGAGATATGTTAGCCACTTATAACTAGATTTCCATTAATTTTCCTCCTTTGGGGGATGTTTTTGGAAATAAAAGAAAGTGCATCTAAAGTATCAGTCGTAGATTAAGCAATTGTAAATTGAGACTATTTGTATTATAATTTATTTTCCTCACTCAGTTCATATATGAAGATTCTCACTTTTTATTTAACTCAGGCTAGGGTTCAGAATAAAAGTAGAATTAAAAGTTATGGCAAAACTGTGTCGATAGTTTAAGTGCATACTTTGATTATACTACTTGTTTGAGATGAAATAAACTACACTCTTGATTCAAAAAAAATTTTTTGTGGTAATTCAGGCCAAAATTTTATAGCACAATTGCTAAACTACTACTATTGCTACCACATCTATTATTGCTACTGTAACTACTTCACCTACATTTACAAGGTGACTACTTTCTGACACCTATGCTAAGGGTTTTCCATGCATCATGTCATTTAATCTTCACAGAATTTATTATTATATCAATTTTATTATTATCCCAATTTATAAAGGAGAATTAATGAGGCTAAAGGGCATAAACTGAATTCATGTGTAGATATGTTTTACTCCAAACCTGAGTACTTAATCATTAAGTCATGCTTACTGACATTCATATAATAAAAAATAAATTAATTAATTAAAAACTGGCTATTTGCTCAGATCATCCAGACAACTTTCTCATCTCCCGTTTCTCTGTGTGTATGAATACAGCACGGGTCCAAGTGACAGGACCACTGAATATTTCAAAATGAAACCGAGAAAGAAATCTCACAAGCTATAACGTGAATGCCAACTCTGTTTGATAACAACACTGTGAGATGGAAAGCAAATCATACTTCATTTTATTGATTCACCTTAATATGTTTTATAGAATATACAGCAATTTGGTAGATAATATTTACAAATTTAGGATTTATAAAATGAGGAATCAAGTGTTGCTATTGTTTTTATAGTCTAAGTCTTGAGAGAATTTGTCATAAGCAGTATATCTAATAAATGCTTCTGCTAAGAAAAAATGGAAGTTGTCATAAACCCAGATCATGCTGGAAAAAATAAGATTATTCTTAAACTGAATGGAAGGGTAGAATATTGCTAGAGGGAGATACAGTTTCCAAAGGAGCCAGAAAATGGCAAGTTAGTGAGTTGTTTCCTTCATCTATCCTGCATCCAATTTTTAAATGTTATTTATCTGACTTTAGTCCTATGTTAGTCATATCATCTGCAACTAAATTTTTTAGTCACTTTTGGGTCAGTTTTGGTGTCCTTTCTTTATATAAAGTTATTTTTAAAAATAAATTTAAAAACTACATTCTGGGAAAACTATTCTTCTTCCTTTTCAGCTGTCAAAATGATTTAAAGTGTGACCTCTCAATCAATGGACAGTGGCCACTTCATCTCTAAATGATTTTTCCTTTCTGATTCTCTTTTGTCTTTTGTTCCTTAAATGTGCCATCTAAAATAGTGCCTTTGAATTGTTCAAATTGGTCCATTTCTGGAAATGTCTTCTTCTTTCAACATTTCATTTAATGTTTCTTTAATGGTTAGTTACTGTCAGAGCCTCGCAAAAAGGTATGTCTATGAGTTTATGTCCACACTAATGCACATAATCTTGAATATTTAATAATACAATTCTTTGAAAGGATGCAGTTTTATCTAATTACAGGCTCATTTTCTTGTCCTTCTTGTAGAATGTGTGCTGTGAAATTTCTGTTGGTATTTTTTAATCTCAAAGTTTAAAGTTTATACTTCAAAATGTAAAAAAAAAACTTTAAAGGAGACATCTTTTCTGAATGTCAAGCATCATTTTCCTTTCAATAAATACTTAATATGGATGATAATGGAAAGGCAATAGAAAAATATCATTTATTTAGTAACTTTTTCTCCTATTTTTTTCATAGTGCTAGACAGTACCTCATTTAGTGTTTGACACAATTTTATGCAATTTGGGAATATTCAGTAAAAGTAAATGAATAGGTACATTTTTGCTTATTATTACTTCATTATAGAGGTTTAAGTAAAGTACAGAAAACTCTTATTATAAAACTGAATATGAAATAGAAAATTATAAATAATTATTTGCTAAAAATACTTTTTTAATTTTTTTTTATTTCAGAATATTACAGGGGTACAAATGTTTAGGTTACGTATATTGCCTTTGCCCCATCTGAGTCAACGCTTCAATTGTTTCCAACCCCCAGACGGTGCGCACCGCACCCATTACCCATCCCTTCCTCCCTCCTCCCATCTGCCTGACACCTGATGAATGTTATTACTATATATGCATTTAAGTGTTAATCAGTTAATACCAATTTGGTGGTGAGTACATGTGGTGCTTATTTTTCTATTCTTGGGATATTTCTCTTAGTAGAATGGTCTCCAGCTCTATTAAGGATAATACAAGAGGTACTAAATCACCGTTGTTTTTTGTGGCTTAGTAGAACTCCATTATATACATATACCACATTTTATTAATCCACTCATGTATTGATGGGCACTTGGGTTGTTTCCACATCTTTGCAATTGTGAATTGTGCTACTAAAAATACTTTTTTAAGTGGAAAACATTTCCTCTTGTCAATTTTTGCAAAATTTTCAGCACTTCTCCATACACAACAGTGGGACCAGATAGATATTGGGTTCTGAATAGCATATCTTATTTTTGGCTCATTAGACTTAAAATAACCATTCAGCTTACCTGGAAAACATATTTGTCCCCACTTCCACTGTTTTCATTTGGGCCCTTTTCAACTCTCCTCACATCAGTTTTTCATTTTCTGCAAAGATCTCCATTTCTTAGTCTGCTTCCTTCTAGCTTTGCTTTCTCTTCACCACTGTTTAGGTCAATTTTTGTAACATAAATCAGAATACAAATGCAAAGAATTTTAAATCTAGTTTCAGCATATCTTTACAAATATATCCTCAGATATTTAACACAAAACCCCATACTCTTCCCACTGCCCCCATAATTTATAAAACATCCCTGCTTTGAGAATGCATGACATCTGGAATGGTAGCATGAGGGGACTGGCAGATTCTCCATATGCTCACCAAGAATATCTGAAAATGAAATAAAGAGACACAATTTCATTCATAACTGCATCAAAAAATAAAATACTCAAGAATAAATTTATCAAAAGAAGTTCAAGACCTGTTTTCTGAAAACAACAAAACATTGCTAAAAACAATTTTAAAATATCTAAAATAAATAGAGAGGCATTTAATGTTCATGCACTGCAAAGCTCAATATTGTTAAGAAAGCAATTCTCCAGTTTTATCTATGGGTTTAACACAATCCCTATCAAAATCTCAGTTGACAGTTTTGCAAAAATTGACCAGTTCATCTTAACATTTAAATAAGGAAGAAAAGAACCCACAATAACCAAAATAATTGTGAATAAGAACCATAACAAAGTTTACTATAGAATAATCAGAGTTGCTGCTTAGGTGTAAATTTCAGGGAGAGACAACAGAGGCATCCAGGGACCCCACCAAGAAGGGCTTGGAAGACAAGAAAGAAAGGAGAGAACAGTGGCAGTACAGACCAAATCCAGAGAAGCCCAGAGCCAAGTGAAAAGGATAAGGGGTTCCCTCTCTCACTCAGGTGCCTTCAGCAAGCAGCGGACACAAAAACTCTCACCTCATGGGAGAGTGCCAGGAGGGACCAGAGAACAGGCTTTCTTGCACCTAGATGCTTTCTCCTCTGCATCTGCCCTATTCCTGGCATCACAGAAAGGAATTTTGGCTCAATCTGGCTTATAGCCACAGCCCATCCCACCCCATAGCAACCGTGAGAGTGCTTGGTGCTGAGAGACCTGCTTCTTTCTAAGCCACCTGCTGGTGGCTAGGACAAGTGGGCTGGACCAGTGCCCCCCAGACACAAGAGTGGTAAATGGAGACTGTGGCCCCTTCCACCCATAGCAACCATCAGAGTGCTCGGTGCTGAGAGGCTTCCTTCTTTCTGTGCTGGCATTTAGCAGGAGTGCCTGCTGGCTGCGTGGATGGGCAGGCTGGACTGATGCCCCCCCGGGGCATAGCAATTGTGCAGGGAGACTGTGGCCCCTCCCCCCAAAGCAATTGTGAGAGTGCTCTGTTTGTGCCAGAGGCTTGTTTTGCTGCAGTGGGGGTATGTTCCAGGCTGTGCCCACCACTGAGAGCAGAGACACATGCCAGCAGGTCGGACACACAGACCAGAGAGCTGGTATCATGTGGCAAGGGAATGCACTTGGACTGATCTGAGGGGAGAGGGCTGTGGAGTTCCAAGGAGAAAATAGGGAGGGCGCTCACCCCACCCTGCAGATAAACCAGGCAAGTGGACAGAGAAGGAAAGAGCATGGCCTTGGGCCTTTGCAATCATATGAATAGCCGCCCCCTAGGGACAGCCCAGGGGCAGCCTTCCTGGCTTGGAGAGATCGCACTGAACTGCCTATCAATAGATCTCCCTAGAAGCCAGATAAGCAACCTCAGAGCCCCACTGAGACTCAGCAAAGCCCCTCTAGCATTCCACCCACAATCTGTCTTGTACCCCGCCCCCCACTTCAGGGGGAGTAGGGACCAAGCAACCCCTTGGGAGCTACAGGGCTCCTCCTATAGCTTCATTTGCCCCACCTGGGGGACCAGAGCCTACTATGGGCACAAAAAATTACTTCAGTATCTGGCTTCTCCATGCAAACTAAAATCAAAGACTGGGCGAACAACCCCATAACTAAATGTAGTACATTCCAACTAAAGCAATTAGGGAGCAGCAGATTCATACCCACAAGTACAATCTACCAGCGTGGAGATTAAGCTGGGGGACAAAACACATTGCACTCCATTGGGAAGAGGTGAAGACGACAGGTCAGAGGTAACCAAAGAGGTATATCAAACCTGCCAAAATACCCCAAAGACAACTCAGGACCACCACTCCTCTCCATGACATGGTCAGGGATTGATGTTTGGGGACTCAGAGACAGGTGCACAATCACACCCTAGCACTCCCAGCTCTCAATTAAAAGGCCAGATGAGAAGGAATCAACAAAAGAATTCTGGAAGCATGAAAAATCAGAGCAAAAGTACACCCCCAAAAGAAATCCATAACTCCTTACTAATGGATACCAACCTAAATGAAATGGCTAAAATGACAGATGAAGAATTTGGAATATGGATTGTAAGAAAGCTCTTGAAATGCATGACAAAATAGAAAACCAACACAGTGAAGCCACAAAAGCAACACAGGAAATGAATGAAAATTCTCTAAAGAAATTGAATTATTAAAGAAAAACCAAACAGAAATTCTGGATATGAAAAATTCATTCAAGCAATTATAAAACACAGTGGAAAGCCTTAAGAATAGGTTAGATCAGGCAGAAGAAAGATTCTCAGAGCTTGAAGATAACAACTATGAACTAAACAAATCATTCAAAGAGAAAGAACAGAAAAAGAAGAAGATTGAACAAAGCCTACAAAAAATGTGGGATTATGTAAAGAGGATAAACATCAGAATCGCAGGCATCCATGACAGCAAAGAAGACTATACAAAGTTTGGATAATTTATTTAAGGAAATAATTGAGGAAAATTAAACTGGCCTAGCTGTAAATCTAGATATCCAGGTACAGAAGCACACAGGACTCCTGGGAGATTCATCGTGAAAAGACAATCACCACATCACATAGTCATTAGGCTGGTCAAACTAAACACAGAAGTAGTACTCCTATGATCAGTAAAGTAAAAACAGCAGGTAAGTTTCAAAGGAAAACCTACTAGACTAACAGCAGACTTCTCAACCAAAACCTTACAAGTCAGAAGGGACTGGGGGTCCATCTTCAGTCTTCTAAAATAGAATAATGGCCAGCTTATAATTTTATTGTCCTACAAAACTAAGTTTTTTGTATGAGGTAGAAATAAAGACTTTCTCAGACAAGCAAACACTGAGGGAATTTGAGAAGACCATACCTGACCTAAAGTAAGTACTCAGACCTGCATTATACACTGATCAATACAGTAGACACCAACCAGTTTAAACCATCCAAAAGCTAAAGTTCAGAGCCCACATACCACAATGGTTCAAAAGGTAAAACAAAGCAATAAGGTTCTACCCAACAGGATGAACAGAAATCCACTCCAATTCTTTCAATAAATGTGAATGGTTTGAATGATTTTTAATTTGATCATGTCCCATTTATATATTTTATTTTTCTGTGATTGCTTTTGGGGTCTTCTTCATAAATTCATTCCCTAGGCCGATATCTATAAGAATTTTTCCAACATTTTCTTCTAGAATTCTTATGCTTTCTTGCCTTAGGTTTAAGTCTGTAATCCATTGTAAATTAATTTTTGTGAGTGGTGAGAGGTGCAGATCCTGTTTTAGAATACAAATGTCTATCCAGTTTTCCCAGCACCATTTATTGAAAAGGGATTCTTTATCCCAGTGTACATTTTTGTCTGCCTTGCCAAAGATTAGATGGCTATATGCAGATGGTTTTATATCTGGGTTCTCAGTTCTGTTTCACTGGTTAACGTCCCTGTTCTTGTGCCTCTACCAAGCTGATTTAATTATTATAGCCTTGTAGTATGTCTTGACGTCTGGCAAATTGATGCCTTCTGATTTGTTCCTTTCACTTAAGGTTAATTTCCCTATATGGGCTCTTTTCTGGTTCCATATGAAGGGTAGAATTATTTTTTCTAGATTTGTGAAAAATGACATTGGTATTTTAATAAGGATTCCACTGAATCTGTAAGTCACTTTGGGTAATATAGATATTTTAACAATGTTGATTCTGCCAATCCATGAGCATGATATGTTTTTCCATTTGTTTACATCTTCTGCAATATTCTTCCTCAGTGTTTCATAATTCTCCCTGTAAAGGTCTTTAACCTGATTGATTAAACATATTCCTAAGTATTTTATTTTCTTTGTTGCTATTGTGAAAGCTATTGTGTGTTTTATTTGATTCTCAGCTTGACTGTTTTTAGTATATAGGAATGCTAAAGATTTGTGTACATTGATTTTATAACCTGAGACTTTGCTGAATCTATTTGTTAATTCTAGGAGTCTCTTGGCAGAATCTTTGGTGTTTTCTAGATGGAAGATCATATGGTTAGCAAAGAGTGATAGTTTGACCTCTTCTTTCCCCATTTGGATACCCTTGATTTCCTTCTTATGTCTGATTGCTCTGGCTAGGACTTGCAGCACTATGTTGAACAGAAGTAGTGATAGTGGGCAGCCTTGTCTGGTTCCAGTTCTAAGTGGGAATGGTCTCAGTTTTCCCCTGTTAATTATGATATTGGCTGTGGGTTTGTTCTATACAGATTTTATAATTTTGAGAGCTGTTCTATGCCTATTTTTTAGGAATTCTGTTGGAATTGATTTCTAATTTTATTCCATTGTAGTCTGAGAAGATACCTAGTATAATTTCTATTTTTTCAGTTTGTTTAGACACGTTTTGTGTCCTAAATTGTGGTCAATCTTAGACAATGTTCTGTGAGCTGATGAGAAGATATATATTCTGTAGTTTTGGAGTTGAATGTTCCGTAAATGTCTGTTAGGTCTATTTGTTCTAGAGTTCTGTTTATGTCCATTGTTTCTTTATTTTCTGGTTGGAGAGTGTGTCCCATTTTGTCAGTGGGGTGTTGAATTCCCTGGCTATTGTGAAGCTGCTGTTTTATCACTTTGTTTATATCAAGTAGGGTTTGCTTTACGAATCTGGGCACAGCTGTGTCAGGTACGTAAATACTTAGGATTGTTTGCCTTCTTGTTGAATTGTTCCCTTCACCATTATATAGTGACCATCTTTGTCTTTCCACACTTTTGTTGATTTGAAGTCTATGTTATCTGATATGAAAATACCTATACCAGCTATTTTGTTTTTTATTTGCATAAAATACTGTTTTCCCTCCCTTCATCTTGAGTCTGAATGCGTCCTTATGAGTTAGATGTGTTTTCTGGAGACAGCAGATTCTTGGCTTTTTTTTTTTTTTTTTTTTTTTAATCCATTCAACCAGCCTCTTTCTCTTCAGTGGGACATTCAAGCTAGTCACATTTATTGAAAGAATTGATAAGTGGGGTAGATTTCTGTTCATTCTCTTGTGTAGAAATGTATTGCTTTGTTTTACCTTCTGGGTCATTGTGGTATCTGGGCTTTCACTTTAGCTTTTGAATGATTTTACACTGGTATGTGTCTATTGTGCTTATTTATGTGTAATGCAGATCTGAATACTTCCTGAAGGGCAGCTCTAGTTGTGATAAATTTCCTCAATGTTTGCTTGTCTGGAAAAGAGTTAGTAATAATTTCTCCATCATATGTGAAACTTAGTTTTGCAGGATACAACATTCTAGACTGGTAGTTGTTATGTTTACAAAGAGTGAAGATGGTGGCCCACTCCCTTCTGGCTTCTAAGGTTTCTGCTGAAAAGTCTGCTGTTATCCTGATGGATTTTTCCTGTAGGTTAGTTGTTGCTTACGTCTAGCTGCTTGTAGAATTTTCTCTTTCTTTTTGACTTTGTCCTGGTTGATTAGTATGTGTCTTGGGGATGTCCTATTTGCTATGAATCTTCTCCTAGTTTGATGACCACCTTGTATCTGGATGTCTAGATCTCTGGTGATACTAGGGAAGTTTTCCTCAATAATTCTTTCAAATAGATTTCCATATTTTTAGCTCTTTCTTTTTCTCCCTCAAGGATAGCTACAATTCATATTTTTGTTCACTTTGAATAGTCCCATATGTCTCTAAGTGTTTGCTCTGCCTTTGTTGTTCTCTTCTCTGCCTTTTTAAATGATTGTATTAGCTCGAGAGATGTGTCTTCAAGGTCTGAAATTCTTTCTTCTCCTTGGTTTAATCTGTTGCTAAAACTTTCTGCTGAATTTTGAAAATCTTTGAATGGCTCTTTCATTTCTTTAAGTTCTGTTATATCTTTCCTAATTTTGTCTAGTTCTTTAGTTGCTTTTTCATTAACTCCCTAAAATATTTTTTGGGCTTGTTTTTGTTGGTTTTCAACTTTCTTTTCAATTCCATTCATCTTATTTGCCATACATATTCTGAATTCCATTTCTTTCATTTTGACAATTTCCTTATAGTTGGAGATCACTGCTGTAGCTCCATTGTGATCCCTTGGAGGTGTTGATCTGTTTCGATTTTTCATATTGCCATTGTTATTTTGCTGGTTTCTCCTCATCTGAGACCTCTTTATTCAACTCAGGGCTAATAGTTGTTCCTGTTCCTTGCTTACAACTCCACTGCTTGATTACAGGAGGGGAGGTCACTATATGACATTCTTTAATTTTTCCCCTACTCTGGAATGTTGATGTGGCAGAGGAAGGCAAATGCACTCTAAACCTATAATGCAGCTGTTCTGATTTGTTCTGTTCTGATTGCCTCTGCTCAAGCCTGTGTTGAATTCTGTTTAGGTTGGGTGTTGTTTTGTTCACCAGATAGTTTAGGAAGTTTGAGTTGAGAGCTGGGTGAGACCCTCTTCACTGAGGTTATTGTGGGGATTGCTCTCCCCAGAGTCTCCTAAGAGAGGTAATAGAAGGAGCAGGATATGGTTGTTGTATGTTCCCAGGCTGTGTGTGTTTGCTCAAATCAGGTCGCAGTGTACTGGTAGCCTGAGTCTAGGTTGTCCCTGGTGGGATGTTGGACTTCTTCCAGCACTGCTGCAGTGGTGGAGGCTCTGAGGTGAGGTCTTGGGGTCCAGGTGCAGTGCTGGAGACTTGGGGAGGGTGTATCAGGCCTGGTGGTGGCTCTGGAGGCACAGCAGCAAAGCCTTGGGCTCTGGCCTGAGAACCTCATAGCAGGATCTGGGGAGGAGCCAGAAGCAAAGCTTCTGAGGAGGGTTGAGGAACCGGAAGCAGGGCCTTGTGGACAGTGGGGCTGATCTGACCTGGAGGGCGATGTCAGGCCAAGCAGTCAGGAGGCAGTTGTGTCCTGGATGGTGGAGTGGAGCAAGCAAGTGGTAGGCTGTTCTTTAGGATCAGTGGCCCTGCAGATGCCAAATTAGGTGGACAGATGTCAGTTCCAGTGGCCTAGGGACTGCAGAGTTCTCCACTCCCCACCCGAGACCTTCCAAAGTGGTCACCCAAAGCCTCTCAGGTTGGAGCCTGCTGTGCTCTGATCAATTCCTGTTCTCACATCCCATTGTACTCTAGGGGAGAAGCACTTGGCTTCAAGTCACCAGGTATAGCTCACAGAAGCCAAAAGTCGGTTCACTCCCTCCCCAGATCTGGCACAGTACACCCGAGAGCTCCGAGGCTTTAGCTGATGCCTGATCTCCACCGTACCTGTTGTTTGGTGCAATGGCTCTGCGCAGACTCCAGACAGGTACCCAGTCCAACCAGGCAGAGGTCTGTGGGGGCGGTGAGAGCTGTCTGGCAGTTCATTTCACAGTGCAACAGCAGAGTGAATGTGGGACCCCAGCACTCTATTCTTCTATTGTTCCCCACACGTTCTCTGCTCTTCTTATGTGTATCACCCTGTCACCTTCTTTTGTCTCCACTCTGAGTGTCCCACATTGCTTCTCTGTGATTTCACAGTGATGCTTCAGAGAAGAGCAATCCATATGTGGACAGCTGCTTGTACCTTTTACTTCTTTCCTTGGGAGCAGCGTGCTGGCAAGCTGCTTTGGATCTGCCATTTTATTCCCCCATGCCGGTTCTCGTAAATGTTTTAGGTGCATTAACTCATCTCCTTTTCACAATAACCTTATGACGTAGGTATTATTATTTTCTCCATATTTATATATTTAGAAATTAAAACACTGAAAGAATTTAGCTTATACAAAAGTAGACATCTTGTAAATCCAGCAGCCAAGATTTCAGCATAAGTCAATTATTCCAAAGGCCATAATACTCGTAATCACTATGCTATGAAGTATATCTATTATTTAGCAAGAGTGATTTGATGTTAAATTCAACTTTATCTGTTGACTTTGAGTTTTGTCAGAGCCATCAAATGCCAAAAACAGCTCCCATTTCCTTCTTTTCTTTCTCCAATGTGTATACTTACAGAACTAAGGAAAGCAAGGTATACATCAATATTATTTTCCTTACAGTGCTCCGCTTGCTTGGAGAGGTATTGAGCTACTCAAAGAGATGATGTGAAGACTCAAGGATAATCACTGAGGTTGCTGCCCTAAGGGAAGATTGGCCTTCTGTTTCTTAGTTGGGTATCTGTTTAGGCAGTGAACTTGCTGCCCTTCCTCTGTGCCTTTTTTCAGGAAGAAAAAAAATTAATTAAATTGATGGCTAGTTGGCTACCTAAAGCCTGTACTCCCACTCTTTAGCAGCCGGACTGTCAGTGTGGATGGTAAACAGGGGTTGAACAGGAGTCAGAGCTCCCAAATTAGAGACCTGGGCAGTGGAGAGGACCTACAAGGTCTCCAAAGAACTGTCATACTCACTGTGCAGAAGCCAAGCGGGTCAGTGCCTGGCACTCGGAGGCTGATGGCCAGCAGTTCTGGCCAGATAGTACACAGAGTTGGCCAGGAAGGGCCTAAAACCCAAAGGCAGCATTAAAGAGTCATTTATCCTTGTCCTTTTCCTGCCTCTATACTCTTAACATTATGGAGGAACTACATTCTAGCATAGAGAGGAGAAGACAGGTAGAATTTTGAAACCTGGGATTCAAACATGAGACCAGAATTTTTTAAATGGACTAGATAGATTTTAACAAAATGTGACTAGAAATGCATCTCTCAGAGAAAAAAAGAAATGGATTTTTCAGAACATGGTTTAATACAGTGATAGATTTGAATAAAAGATTTTATATTTATCCACTTTCACTGTGAGGTACTTGATTAACTGGTTGTAATGGCCTAGGAGATCAGGCTCATACCACATCACTCCTGTCCTTTCTTTCACTATACTCCAGACACAAAGCAAACTAGGTGCAGCCTCAAGACCTTCACACAAGCTGTATTCAGGGCTTGTTCCTACTCACCTTTCACACCACTACACTCACTTTTTCAAGTAGGCCTTTCCTGAGCATCCTCTCTAAAAGTTTCCCTACTCTAACTCAGTGACCATGTTGTTTTATGGCTCTATTCTGATTTGTTGTAATTCATTGTATTCCCAACTATAGAATACTCAGAATGGACGAAAAGCTGTTATATTTGCTAGCTGCTTTATCCAGGCACCCAAAGTGACTTAGTTTAGAAGACTGGTCTAGAAACTTGGAATGAGAAGGCTAGAATTTGCCTTCCTCTCCCAGGGGCATAATGTTTTAGAAAGTGTGCCACATGAAACCTGTGTTGTTGAAGATCTGGGCCTGTTATCAAGGTCCGTTTCAAGAGGCTTATGATCATTGCATAAAAATCTCAAAATTTGGCATCCTCATGCCTGGAACCCATGTAATCCACTTTTCCACTTTCCCATTTCCTTTTCAGTTTCAACTCCATTTCTCTGTAGTTTTCAAGATGTGAAAAGTGAGAAGACTTACCTCCCAAAAAAGGAGATGCAAAGGTTTTGATGTTTTTAATCAGAGTTAAATTGTGACTGTATCATAGATACATTCAGTGATGAAAAATTATGTCCCACTATGGGATTTGACCTCACTATTTGAAAATATGTACTTTGCTATCTTCTTTCCAAGTGTTACAAGTCCAAATTAAGAAAGGTGATCGAAAAATATTTGTACAATTAAGTATGATATAAAAACAACTTTTGATGAGATCTTACATGAATGAACGAGGCAACTAATTCCTCCATTCAAGCCGTCTGCTTTTAGATATATGCTATTTTTTTCTGATGTGAAGAATAAATGTGACTTTTAAAATACCTCCACTGTTCCATTTTGTTAAATAGGATAGGTGATGAATGTGGCAGTACATCTCTTTAAAGTTTCCTCCTGCACTGCAAGCTCCTGCAAACATTGTAAATGTGAGTTAACATTCTAGAGACCAGTCTTTCACAGATAGTGGCTATGCAGAGTTAAATAGTGTGTGTTTACTAGAGTTATAGCCATATTTCTATCAAGCAAGAGAAAGACATAATCATTATTCTTCTGGACAAGTGAATACCCAGGAAAAAATCTCTGGTGTGTATATTCAATCTCTGGTAAATATATTATTTGTAAACTAATCATTTAACACATCTCTACCTAAAGACTAGTCATTCTCATTAAAAACTAAAGAGCTATGCTTAGTTCTCTAATTCTATTTAGTTAGAAAATTAAATTGTTTTATACTTTAATTCTCCATTTGTAATTAGCAGTTTAGAACCAAAGGCAGAAATAAATAATATTTGGAAATGTGTAGCAGTTGGAGCCTTTATAATATCCACTAGGAACTGTAAAGATATGAGGAGCAAATAGTTAATTATTGAAAATAATATTTCATATAAATACCAAGGCAAGTCTCACTCCTGGAGGCTTTTAACAATGTTTTACTTGGTGATACTTAGGGCTGAACATGAAAAGAAATTAAATAATCATGATGATTTATATTTCATGATGTGATTTAAAAGCCATTGTAAGAATTATCTTTTCCATCCTCAGAGCAGCCATGGAGAATATTATTATCATCCTATTTATAGATGTGGAAACGAATGCTCAGAGAGGCTAAGTGATTTACCCAAAGTACCATAGCTGATAATGATTATAATGAACTCAAGTTGTCTTTGTCTGAGATCAGAAAAAATACCACTATATATAATGGTGCTTGTAACTTCCATGTATTATTTTCAATTGTGTTAAACACAAACATAAACAAGATGACTTATGAAGATGAGATGCATAGGATATTAGCTATTGCACTAAGAATAAAATGCTTTTGATAGATTCTGGGATATGCTCATAATACAGTTACATTGTACAGCAGGAATGTGTCTTTCATTTGTTTCTCCAAATATTTATTGAATATCTACTATGTGCCAGGCACTAGCAGTGGCTACTGAGACAAAAAAGAATCCCTGTGTTCCAGGAGCTCATAATCTATTGGAGAAAAAGCAAAGACAATTAGAAATAAGTGTAACACATATGACAGTGCTGTGCAATCACATGTATTTTGTACTCACCCCTCCTGGCAATGACAAGGAAAATTCCTTTGAAGGATGAGAGAGAGGTCAGGTGAAGGATGTTGTTAGGGGTTTAAGTTACATATGGAATGCAAGGGAAAGTGCAAGCAAAAGGAATGCCATTTTGAAAACATAGATATATGCAGAACTACAAAGTGTTAAGATCTTATAGAAATACCTTGTCTAGAGAGTCTCATGCAGTACATAAGAAGTAGACAATTTGCAAGTGCATTTATTTAATAAGCATTTGGTACTTAGAAATGAATTATTTGTAGCTTGTTATTTGATTAACAATTTAGCAAAAGAGTGATGGTAATGTTAAAGTTCTACAATCCTTACATTGTAAGTTTCAAATCCTCAAAGACATTAAAAACTAAGTTAAATTATTAATGCTTAATTATGCAGACTGTAGAGAATATTATGGAAAAGAAAACTATATTCAAGTTAGTGAAATATCACTAACTTTACGAATAACATACAAAGTTTCCATGTACGCTCTGTAAGGATAGCATCGCCCAACCATAACATTACCAAAATCTTGACGTTGTCTCTATCCATGTGAATTACATGCTTGTAATGATCTGTATCTTCTGAAGAAAACTAATGTACAGTCATTTGCCTCACAATAACATTTCAGTCAAAGACAAACCACCTATATGGATATATGGGAGTGGTCCCATAATAGTACAATAGAGCTGAAAAATTCTTATGCCTAGTGACATGGTAGCCATCCTAACATAGCAGCACAATGAATTACATGTTTGTGATGATGCTAGTATAAACAAAACTGCTGCCAGTAGCATAAAAGTATAGCACATACAATTATAGATAGCACATAATACTTGATAATGATAATAAATGACTGTTACTGGTTTATGTATTAGTGTTTACTGTACTATATTTATTATTCTTTTAGAGAGTACTCCTACAGGCTGCTTCATGATAAGTACCTTCTGCAGGTTACAGGTGTACTATTTTTTATCTTTTATACCATATTTTTACTATACTTTTTGTATGCTTGGATATCTTTAGATACAAAAAACTTGCCATTGCATTACAATTGTCTATGGATTTTAGTACAGTAAGATGCTGTACAGTTGTGTACCCTAGGAGCAATAGGCTCCACCATATATAATAGCTTAGGTGTGTAGCAGGCTTTCCCAACTAGGTTTGTGTAAGTACACTCTATGATGTTCATACAACAAAGAAATTGCCTAACAATGCATTTCTCAGAATGCAGTCCTGTCAAGAGATGCATAGCTATATTCTTTACCATTACTTCTCTTTCAATTTCTGAGAATTTTTTCCAATTTTTATTATTTTTTTTTTAGCATATTACACCCTTTTGAACATAGATGCAAAAATTATCAACAAAATCCTAGCAAACCGAATTCAGGTGCTTATCAAAAAATAATCCATCATGACCAAGTGGGCTTCATCCCAGAGATGCAGGGATGGTTCAACATATGGAAATCTATAAATGTAATTCAACACCTAAATTGAAATAAAAATAAAGACCATATGATCCTTTCAATAAACGCAAAAAAAGCATTCAACAAAATTCAGCACCAGTTTATGATAAGAACTCTTAACAAAATAGGCATAGATGGGACTTACCTAACAATGATATAAGCCATCCATATATGACAAACCCACAGCCAACATCATACTGAATGGGGAAAAATTGAAAATATTCCTGCTTAGAACTGGAACCAGACAAGGTTGCCCTCTATCACCACTTCTATTCAACATAGTGCTGGAAGTCCTAGCCAGAGCAATTAGACAAGAGAAGGAAATTAAGGGCAGCCAAATGGGGGCAGAAAAGGTCAAACGATTGCTCTTTGCTGATGATATGATTTTATATCTAATTTTTTATTCTTTCCATCACAGCCCATTTCTACCACTCTTATATACACTTATTCCATGCTTCATTATTTTCTTCTTAGCTTCACTCACTACCAAGTACAGAAGTCTGTGCTTGCTTACTAATACAAAACCAAGACCTGAGCCTTAAAGCAATCAGTTTGTGATTGTAAAATAAGTGCCTAGATATCCACAGAATGTATTCTCTGGGGATCAAGCCTAAAACCAATGGAAAGAATAAGGCTTCATGTAGAAAGAGTTGGGTCAGAAAAGATGGAGTTAAACCTGATGTGGGTAGCAAAGATTGGGCTGAGATAAATAAATTCATGTCCTGTGAAAAAGACATAGGATATAGTCCAACTATTTTTTCTGTAATTCTATAAAATGGGTTTGTACCCCTTTTTTCCAGTCTTTGAGATCTGATGTACCATCATCTCATCTTCTGCTATGATTTCCTTCTCTTCCCCAGCTCCTATAGAAATTATTTTCTGAATCAGTTGTCCAACTATAGCCCATGGGCCAAATCCAGCCCACCATCTGTTTTTGTGAATGAAGTTTCATTTGAAACAAAGTCACATCGTTAGTTTACTTATGGTCTGTTACTACTTTTGTACTACAAGAGCCAGGTTGAGTAGTTGTAACAGAGACCATTTGGCCCACAAGGCATAAAGTATTTACTTTTTGGCCCTTCGAAAAAAAGTTCGCCTGATCTGAAAGACTGATTATATAATTATGACATTTTGCCTTTTAATACTATTTTTTCATGGAATTTATTCCTGTCCAGTGAAATTGTTGGCGTTTTTGAGTAGGTATCGGTATCTCTAAGTAATGGCAAGAAGGCTTTAAACAATAAATACTCAAGTTCTAGGAATTTAGAAATTATATCTTATCCATTATTGTACCTTCAATATCTTGCATTGTATCAAGTGCATGACAGATGTGGAACAAAAATGTAAATAAATAAATGACTGTTGGTTATAGAGCTTGAGAAAGAGCTAAAATATTTAATTTTAAGGGCAAAGCCTAAATACACACTTTGAGTCAGATACAGTCACAGTGGCAAACTGAGCATTAATTTATAAAATCAAGTGGTCAGCTTCAAGCATGGAGTTGATGGGTCATTCAACCAATAGGTTCTGACCTTTTATATTTCATGATAACTATATTCACATAAATGAGCATTCAGATGCAGTCTATTTCCTCTAAACAATAAACATTCTTCAATGGATAATATTTATTCTTTTAGACAACAATTTCAAGACTTAGTTCCAACTTAAAACAAATTTAATCTACAAAAATATGCAAAGCCCACCAGGAGAGGACTTAATTGTTAGAAAAGTAATACAGATTTTTTGCTTTTTAATTGTTATTTTATTTTTTATTACCTTGCGTAAACTCATGCCATACCTTTTCTCATGCTGATTTACAGAACTTGAAAATGAAGTTAAAATAACATATTCTGAAGGCTGGAAATGTGGAAGCTGCTGGCTTTATAGAGGAAAAATCAAAACATTTAGATATTTGTTGACTGCTTAAGAGAGTGCATGTCAAAATAAGAGTTGGTCTGGCATTCTAGGAAAGAATTTTGTCTCTTTTTTCCCTTTTTTTGACTTTCAATATTATTTGGAAAAAAAAATTTTTTTTTTCTGAAAGTTATAGGCCAAGAGAGATTCTCTGATACTGTTGTGTTATACCAGTCTACAACTAGGCAGTACCATGATGCTCTAGTGTGTTGTTTAGCAGACCTTTAGCAAATGTCCTAACATCTACACTCCTTCTTCCCTGCCCACATGCATTTGGGCCACTTCAGCTGATCACCCAGCAGCTGTTTCAGCATCCTGCTGTCATTCATCCTCCACGTGTATCCAGCCCAGTGGAGCTACATTAAAGTGAGAAGGGCTTCACTGCAGAGAGATTGGCTGCCTGCCAGGACTTCGTTATTAGCGATCCTTCTTACTGCTCATGTTTCATAGGCTCTTGAGTGACACTGAATCAGGTTTTTAAGATACTCAATGGAGAGTTGTGGCAAGCCCACATTTCACTACCTCTGCTTTATAGATGCCAAGCTTGACTGGTGACAAGTACGTTCTCCGCACAAAACAACCATGTGTACCTATAACCTGGTATTTCAAATTCTGTACACTAAGATGACTTGGCAAGGATGATGGTAAGTGCACCTGCTTAGCAGAAGAAAAATGCCTAATCACAGTCCTGAATAACATTATGTTTAACTATTATAACACTGAAGATTTTCTTTCCAAGAGAAACTAGAGGTATTAGTACCTACTCACTTCATATCAACCACTTATTTTCCAATCTATTATTTTAACAAACAAGATATTTGCATTTTAATTGGACAATGTTTTCATCTTATATAATAATTTAAATTCATCAGCAAAATTAGGAAAAAACTTGGCATAACATAAAATTAAACAGAAATATATTCTGGAATTCATTTCCTATATTTTAAACAAATAAATATGAAGATCAAAAAAGCAGAAATAGGAGCTTTGAAGTGCTTTCTTTCCGTAAATTTTGGCCCTGTAGGAAATAAACATTCATAAATGGAGATTATAATCTATTTCCATAATCTAGTTTGCCAAATTTTCACCTAGAAGATTGCATTAGGCAACAGAATTTGAATAATACTAAATATGAAACATATTTTAGCATCATCTACTCTAACTTTCTCACATTTCATATGAGAATAAAGTCAAGCTATGAATTAAATGGGAGACTCTTAGTAGCACACTTAGTTCTACAGCTCTTTTCATTTTGCCTTACCATTGAAAGGATATCAGCTTTTGTTTCAGACACAAAATCCTCAGAATTACTCCTCACCATCCACTCCTCCTCCCCAATTTGTGTTCTTTCTTTCTAAAATGCCACGTTCATTCTACCCTGGGAAGCTTTATTATATGTAAACTAGACAGAGGGGTCAGTGAATTTTACTTTTCTATAGTGTTTGGCTAGGTGACATTACAAACACTAAATAAGACTTAATGACTGACCCCCAGAAACACCGTCTGCCTTCTTGCTTCCCTTCAAGAATCAGAGAAGTCATGTGTAGTGAGAAGCACACAGTAAAAGAATAAAAGCACAGGACAAGGGGTCAAAAACCTGGACCTTAGAACTAATTATTTTATTAATCCTGTGATCTGAACACATCTGAACACTCATTTGTATCATCTATAAAATATAAATAATGCCTATCTCATAGAGTTACTAATTTAATAAAATCATTCTTTCATTTATTAAAACCTATTTATCAAAAAACTATTATTCATTAAGGATTGTTCCAGATGTAGGAGTTATTGTAGTAAACAAAAGAAATACAAATCCCTACTTTCATAAAGCTTTTATTCCAGTGGATAAATCAGGCAAGAATCATAACAAATGCTTCAGTTACATAGTATGCTAGGATATATTAAATGGCTATAGATACATTTAAAGCAGAGTAAGGAGGATGGAACATGCTGGAGAAGGAGAGGTAGGTAGGGTAGAGTAGTTAGGCTAAGATTCAATGAGGAGGTGGCAATAGCAAGAAGCAGTGGGTGAGAGAGCTAGCCACCTGGATGTCTAGAAATTAATAGGTCCAGGAAGACAAAATATTTGTTGCAAAACACTAAGGCAGAAATCAACCTATCGTACCCTAGGAAGAATGAGGAGGATAGTACAGTTTGAGTAATGTGGAATGGAGAGTACAGGAGATTAAGTCAGAGACACAGTTGGAGCCAGATAATTTAGGCCTTGAGAAAATTGTAAAGCCATTCATTTTACATTAAGTAAAATGAGAAGTTAGTAAAACGAGTTTGATTTTGGGGCATGACATAGTCTGACTCATTTAAAAATGTTTCATTATGGTTTCTCTATAGAAAATAGGTCAAGGTCAAGATGGGAGCTAAACTGAAGGAGTTGGAAGAAGGGAAGCCAGTTGAGATGACTGAAATCATTGAAGAGAGATATGATATCTCAACATAGGATGAAATTAGTGTCATTTATGAGAAGTATTTTAACCATATATGTTTGAAAGGAGAGCCATCGTGAATTTCTACAGATCACATGGAAACATGAAAGAATGAGTTATGACATCAACAGTTTTGGACTGAGAAACTGGAAGAAAAGAGTGCCAGTAACTGAGATCAGGTACTGATGGTAAAGTCAGCTGAAGATCAAGGATTCAATCTGAAAATGGTGAAGAACAAAAAACAAAATAGAAGAACTTATACTTTCTAATTTCAAAATATATTGAAGCTACAATAATCAAAATGATATAGTACTGGCATAAAAACAGACTTATTGACCAAGGGAACAAAATAGAAAGCACATAAGTAAAGCCTTTCATATATAATCAAATAATCAACTAGTGGACCAAGACTAGGGAAAAGACAGTCTCTTCAACAAATAGTTTTGGGAAAACTGGATATCCACATGCAAAAGAATGGACTTGGATTCTTTTCTTACACTATATACAAAAATTAACTCAATGTGGATGAGAGACCTAAACCTAACACCTCAAACTATAAATATCCTAGAAGAAAACATAGGGGGAAACTTCAGAACAGTGGCAGTGATTTATTGGATATGACAACAAAAGCACAAGTAGAAAAAGAAAAATAGACAAATGGGACAACATCAAACTTAAAAATATTTGTACATCATAGGACACAATTAACAGAGGGAAAAGGTAACTCACAGAATGAGAGAAAATATTTTAAAAGTGTGTATCTGATAAAGGGTTAATATCCAGAATACATTAATATAAAGAACCTCTATAACATACAACAAACAAAAAATTCAAATAACCCAATTAAAAATGGGGAAAAGACTTGAAAATATATTTTCTTAAAGATGATATATAGGTCAACAAGCATATGAAAAGATGCTCAACATCACTGTTCATCAAGGAAATGCAAATCCAAACCACAATGAGACATAATCTCACACCCATTAGGATGGCTACTATAAAAAACCAAACCAAAATAAAACAAAACAGAAAATAGCAAGTGTCTGTGAAGTTGGGGAAAAATTGTAATTTTTGTGCACTGTTGGTGGGATTGTAAAATGGTGCAAGCATGTGGGCAAAAGTATGAAGTTTCCTCAAAAAACTAAAAATAGAATTATATGATATAGTAATTCCACTTCTGGGCATATATCAAAACAATTAAAAGCAGGGTATCGAAAAGATATTTGCACGCCTATGTTCATATAAGCACTATTCACAATAACCAAGAGGCAGAAGCAACCTAAATGTCTATAGACAGATGAATGGACAAAAAAAATGGGGTATATATACACAATGAAATGTTATTCAACCTTAAAAAGTAAGGAAATCCTGTCACATGGTACAACATAGATGGAGCTTAAATGAAGCTTAAAGACTTATGCTTAGTGAAATCAGCCAGTCACAAAAAGATAAGTATGACATAGTCAAATTCATAGAAACAGAAAGTAGAACGGTAGTATCCAGAGGTTAGGGGGAGGGGCTAAAGGAAAGTTGTTTAATGGTTATAGAGTTTCATATTTGCAAGACAAAAAGGTTCTGGATATCTGTTTCACAACAATGTAAATACTATGTAAATATAGTTCCTATATAAAAACAACCATCTAGAAAATCTAATGGAATTATCTTTAATAGTAACAGAATAAGATGAACTACCTAAGCAGAATCATAAAAGGAAATGTAGACAATCTAAATAAAGATGCAACGGGAGACTTAAAGAATACTTGAATAGAAAGGTGTACATTTCCCTTGAATCTCTAATATAAAGATATCGGTTTTCCATAAAGTAATCATAAATTTAGTACAACAGTGATAAAAATCACCCAAAGTATTTTTACTTGCAACCAAGCAAGTTAAATACAGGGTTTACTTTGAATAAAAATCTTCTAAGAATTGCCAGGAAAATTTTTTAAAAGGATAATAATGGGTAGGAATTAACCCTGTAAAATATTACATTATGCATATAGTTTTAGAAACTAAAGCAACTGGATACTTGTACATAAATATAATGAGAAATCAATGAAACAGCAGAAACAACCCAGAAATAGATGCCCAATAGTAATTTATTGTTGAAAAAAAGGTTACATTACAATTCCTGAAGAAATCCTTTTTGTATAAATAATATTTTGAAAACTTGCTATTTGAAAAAAAAATAAATTTTGAACCCTATGCTACTTCTTAAACAAAATAAAACCCCAAGTGAAAAAAAATAGTTAAACAGAAAAATTGAAAAATATTATAATTAAATTTGCAGTTTTTTCCATAATGGTAGAGTGAGAAAATCTTCTAAGTATAATGTGAAATTAAGATGTCATAAAATAAAATACAGATAAATTGGACTACACAATTTTTTAAATTTTTGCCTGAAAGATATTATTATTCAAATTAAAAGTCAGTAACACACTAAATGAGATATTAGGACATTTGAAAGGCAAAAGTTTAGTTCTTAATCTTTTATAATGAACAATTACAAATCAATGAAAATCTGTGAAAGTTCCTATAGCAAAATGGGCAAAGGATATGAAAAGATAGAGCATACAGAAAAATAAGTACAAAAGATTTGAAAGTATATGAAAAATATTATATAAAAACTACCACTATAATAAAATTAATTCATAATTGAAAATAGGATACATTATTTTCCAACTATCACAACTGCAAAGTATGAAAGGTTGATTATACACTGTGTTGATGATGGAAGGTGGTATATGGGCTCACATAATAAAAACTTGTTTGCAAGGAAATTTGTTTATACTTACCCAAATAAAAGTCACATGTAACATTTGATAGTCATTTCATTTTTGGGATTATATCCAACAGATATTTTCACACTTTAGCAAAAAGACATTTAAGGATAAGGATATTTATCTCAATATTTTTTGTGGTAATAAAAGATTAAAAAACAATATAAATGGTCAAGAGATTAAAGTTGCAAGAGAGTGTATATATTATGATGCCACGCAGGTATTCAGAGACATATCTGAAATGATATTTAGGCCACTGGTAGCTAGATGTTTCTGGAAGAAAGGAAATACTGGGAGAGGGCATTGAAGGGAGACACATTCCCCATTAACTGTTTGTATTATTTGAATTTTTCCTTATGAACATATAATGCCTACTAATAAAAACAGTACAAACAAGTACAGGCACTTAATGATGGAAAAGGCATTATAGGGAAATTACTATGCTGTTTCTTCCGTTGGACTTTTAAAACCTTGAAGCATAAATACTTTCTGTGTATGGATGAGTTTCATGAAAGAGCTAACTCTACTGGCTTTTCCCTGGCAGTACAATGTAGTTTGTGTTGAAAAGAAGAGAGAAGAGAGCAAACTAATGGCCATAAATAGTTTAAAAAGTATGCCATGATGGATTACTGCTTTTTTTCCACTCGCACTCAGACCTTTTAAGTATTATGGGAAAGAAATTCTTTTATTCATTCACTAAGTATTTATTGAGAGATTTTATGAGCTAGTTACTGTTGTTCTAGGTGCTTGAGATATACCAGTGAATAAAACAGATCCAAATCACTACCTTACCCCTAGGGGGAACTGTAATCAGCCTTCTACAAGTGGTCACCTAGAGCAACTGCCAGAAGCATGACCCTCAACACCCTATCCTTGGAGGTCTACAAGAAGTACTTGGAATCAATGCACTAGAAAATGTGAGTGCATAATTTATTAGTCTAACACTTGATTAACTGAAAGATGACATTCAGAAATGTATTTTGGCTGACCACATTTGATGTGTAATACATGATGTCAAT
Organism: Varecia variegata; assembly: GCA_028533085.1. Taxonomy (NCBI): domain Eukaryota; kingdom Metazoa; phylum Chordata; class Mammalia; order Primates; family Lemuridae; genus Varecia; species Varecia variegata. The sequence goes on along the minus strand of CM052445.1, from coordinate 23,867,867 downwards.
AAGCAGAAATCAAACCATTTTTCAAAGCTCAACTTAATAGATTTTAAATAATTAATTTTATTTCTGCATTGAGCTTCACAAATTTAAAATACTTTCATATATTACTTTCATTTGCTCGTAACAACTCGATCATAGGAGGAAAATCAGGGCAAGTGTTTCTTGCCCCATTTTATAGATGGGAATAAGAGCCTCATAAATGTTGTGAATTTTCAAAGGTTAATTGACTGGAAAGTGGCACATCTTAAACTAGTTCCTAGGTTTCTAAAATCTTGGTTCAGTTTTCAGCACATATTTCTTCCTAAGAAATACAAAAAAGTTTTACAGCAGTCTGACACAGGGACAATTCATAGGGCCATAAAGTTTCACTGACAGTACAAAGGTGATAGATGCTACTAGTCCATGCCAGTACACAGAAGGGCAATTTTAAAAAATCTACAGATGTAATGCTATTAAGAGCACCAAAGATGCAAATATTTTGCATTAACATAACAATAAAAAAGAATATTCTCCTACATTTTTATGTGTTCACTCTGGAAGTGGAGGAATATATAATGTTAGCTTCCATTCTTTTTAATGTTTCTTTCTTTGTTTTTATATGAAACATAACTCCAAGAATCTTAATGAAAAACATAATCTTCACTTAAAGTAATCTTTTGGAAACTATATCAAATGTGCTAAATTACTTATGCATTTTTAGCAGATAGTATCAAAACTGAATTGATAAATATAAATGCTATTCCTGCTGAAATCTTTAGAAAGCCTTGACTAGTCATTAAGTCTTCCAAAAATACTGAAATGTACAATGGAATTGTGACTATGATTTATCTTCTATGTGACTATCATCACAAATCAGACTTAGTGGTTTCCCTTCACTCTTCCAAAATAGTGACAGTGAAAACATCCTCTTGGAAAAGGTAATAAAACAATGACATATTCAATGTGACATCAGAGGTAGTCAGTGCCATATGTATCTGAAAATGCACCATCCAAATCACAAAGCCTTTCTATTTGACCACCAAGGTGGGGCCCAGACTGTACAAAACCTGCTATCTCAAGAGATTTTTTGAGTGTGGTCATCATACTCTCTGTCTTGGTAATTTTCTATCCATATTTCCTATACATAAAAATAATTTAAAGGCTGCACATGTCCTAAGTAATTACCAAGGGATTCTCTGATTAATCTACATAGTTGAAAATATACCTCCAGTAGGTTGTTGCAAGGAGTCACCTGATCAAAGAAAGGAGTGAGCTCAAATTCAGCCTGAGCACAGGGGCCAAGGCATGGCCCCAATGTGAGTAGGCCTAGAGTTTGTTGCTCAGAAAAAGGGGCTTCTTTTTTTTTTTTTTTCTAATTTTTAGCATTAGAATTGTCAGTTTTTTTCTGGTATTAATAAGTTATACAAAAACAGTGATGTCTTTTAGTTGCAATTCTGGTTGAGATTTAGTAAAATTGAGAACCAATAAAAATACTAAGAGATTGTTACTTTTGAAAAATGTTAACCAGACTTTTCAGAAGCAAAACAATTTTATAATTAAAAACAAAAATCACTTCAAATTATGTAAAGCTGAACAGTCTCCAGGCAGTTCACATGGTAAGCCCACTTTAGCTTTTGTAAGGGCTGACAGCTATTTCAGGTGTGCAAAATAACCTAATCATAGAGAACACAGACTTTGTTAACCAGAATCATATAGAAACATCTCATAACACATAACTAAGGATTAAAAACCAGACAAATATCCTCATTCTGCAATAATTTCCCTCATAGGAAAAAGTGCAGTGACCTAACAAACTGACAGATTCTGTGTCAAAGCCTGTATTATTTGAATGAAGATGGAGAAATTTTAAAGAACTAGGAAGTAGAAGAGTATGAGGAGGATGCTCTGTGGCTAGCGTGTGCTCCAGCGCAGGCTTTGGAAATTGTAAGAAAAGTCTAGTGGCAGCAGGCAGATGAGACATGCTTTTCATTGTCAGGGTGATACAGCAGTGGCGAAAAGCACGGCTGAGAACATGGCAAGCGCTTATATATGGCTCTGAACAATAGTGGCAACATGCCATGGGAAAGTGTGATCACATGCGTTCACATAGGAGATAACACCTTGGTAAGGTGAGTAGGTGAGTATGCTGACTCATGCCTCCGCGCTGGCCAGCTAGCCAGGAGGGCGGGACCGGAAAAAACACTGTGGCAGTCATCTTAGTTTGGCCTAAGAAACCTGTTGCCTATACAAATGCATTTTCCTTACAAAGAGCAAAGCGAATATGCCTAAGAAAAAAATGACCTAGTATGATGGGAAGGGCATGTTCTTGGTAGTCTAGAGCACAAGTTCGGCTCCTGGCTGTGCCAACAGTGGTGTACCTGCGCAGTCTCTGGCTCTCTGAGCTTGAGTATCTTAACCACACAAGGAAGAGGCTGAATTAAATAGCTTTTAAGGGTCTTTTCATTCCTACAGATCTATGATTTGATGAAATTGGTAATTACCACGACAGAGGTGGTACCACTGGCTGCCTCAGAAAGTTAAGAGTACAGAGATAAGCAGTCATCCACACAGATAAAACAGAATTTGTCTTCCCTCTCTTCCCTGTATATCAAAAGTCCTTGGGAGAATAAGCTACCTTTAAGGTGTAAAGGAATATTGAAGACAGAAAGAACTCAAGTTTGAAAGTCAAAGGACTGAGTCAGTTTGAAAATGGCCCTTCCATTCACTACTATTTGCTATAGTTCGTTATTCAACATTTCAGATCCCCAATTTTCTCATGAGTGATAGGAGTATCACACCCTACCTTCTGGTATTATTGGGCTTGGGTGATAGGGTTGGCCAATACAGGCTTTTAAGCAAGCTTCTTGAGGTCAGAGATTAATATAGAGATCTTTGAAGCCCTAATGCATTGACCAGTAATTGACACTTTGTAGTTGCTTTATGAGTGTTATGTTCATTGAGTAATCAATTATGTAATTAGCAGCAAGTGACCCAAGGACAGAATGTTATTAGGGTTGTTGTCTAAGGACAACTGAAGCAATCAGAATCTCTTTCATATGGTGTGCAACACCATTGACATCAGTTTTGCATAATACTTACAGCAATGGCCAAACTTTGAGGATTGTAGTGATCACGTTGACAGTAAAGTGAGGTTTAAATTATGCTCAGGTGTTCTGTTTCAGAGCCAGGGAAAAGTCTCATATTTTAAAACTGTGTCCTTTTTAAAGCACAAGGACAAACACTAGTGGTTAAAATATTAACTCTTAGCTATTTGGAAAATTGACTATCTCAATCGCTCTTTTACAAAAGATTCCAAATTCAGAGGTTTACTTTTCTATAATACAAAATATTAATATTTAACAAGTTTCATTGACAAGAAACCCCCCAAAATAAGAATAGAAAATAGACATAGCATTAAGTAATTTGGTTATTATCTATTTACACTTAAATAGCCATTCAGTAAAACATGTAGAGGTTACTGTCCAATTACAGATTTTTCTATTCATATGAGAATAGTCAAATATTCTATGCTTCAGCTTTTATAAATATTTTGGCCTATTAAATTACAAATAGAAAGTGAACTTAAAGATTAATTGAATGAGATATATAATACAATGAATCCATTAGATTTTACTAATGAGAGCTATGCATTGTGAAAATATTGCTAGGGTGACTAGGTTGGGAAGGTTGGGACTAGGTTTGTGCATATGTTGATATGAATGTGAATTTGTGTTTCAGTTCTACTTATTTCAAAAGAGATATAATTTGAACACAGAAAAATAAATTTTATTTGCTAGGATATTTAATACCTCATTGATTTTAATTGCCCCAAGTTTTCATAAAACTCTTTTGAACATGAGAGATTTGGGTTAGATATTGGTTAGGCAAACAATAATTATAGTGTTGTTCTACAATTTTTAAAAAAGTCTTAATTTTATTCAAACTAAAATTTAGTCATTTCCTTTTCAAATTTTTACATATAATATGGTAACTTTCACACTATTTCTTATATCTAGTGAGTAATGTGATTCATTTCCCTGAATAGAAATAATGTTTTGTTTGATTTTGAAGTTGGTATGATTCCTCAAAATTGAGAAATTATAAGCTCTAAGAATAGTTGGTCTGCCAAATATCTTATGAAATCCAAAATTAGCATGTGAGTTAGTTATTCATCATTCATTCTTCATTGCCTTTCTCCTTATAGTGGAGGAGAGTGAGCTTGCATGTCTAGCTATAATAGAAGTGATGCTTCATAGAGATGGTTGTATTAGCATAAAGAGAAATGAAGCAGTGATGTATATATTTTCTCACAGATATTAATTTTCCCTTATATCCCTTATCACTTTTGATATTTATGGGGGTTTTTTGCCGTGAGTTGCAAACATAATCCTTCCTTAAATTAAGTACAATTTTGTACATCACTCCCTACTTCTTTACCCCATGCATTGACAATTTCTTCAGCAAACTAGCCCTTAACCCCTTATAAACTAGAAAATGACTCTCTATGTTAAACTTTTCTTAATAAATTAGGTACTTTCTGTATCTCGACAGGATCTTGTGTATTACCTCAAGAGACAATGTGGTGTTCATACCCCAACCCCTACTGAAATGAAATTCCTGATACTTCCCCCCAAAGAGTGGTGAATTAAATCTAAATTATATCTGTGAAAGAAAAGAAATAAAATTTAGGCAAAAAAGGATAAATAAACAATAATATTTGGAGAGGTACTATTCCTGTCAGTGATTGACATAATATAATAAGTACACAAAAAATCAGTAAGGATATAATATTATCCATCAACTTGACCAAATTGACTTTTGTAGAACATAGTACCCAACAACTGCAGAATAAGTATTCTTTTCTGAGGAACACAAAACATTCTCCATAATAGACTGTGTGTTGATCAATAAAACAAATCCAAACAAATTTAAAAGAATTCAAATCATGTGTTCTGTGACCACAAGAGAATTAAACTAGAAATCAATAGCAGTCTAGCAATCTAGAAAATTCCCAAATATTTAAAAATTAAAAATATGCTTCTAAATAATACATAAATCAAATAAGAAATCATAAGGTATATTATTTAAATTGAATGTTAATCAAACACAACATAAAATTTGAAATGTGGTTAATGCAGTCCTAAGAGGGAAATTTATAGCTCTAAATGCATTTAAAAAATTATAAAATCAATGATCTTAAGATTTCTTCTTAAGAAACTAAAAAAAAGACCAAAAATAAAGGTCAACAGAAATTAGAAACAATAAAAGTAAGAATGAAAATCAATGACATAAGAAATAGATAAAAACTTTAAAAAATCAATTTTTCAAAAGTTGGTCCTTTGAACAAAATGAATTATTTTCATAAACTTCCAGCAGATGTATCAAGGAAAAAAAAACCTAGAATGAGAAAACAAAAACTACTAATATCAGGGATGAAATGGAGGACATCAGTATAAATTCCACAGATGAGTAGAAAATCATAGGGAATATTAAGGAAAACTTAATGCCAATAATTTTGACAGCTTAGATGAAATGGAGAAATTTCTTAAAAACAGTTTGCCAAAATTTGTATAAGCAGAAATAATATACTAAATATTATATCTATTTAAAATGGATTAATAATCAAGCACTTTCCCACATGCACAAAAAATCCAGGCACTAGATGCCTTAAGCAGTGAACTCTATCAATCATTTTTAGAAGAAATAATAAAAATCAAAAATAAGTCTCTTCTAACGATAGAGAGGAAGGAATACTTTCCAACTCAGTTGATGATGCTAGTATAACCCTGCTATTAAAATCTAAGAAAGACCTTACAGTATATGAAAAAAATCAGAGAAAAATAATCTTCATGAACATAAATGCAAAATTCTTAACAAAATATTACCAAATTGATCCAATCATATGTAAAAAAAGTACTATATCATGATCAAGTGGGATTAATTGAGGAATGCAATATCAGTTTAACATTTTAAAAGCTATCATTATAATTTATCAAATAAAAGTATAACTATAACTAAAATAACTGCAGAGAAAAAAATGAAAAATTCAACATCTATTAATGATAAAGGTAAAAAAAATTCAATATCTAGGTTTAGAAGGGAAGTTTCTCAGTATAAAAAAGGATATCTATTAAGAAAAACTCTGCAGCTAACATCACAGTTAATAATTTATTTCCTCCATAAATAAAAAAGAAGACATCAAGCAGAACATTGTGCACCAGCTACCAATATCAGGGGAGGACTCCAACTACATGGAATATAACAAAGATCATCACAATGTCAGCTACTAGGAATAGAAGTCTGAACACTTCTGCTCACTGCATCTTGGTATCAAAGTCACGGAGAAAAACACAACACAGTCAAGCACTGGGTGGAGCAATGCTTTTACTCACATAGAGAAGAGATAAAAAAAATCAGTTCCAATGGTGTGCATTTGTCCCCCATGACTCGCAGGTCCCATGGCAGCTGATGTAGAGCAGTTGGCTTACATGTATCTCCCATGCCACAGTAGAGAGACTCCTTCTCCCCCTTGAAATCTGGAATACTGAAAGCTGGGGGCATATTTGCAGGCCACTGACACACAGACTTAAGCAAAACAAAGGACTGCAAAGGAAGCCTGAGACAGGAAAAGATATTTCTATTTGAGGAGATATGCCAGGCACAGGCCATGTGGACTCTTTATCTCTTGGTAGGGAAGTATTCTGTGCCCAAGGCCCATTCATATGTGGCCTAGTGAGGTTCAAAAGACTGTACCCATAAACTTCCTTTCCCAGTAGAATACAAGGATATCTGCCAGGTTCTCACCTCTTCTATTCAACATTGGATCAAAAATCAGAACAATACAATATGGCAAGAAAAGTATTTTTAAAAGCATAAAGATTGGAGAAAGAAAAAAGATGCAGTTATATTTTTGAAAATCATTTGGAGTATACACAATAACTTTTAGAAATAATAAATAAAATTAGAAAAATTTAAAGATATAAGATTAATATAAAATTGATTTTATTTCTGGCCAGGCGTGGTGGCTCATGTTTGTAATCCTAGCACTTTGGGAGGTGAAAGCGGGAGGATTGCTTGAGACCAGGAGTTCCGCACAGCCTGAGCAAAAGCGAGATCCCGTCTCTACAAAAAAAAAAAAATAGAAAAATTAGTGGGAGTTGGTGCCTCATGAATGTTCTAGTCCCAGCTACTCAGGAGGCTGAGGGAGGAGGATAGCCAAGGAGTTTGAGAGTTTGAGGTTGCAGTGAGCTGTGATGATGCCAGCGCATTCTCACCTGGGCAACAGAAGGAGACTCTGTCTCAAAAAAAAAATTATTTCTATATTCAATCAATAACACTATTATAGCACCAAAGCCCATATAATAACTAGGAATAAATATAATGAAAATGTACACTATCTTTTGCTGAAAAGTACAAAACATTTTTAAGAAAAATTAAAGAAGATATGATAAAAGGAGACATATGCCACGTTCATGGATTGCAAGATTCAATATATTTAAATATTCTTTCTCCCTAGATTGATCTATAGATTCAATGCAATCACAACCAAAATCTCAGTAGGTTTTTAAAAAGCTTGGTAACCTCATTCTAATACTGATACAGAAATACAAAAGATCCAAAGGAATCAATTTTGACATTTAAAAATGCAAAGACAGAATTAGAGGATTCACACTTTCTGATTCAAAAGTTACTATGAAGCTACTGCAACAAATAGTGCTAATTTGGTCTAAGGATAAACCCATGGAACAATGAAACAGAATAGAGAGCCTCAACCCACAAATACGTGGTTACTGTGTGTGTATGTAAAAACTGTTGTTGGAACAACTGGATGTCTATGTTTAAAAAAAAAAACAAAACAGAAAAAGAATCTCAACTTTTCTCTTATTCCATAGTGAAAATTAATTTGAAATAGGTCACACCTAAACATAAAAACTAGAAACATAAAATCTAGAAGAAAACCGTAGACTTTCTTTATAATTATGGTAAAGTATTTCTTAGAAGATCAAAGTATTAATCTTAAAAAAACAGAACTGTTTGGCATTTTCTTGTAAAATTATACATGTCTCCATACTATGATGAAACAATTCCACATCAAGGTACTTAACATATGTCCATAAAAACACATTTGTAGATGTTCATAGCAGTCTTAAGCATAATTGGACCAATCTAGTAACAATCCAAATATCCATCAATAGAAAAATTGATAAACACATTGGAGTATATTCATACAATGGAATGCTTATCATTAATAAATTGGAATGAAGTAATGTTATATTCAACAACTTGGTGAATTTCTAAAATATTTCATTATGCTAAAGATACCAAGCACAAAAGAATACAATCTTTTATGATTTTATTATCCAAAAACAAGATGAAGAAAAAGTAAATTATAATGAAATCAGAAAGTGGTTACTTCATGGATTGGGGCACTTATTTAAAAGGGATGTGAGGGAACTTAGTGTGGCAATAGATGTGTTCTATATTTTCATTGGGATGGTTATTACACGTGGCTATACAAGTGTAAAAACTCAGCAAACTGAACACTAACAAAATTATGTATGTAAATCATATCTCAACAATTTAAAAACTGTGTACCAAATGAAAATATTTGTATTGATTCTTGGTTGCCTTTAGGATAAATTGTAAATACCTTTAAACACATACAAGATTCTATATAATTCATGTTTTTCATTTAGACTTTTTTCTCACCTGTTTCTACACTCGCTTATGCTTTATAACTTCCAATTATAATACTGAACTATTGCGCATAAAATTCCCCAATGTGACATGTTTCTTAAACCTTCATACCGTTACACATATAGCTTCCTCAACCTGGATGTTTTTCCATGTATAACTTTTCTCGGAGTTCAGCACATATTTCATTGTACTTGAAGCCTTTCCTAAACTTGCCAGGTCAGTTTAGATGCCCTGCTGTGTGCTATTAGAGAACACTGTGCATTCCTTTGATAGTACTTGTTTGTTATTTTGTAGTTGTCTACTTGGCAGCCTAAAAAGAAGGAAGTCTAGTTTAATTAGTAGTATTTTTTTTTAATTTATAACCTTCAAACATCTGATCTATCTCTAGAAAATAACAAAATGTTTCTATAGCAACCCTACAGAATTTATTTTTAATTTTATGAATTACTTGTAACTAGATTATATATAGATGGTGATGATGATGATGATATAGCAAATATCAATTATTAAATGATTGCTATATGTCAGATACTAACCTATATATTTTAAATTTAATACACACAACCTATGCATTAGTGAATGTTACTCTGCCTATTCTATAGATTAGGAAACACACCAAGAACTTAATACGTACAAATACTGAAATTGGGTAATTTAAACAAAATAATTTAAACAAATTTTTATAAGGACTTTTTTCATGGAAAATTAAAAATAAAAATAAATTCAGACTGGAATATCAAAAATTCTAAATTAGTTAATCTGGCTCAACTTCCAAAAGATAATTAATAACAAAGAGAAAGATTTTCTATGTTCTATGTATATTGCAAAGTAAATGAGTAATCAAAGTGTTTAACTTTCATTTTAACCACATTGCTGAATATCTATCTAAGGTGTTTCATTAGTTAATTAAATGAATTCATAACTCTTTCTTTACTACTACATGTGCTATTGTCCAGCAGCTATCAACGTAGAAATCAAAACAGCAGCTTTCACCACTAACATAGTCCAATAATATGTTTAATTTTTCCGATGTCAAAATGCTATGTGACATCTCCTAAAACATGTCTTTTCCTCAAACTCGAAGGGTCAGAAACACGACTCACAGTATATACCTTTGTTTTTAAAATAAAATGCACACACACAACACACACACACACACAAATTATGTCTCTATGGCTGAATCTGTGTCTCAATTCAATTAAATTATTGATTGTATGTAAACCAGGGGTCAAAAAACACTCTTAAATCAGATGATGCTCTCCAAATAATGTCTTACCTGACTTTAAGTTAGGACAGCAAATATAAACAAGAGTTGTTCCATGGAGTACATATATAATGATGCTGTTAAAATACACAAATGTATTTACTAAATAAATGCTAAATAAACAGTGCACAAATAGTAAAGAGAGGAGTTAAAAGGAGAAAGAACTTTGTTTAAAGGACAGAGTAAACAGGGTCATAGAGATATGGAGAGAGCCTCAAATTCTTACTAAAATTTTCCTTTGGAATAGCTGCTAACACAAAATTTTTGCTCCGAATATTGATCATTCATGATAATTGATGTACTTCTTTGGAAAATATTTGTTTTTAAAAATGCTATAATTTCTTTTGGGATAAGGGGACTAAAAATACTGAGCGGACTATGTTCATTTAAAGGTATTTTCAACAAGCCAAATAAGACACAGAGAATAATTCTAGAAGAGCTCTTAGCTTTCCTTTATATACACGTTGAACACTTGGGAAATTATTAAAACTTGACCTGAAATCATATAGGAAGAAACATTAGTTGACTCTCAATTCCAAGTGTAGCATCGCTCTGAGTGTTTTGTTTCTTAGTTTCTAAATGTAATTTCTCCTTAGTTGAAATTTGAATACAATATCATAGGTTAAATATGCTACATATTTTTATGACTACTAAAACTTTTAGATACTAAAATCATTCATCACGTATTTAAAAAGGATTTTAAAATAATGACTATGTCCTCTTTATTTTGATCCCACAGGAAACAAATAATTAAATGTATTGCTGGCACCTAGTATGCACTTAATAAAATATTTCATTTTCTTAATTTAAAAAGGCAGTTATAAGAAAATCAGAGAAATTATTTTTCTCCTTATTCTAATTAAAAGTGTTGTATCTTAAATTTTGTAATGAAATAACAAAAAGGATGAATTTTTTTTATTGTGCTAAGTATCAACAAACTTTTATAAACCAATGCTGAAGTCTCTTAAAAAATGTTTTATTCCTACATCATCATTTGTCCCTTCATGCTGAGTACACTCCACTCAAGCCACTGGTTGCTTCCATTCCTCCAAAATATTCAGATCTTCCTTTGTTGTTTAAACATGAATGTAATTAAACTGAAGATTATGGAATTTACCCTGCCTTATTTATACTATTTTTTCTCTTCTTAAAAAATTCAGGACAGGCTGTACATAAGTATTAAGTCAGTTTCTGTAGCACACTTTGGCAGTGATCCTACTTCAGTGTAAAATCTCAGCAGCTGATAACATTTCAATCCCACAACCTTGATATACTAGATTTATAATGCTGAGTTCATGAACTATCTTTCAGAAAAATTCTGTTGGCTCAGATAGTTATGTTATTATTTTCTTCATGTGTTTTACTAACCTCCTCTTAAGAGTCTTTGCACCTTTGGGGATAATATCTTTGCTTATTGCTTATGTGGCATGGCAAGTTTCAAAGAGTTCTTCACTCTTCCCAATTAAAAATTAAAGCCACCTTACTTTTAGAATGGCATTGTCATCCTAAGGGAAATGCATGTTGTCTTTAAATTGAAGCTTCTTAGAACGCTGGATAGTCATTAACGAAAACTACATACAGCTCTTTATTATAAGCACTGTGTCTTAAGATAAATTTCCAGCTGCGTTGTTTTTTCTTTTAAATCAGTTAAATATAGCTGTCTTTGTGATTTTGACTTTTTGATTCTTCAAAGGCTGTAATTTGGAGGTTCAGATAAGCTTTTAATGTGCTTAGTTAGTAATCTAAATTTCTGTTGGATTTTTCAATAACAATACAATGATGAGGGTCATCAAACACAGCCCCATTAGCTTCTATCTGAGAGGTTTGAAGAAATTGCTTGAAAATTAATACCTAAGTTAATAAATAACTACAATGAGACCATCTATACATTATCTATTAATGCAATCTGACCACCTTTCACTGTTTCTCTGATGACTTGTGACTTACATAACCATATATTCAAAGTACAAATAGACATTTTAGGGACAAGGAATCAAAATTTGAGAACTGTGGGTCTGAAATCCCTCACTGATTTTTAGTTGAAATTAGAGAAAGCTACAGTTGTTTCACTTACTTTTGTTTGATATACACATGATTATTTAATTTTTGTGCAATATCAGTTTTACATGCATATATTTTCACACTACTTAAAGCATACAAGGCTTTTCCCTTTACAATTATTTTTTATCTAAAGATAAATATAGCATTACTGGAAATTTTTGTTAAGTCTAGATGTATTTTTGGTAACATTTTATTTTGCAAATCTTTACAAATAATTTTTGTGTTATTTCCCCACAATTATATAAGTATGGTCTGTATTATCAAATCTCATTTATACAGACTACTTAGATTTGTTAGAGCTTTTGAGCACAAAGGAGAGAGCACAGTCTTCAGAGTCAAGTAAATGGGTTCAAATTTTGGCCCTGGCTCTTCCTGTTGAGTGTTTCTCAATGTTTCTAAGCCTGAGAATTCTTCACGTAGGAAGTTTGAAGTTTTAGGTAATGTGGTACTCATATAGTACTAAATGGTTACATTGTTTATATATTGTAGTGGCAAACGTGTGTGTGTGTGTGTGTGTGTGTGTGCGCGCGTGCGTGTAAAGGAAAATACACACACACACACACACACACACATATAAAGAATTCTTGACCAGAAACTGTGCCATGACTTGTTAAAAGCATGATCTTGGTTTCAGGCTTTTGTTTGAGCCTTCATTTCCTCATCTGTAAAATAGGAATATAAATGTCTATCTTGAAGTGCTTTAGAGATAATGGGAATGAAACAAGGAGGACCAATAGTAGATAGAGCATAGTAGATGTTCAGTAAGACATAACTATTTTCATGAAACAGTATTTGTATGCTTTTCCTTAACAATAATAAATATTGAACCCCAGGAGCTTAGAGGGTCTGCGCCACTCTATATAAGAAGTAATAATAACTCAGTGTGTTTTAAACTAATAATTTCACTTTTTTAGTTTAATTTTTTTCATCAGCCTGCAACTTCTTAAGAGTCTTATTCCAGAATTTCTCACGTATAGCACACAATTTGGTTATAATAGAAGTTCAATAAACCCTTTTTATTTACTGATTGATTTAACCCCAAATAAAGGCATTTTAACTTTAAAATGTTCCACTTTGTTTTTGGGAATGTGCAATTTTGTTAGGGCTCCCCAGGACCATGCTTAAGTTCAATGATTGGCTAGAAGGACTCACAGGACTCAGAAAACTGTTATATGTATGATCATGTTATATTGCAGTGAAAGGACACAGATTAAAATCAGCCCTCCAGCAAAGTCACGTGGGGGCACACTCCATTCTCCTAGCGTCTACCATATATGCAAATATGTGGGAAGTGTTGTCAACCACAAAAGGCTACCCAAGACTGGGGTTCAGTGTTTTATTAAAGGTCAGTCACATAGCCATGTAGTTCTTACATTATTTACCTCAGCTGCTAATAATACTCCAGTCTCCTCTCCCTCCCTTAGCCTCCCACCACCCCCATTCCTTCTTTCTCCCCCTTCCCACTCCTCCACCCTCTCCCACGCTCTAAGGAAAAAGAGATGTTCACCATAAATCACATTGCTAGGATAAACTTATCTGGTCAAACTTGTGGAGCATGGTGCCAGTTTGGTAGGAATGGTATATGTTTCAGGCATACAAAACCAGTCATTTACAATAAATACAGTGTGGTCTAAGGCCTCAGTTATACAAAATCACACTTGTCAGGCAGATTATTCCAAGATCTAAGAGGTTACCTACCAAGAGATATTAAGGGCCAGTCCTAAAGACAAACTTTTCTTCAGAATGTGCAGGGTTTGAACAATCCAGAACTGCTGAGTTAATCCCCTGTTGCTCAGTAATACATTCACAAAATGGAAAATTTAAAAATATATGAGGGAAAATATTGAAAATTATTTCTCATCCACTCAGTTTCCCTGAACATAATAAAAAATAGTTTTAGTTTCTGGTACATTTTTTCAGAGATATATGTACACATCTTCCTCTTTTATATACTATTCTACACACTGGTACTTTATAATAATTAACACTAAATCATAGAGAGCATTTCATATTTATACATAAACAACCAATCTCATTATTTTCTATGACTACATAATTTTCTATTTTGTGATTATACCATAATTGATTTAACCTACCCTCTATATATATTTAGGTAGCTTACAATATTTTGCTTTAGAAACAATGATTCAATGGCTAATCTTGTATGTATGACATTTTGAAAACACACAATTTGAAATTTTATCATTTTGAAATTACTACAAGTAGAATTTCTGGGTCAATTTTAATAGATATTTCCAAATGAACTTCTATTAGAGTTTTGCTAATTTACACTCAATCAGGTTATGATTATGATGACATTAAGTCAAAAGTTACAAAGGTAGATTAATTATAAATTTCTAAATACCAGCAACATTCATAAAAATATGAAACATCACATTTCAAACTGAACCAAGCAATTTTTACCAAGGACAATTTGATAAAACAATAAATATAGTATTAATATAATTAGAGGAGACATTTTTTCTTTTGTTTTTTGACATAAGTTTTCCTATATCAGAAAATAAAGGACAATAATGTAGATGTCTTTATTATTGAATTTCCAAATCTTGATCTTGCTTGGAATGTGAGCAAATAAATGCAGTAATAGTTGCATTCAGGCCTAGTGACTAGAGGTAATGGAATAAATTATTGTTAACTGTGGATTTGACCATTAATCTGATTGTTGGAATTGTTGAGACTGCAGCTTCATGAAGTTGTATAGTTTTCTGTAAGGAGAATTTTTGCCTAGAAAGAGAAGGTTTTTCTCTCAATGCAGATTTCAAAAAAAAAACTATTTTAAATATAGCAGAATCACATTTCCAACTAATTTTAGATAGACTGTGAAGAAAACATTTCAGGAATATAAACTGATACTGTTTTCATTTTGATGACATCCCCGGCCATTTTGTGTGGTCCTGTAGTTTTTGTAATGGATTCTTTTTTTTTTTTCTCCCTTGTCATTATCGTTTCTGACATAAAAACAAGACATCAGCATTTTAATATCATGTATATATTTTTAGTGAGTCTGGTTAAGCTAAATTGCCAGCAGGCTACATTATTGTAATTCTCTCTTTGCAAGTCTCACAGCTGCAAGGTTCTTGTTCATGACAAGTTTCATGAACATATTTCTCTTTGTTGGAACTTCTAGACCGGCTGGCTACCTGTGGCATATTTTATGAATCCTAGAAGAAATCATTTACAAGCTTTTATACTTTGAGATTTTTCCACTCTGAGGATTTTTATTTATCAAGTTTTTTGTCTCTTTCTTAGGCTGAGCTCTTTGAATTCTAGAGTGCTTATCAATAGCAGTATTTTAGTTTTACTATTTACTTCTATTAGGAAAAAAAAACACCAAAGTTTAATATCTCCAAAGCAATATATTTAATCAAATTAATTAATTTGATCCTTTACTCTTTCTTGTATCTAAGCATTTGGGAGAATTTTATTACTATTGTTTCAAGTTTTAGAAAGCCACGCATTATTACTCAGTTAATAGTAGTATGTAATGTGGAATATTTACTTTGTGCCTTTCATACCAATTTATTTTTTCTGGTTTTCATGGACATTTTGCTGAACATTTATAAGAAAAAGAAATTGAGAAGGATAGCTTTTTCCTTTTTGAACCACAGGGAGGGAAACATCTGCTAATATCCTTCATTTAAATCCTAGTTGATAAGAGCATTAAATAAAGTCCTGTTTCTCCCCAGAGCATCAGCAAATGAGCTTTCTCTTTCTAATAAGGGAAGACAAGTCTTCCTGCATGAGTTTGGTCATTTGCTTTGACATGTGTTACCCCTTTCTCTCAAAGCACTCCTCTTAATTTACTGACTTGTTTTCTGTTTCGTCTGCCTCTTAACATTTGTTGGAAACGTTCGGAAGTCCATATGCAAATATTTTCCTATCTCATATTAATTTGGGGAATGCTTTTCCTCATCTTAAAAAATAGTAGTAATAATATCAATCTTTTTCTCGAGAGATCACATGAGTACATAAAACATACTGAGCACACAGTAGGCATTTGTAAAATATTTACTTTCTTATTCTATCAGCATTAATTAAATCAGAACATAATTTGGGTCACTGCATCTGGATCATATTTGTGCTCAAATTCTAGTCGACACTGAGTTTCTAGTAATTGACCAAGGGCTGCAGCCCCACTTTCTGTGCTGAGGGTTATTTAACATCTTTCCTTCTGAGGCAGTCAGCAGTTGCCTTACAGTAAGCTTGGCATTTAAGTCAAGCTGGGAACCCAGAAAATTCTCTCCTATTTGGAAAAAGGATTAATAGTGTAGCAGGACTCATTTGTTATAATGAAGTTTTTTTCACTGGTAGCCTGAGAAACTTTGGAGATTTTGGGGGGGAATGAGTTTAACTCTGTTTTTCACTGATTTTCCTTTTTAAAGTCTTCAGTCCTCATGTAACACACAGCTTCCCTAAAGATCAGAATTGTAAGGTGATAGGATATATAAAGCTCTGATGAATGTAATCAGTCAAATAAATTTTAAAAGCTCTAGTAATGCTGGAGTTTGCAAAAGATGAGGTACAAACCTTCTTATATCTTGGCACATTTAAGGTCAATTTCACCTCTTATAATCTGTCATTTCACAAATTATATATTCATTTAAAGTATTATTAATAGTTAGAATAAACATTAATTAATTTAATCTGATTAAAGTGATTGCTCCATCCCCCCCAAAGCGGGACTAAATATGGTGTGCCTTTTTGCTGCATTTAAAATCAGAGAATGAAAATAATGTTAGTCAATAAGCCAAATAGGGGCCCACCCCTCACCTGGGTACTCATAAAATAGCTACCCTTTGTTGAGGATTTCTTATGTGCCAAGCACTGAGTGGAAAATATGCCTTAGAACACTTCTTTCAAAATGCTTATGAGGTAGGTATAATTACCTATTTATAGCAGAAGCATTAACTTTTCCAAATTTCCCAGCAAATGAATTCCAAAATAATATTTTAACTAAAATAAGTCCTTTTCTAAGAGTATTACTTAGAAAACTTGCTATTATAAATTCTTGATCGGCTCCTTTGAAAAGTATAATATGCACGTTTCTTTTCCCAGACTCTCACAAGTCTTGCAAACCAGGAAACGTCTTTCTCAGAAACCTGGGAACCATATTTGTAAAACACAAACCTCAAAAGAGATAGACCCCTGCCTCTGAGGAAGGGAAGATACCTAAGTTAGGCTGGATCAAACATAGGTGCCTAACTTAGGATGGGCACCAATTAGCACAACACAGATGACCCAATAACAAAGAAAAACACTTTCAAATGCAGGAATGACTCAATGAACTCCAGATATTCCATTGATTAGCCTCCCTCCTAGCATCTACAGAACTTTTTCGTTACCTTACTCCAGGGTTTAAAAACCCTCACACTTTTTCTTTCAGTGAAGTTGAGTTTAGCCTTCCTCCTTTATTGTGATAGTATTGAATAGTGTTTTTCTTGCCTATTTAACTTTGCCTGGCACAATTTTTGTTTTAATGGTGGAAAACGATAAACATTTTGGCAAGCTATTTCTAAGAGGCATCTTCTCTGGAGAGGTAAACCGTAGAGCTCCTTTTAAAAATTCTGCTCATTCTTTAGCACATCATTTAAATATCTACTTCTCCATGACATCTTGCCTGATTTACCCCATCACAAATAATTACTAGCTCCTTGGGATGTTGCCATACTCCATTTATAACCCTCAGCATGTATGAATTATGGCTTCCCCATCGGATGGAGCACACTGAAGATACTAGCAGTGTCTTATATATAACAAGACATGGTAAAGGTTTGAGACCTTTTATACCACTGCCTCACCCTCTAAACCCAGCTCTGTAAGTCTACTGAACATTTGAGAGAGAGTTACTAAGTTATTTAAAACATAATTGAAAGAAATACACTTCTTTGTGAGACTCCAGGGCAGTGAGGACAAACTGGTATGAAGACCATTACCAAACCATTACCAAAGAGAGATAAGGGTCTCCAGGTATGAGAAAAAGTTGCCTTTCAGCAAAGTGCATTGTTTGTGAAAATTGTTCTACTGGTTTTCCAAAAACCTGGAAAGGGACTCAAGAGAATTGCTTGAAGATTTTCAAATCCTTGAAATACTTGAAATTTTGTTCCCCCATTGGATATCTGCTGCACAATCAGGACTCACCACTCTGTCTAGAGAAATGGGCTAGTGAACTATGCAAACGTGGCATGCAGTCAGACCAGGAGCAAAAAGGGCAGGGAATCCTCCTTGGAGTTATATATTTCCAAACAGTGAAATTGAGGCAGTGAAAGACAGATGAGATTGGGAGTCATGGGTTTGCTGTAATCTTATCAGAGTACTTCAGCTCAATGCTACTTGCTGGAGGTCAGGTGAAAGATGTGGGACCACAAATGATTAAGAAAGTTGACTGGGATTCTGTCCTGTCAGCAGGGCCTGATGAGGCTTCTAGTAATGTATGGCATACCTTTTGAATATGAGCTACATCAACAGTGATTTCAACAAACTGAGATAGCAACCTCTTCCAAAGAATAGGAGGTGTGTTTACATAAGAAAAAAAAAATCATTATAACCAAGAACTACTAAAGTGATCCTTATTTTTTATATTTCTCTCATACCGGCCCAGCACACTGCAATGTATATGAAAGGAAGAATAGGTAGGAGGCATAATAATACAAACTACATTCTTCATTCTCTTCCACTCCACCAGAGGGATGAAGCCATAATCTGGTCTTTGTTGAGTGAATATGTGAGTCTAAAGCAGGCATACATAGTAAGTCTCAGTGACAAACATAGACTGCTTAAATTATCAAAAGTGCTAGAAAATTTGTCCAACCAGACTGAATTTTTTTTATTGTTATTTCAAAATATTATGGGGGTACAAATATTTTTGGTTACATGGTTTGCTTTTGTTATGCTTGAGTCAGGGTTATAAGTGTGCCCATCACCCAGGTAGTGTTCATTGTACCTGTTAGGTAGCTTTTCACCCATCGCTTCCCCCGACTTACACCTTGCTTGATTTCCACTGAGTTTTACTTCCCTCTGCCCACGTGTGTGCTTATTGGTTAGTTCTAATTTAATAGCGAGTATATGTGGTGTTTGTTTTTCCATTCTTTAGACACTTCACTTAGGATAATGGTCTCTGCTTTGATCCAATTGTTGCAAAAGGACTTAATTCATCCTTCTTAATGGCTGAATAGTTTTCCATGGTATACAAATATCATATTTTGTTAATCAATGCATGAATTGAAGGGCACTTGGGTTGATTCCACATCTCTGAAATTGTAAATTGTGATGCAATAAACATTCAAGTACAGTTATATTTTTGATAAAATGACTTATTTTCCTTAGGGCAAATAGCCAGTAGTGGAATTACTGAATCAAATGGCAGGTCTACTTTTAGTTCTCTGAGGAATCTCCACACTATTTTCCACAGAGGTTGTACTAATTTGCAGTCCCACCAACAGTGTATAAACATTTATTTCTCTCTGCATCTACACCAGAATCTATTGTTTTTGGACTTTTTAATAAAAGCCATTCTAGCTGGGATAAGGTGATATCTCATTGTGGGTTGTAATTTGCATTTCTCTGCTGATTAGTGATGCTGAGCATTTTTTCACATGTTTATTGGCCAGAAGCCTTTGAAAAGCTTCTGTTTATGTCTTTTGCCCACTTTGTAACCAGAGTTCTTTGTAGATTCTAGTTATTAGCCCTGTATTTGATGTATAGCTTGCAAATATTTTTTCCAATTCTGTATGTAGGTTGTCTGTTTGCTCTGTTGATTATTCCCTCAGCCATGCGAAAACTTTTTAATTTAATCAAATACCATTTATTTATTTTTGGTGTTGGTGTGATTGCCATTGGGATCTTCTTCATAAATTCTGTGCCTAGGCCTATATCTAGAAGAGTTTGTCCTACACTTTCATTTCATTTCATTTAAGTCTTTTATCCATCTTACATTAATTTTTGTGAGTGGTGAGAACCGTGGATCCTGTTTCATTCTTCTGCATGTGGCTATCCAGTTTTCCCAGAACCATTTATTGAATAATTGAATTGTACCGTGCTGTCTCCTTTGTCAAAGATAAGTTGGCTGTTTGTGGAAGGTTTTATATCTGGGTTCTCTGTTCTGTTCCATTGGTCTATGTCTCTATTTTCATGCCAATACTATGCTGTTTTGGTTACTATAGCCTTGTGGTATAGTTTGAAGTCTAATAATGTGGTGCCTCCAGATTTGTTATTTTTGCTTAAGATTTCTTTGGGTATTCAGGCTCTTTTCTGGTTTCAAATGAAGCGCAGAATTATTTTTTCAAGATCTATGAAATATGGTGTTGGTATTTTGATGGGATTGCACTGAATATGTATATCACTTTGGGTAGCGTAGACATTTTAACAATGTTGATTCTAGTGATTCATGAGAACGATAAATTTTTCCTTTCATTTCTGTCATCTGTGATTTCTTTCCTCAGTGTTTTGTAGTTCTCTTTGTAGAGATATTTTATCTCCTTGGTTAAGAAATAAATCAATAATCTAATGACACATATTAAGGAACTAGAAAAGGAAGAGCAAACCAAACCCAAAGCCAGCAGAAGAAAAGGAATAACTAAGGTCAGAGCAGAACTCAATAAAATGAAAAGCAAACAAAAAAATACACAGGATCAGTGAGACAAAAAGTTGTTTCTTCAAAAAGATAAACAAAATTGATACACTTCTTCCCAGATTAACAAGGATAGAAGAGAAAGGACCCAAATAATCTCAATCATAAATAAAAAAAGGAGATACTACAACTGATACCACTGAAATACAAAATATCATCTGTGAGTACTATGAAAATCTCTATGCACATAAACTTGAAAATGTAGAGAAACTGGACAAATTCCTGGAAACACACAATCTTCCAAAACTCAGTCAGGAAGAAATGGAACTCCTGAACATTCTGATAACAAGCAATGAGATTGAAGCAGTAATAAAAAATCTTCCAACAAAAATAGCCCCAGACCAGATGGATTCACAGCCGAATTTTACCAGACCTACAAAGAAGAGCTGGTACCATATGCAGAAATTATTCTATAACATGGAAAAGGCAGGAATCCTCCGCATCTCATTCTATGAAGCCATTGTCACCTTGATACCAAAGCCAGGAAAGGACACACACACAAAAAGAAAACTACAGATCAATATCCCTTATGAAGAAGGGAATCCTCCTCAACTCATTCTATGAAGCCATTAGATACCAAAGCCAGGAAAGGACACAACAATAACAAGAACAGCAACAACAAAAAGAAAACTACAGACCAATATCTCTTATAAATATAGATGCAAAAATCCTCAATAAAATACTAGCACAGAGAATTCAACATCACATCAAATCTACCATGACCAAGTGGGCTTCATCCCAGGGATGCAAGGATGGTTCAACATACAGAAATCAATAAATGTGTTTCACCACATAAACAGGTGCAAAAACAAAGACCATATGATCATTTCAATAAATGCAGAAAAAATATTCAACAAAATTCAGTATCCTTTCATGATAAAAACCCTCAACAAACTAGACATGGAAGACAGAACATATTTTAAAATTATAAAAGCCATATATGGCAAACCCACAGCCAACATCATACTGACTGGGGAAAAGCTGATAGCATTTCCTCTGGAAACTGGAATAAGACAGGGTTCCCACTGTCACCATTTCTATTCAACATATCGCCAGAAGTCTTAGCCAATCAGGCAAGAGAAAGAAATAAAGGGTATCCAAATTGGGAAAGAGGAAATCAAACTATCATTTTTTGCTGAGGATGTGATCTTATATTTAGAAAACCCAAAAAACTCTATGAAGAGACTCCCGGAATTGATAAATAAATTCAGCAAAGTCTCAGGTTAAAAAATCATTGTATACAAATTAGTAGTATTCCTATACATCAATATCAGTCAAGCTGAGAGTCAAATTAAATGCTCAATACCATTCACAATAGCTACAAAGAAAATAAAATACCTGAATTTTTACATGAGCATCTTACCCAGGGAAAATTTCATCATATATATCAATTAGTTGAGCTCTGTTTTAAAGATGTGACACCAATTTTTATCCCCACCATCTACAGCGTACCTTTCTCATAGTGGGTTCATTTAACCATTCCTTTTCAAATTAACTATTGGTAACAAATAGCTCAGAGACTGAGAAACCAAATAAACATTCTACCTCCTGTAACGACAGTATAACTAGTGAAATTAGTGTATACCTGGATTAAGTATCCATCTCTTGATGGATACTGAGGAAATAACTATTTTGATGGGACTAAATGGTACATGAATTTCTTGGCCTTGTAACTACTAAGTCTTGTGTAAGGAACAAACAACTAGAAATTTCAAGCAAAGATACCAATGCAGAAGTGGCTGCCAAAAGCAAATGTATAATTTACAAAAAGGTTAGCAGAGTTTCTTCCTCCAAAGATGTTGTGTCCTAGAAAAGAGGAATTGAAAGATAACCCTGCCACAAAAAAACATCAACTGATTCATCCAGCTCTCCTTTCAGTAAAAATGCATCCTTAGTTTGATATTTGAATATATGAATGTTCATGTATGGAGAACTTTGTGAGCTTTCTAATAACTTATTTTACCTACATGCCAGTTTATTATACTGGAAGGCAGCAGACATACACAAATCTTAAGGGAATTGAGACAAACAGTATATCTGAATTCCTTATTTATTTTTTCAAATATTTTCATTGGCTTATCTTGTGAAACAGTAACCCTGAAATCACATACTTAAATTTAAAATTTATCAATAGAAAATTGCTATACTTCAAAGTTCTGCTTGAGTTTGTTCTTCGTCTATGAAATAAGTACAAAAATATTCTTCTATTTTACCAGGGTGCTGTGATACCTAACTATTAATGTTAAAAATGACTGCAGCATACCTTTGTTAAAATGGAAGTGCTATGTAAATGCTAAATAAGACCAAAAATCATAAACACACAACCAGGGGTGTGTTCATAACAAAGAGTAATACATTTGAATAAATAATTGGCATACTCCCCACTCAGAAATCAGAGAAGCCTTAGCGCTTAAGGCAGCTTGTAATAATTTTCAAAAGAACATCCCTGGGAGCAAGAGATTGATATTGAATCCTTTCAGAAGATAATTCTAAGTAAAAAGGATTTCATATTTTATTGATTACTGACCATGTACTAGTGGAAAACAGAATAAAAATATAGAAATACTGAATTTGGTTCTCAACACTAGTTGTAAGATAAATTAAATTGTCTAATGTGCATTTACCCTCTTTGCCACATGGAAGATCCTAAGGTTTTGCTCTGAATCTAGCCAGAGAGTAAAAAGGAATTACTCACTGTAACCATAAAAGTGGGTGTGGGTGCAGTGTGCACTGTCTGGTGGATGGGCATGCTTGTAGCTCTGACTCGGGCGGTGCAAAGGCAATATATGTAACGTACCCCTGTAATATTCTGAAATAAATAAATAAATATATATGTATATATATTTATATGAAAAGTCAGATGTGAATTAACGTGAACATTTTTACAAGTGAAGATATTGTTTTCACAATATTCTACTAAATTAGCACTCTTAACTTTTCATTTTTGGATTCAATTTTGGAAAAATATAAATTCTCTGTAATTTAGTTGCCACCAATATTTCTCTTATTTATAAGAACTTGTATTCAGACAAAATGTTTGCCACAGGGAAGGGATCAATGACAGAATGACCTGTACGTGTTCATATGCTAAAGGACGGAGAACCGGGCAGGAGTAACGTACATTGTGGAGCAAATTCCAAAGGTTCAACTTTGTTCCTAACCATTGCTACTCTATTATTCACTCTAGGTAAACATTTTCATGGACTCGTATTATGAGGAGCTTATGAAGAATTCAAGTTATCTGTTTTAGTGAGAGAAACTGAGAAGGAATAAATTTCAATACTTAGCACTTAGTCCCTCAAATAGGCCTCTGAAGCAATCCTCACAAGGAAGTGCTTTTGATGCCACTGCAAAAGTGAACCCAATATTCCTGTATTTACTTTGTCTTTTGTCTGAGTATTTCAAAATTTCAAATGACTTCACAAACCTCCACACTGTAATTCTTCCGTTGATACTATAAGAGGGCAAATCTTCTACTTTCCCTCTAATTTTTTTTTTTTTAAGCAGGACAGAAGTTTTCTTTAAAGTATTCTTACTAGGAATGGCCAACCTGTTCAAAAATAGCTTCACTGAACAGCTTCATGCCTTTTCAGAACTGAACTTAAGCTGTGCCTTCTCCTGTTCTCTTTGAAGGCCCTGAAATAATTGGAAGAATATTTTTATTATATCATCCATCTGGAAAAGGAAGGCTGAGATACTATGGGAAGGGCCATTCTTTCTTGCAGTATTTTTGTCTGTGACTTGGGGTGGGATGTTTGATATGTCATAAGAAAGACGGCTCTCATTAGATTTCCAGCCCATTTGCACACATGCCAGAAAAGCTCAATGGGGGAAAGATCAGCATCTGATCAGTAACCTATAAAATTTCTGTGCTTTAACTTGCGGCTTTCACCAATTCTCATACTAGCATTTTTTTCCCTTTTTGTTAGTATTCTCCCTCCCTCTCTCTCTCTCTCTCTTACTCTATTGCACGCGCTCTCTCTCTTTTTCCTTTACTGCTTCTTTACACTGAGTTTTTTAGTCATCTATCCACATGTCAAGGACCATTTGCCACTTTATAGTAATAGTAATAACCCAAGCTTATGCGGGATGGTTCCCTCAGGAGCTCTGAGAACTTCATAGATCCTATCCTGCATCATGTTAAATCTGATAACTTCCCTGATGGATGGGCACATAGTACCTTCCAGTTTTCCTGACTTTCTAGACAGAATTTCATGATACCTTGCCTGGTATTAATCAGAAACATTGGTTTCTGCTCATTCATTAATCATCATTTATCTAAGACTAAAGAGAGTAATTATGCCTGGATCAATCTCTTTTTTGAATTTGCCAATAAACTCAGCTTTGTTTGGAGTAGCTATAAGGGATAATTAAACATATTTGGTGAATCAAAATTTAACAGGGTATCAGCAAATTCACATGCAGATGTAAATTATTAATCTTTAGATTTTATGAGTAAATTAAAAACATTCACACAATGGTATTTAGAATTTTAGGTGCTGAATCTACTTTAATATTGTTTCTGAGTAACTATGGCTTAGAGATCATCAATAGGGAATTTTCACTTGAGGATAAAAAAATTGATAAAACAATGATTGGTTAAAAGTCATATAACTTAGATACAAATGCAAAAGTCATAATAAGGATATGGTGAGAACCAGAAGTTGACATTGGTAACATTTATACTTAATATCTTTCTCTTAATAATTTGTCTTTTGTACCTATTATTGACCTCCGTCCTCTCCTTGATCTGGTACCTTCATAATAGGGAGTTAAGAATAATGATTAAGAGAAGGAGCTTTGGAGCATCACAGAGCAGCATTTGAATTCAGCCCTACCCCTTACTTCTTATGGGTAATGGAGAAGCTATGAAACCTCTTTGAGCCTTGGTTTCATCATTGGTAGGAGTGATTTAGAAAAACCCACAAAAACAACATAGGGTTGCTATATATACTAAATGTGTGTAATGGGATTAGCATGTATCAGGTATCAAGTTTGTCTTCAATAAATGATAGAAAAATAGTAATTTTTTTTTATTCTTTAGTGATTATTCTTCAGGTTCTGATTTGAGCTTTCCCTCCCCAGTGAGCATCTCAGGCTCTGCCCCAACATTGCATTCATCTAGCACTTGTTCCTCTGGATTTCACTGAATTTACTGAGACTTTATGTTATCTTCATGAGCTAAGATGTTTAGTGTCTTTGATGGGGACTATTAGCTAATCTAATAATCCTTGTAAATCCACTAGTAAGTAAAACCCAAGTAAGATGTCCAGGTCTTTTCTGTTATACAGTTTACCAATAAGCACATATTTCTAGGGCTGAACTATGAAGGCTATACAAGCAGTCATTGCTGAAAGGAAGCTTAGTTTTTGTGTAGTAAAAAATCTTTCATTTCTTTAATAAGAAAATTAAGTTTCAGGGACTTTTCAAGGTCATACTGATAGTTTATCAGTCCAAGTCTAGTTAGGAGACAGAAACCACATATTTTCTTTTAACCAAGTATTTGTATAAAAAGACTGATATATAGGTAGTGAAGAACTGAAGAATGAAAAAGAGAGCAAGCTATCACAAAGGTGGTAAATGCAGGGCACAGCTTTCACCCCTGGGGCAGAGAAAAGGCTGAAATTATTGAAATTAGAAGCTTCAAGGAAGGATTCTGCAAAGCTGAAAATCAAACTGGTAAATAGAGGATGCCACTGTCTCTATGCTGATGTCTCTGAGCTCAGAAGAGAGACCACATAGACCTGTTAGCCTGATTGTTTGGCTTTTGCTGATATTTCTAAGAGGGTACAATGAGGTTAGTTCTGCAAATTATTGGAAATACTTCAAACTGAATTCAACTGCTGCTAACTGGAATGAATTGCCACTGCCAAAGTGAAGACACGTTGCTAGGATAATACTGACAGAAGGAGGAAGCAAACAGGAAGAAACAAGTTCCCTCTTCTCCTTCTAATCTTCTGTTTTCCCTCTAGTGCCTCCTCTTGGCAGAGCATGACAGGGAGCCAAGTGGGAAATAGAAAATGTTTGGCAGTTCCAGCCCCATCATTACAGACTACTAAATAGTGGGGTTGGAAGCTGAGATACTTTACTAACTGGCACAAATAGTTAGTGGAAAGGCCAGATATACCACCAAACCAAACAGAATAACTCTAATGGTAGATGTTGGAAGTGGCAGATAAAAAGTCTATCTCCAAGTTCAATTAATTTCTCTGTCTCATTTTTTGCACTTGATGAATTACACAGAATTTGCCATTATTCTACCAATGGGCTTCTCTTCTTACACATAATTTATAACTTAGTTTACGCCTTGACTTCCTCTCATTTGGCTTATTCCCGGTGTCATGGAAAGTTTCAAAACCACATTTTGAACCACGTTTTGAACCACATCCTATGATCATTTTAACAATCGAGAGGAAAATTCCTGGAGGCAAGAACTGCAACTTTAAGTGGGTCTCACTCTAGTTGGAAGACATTAGACTTGGATGCAGACTGCTACTCAAGAGTACATGCTCGAGGCAAAATCATCTGCTCTCAGAAATTCTTCATTCAAGATCTTCTCTTCAGCTTTGAAAATTTATATCCTTCCTCTCAGTTCTCTCAGTACGATCTTCCTCTAGTACCACTCACTTTGTCTGGTTCCTATGCTTTTGTGTACCAGTTCAATCAGCTGGCACTGAAGACATTGACCTCCTCTCCACCCCTTCACAAAGTTTTCCATGGTAGTAAATGATCTGTAACCAGCTGATTCATGACATACTACACATAGTTGCCATTATCCAATAATTTGGGTTAGGTTACATTTTAGTAATAACTTGTTACCCTAATTTCTTATCTCTGCTTTAAGACTTTTCCAATATATATGTCATAGGAAGACAGAGAAGTAGTGGTTAAGGGTATGACTTCATTGCTATCATGCCTGACTTTGAATCCTAGTTTGGCTACATACTTACTATGAGATCTTTGAACAAGTCTCTGTGCTTAGATGTATTTATCTATAAAATTCTTACCTCATGGATTTACTGTGAAGAATAAATGAGTTAATATATGTCAAGTGCTTAGAATACCGACCAGCATATGATTAACACTTAAGAAATATTGGCTCTTTTGCTAGTACCAGAATTATCTTCCAAATCCAAGTCAGTGAACTTTTTTGGCTTTATCATTCACTAGCTTATCTGACTTTGTGAAAATTCTATAATTTTATTAAGGATTACTTGCCATACATTCTAGAATGTTGCCTGAAATGAAGATAATATTTTACTTATATGATTGCTGTTAGGATTAAATGATAGTGCATAAGAGAGAAGTTAATATACTTGAGCCAGAAATGAGACTCAGATAGACTTGTACATAGCATTGCTATGTGCTTTAAACAGACCAACCTCTTAAATATAACAGAATCTTCTAGCATTTTAAAAAATGTTATAGATTGTTATAGGTAAGTTTACTGAAATGTTGATCAGCCACAAGTTTTAATTTGGGTCCAGGAACACAGTGTGAAAGAACATGAACTTGTCTTTATCAACAGACCTATGTGAAGCTCAGAAGTTGTTGAATAAAGCCAGATGAAGGTAGAGGGTAGGGAACCCATAACATGGGAGAGGTATCTAGGAGAAAGGGCCAGACTGAGCAGCAGGGTACAGAATAATTAATTATAGCTGACATGTAAAGGATACACTTGGCTACTCTAGCCCAGGATCCACCTGGGTGCTTTTCTCTTCCCATTCTCAGTTTTTCTTTACTCTGAGAAATAAATAATTTCAGTATTGGGACCTAATCTCTCTGCTGTGGGAAGACCTTCCAAAGGGCCAATCACAAGAAGTAGGAAGGTCTTTCTTTATGGTTAGAAGGAAGCAGACCATGAACGTACATAGCAAAGAGCAAAATGGTATAATAGTAATTATATTTGCAATAAGATCATCAAAAATTGCCTAGGATTAATATATGACAGCATTTCTGGAGATTCTCAGAATTATCAGGGAAAGGAATCTTGGAAAATTATACAATTTTTCTGAGAAGATGGTGTCCTTGGTCATTACTTTCAAATTATATATTTGCATTAACCAGTAGTAAATCTTGCAATGTACCCACTTTGCATAGTAAAACCTTACACACTACCTGGCATATAGCAAGTAACTAATATCCCTCACTCCAAAAAGAGTCATAATAGTTATGAATTTCCATTCAAAATGGTGGATTTCCTTTATTTCCTAATAAAGGAATATCTGTATTCCTTTATTAACATGGTTTCCTTGTTTCTAGAATATCTCCACTCAACATCCCACAGACATTTAGTATAAGTGCAATTTTCTAGTCAAGAGAAGGCCAATTCTTGAGACGTACTTTAATTCCACTATTTTCTATACCTTTTCTGCTCAAAGTTTGGTCCATATGTCTGCAACATCAGCATTACTTTGGAGCTTATTGGAAATGCAGATTCTAAGCTCCACACCGGATCTAATGAAACAGAATCTGTATTTTACCATGGTCTCCAAGTGATTGACATCATTATTCTTTGAGAAGCCTGAATGCCTCCCCAAATCTATATAGGTCTTATACATCCTGGTAAATTGAGACTTACTTGAGAAGAGCCTATGTATCTTTGAAAATTCCACTGCCTGTTGCTTTATAGGTGGAAGATATTTAATAATGCTTGTTAAATTGTATTTAGGATATCTGGGTCACCCATATGAAAAGATAGTCATTTGTAGCTTCTTTTATAAACTAGATTATTGTTGTCTATAAATAGTAATATTATAGATCAAATGCTGTGATCAGAAAACTAAAGAAAAAAACAAAAACCAGAGATTGTCAGTTTTCTTGCCTTCTCTTTCCAATAATAAAATTTTATATGCTTGCCTTCCACAAAAAATATCTGCACCATATTTTTCTAACAAAGAGAAATCAAAGACTAATAGATGTTCTCCATGTTAATCTGCTGGCCTAGACTAGATTCACTAAATAGTATACTGTATTATATTTGACATTTGATTACAATTTAAATATGTGAAAATTGTATTTCAAAGGGAAATCAGAGTGTACATTTCACTTGTACAGGATTTTTTTTTCACTTTTTATTTGTATTCTTAGAGTATTATTTTCTTACTAGTTCAATATTGTGCACATTTTCTTTTAACTTATGTTCATTCTTCATTTGGGTATATAAGTATCACTGGAATACAAAAAGAGAAACACAGCACTCTTTGTATTATTTTACTAGGAAATATTTTAAAATTTCTGCTGAAATGATCTGTCTTGAAAAGTTCTAATCACTATCTTAACTACTTCAAAGTAGAAAATTTTGAGTTATTTCTCTCAAAAGTGTTCAGTTCTCTCTCCTTCCAATACAATAAATGTATCAATGAGAGTTCTTAGATTGCATTATTCTGGGAAGTAAATGGGACTTTATCTGACTGATACAACATGTAATAGTTCTAATGTGGCATTTCACTGTCTGTATGAGATCCTGAAATCTTGTGTTCATAACACAGAAAAGCTTTACGGGTAAAGGGAAATTTTGTTAGGTTTCTCTTGACACCATGAGTATTTTACAAGCCTATTCTCTGATTATACTGTATTCATTTTAATCTTATTACTGCTATACAAACCAAAGAAATAGGCATTAACACTTCAAAATACTATTCATTTTATATTCTATAAAAGACAAGCTTACATGAAGATTTCTATAAAATTTTCAGACACTAAAACGTGCTTTCATGAAACATGGAATTAAAACAAAAAGCACTTTCATTTTAAGGAAAAGAAGATAATAAGCTATGTTATCATAAGGAAAGCAATTCACTTCTGATCTGCATAGAAAATATGCATTCATTTATTCACATGACATTATAACAGGCTAAGATGAGCTAGTATTGTGATTCCCACAAGGCATATATTTGTAAATCAATGTGCCCTCATGAATCTTACATTCTAACAAATGCAGAAACAATAAACTAATGAAGAGCAAAGACCATTTAATTAAACAATGATAAAGAAATGAATTAAAGGACCAATGGCAATTAAGTGAAAACAGAGTAGCTAGAGAAGAATTTTCTGAGGGGGTTGCATATAAGTTGGGAGCAGAGAGCTTGAAGTGGGGATTGTTGATATTTTTAAAAAACTGAAAAAGTTGAACTGTGTTGTGAAAAATAATGATATGAGTTGATTTAAAAGTGAACTACAGGCTAGATTATTCAGGGCCTTGATGAGCATGTAAGTTTGGATTTCATCTAAAATATGATTGACAGCTATCAAAGAAGTTAAAGCAGGGGAGTTAAATTGTTAAATTTACATTTAAAAAAATATTTTCCTAGGTACTAAATGGTTATTAGATGAGATAGAGCAAAAAAATAAATAAAAATAAATAAAAAGATATTGAACCTGTTAATGCAAGAGAAAATCTTGGCTTGGACCAAGGTTTTGGCAGTAATGATGGAGAAGAACAGCTAAGTAAAACATACATTTTAGTGGAAAAGTCTTTAGACTTCTGGTTGATTAGATAGAGAAAGTAAATTAGCTTTAATAAATGTGATCACCAAATTGTCCTCTTCTTTACCTTATAATATGTTATGGTTTGGGCATGGAATTGTCTTTAATAAAGTACAAAATTTCTATATTTGCTATTTGGCTTCTTGAATTTTAGCCATTTATTGTTTTTAGATGCAAACAATAGAATGTGGCCCATTCTATTGGCCCATTCTATCCGCAAATAAGGAATTAATGAGAAAGATAAAAGGGATCTCACAAAGGCAGAGATCAGATTAATCAACTGAGCTTGGAAGACTCCTGGAAGTTCCAGAAATTATTAGAGCAGGATACCACACTTACCAAGGTACCATAGTTAGAATAAAACCTGATCACTTTTTCTATTTTGTATTATTTGCCCAAAATTCATTGTTCGAGAAGAGAGGTTATAATTATATATTCCTTTGCACTATTGGAGTTGCATGGGAAAGGACTTGTCAAAAAAATCTGCCCAGGACCTTTTCAACTGCATGGTGAGAGCCAATATACACCTAAAATTGCAGTCAAACTATCACTGCATGAAACACAGAAGAAATAATTTCCCAAAAGAAGGTGAATGCTGGGAAATCACAAACCTAAAAATATCCATGAAAATAATAGAGTAGTTTATCTGCCAGCTTTTATTGGTAGGCTATGTATGTTTGTTCTTCAATGTTGGCCTTAAAGATATTTATTTTATTTCATTCATGGAATGGTATTTAGAAGAAAATATTTCATAGATGGTAACATGGAATGATTCAGAGTACATTGAAAAAAGTGATTTATTTAGTTGATGACATTTACCTCCAAGACATGAGAATATCTTCCTCTAGCTTTTCCATGTGACCAGTGTTTACAGATTTGGGTGGCTATTAATGGTTGTTCATTTTTTTTTAATTTATTTATTAGAGTTTATTATGGGGGTACAACGTTCTGGTTAAGTATATTGCCTATGCCCCTCCCAACCCCCCGAGTCTGAGCTTCAAGAGTGTCCATTCCCCAGACAGTGCACATCGCACTCATCATGTAGGTATACATCCATCCCCTCCCCCACCCCCATCCCCCCAAGTCAGATCTTCAAGCATGTCCATTCCCCTGACAGTGCGCATGGCACTCATCATGTAGGTATACACCCATCCCCTCCCCCCACCTCTGACCCATACCCAATTGGTATCATTTCCAAATGTGCACCCAGGTGTTGATCAGGGAAACCAATTTTCTGGTGAGTACATGTGGTGCTTATTTTTCCATTCTTGGGATACTTCGCTTAATAGAATGGGTTCCAACTCTCCCCAGGAGAACCAAAGAGATGTC
Source organism: Varecia variegata (assembly GCA_028533085.1). Lineage (NCBI taxonomy): Eukaryota > Metazoa > Chordata > Mammalia > Primates > Lemuridae > Varecia > Varecia variegata. The sequence continues at coordinate 23,835,405 of CM052445.1, read as the reverse complement.
ATATCATCGTTATTTCTTATAGCTGAATAATACTCCATGGTATAAAGATACCAAATTCCCCTCTTTATTAAGGAGTTTATTTCTTAAATCACTTTTATTTTGCTCCATTTATCACACATCTGTCTGTTTAGTCCAATTTCTCTATTAAAAGTAATAATGGAACTACACATCCCTTTGAGTTTTTCTATTACCGGTTAAATTTTGCATTGTTTATGCAAATATTAAGAAAATTATATTGTTATATGAGAAATTAATAAACAAAGACAAAGAAATAGGCATAACTTCACTGCTATACCTGCCTTTAAAGATACACCCGGAAGAACAATTTGGAAGTCAGCATCAAATAAAACTAAACTACTTGATTATTTATCAAAAAAATAAACCCATCAACATCATTTTTTTTCTTCTTCTTACTGTATGGTAAATCAAAGTTCCTTCAGCCTGATGTCCTGGAGGGGCCTTATTAAGGAGTATTTTTGTCCCTTAAGAGACTGAAATCAAATCTGGTAGTTTAAGCATAGCACATAATAATTAGATAAATTTGTGGAAGTACTCTTGAGGAGCAACACCATAAAAACAGCATTTTTGAGGCAGCATTGCATAGTGGTTAAAAGCCTTGGCTTTGGATTCAAATATAGGTTGGGATCCTATTTCTTCCATTTATTATTTGTATGAACTTAAATTAATTATATCATCACAGTTAATCATAAATAAGTCATACTATTTGTAAATAAACAAAAGTACACAGAAGTGCTTTTTAGTAATCAAATTTATTGATTGATACATTTTGAAGTACCAAATACTTGTCCGTGATGATGATGTGATGATCATGATGATGATGATGGCATAAAGAAGTATGGTAGGGACCATAAAAAAACTCTGCTGTGATATTACTACTACTCGAAGGGCAATATGTGAACTAAAGCAAAGAAAAGTAGCAGAAATTCAAGGAGATTCACAGATCGCAGTAACATCCTTTCTCAGAAAATTCTTGGGCTTGTCAGTTAGTGACTGAACTTTAATATTACTTGACAAAGTTCATATTATTCTATCATATTAACCTTCTTCCTCCAGTCAAAATTATTGAGGCAGGTGGTAAGATTGCTGGCCATGGGAAGCTATCAGCACAGCATTGGACTGTTAGTTACCAAAGGAATCTGAAGAGAATACACAAGTGGTGATTTTTTTCCCTCTGGTGAATTTAACAGCATGAAATCTCAGATAGTCTTTCCTGCCATATCCAACTTCTTTAAAAAACAAAATAATATAAAATTGTAGACTGCCTGTTTTAATGAGAGTGCAGAATGCTGTCCACATCCTAGAGTAATCCTTTTCAGGCAGAAATACTGGGTATAATTTTCTACATAAATGGAAAAAAGTAATCTTATCTCCAGTATATTCCTCTCCTGTGTTATGCAGGTTTAGCCAGGCTAAAGCTGTTGAGAGAAAATTCTCCACTCAGATAAGAAGCAAAGATGAGAAGAGGTATTGCAGTGGTGATGGAAAAGCTTTATATAATGAGACAAATCTCAGCACCTCTGGGAACTCATTCGGTATGGAAACCATTTCATGTTTCTTTCATTATGGGAATGATACACTGTCTATTAAAAGTACAGAAGTGAGATTGTCCAGACAGTTATTTTAATAGGGTGACTTGCTTTGGATCGTCATTTGATTTTTTAAACAACAGCATGTAAGCCTGTTTTTCTATAGCACCATGCTTCAAACAAGTCCAATCTATCATAGTATGGTGGAGTTAGCACCTCTTATTATATAAACTTGTCAGGGCATTACAACATAAACAACACATTCTTTCCAGCTGCAAAACACTTATTCTAGGAGTCCATTTAGTTTCATAAACTTTTTCTAAGTCTCTGACACTTGAAACAAACTATGACAGGCATTTATATTGTATTCCAAACAAGAGGAATAACTCACTATATAAAATGTATCTATAGACTACCAACAAAAAGAAAAGATTATGAGTAAAATAAATCTCTTCTGGAAAAAATATTAGACATATTAATAATTCCTATTCACTTTTCCTTTTCTGTCATCAAAAAAGAACATGACAAAGGATAAAATTTACTCAGGCTCAGAAATCTATCTCTTTTACCTTTGGTTTACATAATTGTTTTCTTACTGGTAAAGCTAGAGTTTCTTTTTGGTGGTGGTGGTGTTATGATATGTTTTGCTATGCTGATTCATTTGGTATGATACTATTTAAATACAGATATCATAAGGGTAAATACATATACCTATTCTGTAACTGGAAACATGTACATAAAAATGTTTATCTGCCAGAAATCACAGGTAGCTTTCTCCCACCTAATATGTGTTTGTGTGCACGTGCATGTGTGTGCATATGTGGGTGTATAAAATAGTAAATAAAATAATGAAGTAAGACAGACTGTTCTGGGCTTACATATCTATTTTCTATAGAGTAATTACTCTTCCCTAAACTGAGCTTCCTAACCGAAACGTGCCCTAAGGCAATTCTGCATTATGGGACTGTGGTTTACAGAACTGATCCCAATTTCTTCCATCCATACCATTTAGAAGTCTCCCCAAGTATTGACAAGAATGAGCTACAGTCATTCACAGACGAGAGCAAGCTTATATGAAGAGAGTCAAGTATACTTTCAAGGGACTAAGATTTGAAATATTGATATAGTCACATTAATTGAATTTTTGCCTTGAGAAGTGATTACAAAAATGTTGCTCCAATATTAATTTGTATCTGCTTTGGATAGGATTAACATTAATTTCTTCGGCAGTCCCCATTACTCTTTTATTATTCATTAGCATCTCTCTTCGCATGTGTAAGAGACCTTGATGAAGCATGTTTATTCATAGACTAACCTTTTTAAATAATTCTAACAGCTCTCTAACAGTAACCTTCCTGGCATGCTGAATATCTTGTCTTTGTTTCATTATTCAATGCTTGCACTCTATCCTCCACTTGAGATGCTGAACATGAATTATACTCCTCTTCCTATTGCTCTCTTCCTCCCACTAAAATGTCCTCTGCAGCCTGTTCCCACAGGAGAGCTCTGTTCACAAAATACTGCAGCAAAATTGTCTCTTGGTTGGATCGGGAACAGTATAATTTCCACAGATCTGGAGTGCAATTATTGGGTTTTTTTTGTAGCTCATTAAATATTTGTTACCATATTTGAGTTCATTGTTCATTTACCTTTTGTTAGAATATTTGAGTTTGTCTTTGATGAAAGCTCTGGAGGTGACATTTTATCTTTTCTTTGTGTATGTAAGCTCTCCAGCTTATTTTTCAGAGCAGATAAAATGGACAAAGCTATGAAAATGAGAGTCGGAAAACTAGAAGAAGAAAAGTGGAATCAGTAAAGTAATTATATTTTTCTCCAAGCTGTGATATTGTTGTCTTTATTTGAGCCTCGTAAGGCTGTATAAATACTTGAAAATGAGCAAATAAAATTTTTCATTTCAATTATAGGCTTAGTAATAGACACCTTAAAATAAAACCTAAAACTATATCTCACATAAAATCATAGGTTTTTATTCTTTTTTTGAGTTGGGTCAAAATATTTTAAAAAAATACATATTTGGATTTTTTTTTTGTTTTTGGATTTGATTTTGTTTTTATGACATTGAGGGGACACTATGTATAGAATTTGTCCGGGAAAATAAACTTCTCCGGCAACAGTAAAAGAATAATTATTTTACTATATTTTACTAAGTTTGAGGAAGAAAATTACATATTTTCCTACAGTCACTCAAACAAATCTTTCTCCCATAGCTTCTTATACTTTGTCATAAAACAGAAATTTCAAAAAAAATCAATTCAGTAGAGTTGGCAAACACCCTAACATTTGGCATTTAACAGATCATAGAAATTATGTAATAATATTTTTACTATTTTCTTCATAAACATAATAAATATAAATCTAATTTTAAAACATTTCACTTTTTAGCTTCTAATATCTTTGGATTACATTGGGTAATTTATTATTATTAATGTTTCTTTTATTAACGTTTTTGTTTTCATATTAAGGACTGAAACCTCTACTGCCAAGCTCCTTCAGCAAGGGTCGTGCATGTCAAACAGGATTTCATTTCGCCAAACCTAGTACAGTCCAAGGGAAGCCTCCTAACAAAAACTAACTGAGGCTATAGTGAACAAAAAGTTCTAGGTTTGACAAAACATTCCAAATCAAACAGTCAGAACATTCTTTATAACTTGTTACAGCAAAATTTAATTCAAATTAATTAAATCTACGATTGACTTCACCTCACTCAGTTACAGGATGTTATAGGTTACAACCTAAACAACATCCGCTTTAACATACAAATCAAGAAAATGAACTTCTGCAAAGTGAACTGTAGTAGATCTAGAAATACATTGAACTGGGCCATGTGCATATGGCGGAACAGAATAAAGCTAATAAAGAAAATGTCACCACTTTATTAGAAAGAAATGAAAGGCTTCCATCTAATGACACTAGTGAGGTAGAAGCTTTCATTAGAAATTTGATGTTTTCCTTTGACAGAAACAAGGCTATGGGGCACTGAACATATCCAGGAGTTTCCTTTGTAAAAGACAGGAGAAAATCTCAATTAAATAAAGACATTCTTCAAATGTCAAGAATGAATTCAAATTCTCAAATTCCACGTGACTTAAGTAACTGAATAAAGAAGTGAATGGCCAGAAATCAATAAGAGATATTCTCATTGTCTGGCTAACTAGAAGCAAAAGGAAAAAATAATACCTTAGATATTTTAGATCTCTGCTATGATCCAAGAGGTTTAAATTGTTTAAAGCAAAAGGTTCCTCTCATGAGTAGAAATCAAGATGAATATTTGGCATGTAAAGCTAATAGGCAGAAAGGAACTCAGGTTAGGAGAGTGAAAACATGACCAGCTCCTTCCTCTCCTTCCTCTTTGGGCACCCTTGAAATCCCTGAGGTTCTAGCTCAATGAGACAAAATTTGAAGCCATTCTTAGAAAGTCTTCTAGGCACAGGAAAGCTCAATTCCAGTTAAGGGTTTCTTCACAAAAGAGTGGTTCTATTCTAATAAATAACTTGGTCATTTGTTAAAAAAAGAACTAGATAATTTCTTTATTTTATTACTTTTACTGCACTTTTAGGATCTGAATAAGACAAATATATTACAGGTAGGTAAAACTACAGGTAAATTGAAAAAACAACAAAATTAAAACCTTCCTATTCCCACCAATAACAGGTAACTAATTACTTAATAATATTCCAGACATTTTAGTTTTCATGTCTCATTGAAATATTTTTACCAATACAAATGTAATCATGTTCAGCGTATGTTAATACCTATCTATATATAATCTATATATAGAGAGAGAGAGAAAAAAAGGAGAGAGAAAGAGACAGTGCTTACTTTCCATGATTCCATAAAAACTTTTGGTTAATTGGTTTTATATACTATATAGATATAAAAATATATGTTTATAGTACTTTAAAAATTTCAGTATATGTTGCAGTTTTTCATGTCAAATACAGATCTATCCCAGCAATCTGAAATAGCTATATTTTTCTTATATATTTGAAACATAATTATATTTAAAAACCTCTACTATTGGATATTTAGATTCTTTCCTGTCCCTTGTATTTTTCCATATGTTAAATATACACACACACACACACACACATAAACACACACACATAGACTATATATATGTATAGTCCCAACCACACTGAGATTAACAGCCTTAAGCATATATCTTTGTGAAGTTTGTGATTACTTCTTCATGGTGAATTACTAGAAATAAAAGAGATGGAAGAAGTCAGTCAGATCCCAAAAGGCATACATAAATTGAATGTTTTTGATACCTACTAATGAACATTTTCCCATAAAGTTTATTCCAAATTATGTTCTCCTTTACCAGTTTATGAGATTAGCTTTTTCCCAAGTCTCTATTTCCCTTTTTTGGCTATTGTTCTTAATCATCATCAAAGATATGTTACTGCTTTTAAATTTGTTACCAAATAATTTTCTTATACCATATTCTTATTACACACGGGATTGTTTTCTGGAAATTCAATCCCTACCCTATATATTCCATTTATATGTATGCCTATTCTTTTATCACCCAACATATTTTTAATTATTGATTTAGAATGAATTTTAATATCTGGTAGTGTAAGAACTACTTCCTTACCTTTCTTTTCTATAATTTGTTAGCTGTTCTGTTTTAATTTTCCTAGGTAAGGTTTAGAATTAATTATTTCATATTTATTTGAATATCAGAAAGAAAATGTTATTTTAATTGAAATAACAGTAAATAGAAAGATCTATTTGAGGCAAATTATCTTCTTTACAACATTATTATTACTCATCCAAGACGAATGGTTTTACTCCATTTATACATTTTTTAAACAATTAATATAGTCTGTACTTTTTAAATACAGTACTTGCTTATATATTTTTGTATATTTTACTACTTTTAGATATAGTTTTGTAGGTTTTTTGTTGTTATTTCCATTCTATTTTTTACATATAAGTATTACTTCTAGTAAAATGCATTCTTAAGTGTATTATAATTTGTGTTCTTGTGAATGGGAGTTTTTTACAGTTATAATTTATAAGTGATCTTTTCTGGAAAATAGAATAGATACTAAGTTTTATATATTGATATTGTAACTGGTTATTCTAATAAACTTCTTGATTCAAAAGCTTTTCAATTTATAGAATTAGGATTAAGGCAATCCTATAAAGTTAAGACGAATAATTTTGTTTCTTTTTTTCCCCCAAAAGTTTATTAAAAATGAAATGTCCGATTTCCTGAAGTACTAAGTTTGACAGTTGATATCTCTGACATTTCAGTTTGACACTTCTTGTTTCATTTTTATTATGAAGGTACATCCTCAGTCTTGCAAACGCACGTTTTGGCCTGTGAATATCTGTCACTTTTTTTTTTTTTAGAGCAATCTTTGTGAGACCACAGATAAGTTAAAAATTCGTGTTATTTTCAAACAAGAGCTCTGTCATGAAACCAATGCAGCGCAGATAGCTCAAAATATCAACTAATTGTTTCAGAACAATGTGACTAATGAACACACAGTATGTTGATGGCTTGAGAAGTTTCATTCCAGTGATTTTAAATCTTGAAAATGAGCCATGTGGGCAACCTGAGACCAAGGTGGATAATGATGAGCTGAAAGCTGTAGTGGAAGCGAATCCATCTCAACCTATGTGTGAATTAGCAACAAGGTTTGACGTTACTATTCCAACAATATTGAACCATTTGAAAAAATGGGCAAGGTAAAGAAGCTGAATAGATGGGTTTCACGTGAATTAAACAAGCGTCAGAAGAGACATTGTCTCGAAGCTTGCCTTTCTTTGCTGTCACAACATAAAAGTGAACCATTTTTACACCGTATTGTTTTGTGTGATGAAAAATGGATCCTTTTTGACAATCACAAGCATTTGGCACAATGGTTGGATAAAGATGAAGTACTGAAACACAGTCCAAAACTGAATATTCATCCAAAATGCGAATGGTGTCTGTTTGGTGGTCCAGAGCTGGTATTATCCACTACAGCTTCATGAGACCTGGTCAATCAATTACAGCAGATATCTAATGCAACCAACTGGACAAAATGATGAGGATGCTTGTGATTAAGCAGCTGAGACTGGTCAATGGAGACAAGCCAATCTTCTTGCAAGACAACACTCAACCACATGTCACACAAACAACCCTGCTCAAACTAGAGAAGTTGGACTTGGAAACTCTCTGTCATCCACTATATTCACCAGACCTTGCACCAACTAACTACCACAACTTCCAGGCTTTGGACAACTTCTTGCAAGGAAAAATATTCAATTCTCAACAAGCTGTGGAAAACACCTTTCATGATTTTATCACCAGTGGGTCTCCAGGCTTCTTTGTTGCTGACATAAATAAACTACCATTAAGATGGCAAAACTGTGTCGAAAGTTTAGGTGCACACTTTGATTGATTGTACTGCTTCTTGTTTGAGATATAATAAATTATACTTTTGATTCGAAATTGGACATTTCATATTTAATTTATCCATTCTTCCTTTTATGTCTTTTAATTGCTTTTAAAAAAAAAACCCGAGGTCTGTCTTAGTTTCTTTCAGGAATGACACTCTTCCTGAGCTCTTTTGAAAAGCCAAGAATTACTCTTGCTGGTGCAATATTACTATTGCCTTTATTGTTATTTTATTCTGCTTCAGTCATTTTTATAAGTTCTCCTTTCACATCCTCTGGTTGCTCTTTTCAATTGCCAATTTTAAGTAATCTGTCATTCACCCATAGTGTTGCTCTTTCTTATCTATCCTTAGTCTTGAAAAAATATGTTCCATCTAGACATAATACTTGTGGAAAAAAAAACTGAGCAAGTGACTTGCCTTTGTCCTAGTCTTTGGTCTTTGGTTGAAGAGTTTAACATTTCTCAAATATATAGCTTGTAGAATGGATTGATATTCATAGCTTCTAACACAATTCCCAGTGTCTCATAGGTAGGGAATTTCTAAAGTGAACTACTGTGTTGAGGTCCTCTTCACATGGTACATAGACATACTTGCATAACTCTATCTTGTTCATTCACTCAACACAAAATTAGTGGCAACTGACTGTGCAGGGCAAATGCCTTGAATGTTTACAAGGCAAGACCCTTTCTTTCCATTCTAGGAGAATGATACATAATGTGTAAAGAGGCAGTCATGCCATAAGGACTGGGGTTGAGTAAATGCAGAAGGTTGTGAGAGTATGAAGAAAGAGCATTTGCTACCAGCTGAGGATATTCAAGAAAGGCTGAGACATAAAGGAGGAATGGAGTTAAACTTTTAACAGGGGAAGTATGATGGAGAATAAAGCTTAAGCAAAAAGATTTCCAGGTGCAAAGGTTTAAAATTAATAGTGAGAGTAAGCATTATGTGGGGAAAAAAAGGTATTTTAACAATTTTGGAACACTGAATGCGAAGTGTTTTTGCCTGTGAAGTAAGACTGGCGAGATAAGTAATTAACTGACTGCAAAGGACATTGTAAGCAATGTTAAAGGGGGTTATTATCTGCAGAGTAATACTGCCACATTGAAAATTTAATCAGGGAAGTGATGTGATGAACTGCATTTTATAAAGATCTTTCTGACTTCAGAGTGGAGAATTGTTTGGAGAGGAGCACGACTAGAGACTGTGAAATCAATTAAAGTGCTATTGCGCTAGAAGAGAGATAATGTTGCCCGTAAGGTGGGGTGGGGGTGAAGCAAGAATGAAGAGATGTGGGTAGATTGATCAGATATTTAGGAGTTGAAATCGCTGGACTTGGTAATAGATCCAAGGATGTGAAAGTGAATGAGAGAGGTCAATGATTGAGGTCTCCAGCTCAAGCAACTGAATCATTGATAATGTTACTTCTTTCAGTGATATTTAAAATAAGTAGGAGACTGAAAAGTCTTTATTTAAAATAAATAAGGAGAATTAGTTTAGTTAGTGTATGTGTTATAGAAATGGGTATGGGGGACAGATTATGTAAACAGAGAATGAATACAAAATTATTACATGAAAAACAGCATAAGTCAATGAATTTCAACTAAACTATTATTTCAGCAAATCAACTTAACCATGGGAGAATCAAATCCCATTATAAAAATTTTCGGGTTTTTTTTTTCAATAATCTCTTCTCTCTTTTTTTTTTCTCTACTTCTACACATAAGGAGATTTGGGGAAGAGATACATAGCACATTATATTCTTTACTCTTAAATGATGTTCTTTTTTTCATAGACTATATCATGTAAAGGTATTCTAAAATTAGAGTGATATTTAATAGTATGGCCACTGCAACAAAAGAATCATAGCATGCCAAGACTTTAGCATATGAATCTGGAGAGATTAAGTGTCAGAGTCATATTCTGACCAAAGTTTTCATCATTTTGCCATTTTTTGGCCTTAGGTTTCAATAGGACTAGCACATTCTGTCTCTTGCTTTCTTACAGGATATGTGACCATGTAACTATCTCTCTAAAATCCCTATTTCTCTCCACTTTAACTTATGATAAGTTTTGTTCTATTATGTGTGGCTGAAAAAAACCTTATCTTCCTGGTCTTCATTGTCTATTTTCCTCTGTGGTCATATTTGAAGGGACTTGAGGTTATGCCAACCTTTCACACGCTATTTCCTCTCAGTGCAATTTTTTGAGAACCTAACTCTTGTCTCTGTGTGTGTCTGTGTGTGTGTGTGTGTGTGTGTGTCAAATAATCAAAGACATTTTTGAAGTAAGTTCATGGATTTCTTTGGCAATAAAATTTACTCAAAGTCTGAGTAGATTTGTCACTTATTTGTTTCCAGCCAATTTGCCAATTCCATGTGCCAACAAATGAACTGAAATTCTATTCTAAACATAATGCCTAACTGAAATTCATTTACTACTCTCCTTCATTCCCTACTTTTCCTCAAATTAATGGTCAACTACAAATTTCAGTCTACTAAAAACAATAGGTACAGAATTCACATTTTTAATATGTTTTATTTTTCCTAATAGTCTCAGTTATGTTGTTCATCTGAGAAACTTTATCTGGACTTTGTCTCTCAAAGTTTTTTAACAATTTTATCTCATTCTTTTGGGGATCTAGTAACAACCAGTTTTCCTACAATTTGAGGTACTAGATTCTGAATTCTCTATATTTCTTTTCATTTCTCCTTGCCAAATGGCCAGTTCTTTTCTGAGTTTATTTCTTTTTTGCAATATTTTTCAAAAAGCAAAAGGAAAGCCAACACACTATTTCCAATCATTCCTGTTAGGACTGCAGGCTCAGTAGTTACTTAATCTGCCTTCTAAGTATCACAGGTAACCATCATTTTACCAAATGCTTGCATCACATAGGTCTCCATCTTTTCAGTCTCTACTAAATCGGTTTCTTTATCATCTGCTCATTGACAACTAAACCAATGCCACACAATTTGGTTTTCGTTTGGCCATTCCCCTAGTTCAAAAAACAAATAGCTATATCACTTTAGGTAATGATACTTGTTTAAAGATATGAACCCCAAATCTGTGTTATTATCCTGTAGACTTTATTTCTAATTCATATGAAGTTCGTAGTAGATTTTCCTGATAGGCTCAATGCTCTTCTCAAAATGATAAACAGAAATTCATGTTTATTCTATCTTGTGTATTTGCCATCTTCAATTTGTGGCTTCCAAGATCACCATTCAGTATTTGGCTCAAGCTTGTAGAGTAGAAAAAGAGTATGAAGAATTTAAGGTGGGATCAAGTCAGTTTAAATTTTGTTGGCCAGAACTCAGTCATGTGACCACACCTACCTACAAAGGGGGCTGGGAAGTGTAAACTGGTATGTGCCCAGGAAGAAGAGGAAATGGGTTTGGTGAGCAATTAGCCAGCCTCTACTCTACCAAATATCATTATAATCTACCTCAGCTTCCACTCCACCTCCTTTATATTTAGAACAGAATTGTAGCTTTTGAGTCAACAAGCTGGATGACTGCCACCCCTTTGTGGTTCCTTGAGGCCATGACCATTTCTGGTTGGGCTATTCTGTGACCTCATGTAGGAAATGGACCTTCAGATGCTGACAGCTCAGAAGGCAAAGACCTTGTCAGGTATAATAGCAAGAAGCCAGGCACATTCATACTTGTCCTGAAGTGTTATACAATTGGCATTAGGAAGTTCTCTAAGACTTAACAGTTTAAGCAGAAACAAAAACAGGACCAAAGCAACTGGAAAACAGATATGCGTTTTCTGTAGTGAAGGCAAAATTCTGACTTAGTAGGAGAACTGATAATGCATGCAAAGCAGCAAGGAGGGTCAGACACAGACAAGCCAAATGGCATGAGATGAGTTGTCCCAACACAGATTTTAGGATTAGAGGCATTTTAATTTTTAATCCAGCAACCTGGGGCTTCCTAATCAAACCACTCCATCTTCCCGGGAGGCCCATGATCTACAGGGTGCTGAAAATTATCAAAGGACTGTAACAGTGAAACAAAAAAGTATACAAAAGACAAGCAGCTAGTCACTTAAGCTTTTTCAATGTGTCTTTATTCAGGGAAGAAAAGGAATATACATTCAAACCCAGTTTTGTCTGCTGGTAAGGCTACGAGGATCATCCAGCTCACCATGAACAAGCTTCCCGAAGGCAGGTTTGCCAGGAGGAGCCGATCTGCTTGCCTGATTAAGTGTCTCTGCTGGAGCATTACTGCTTTCAGTGATGACTGTCCTATTTAAAAATGACTATGTTTTTGAATCTCACCTTCCCTCAGGTGAGTAAGATCATCCAGTTTTAGGGGTTGAAAACAGCTGTTAGAATTTTTGTTTTATACACATTCCCTTTCAGCCACTACCAAATTACATTTTGTGGGAATAAAAGCCAATCAAATTTACATCTATTATCTAAATATCATCTAAAGATTACTAATCAGTTTAATTGATCCTCTCAATCAAAAATTGAAAAATCAGCTTGCCCTTAAATGACATGAGTGTCACTGTGATTAAGAATTGGTTCTCCTTATATCTATGCTGATGAAATATTTGATAGTATTGCCTATTTAACGGATTTAAAATATCCTGGAGCCTGGATATGAAGTCAAATGTTCACAGTTTTAAAGGACTTGGCTAGAGGCTATTTGCTTATTCTTGCTGTTAAGTTTTCTCTTCTGATTACTGCATAGTCATTCCAATTGTTCACTTCACAATTAATCATGAAGACAGGCTAAAAGATCAAATCAATAGGCTTTGGCCAAACGGGTGTATTGAGGAGATTTGGCTCTGGCGTAACTTTGTTCTGAGGATAACTCTTTCATTGCTACTCACTTCGTAGATACCTAATAAGTAATTGATGTTGATGATGTTGATAGCTATAACTGCAAAAGTAGGAAAATAATAAGCGGATACCAAATTTTCAGACAGGCTCACACTATTCTGCCATTTAAAAAGAGAATATAATTTTTCTTGCTTCTGAAATTTGCTTTCACCCCCAAAGTCAAGATGCCACAGAATTAGCATAGCCATCAACACTATTCAGCACTTACTCACAGAATGATTTTAAATGTATTTGTAAGTTAAAAGGAATTTCCAACATGCTGAGCGATGTGATCTGTCATATTAGTCTAGATGTCAGGTGCCTAAACTTGCTCTGTGAAAAAGTATTTACAGAGTTTTTGCTCAAGAAGTCATAAAGAACACACATGGGAGACGATTGTTATTTAAGTTTGTGAATTATAACTATTGTGAACTTCTTTTTAATCAAAACCACCTACACCAATTAATTCATATTTTGTATCAAAGTGATTATTTCCAAACCTCATTTTCTCTAATCAAATCGTTGTTTGTTAAAGAAACATGGCAAGCTGTCAAATGAGTAGAATGTCTTTTTCTAATCCTGACTTATTAGTGTAATTTTTCCCTTCAAGATAGGCAGCAAAAATATCCAGAAGAGCTATAATTGGCTATGGAATGAGACAGTCAGTCGCCTCTGGCAATTGAGGTGAAGTAGGTTGGCTGCTGAATTATAAAGCTCCTATTTTCCTTGTTAGCTCTTGTCCCTCCCTCGTACCCATCTACATGGGTGAGTTTAATCAGCGGTTCTATAGTATGAAGCTCCATGGTACTCTGGACTTGTGTTTGAGCTCAGTTTCCTACTGATTAGCCATATGAGCTTGGAAGATGACTTCAGTCCTGTAAGCATTAGTTTCCTCATCTGCAAATCAAGGATAACATGACTTACTTTGTTAAAGTAGCTAAGAAGAATTAAATATAGTGTTTATAATGCACCTAGCAGAAAATACCCGCTAAATAAATGGCAGCAATTATTATGACAGATTGTTATATTCTGGGAAATAACAATTTAGCTAATTTGAATTGCATAGTAAAAGAACCCCACCCTCCTTCCTAGGGCATGACCACGCTTTTTCCATGGACAACATATTAAATGTCAAGTTTAAGCCCAGAGTTAAATTTTATAGCCAACTATCAACTCTAGAAAATGGAGGTTGATAATGGAAGTGCTGACAAATCTTTTGATGTTTTCAGGAATGTAATGGGCTTCTTAAGAAACTAGAGTTGCAAGGTAAGCTGTTTACTTTTTTCTGCTAAGAAGGCAATTATGCAGGCCTGTTGGAGAAGTTTATGATATGATTAAACAGTCAACATTAAATCAAATGGTGATTGACTCCCCCAGAGGCAGTTTACCTTCATAGTACTTTTGAGTTACTGAATTGTATTTTCAAATGTCTCTGCACTGGACTGTGGGGAAGGAATTGTCAATGTTTTTTAAGATAGTGTTAAAATGGGTTGCTAGGGGAATGACTTTAAAAAAAATCCTAATTTCAATATTTTGCTAAATGAGAAAAGTTGCCTATATTTGCATTTTTAAAAATCTCCCAAATAACTAAATATCTGGTCCAGACAAGCTACTGAATATATTGCTCATGTCAATTTGCATCAGATTTACATTTGATACACTGCAAAGCAATTTGTGTTAACACATGTAGCTAACAAATATTACACTTTAAATCTGTATAATATAAAAGAAAATAAATCTGTGTAATAATTCAATTTGTAGTTTATTTCTAATACACTAAATATTTGTATTTTTATAAGTACCAAAATATATTAAATACATTTTAGAGGAGGATTCTGTATGTTAACCTTAGAAGATAAAATGATGTTAGTAAACCAGTCTATAAATAATATCATTTTATATTTATCACTTGCAATGATTTATTTACTATCACAGTATCTACATGGAATAAAAATCTATAGTCTTCTACGTTCTGATATGCACTAAAAACTAAATATTAACCTCTTTATCAGTTACTCTACTTTAAAAATGTTAAAACAATGTAAAGGGAAAGTATATTCTACTCAAAAATGGATCTGCTCAAGCAATGTAATAATGATACGGAATTGGGAAGGTTATATACCTCAATGAGCCTCAAATTTAGCTAGTATAAATTGGAAGTAAAAAAAAAGATTAAATAAAAAAAAAACACAATGGGGAATACTTCAAGATTTACATAAATATTCAAAATTATGATTATGATAAGACAGTTGTGCTTTTAAAAACAAAATAACCTTAAGAAGGATAAGAGGATGTTTATTTAATAAGTAATGTAAAATAGTGGTCAAAAGCATGAAGTCCTACATTGCCTGGATTCAAATCCCTGCTTTTTCTCAACTAGCTTTATGACTTTGGATAGGTTACTTAAACTCTGTTGTCCTTGCATTTCTTCCTTGTGAAATGGGAAGTTAATAATACCTCTTAAGTTCATTTTAGAATTGAAGGAATTTATGTATGTAAAAGTCTTCAAAATTTGCCTGGAAAAGAATAATATTTAATATTTAGATGTACATATGTATGTATGTATGTGTTTGAAAGCCTATATCTCATGGAGTTCTTTTTCTAAAATTTGCAGATGGTGTTTCATATTATTAATAGAGGCTCAGAATGATAACTCTCTCTTACTTTTCCTGTAGGTATGACCTAAAAAAGAGCATTGTATTTCTTTATACCAATCTCACTTCATTATGAAAAAAATTAGCTCAGAATTGGTAGGCATTAGTGTAGTGGTCCTCAAGTTTAGCATGTAACAGAATAAAATGGATGATTTACTTAAACATACATTGCTGGGTCTGGCTACCAGAGATTCTAGTTTCTGGGTAAGGCCTTAGAATTTTCATTCTATTCAAGTTCTCAAGTGATGTTGATGCTCTTCTATTGGAGACCACACTTTGGGAACCTCTGCCCAAGAGAACAATTTGGAAAGAAAAGGAGCCATTTGAATATAGAAATGATTCTTATTTCTGTAAACAGTTAAGAAGTTACAGTAACACAGTTTGTGCTAACATTTGACATGCTAGTTGACATGTAGAGGATATTTATTCCAATAGCTTAGATTCCACTTTTTGAAAAGTCCCCTTTTGCAAAGCCATGTAGTCTGAAAGTATCTTTAGCCACATCCAGGTAAGGAAAATGTTCAAGATTTTTGTAGCAGAAGATAACAAATGGAGAGTAGTTGGATAAATGATGAAAAGAGTAGACAATCCTTTATAGTCTTTGATTGACAGGCTAATGAGACTACACTTCAAAATCCTAAGCAGGGGGCAACCACGTCTTCCCATTCCCAGGGTGTTTGACCAGAGAAGTGTCATGTAAGTAGTGTGTTAGGAAGATTAATTTTATGGTGGTGGAATAGAAAGAAATAGAGATTAAGTTAGACTGAGAGGGAGGCTATGTTCACAGAGCACTTGTGAAGCATGGCGACAGGAATAGAGAGAGAGAAAGAGAAAGAAAGAATGAATCAGCAATACCTAGTCACTGATTTTGTGTGGGAAGAATTGTAACTTCAAGCTTGGAAGCTTGGGTTCTTGAAGATTGGTGGCCTTAAGAGGAAGGGAGGCAGCTGGAGGGAGTAGTTTATGGATATGTTATTAGGTTAAATTTCTGACTCTAAAACATTGTGGCTTGGGTTCAAGGGTAGCCTTTTCTAGTGCCCTTCATCAACCTGGCAGCAAAAATCAGCACTGGTCTGCATGCCTCAAAAAAAAAAAAAAATCCATCCTACTGGTGATTAATTCAACTAGAATTTCATGTCTCTAAAATCCCCTTTCAACAATCGCTGTCAATTTCTTTTTTTTTTTTCCCTTCGGCTTCCAAGTTCTCTCCTCTTTTCCACTCTCCCACCCACCACACCCCATGTGAAATGTGTGGGTAGAAAGAAGCAAGATCTAGACAAATGTTGTGACTGTTATTTTTAATTGGCTTGTTTTGTTTTGTCTTATCTGAATAGTGGAGAACAAGGATGAATTATAATTTGGAACAAGAGAGGAGATAGAAATTGAAGAGAAATATAGGGAAAATATTTTTGAGACAGCCCAGTCTAGGCCACAGTTATTAGCTTATCCATTATCATTTTATTTAGAAATATGACGGCAAACTGTGAGCACAGAAGGATAAGCTGTGGGGCCGGAGATATAAAAGAGCAGGAATCTAGGATAAAGTGAGGAGAGAGAAAATGCTGAGAACCTGATGCTACCTACCCCATAACTTGACCAGTTTGGGGGAGGATTAGGGAAATTCAGAAGTAAGCAAGGTTAATAATCACCTCATTTTGTTTAGAACATTCTCAGCTGTTGCCAAAATTATAGAAGCAGTTCCATTTTTTAATAGCATTTTTACGTACATTATTTCTGTTGAACATAGCAAGTCAAAGGTGAAACTATGCAGCTGCATTGATTCTTTATAAAAGCTAAGGTATATCGAGTAATGTATTACACATTTGGCACTAACCTGCTTTTGATGCTAATAAACAATATGAAGCCAAAGTGCAAAAACAAACATTTAAAAGAGAAAGGCAGTAGATCACAAAGCTCTACACAGAGAAATTCAAGAAACATCAAGGCTAGTGCATCCATAGATATTTAGCATTTTAATTGGAGTACTCTAGACACCCTAAATTTGGGAAATCATTTTATAATGAGCACAGCAGCTAGGATCCATCTGTGTATCATGAGACAGTGTTTAAATGACAAAGCTGTCTGAAAATGTCTCCCTCATTTTTGTGTGAGATATTTTTAGGGGTGAATCTCTATGACATAATAATGACAGCTGATGTCTTGGTACTTTTTGGTGCAGGAATCCTTAGTGTGTTGATACCAAATCCATTTTAATGCTTCATAATATGCGGCATTTAAAAAAGCATCATCCTACAAAATGTGTGGATTATTTATTTTCATGCATGTGTTTTCAAAGTAAAAATAATGAAAAAGTTGAAAAATAATAAGAAAGCTTTCAACTTAAAAGTTGGGATAGACTTTTTACATTTAGATTATTATTTTTTAAAATCTTAATTGTAAACTGATATCCCAGAAATACTGACCCATAAAGATAACAATGATGAAATTAATTACCCATTCAGATGGAATTTTTAGAATGCTACATTTTTTGAGTGGTGGAGAAAGACATTTGAAAAAAAGAGGGAAAAAGAGAAATTGTTCTGTCTGGAGAAGGGACTGACATGACAAATGTCACTGGAAATTATGAAAATAGTAGCTAAAATTTAGCAGCCTTTATAGGCTAGGAGAGCTGAGGTGAGGGCATCCACAGGGATGTGGTCATTGGCCTGGAGCCTTTTGTTTTTTGCCGGAAAAGCCACCACATTTCTCCATAGGATATTTTCTGCCATCTCTAGTTGCTTAAGAGGCTGAGAAGATGGGAGAGAAAAATAAGGGGACGTTTAATTCATATTTGATGAAGTGGACTAGAAGGAATATTCACAACATTGTTCCTGTTGAAAAGCGTCTTTTGCATTTCAAACAATTGATTTGCAGTTGAATATCAGGTACATTCAAACACTGGGTCCAAATTGCACAGAATGATACAAAGGAGTTTTAAGAGCCTGTAGGAAGATACCCTGCCTTGAACACATCAGAGTTCAATGAGACAGTGGCCACGCATCTGGTGATAGTCTTCTAAAATAGCTCGGCATATGCTTGGTCATTTACCTACATTCCATATCAGCTCTCCTTAAGTTTCTCCATATCCAGGCTTCTTTCAAGTGCTTCTTGATACTCTTATCTGGTCTGCTTAATTAAGCACACTATTGACAAAATCTGGATCTTTATTTAATCTAGCCTACTAGAAGTTAGAAGGACTCTGTCAATCGCTCGTGAAGCACAGTCAAGGTATGAAAATAGAAACCTTCTAATAAGGAGTCAGTTAATATTCTGGCATTTATTATATGCCAGGCATTGTACTACCACTAAACAAAGATTGTCTCTTTAATCTTTCTAATAACCCTAGGGGATCAGTATTATCCCCATTTAACAGCTATGGAACCAGAGGCCAAAGTCACATACCTAGTAAGTTGCAGAACCAGAATTCAGATCCAGGCATTTTATTTCAAGAGCCTGCTCTTAATTTCTTTGCTTCATTTCTAGCTGTTTAAATCTGTCTGGGAGGTGATGCATTCATTCTCATCAAATGGATTTTGAAGCAGAGTCGAGTAGTCAGCCTGGAAAATCAAAAATTACTATCTTATCTTCCCCAAGTGATGATAAACTGTTTTTCAAGGATTGGTGCCTTTAACATGTTTTATCTATCATTCCATCTACAAAATAGTTCTGAGTCTTTCAGGAACTCAATAAGCATTGACTGACTCACAACTAACATTATATATATACATATATATATATATATATATATATATATATATATATATATCTCAAACCAGCTTTTAAATAGATCTTTTCTATCAATATAGTTAATGACACAACAGAATTGTTGCATATCTTTTTTCATTTTTGTTATTCTCACAGCATGTGGTCCTTTATCAATAATACTCTGTTCCATGCCATTTACTGAGTTACTGCCTAGAACATTCAACATGTGCATTAGAAATACTGTTTAAGGTTAATTTACAAATGACACATACATTTGGGGAAAAATGCACATTAATAACTTCTTAAAATATAGTTCTAGTTCCGTATGAATGAAAGAAAATGAACATTTTTTTGAGCTAAACTTTGTTCTAAGTTCTTTACTTTCATCATCTCCTTTAACTTTTCTATGGGGGTAAGAACTACTAATATTCCATTTGACAAGTGAGGAAGCTGAGATTTGGGGCAGTTAATAAACTTGTCCTTTGTCAGACAGCTAGCTAATGGTGGAGCTGGAATTTAAAACTAAGTGTATGGACTACAGAGCCTGAGGTCTTAAACATTGCACAACACTGGCTCTCTGCAGTCATAAATCATAAATTATATTTTCTTTGATGTCTAATTTCTTTGAAGCTTTTCTCCTTTTGGGTCTGCATACTAACCAGTTATAGTACATGTTTTGTGACTATAAATTAGGTGAAATGTTCAGATTTTCATCAATATCATCATTTTTTAAAAACAAAATTAGAAAACAATTTCATTTTTGTAATATTTGTTCAATACATTTTATCTTAAAATTGTTATGCTAAGGAGTGTATAGTTTTCAAAGAGGTTTGCCATGGATTTTTTCCTGATGACTTTATTTTCTGTATTTATATGTTCCTCAATGAGAATGGAGCAGAAGGGGGTTAGAAGGAGACATACAAAAATCTCTTGAGAAGCATTTTAAAACATACTTCTGTTAGGAGTGACACACTTGCAAATCCTCTCCCTAAGAATCTGATATTCCCGTTTCCAGTTTCATAACAATAATAATATATTTTACCAGAAGAAACAAAGTGTTTAAAATGTTCTTTCTCCCTCCCTGTCCTCTCTTCTCTTTTGGTGTATATTTTCTCTTTAGAATTGGGTGAGGTAATATAGCATGGGGCTTCCTTGCACTTTCTTTAATAAGCCAAGTGGTGTTTAGAGAAAAGGAAGCTAACAACAATTTACTTAGTTCTGCTTCTAGTCTAGGCTTAAACTAAGGACAGTATGTGTTCTTGAAGCTCATGGACTGTTCAGCCTACATTGCCATGGAAATAATGTGCATGGGTTTTTAAAATTATAGATCGAGACAAAGCAATACTCCTGGAGGCCACTCTGAATCTATTTCCCCTGGTAGTAGAGAATGTTCATATCTATTCGGAGGTATGAAGCTGTAGCCAAAAATCTTTCTGTTTGAAAAAGGACTAAGAGTTATTGTGCCTTGAATGTTTTTAGGCCTTTATAAAGTTTGTGGCACAGTGTTACTAAAATTTTCTCATGCAGTTCTCATAATAATCCCCCAAAGTAAAGAATTTTTGTTTTACCAATAAGGGAGAAATCATCCTCTCTGGGAAATATAGAACATCAGCTTACAAAACAAAATGTATACCAAGCAGAGATGTGTGAAATGAATAATAAAAGCTTATATGAGTCATTTAGCTGTGTGGACTAATCTGTGTGAGTGTGGTTGCCATGAGAAGAGAGTGGGAATATAGGATAGAGTTTGACTAAGTAAGCAAGCAAGCTATTAAATAAAATCACTTGATAGAGGACAAATTACTCAAGGTTATTCCAGTGAACTAATTAACACAATGGATGCAAGTTGAAAATCAAATGTGAAAATCATATGCTAGTATTCAATTAATAAGACTATAGAGGAAAATAGAATTTCAGCTATATGTTCAAGTTTATCAGGGTTTTGTTTGTTTCCAATTCAGAAGCAGGTGTTAGATGCAGGTCTGGATACTATTAGGAAGGTTATGGTGTCTGTGATCCCATGCTTGCAAAATCACCCTATGAAAGTTGTTTAACAAATATCTAATCACAACTTACTATGTTCATAAGACCATGATAAAATCACTACATTTCCTTCATAAAAAGAAGGCTTCCATTGGAGGCCGAATTTCATTTTTTCTTGCATTTGTTATTTAAAAAGCAAACACATTTTCTATTTGAATGTTGAATAGGAAATGCCTGAAAATTCACTGAATCTCCAGGGCTAACTTTCAAAAGTTCTTTATATTTAATATGGCTTGGAAGAACAATTTTTTAGTTAGTAGGACTTAATAACCAAAACAACTGAATATTACTTAAAGTACTCATGGTTTTTAAAAGCAAATAAAAGCCAAAGGAAAAAAAATAGGCTTTAATACTCCTGTTATGAAACCAACAGTATAATTGAAAATTTCAATTGTTACAGGAGTGATTTCATTTACGTACTCTCAACCATTGTGCATTTGCAATAAAACATAAAAAGATATAATGTTTTTATTTTAAAATATGTGGTGTACTCTTCTTTCTTAGTTTAACATGAAAAAATACCCAATAGGGCATGTAATGTAATACACAACGATCTCAAAGTTTTTTTTTTTAGCTTAATATTATGGTCTTAACAGAACATAATAAAAAATATGTGCATTGACCAAATCCAGTCTTTGAAACATACCATTTCTGGATAAAATATGCTTTGTTCAGAAACAGATTGACATAAAAATGCATGCATGTTATAAAAGAACAAAGACAAACTGTTTTCTAAAACATTAACTTTTTTATATTCACACATTTGGATATTGGTGAAAATAAACAGTTAAAGCAATCTAACAAGTTGCCCCAAACCTGCATGGTCTTTTGTATTCTATCAGAACAACAGGTGCAAGACTGGAGAGATGTCCTTTTAGAAGATGTAGTCACAAGCCAGTGTTGCCAGGATTTTTATGGACTCTTTTATTGTTCAAACCAAAAATAAAATAAAATTGAAAAATGACTTAAATAACCATTCTTAATTTTTTACTACATGCCATCTTGTCACATGGTATCTGTTTCTGTCAATCTGCGGATTTAATTGAATCAGTTCTTTTTAGCCTCAAAACACAAAAAAATTATAAACTGGTTAAAATATGTAAAGCAGCTTTTTATGATTTCCATGGTGTATGTATTATATAATACCTGAGAGTCCATGTTCTCTAAGAAAAAGTCATGTTCAGCTTGATTTTAGTAGATACAACTTACTTTCCCATTTAAATTTGCACCAGTATTTGATGCTCAAAATTAACTGATAACAGAATTAATTTTTCTATCAACTTTGTGGTTCTGCATCCTCCCCCTCCCTTTCCTATACTGCTCCCCAGATGCCTAGAGTAAGCAGCCCTGGGAGCTCATGATCAAACTGTTCTCTCTAAAAATTAGGGAATCCCTTACTCATCCATGTTCTTAATACCTTGACATTTGACATCATTAATACCAAACTCCTGTGGAGTTTACAGGGTAAGAAAGGAATCTAGAATGAAATGAGTAGCTGCACTCAAGTACCAATTTGCAATCACTGAGTTCTTAGACAAGATAACTTACCAGCAGTAATTTATGGGGAAAATCATCCAGTTTATTAAGTGTCACATTCTTCTTGCCTAGTGCAGACAAAAAGGATTTTCTATCTCATACCTCTCTTTTATCTTTGCTTTACTGAGTTATAATTTAAATACAGTAAAATCCACCCTACAAAGGTGTTTGGTTCAATACATTTTCCTAAACTTACCACCACAATCAAGATAGAATATTTTTATCATGCCTCAAACTTTCCTCATACCCTTTTGTATTCAATCCCCTCCTACCATCCTCAACCTCTGGCAAACAGTGATATGGTTTCTGTCTCTATATTTTTGCCTTTTTGAGAATGTCAACTAAATGTAATCATAAAGAATATATTTTTTCTGAATCTTTCATTTAGCATAATGCATTTGAAATTATCCGTGTTGTTGTATGTATCAGTAGTTTGCCCCTTCTTATTGCTAAATAATGTTCCACTGTATGGATGTACCACAGTCTATTGATTATAAATAAAGCTGCTGTAAAAATTTCCCTACTAGTTTTATGCTGAACCTGTGTCTTCATTTCATTTGGACAATTATCTAGAAATAGATTGTTGGGTTTTATGGTAAGGGTACGTTTAACTTCACATGCAACTGGAAAACTGTTTTCCAAAACCACTGTACCAATTGCATTTCTATAAGCAATACATGAGAATTCCTGTTACTCTAAATCCTTGCCAACATTTGGTATTGCCTGTTTTCTTTTTTTAAGTTAGAGCCATTCTATCATTTTGTGGGCTTATGTGCAATTTATATCTCTTCTTTAGTATTTGTTAAAATATTTTGACCTTTTTAAAGTTGTGTTGTCTTATTGAGCTTGAGAGTTCTTTGTAAATTGCTGTTCTTTATATATTCTTCAGTAGGAGTGATTTTATTAAACTTTCTATATCATTAGTGGAAGTGAATGTTCTTTGTTTTGTTTGAAGATAATAAATATATCATTTGTGTATGACTGCTCTATAAAACTCAAGGTTTTTATTTAAGCCATTTGACCATCTTAATTGTATATCGTATACTAGTTCTGTGCTATGTCTTTCATTTAAATACATACAAATATGTCCATACAAAGCAACTTTTGCTTATGAAATAAATTGTCTATAAATATAAAATATTATTATTTTAAAAATAAATAAAATGAATAATTTTCTTTGTTTTTCTTTTTCCCTTTAAGCTTGAAATTTCTATATGATAGCTGGAATAAAGTAAAATAAAACCTGATAGTAATGTAATTCTCCAGATAGAACATGATTTCATAAAAGTTTCAGTTCAATTACTATGATAGCCAAGCCATCCAAATCTACCTATGATTCACCTCTGTTTCCATTTTGATTGGAGTCTTGCATTAATTTTAGTGATGGATTTATTTCAACAGAAGAAACCACCCTGTAAAGTTCCTTTAAGAAGTTTGCTTAGCTTTTTCAAGGAGTCTGAATAAAGTTGTTTATAAAATTAAGAAATTCCACTTCTCATTTTACTTTTCTTCATGAATATCTAGTAGGAAGCACAGAACTACTCTAAGGTATCTAAGGGCTCTAAGATGTAGCACATAGAACAACTCTAATAATACAACACTCTTTAGAGCACTCTGAAGAAGAGCAAGCTTCATAGCCTAGAATATGGACATACTTTGTCCAACATTCCCACTTCATATTTTATTAAACCTCCCTTTTCTGAAATATTTCAAAAAACGGAGGTACAGAGGAAAGATGTGTGAAGATTGAGGAAGAGATGAATAGGAGTAAAATCAATGAGGGTATTTATATACTTACTTCCTTTACTTCATCAGAGATCAAAAGTAGTAAAGTGTATTCTGCAAAAATATTTCAAGCCTTGTATGTAGAACTTCGCTGAATGCCTGTTGAACAGTTCAATATACTCTAAGTGACCTATGTTGTTGGATAAGGTTGAAGAATGAAACTTGGCAAGTGGAAATTCAACCAATGAAATCTGTCTAACCTTATAATGAGGTGTTTTGGGGCATGGAAAAGTGAATGCCAGAATTTGAATGTTATGACTTCAAATTGGAGGAGAACAGGGCCTTGGAGTTTTGTATGTGACAAGAATGAATGATCTCTTGGGTCTCATCTGATGTGTGGGAAATAATGATTATGGCATCTGCAGGTTATTCTGAGATATGTGTATGGGAGGATGGGTAGATATTAGATCTGCTGTTTGCCTCATGTGAGACAATGACTTATCTTTTATTAAAAATAAACAAAGTTGAAGGTGAAAGGGATGAAACAGAAGATTCCTACAAAGACTTCTAAGTCCCTCCCTATATTCCTACAACTTCCCATCTCAAAGATATTCATGATACCTGGTAGCATCAGAATGTTTGTCAGAAGTGTTTTACCCTGGTACTAAATGCAACTATTTAAGAATATTTTAATGTGATTAGTATTTAGATGTAACTGTAAATTAAGCTTCTTATGAGGCCACCTTATAAACTGGTCTACTTAAGAATAGTCCAAGAAGTTTCCATCTCATGTTGAATTTCCTTTCATGGCCTATTTATTTAATGATTTCCAACCCTTAGACAAACAAGGTACTAAGCAATAAAAGGGGCCTGTTTTTCATACTATTTTCTTGTTTGCTAAACCAAACCAACATACAAACAAATCAAAAATCCCTCACAAAATATTTGGTGCTTAATGCTGTCAGTGAAAATGTTGCCATCTGAATCTTAGACATTTGGATCCCTGCCTGCCTACTTTTCTCCATTTAGGGCTTATGTAAGAGGAGGCTTTGCATAACCATGGAGAGAAACATGAGCATAGTCCTATGGCTCTCTCCAAGTGAGTACAGAGGAGACTGCTCCTAATAAAGGCACCATCTCCATGTATTACCACATTTGTGGTGTGAATCTTCAAATCCTCAACCCCTTAGACAGATAAATGGAGAGTCTGGGAATGTGGGGTAGGGATTATTGTGCACTAACTCCTGTGTAAGCATGATGTTTGAAATACTAACTTCTTTTCCCCACCTTGTATTTTCTTTTTTCTTCTCTCACACATTAATAAACAACAATAAAAAAAGAAAAAAAAAAAAAAACAATTGTCAGAATCCTCCGGAAGGGCGGCATGCAATAGAGTGAAAACCAAAAAGTAAAAAAATGTAAGTCCTAGCTTTTATGTCTCAAACACCCACATAATTTGGTAGTGTTCAAGCAATGCATAGAATTATTGGAGAGTGTCCCCATTCCTGCAAAGCCATGCCAAGAGGACCAGGAAACACTCTGAAAGAGAACTGTAATTTTTGAGGCAATAGAATACAACTGGATAATGAATGATGACATCAGCCAATGCCTGAGTGAACAGATGATTCAAGTGTTCCCTGCCTCCAGAAATGACTTAGCACTTTATAACTTCCTGAAAATTAGACATGACCCATTGAAACTTGGGAATCCCGAGAGAATGAAATTTAACTATTATCCTATTAGGGCTTTAAAATAAAAATTAAATTGTAAAGTCATATTATTTATATTATTATTAGTTTATGGAGTGAGATTCATATCTGCTACACTGAACTATATTTAGATAACTAACTAAGTGTGCATAACTGGAACCCCCTTTCTTGAGGGAAAAATATGGGTAGTGGCACCAATGTCTTTTTCTACAGAAGTAATTATATGTATGAGCAGGAAAATAATGTTAAATTAATGTTAACTTCTATACTCATTTGTCTATATTTCCTGAAATATAGAGAAAGCCTGGGACTTTGTACTAATCCCAAACAAAAGAATATAGTATATAAATACAAAAGTCAGGGAACAAAATATTATCCGGTATGTTGGGTCACATTAGTTGGGACCCTATGTTATTATAAATCAAATATACAGAAAGTG
>CM052445.1:23784427-23808300 GCA_028533085.1 Varecia variegata | reverse complement strand
AAATATACAGAAAGTGTCCAAGTACAAACATGACAGCAAAGTTGGAGGAAAAAAATATGTATGTTTTAATATTCACTCCCAAACTAACCTCTGCATGCTATCGGTAGTAAAATTAGGAGTACTATATTATAGTAATGATAATAATTATTATTGCTATAATGATTATTATTATAGTAGATAACTTTTGATTAAGTATTTATTGTGTGCCAAGCACTATACTAAGTATTTACAGCATTATTTTATGTAAAACTATGCAACAATATTGTCTCCAGAGTCCATGCTTCTCACCACTCTTCCATATTGCTGTCCCTAACCACAAACACAATCTAAAATAGGCTTTCTAAAGAATAGGAATCAACTCTAAGTGCCTCAAATATAATTCAGTATTCACTTTGAAATAGTGTATATTTGTACTGCCAAAAACATAAAACATAGATGTTATTTTGAGTACAGTTTCTCTTCATTTGTCTGGATTCTTTGTCAATGAAAGAGTGTTGTAAGGCAAGAATCATTATTAGATTTTTTTTTACTTTAATGAATGCACAAATGAATAATTAATTATCCAGAGGATATAATCTATCATTCATATGCTTCCGCACTAATAAAGCAGAATACCCACTTCCTGCATTTTATATGGGCTCATCGGTTATAACTTCTAAAATCAGGGTATGCTGGATACAGTCGTGGGTATCATACCTCTAGACATGACTGAAGCGTATCTGGAGAGGGACATCTCATCTGCACTGTTATTTTTATATGTGAAGAGCAGTTCTTCACAGTTATCAGAGTGAAAATTCCATCTGCTACTTGCTATATACAGACTGTGAGGAGAAGCCACAGACCTTTAAAAATGCGTATTTGTTGCAAGAAAATACAATACATTTTCAGAATCCTCAAATATTGAACCAGAAAGATTATAGAAAACTCTATGCCAACAAGAGCCAGTAGAGATTACAAACATTACACAGACAGGAAAACAAAAGCATCCTGAATATCCCCATTGAATAAACTGCCTCATTATTTAGTTTCAAAATATAACTTAGATTTTTTTTCTCTATTGTCTCTGATATAATTTCAAAGTTAGGCAGATAATTAGAGAATGGGAGAGCAAAAGGCACGTACTGTACTTGGCAGAGGCAAATGGAACTGAGGAGGCAGAGGGGAGGCATGAGCAAGTTTAACTTTTGTTTCCTTTTAGAAAAAAAATAAATACAAATTATTAAATAAGAGGCAGTTACGCACACTCCAGAATCTCAAAATTTTAAGCAGATGGTATGGCATTTTAAAATATTAAATACTCATTGTGGGCCATTTCTTCAGAAAGTCATTTTTACCTCTTTTATCCATTGTCAGTAAAAAAAAAAAAAAAATGGATATTAAACAGCCCTGAGATTTTTTAGAGAACATTTTGACCATGAAAAATTCTCTGAAACATGCGTGTTTCCTAAATATGTAATACAATATATATATGAGCCAGCATACACTGTGATTGCTTGATAAATATTTTTGCTTAACTTTCCTTTTCAGATGTTCATAATACTTGATAACAATGTGGAGTAGAGAAACATTTATAACAAAAGGTATGAGCATAATTATCATTTGTGTGTATTTAGATCCCCTATCATTACCTATTATTTTTCTATTAATTCTATCTTACCTGTGCCCATGCAGCTTATGAACTTGAAGAACCTTCCAGGAGAAAAAGCTACTTTTATATGCCCTTGCTTGTTTTTGTTGTTGTTTTTTTCTAAGTAGGTTTTTTACTAGCCCCAAAGGTGTGCATTCTTGGAATAATTTAATACTGTCCTAGGGCTAGTCAATTGTAAACAAGTCTGCTCTATGGAAAAACTGCTTAAAAATTGCAACTCAACATCTTAGACTATGAAAAAGAACTGAGGCTATATTTTATAATAAGGCTCCTCAATTCATATTTTAAATCAACACTTCCCATTGGATTTTGTGGGGGTTAGAAAGAAGAAAGCTAACCTCTGAACTACTGTTATTCAAATAAAGACAATGATGAAAAAATACTTTCTATAATTCTACAAAGGCAATTCTAGTCCTTGAAGAAATCTTAAATCAACAATTCACAAAAGATTACAGAGCTTATTTTGTTCATTTGGGAGGTCACATGTATTTGAGTCTGCTGTTATTTCCCACAGTTTAAGTGACTACAAAAAAGTAAAATTCAAATGATTTAATCTAGACGTTGGCAAACATTTTTCTCTAAAGGGACAGATAGTAAATATTTTTGGCTTTGTATACAATCTATCACAACCACTGCACTCTGTCATTACTGTAGCTCACATGTTCACATAGACAATTAATTAACAAACTGGCTTGGATGTTTTGCAGTAAAACTTCGTTTGTAAAAACAGACAATGGCTGCATTTGGCCTGTGAACCGTAGCTTGTCATAGTCTTAAAATAGAATCATGACAGTTTAATCATTCCCATGAAAAATCATGAATCTTGTATAATATTTTATGAAATCAACTGTTTTATTTCAGACATTTCTAAAGTATCACATTGTCAACAAGTCCAATTTTTTGACTGAATTGATGGATTAATATGGTCATATATAAAATGGTTGTACAATATGTAGACTTTTATTTCCTGCATGCTTTTCATATTTTTATTACTGTTTCAGATTTCTACATTACTTACTGATATCTGACAAAACAGCCAGTTTTATTTTACCTTACAGGGATTTTCTTGGTCAATAAACAGCTCAATACAAAGCTCTGAGGGATTGAACCCACTCTTAGTTTTTAAAACCTTCCTGAAAAGAGGCCTCACCTATATAAATTATTAAAATATTGATACAGAGTCAGCTACTCAAGTAAAAATCATACATGGCGAAGGTATAATACTGAGGTTAATTTACAAAAATAACTGATGAAAAACAATTTTGGAAAAAGCTTCATTGCTTACATACAGTTTTAAGGTATGTCTTCATTCTTATTCAGGGCAGTACACTGGCAACCATATGTCAACTTTAATACTTCTGCTTGCCTCTCTTCTCTCTTGATATAACCAGGAGATAGAGGGTCCTTTATATGCAGTTTCAGCTGCATAAATACTCTGTTGAGAACATTTTACTAGAGTTAGCTAAGAGCTTTAGCTTGCTTAGTAGACTCCTAAATTACTGCAGCTTCATCCTGTCCTTATGCAGGATGAAACTGTGACAATGTTTTCTTTACTTTATTATCTTGTTACCCTTTAAAGTATACGTACTTTGCCCAATTAAATTAGCAGAAACCCATTTTCTCCTTTCATTAACAATAGCAAAACATATCTATTAAAACTTTACAAGTGTAAAAAGGACAGTCTACCACTAGCTTGAACAAAGAAAGTCTCACTCTTCACTGTGATTTATATTCTTCCTTTCACGTCATTGCATTTACCCTACATGTTGCTGGCAAACAAGTGTCAGAGAACATTTCATGTGTTGTATTTATGAACATATTCTGTGTTCAATCCTAACATGCATCCCAGAATGTTAAATCTACCTAGCATCAAGCAGCTCATGCCTTGATGATTAATTACAAGTCTAATAGAAAAGATAAACAACCCATTGCAATCGCAGAACAGTAAGCAATTTCCTTAATCATGGAGAAATTACTAAATCCTATTCATCACAGGTGTGTAGGTTTATGTTATCAGCATCTGCTGTGAATCATATGAAGTTATTATTTTCATTCTACAGCACCAATGGGTGTTTATGGAAATAACTGTACACTATACAATTTTGATTGCACAGAGAGAAAAATAGTTATTTGGAATGCAATTTGGACTGCAATATTTCTTTTTCGTTGCCTCTCATTTGGCAGCTTATGCTACTCAGATATTATCATCAATATGCCTTACATAAACTTACATTCATCACTGGTACTTAGGCTTATTAACTAAACAGCAATTATATTGTTGTACGAGGATTATGGGAATGCCTACCACTGCATGTTGCAATGTTTCCTTCTTTACAACACAATGTGTTTTTTTTGTTGTTGTTAACAACAATCATAATGTAAAAAATCCGTCCGAAATTATAAGAAGTGTCATTGAAGGCAAAAGCAGCATTTTATGAATATGCCCATTTATGGATATTCTTTTATGAAATTTAGCAATTCAGCATTTTCCAACATAAAGTATGTTGAACATGATCTACACAAAAGATTCAATTGTAATAGGCAGTTTTACTAATTAAGGTCAGAAATGTATGCAAAATCATAAAGAAGTTTACTTGAACACAATCTCAATATTTTTTAAAAGCAGCTAATTTTTATAATTAACAATTCCCACTAAAATAGTATGTCACTTCCTCTCAAAAGAAATAGTAACTGGTTGCATGCCTTGGTAGTTCTTCATTTCTCAGTGAGAGGCTTCTCCAGAGAGGTCCTAACCTTCATGATTCCAGATCAGCAGAAAGTAGAACAAAGACAAGCAATCTCTTGTACACCCCATCATCACCACAGCAAGCTTGTGGACCACATGGTGGGTCCTTGATATTCTCCTGATGACACTTAGTATCTGTAACAGGGAAAAGCTCATTCTTTCCTCTTGCCACTTTCCTAAAAGGAAGTCCAGAGGGAATATCTCTGCCTGCTCACTATCCACATGGTTAATTCAGTAGGTTGATTATCAGAGTCCATGACTAAATTTCTTTCATAGACTGCAACATTATAGTGAGTTTATAAAAGTGGATTTCTTAAGGCTCACAGATGCTGGTAGTATTAAAAGTGCCTGGATTTCATTTTTTAAAGGACAGAATTGAAAGGGAGATCCTGCAAGCTATTTCATATAAGGGATATAAAAGTAGTTGAAAAATATACTCCTCTAATCTGATAGAAATCTTACACCAAATACTTAAAAATATATAGACAGGAAGAGAGAAACATTTTACTGGGGAGATTAAAAAAAAATCATCAGCAGCTACTACTATACCTATAAATGCTAAGTTATAATATTTTAAATAATGAAAGTCCTATTAATTACTTCCACCTGAATTCACCAGGTTTATTGATGGAATTGCCATTCTTCCCTAATTTGCATACATTAACAGAGATTTTGTATTCACTATGTAATAACTTCATAAAACAACATGATATAACTAAAGTTGGGACTAGAAATTAGAACTGGCCAGTAAGAAACCACCAACTTTTTACTCAAGCTTCAGGCAATGATTCCACCTGAGTTTGAATGAGCTGCTTCACCTCTGCCTGCGCCAATCTTGCTAGGCATAAATTAGAATCATCACGTCTGTCCTGTGATTTCTCAGAGGTGGGAAGAATATAAGTTCAGATTTTAAATAAATCCTAGAAGTCTTTAAAGGAAGAAAACAGGTCTATATAAAATAATAATGAATCTATAATTTCTCTTTTTATGTTTAAAAATTATAATGC
The DNA here is from genome assembly GCA_028533085.1 of Varecia variegata. NCBI lineage: Eukaryota > Metazoa > Chordata > Mammalia > Primates > Lemuridae > Varecia > Varecia variegata. Next base: position 23,802,899 of record CM052445.1, on the reverse strand, counting down.
AAACTTGAATTTCTCTTTAAAAATTCATCACTGCTGCGTGGTCCAGATGTTGGATTGACATTCCCACTGTTGGCAAGAAGTGATTCATTCTCTACATATGGTATTACAATTTCAGCCTATTTACTCTTTTAAGACCATAAAAATCCTGCTGATTTTTCACACTTTTTGAATACAGGAAGGCATATACATACATGCAAAATGAAATTATCACTTTTTAAAGAAGAAATCTAGAATATTGATTCAGAGTATATATTCCCTGGAATTACTCTTCCCCTGAATTTTTAGGCTGATTTTCTTTCAGCTTTCAAGCAATAGGATTTTTTAAATTTATATATAAATAAATTATTTGAAAGAAGAATGTTTTTGAAACAATCCTAGATTACTTAGATTATTTAGCAATATACTTTTTTCTCTTAATACATATTATTTATTATTTTTATTCAAAATATTAAGGGGGTTCAAATGTTTTAGGTTACATGGATCAGTTTTGTAATGCTTGAATCCTAGCTAAACGTGTGTCCATCACCCAAATAGTGTTCATAGTACCTATTAGGTTGGTTTTTGCCCCTCTTCCTACCTCTACACCCCCCCCCATCAATTTCCACTGAGTTTTTCTTCCCTCTGTGCACACGTGTGCTCACTGGACTCATAGGTATTATTTAATGTTACCTTATTTTCTATGAAGAGATTTTGATTCATAAATATTTTAGAAAGACATTTAGTTTTCCTATATTTTTCCTGTCTTGTAAATATATATAAAATAAGCAAAATTTAATTAATGATTATGTAGGAGATAGTGACTTTCTTCTAAGAGGAAATTTTTCATTTGAAAGCAAAATTATTTACCCCACATGTGTACAACTTTCTAATTGGCTTATACCTTTGATTTTTAACCTGAGGGTTGCTATTGTTATTTTCATTTTATAGATGAAGAAAATTATTACCTCCCTTTTACAGATGAAGAAACCGAAGCAGGTAGTGGTTAAGTAACCTGCCAAGTCTATACTGCTGTAATTGGGAGAGAAAGAATTCAAATCAAGGCCTGCTGGCTCCAAAGTTAATGTTTTTACCCAACTGCTATATTGTCTCTCTGGGCTTTTGCCCTGAGGAAATAGATGCATGACGATCCCATTTATCCAAGATGAGGAAAAGTATAGGATGCTAAGACTGGTGAGGGGTAGGACATGAGGTATATCCTGGGACTGAGGGAGTGTTGTAAGTTGAATTGTATCTCTCCAAAAGATACTGAAGTCCTAACAACCAGTATTTGTGAATGTAGCCTTATTTAGAAATAGGTTCTTTGCAGATGATCAAGTTAAGATGAGATCATTAAGGGTGGACCCTAATAGAGCATAAGTGTATCTTCTAAAAAGGAAATTTGAACACAGAGACATACACACACGGACAACACCATGTAAAGATGAAGGCAGAGATTAGGGTGATGTATACACAAGTAAATGAATGCTAAAGATTGCAGGCAAACTACATGAAGCTCGTAAAGAGGCCTGGAACAGATTTTCCCTTACAGCCCGCAGAAGGCACTAACCCTGCCAACACCTTGATCTAAGACTGTAGCCTCCAGAACTGTGAGACAATAAATTTCTGTTGTTTAAGCCACCCAGTGGGGTACTTTGTAATGGCAGCCCTAGGAAACTAATACAGGGTCCTGTACTCACTGAGTGGGTGAGTTAAATAGCAGTTGTATATATGAATCTAAGTACAGGGAAGAAGCCTGAGCTTGACATTGTCTAAAAAAAATTTATATACAATGAAATTGAACAAAATGCTGTGTTATAATGCACACAAATCTATGATTATTTTTTATTGGATTCTGACTTTTAATTACAAAATGACCTGTATCTGAACATATTTTTCAATACCAGATTAATTTCACCATTTGTCATCTTATGCCTACCAAACGCTGGCTTAATTTTTGTCCTAGCCTACGTTTTTGTCACCGTCACTCTCCCTGAAAAACTAACATGAAAACTACTTTGCGAACATTTAGCATATAAGAAACTAACATTTGTTGAACACCCACTATGTGCCAGGAATTGTGTTACACATACTACACGGATGTTCTTTTTTAATTCTATAATATCCCTGAGTAGCAATAGATAAGAATTATTTGTAGCTATCCAATTTATAACCAAGTAAATGTGATAAAATTTTAATAAATGAGATGCCAGGCCCACAGTAGGTTTCTAATAACACAATAGTTTCCCTACCTTTATGAGTGGATTATTCATCATAGAAACTATTAATAATATTGAGAATGTATCAACATAACCAAAATCATAATAAGCATGTGTCTGTCTTCTAGTACTAGATTGAAGAGAATGTGTGCATATGTGTGTGTGTGTGTTTGTGTGTGTGTGTGTGTGTGTTTGTGTGTGTGTGTGTGTTTGTGTGTGTGTGTGTTTATGTATCAGTTAGTCTTCTTAGTTGTAATCAGCAATTTAATTTTGGATAATAGAAGCAGAAAAGGAGTTTATTAAAAAGATACTGGATAGTCAGATGAATCAATGAGAGACTTACAGAAGCAGATGAATGAATCAGGGTCAACTAACAAAATCCCGTGCAGAATTCTTCTGATAAGGAAACTACTGTCACTGTTGTTTAACATTCCCTAGGTGTTATAACTTTCTCTGCTGCCACTACCAAAACTCGATCCCACAGAATGCACTACTACTGCTTACCAGAGATCCATGGTCCCATTTTTCTAATGTCATCTTCTATGTCAAACCCAGCACCAATGTCACTGGTTGGCACAAACTAGATAATGTGCCTGAGTCTCTGTTACAAGAAGCCTGAGAAAGCAGGAATCTGGCATGTTAACCTTCTATGAGAGGGAGTGGTCTCTCACTCCCAGTGTGGTCCATATGGTGAAATATAAGCAAATATACAAAGTAGATTCAGACATTGCATAACCATAAGAAATGATAATGTTTACCACTGTGTCATCTGTATAATCCAACACCTAACCACATGAATACAACATTGTAGGCAATTAATTTAATAAAATCAAATAAGAAGGAACATGAAGAATAATAACACCAATTAAGTGAAGCTCACTTGTATTATTTACTCAAACTTTAAATAAGGCTCACAACTTTGAAGCCATGCCAGATTTCATAGTGGGACCTGTAAGTATATGGGATCAGTAGCTTTGGACTGTTTAATCTAATATTGGACAACTACTTATATTGAGATGTATAGTCAAAAATGCAAGTTTTTTTGTTCATTTAATAAATAATTGTGGCAAATTTGTTAAAAATATGCTATTCCCTGGCCCCTGAAGCAGTAATTTCTCATTTGAATTCAGTTGTCAGGGAAATAAGGCTAAAGCAAAATCAGTGTAACATCATACATTTGGGATAGAAAGTAATTAATAAATAGATCTGGGAAAACATTTTGGCCAAACACTCGGAAGAACTAACCAATTAACACAGAATCTCACTCATGGTCTCTGAACATCACTTATTTATCATTCAGCGTACATTTATTCAAGAACTATACATTTATTGCAACATGGCAAGCATACTTTTGGAGCTGAGGATATATCCCTTATACATATATATATATATGTACATATATATGTATATAATAGTATCACATTTCTACCTAAAAGGGCAAATAATAAAAAAAAAAAACTGGAGAAATTCTATTTCTAAACAAATACTATTGAAATTCTAAAATGCAGAACTAATCAGGAAGTTATTTTTGCCTAAATTATGATATTATGATACATGTTTCTATGTCACTCCAGATGTAATTGTCAAGTACAGTTTGTGTCTCATTGCTCTTTGCCATATCCTTTCTTTGGCCTTTCTTTCCATATGCTTGTCTCTCTCTTGCCTGTTAGTTTCTATTTCTGTCTCCCTTAAAAAAAAAAAAAAAAAAGGATACCACTTTGCCTGCTGTGCACTAAACTGAATAAGGAAATGATATCCATCAACTTTATCTCTTGGCACCATTCTTCCTGGTAATATATAGCATGCTACTAATGTTCAGGTGAATAAAATGCCCTTGCCTCCTCACTGTGGATATATGGATATAATCTATCCTTTTGTCTGTGTTTTTCACTGCATTTTGAAACTTCCAAACTATAGTACTAGTAAAAAGGAAAGAAAATCTAATCCATCCCTTGTCTTTTTGTCTTCTGAAGGACAAGAGGTTAGAACATTTATCCACTGGCCCACAGGCCCCATTAGTTGAAAGTTGCCTTCAACAGCATTAAGTCCTCTTCCAGTCTGTACTTTTGCATGGGCCGGGGGACCAGGGTCAAAAACCAGGAGGAGGGGGAGAGAAAATGAATAGACTTACTGTTCTGCTTGAGGTAAGATGCCATCTGCACAAGATACGTCTGAACTCACATGGAACTGTCCACCACAGTAGCATCTGGAGTCAAAAGTAGGCCATGGGGAGGTCAAGTTCAAATTTCACTGCATGCTTTGCTGTGGCGGCCAATTCTAAAGTTTTTCCTGACAATATTCATTTAGCCAATAGCTGATTTTAACAACCTCCTTTCTCCTTGCTAGCAAACTAGCTTTAAAGGTGCAGGTGTATTGTTAATATAAGCTTGGGCAGACCAATGGGTTTTGGGACAGTTATCTTTTATGACACTTGTCAAGTTCTGAAAAACTAAAAATCCAATCAAACAAATGCAGCACTGGATGTAACAGAGTTAGGGATTTATAAATATTTGCTATCTACCATCTGAAGTATTTTTTGCTCTTACCTGCATTCTAAGGGCCATGTGCTATATCATCACCAAATCTACAGTAAATAGAGGGAAAACAAAGTGTGGTATGATTTAGAATCCTAGGTATCTTAAGTCATCACCATTTTTGATCCATACACTACTTTCCTATATAGCACTTTTAAGTAAAAGTTCCAGAGACTAAGTACTCAAGTGTCTTTAGGAGCCAGACAGGTAAGCCAGGTGAATACTATGTCAAACTGGATAACAGATGCTCACATATAGGGGACAGCAGATACTCAGCTCTAACCAAATATTCCAGGTGAGAAAAAGGCCCAACAATGGACAGCTCAGTGTTGCCTTTTTCAAGATAAACCAGGAATCAGAGTATTTATGTAAAAAATAGTAATGATTTGGCCAGTCACCAGAGATTTTGCTTTAATTGGTTTCGGGTATATCCTAGGCTTTGGGACATTTTAAAACATCGTCAGGAGATTCTAATGTGCAAACAAGTTTGGAAACCGTTGTGTTAGTTCAATGTCGTGGCTCCTTTATAGATATTTCCTGAGCATTGGCAATCTTGCTATGCGCCTCTATCTCTGAGAAAGTGTGAAATGCATAAAAATACTTTTAAGAGTCCAGCCCTCCTAAATGATTATGACAAAAAGAGTTCATAGAAGTAAAAATAAAAAGAATATACCAAAAGAAAAGTGACCTGGTTTAGATGGCATGGTTCTCAGAGTGTGGTCCCAGAGAAATCCTGCATGTTCCATGAATTGGTAGCCATAAGGCTCTCTTCCTCCTGAATGAAGTGTTAGCCTCATCCACATTATTTTAAAAACAAAGCACTAATTCCATTGATCCAATTGAGCACAGTATTTTGAGAAAATGTAGATAATAGTTCTATAAAGATATACAGTATTTGTGATAGCACTTCATTTAATGGTATTTAATTTAGATGGCTGTATACAAGGAGGTTAATAATTGCATTGGTGCTTAATGTACTGGGAATCACATTATAGCAATCCTATGTAAGAAACGAAGTGTTGAAAGAAATAGCTTTATATGCAGTGTAAGGTAAGTGCATATTTAATTGTGCACCTTGGGTGCCTGATAAAAATGGAATTCTTTTAGTTATCATTAGCTCAATACTGAAGGTAATGTAATAAGTATTTTGTGTATTATGTCACAATTGTCTCTTTTTCTTCTACACAGCCTGAAACTTTGTAAGTAAGGACATAGCTGCTAACAAAGGAAGTGCTTGATATTTATTTATTATCTACCATCATTTCACTGCCACTTGAACCAGATAAATTATGAGGGGCATTTTAACAACTTATACTTCAACTAGTAATCAGAATGCTTATAGTTCAGTACAAAAAAATGTATTACATTGTGTAGAACAGTCTTTCAAAGTAGTGACTGTTGATTATTAGATCCAAACTTTAAACTTTAGCAAGCATATATACATTTATTTACATATTTCAAATTTGGGAAAAAGCATTGAAAAGAATAGTGTAATTCTATTGTTATACTTGACATGGACCAAGCTGATTTTCACTTATGTGGCTTTTCAAGGCCACATAAGAGATACCATTCAATTTGTCAATATAAATTTTAGTTCAATTAAAATTATATGTTATTTATAGAAGAATTTCTTATGAATGAAATCATACCATGTGCATTCTTGTGTAAGGCTTCTTTCATTCATTTTACTGTTCTAAAACTCCTGGCCTGAAGTGATCCTCCCACCTCAGCTTCCCAACGTGCTAGGATAATAGGTGTCAGCCACCATGCCCAGCCTTCATTTTATTTTATTTTATTTTTTTGAGATGCATTTCTTTCGTTGAATGTTTCTCTAGTTTATTTCTTTGTAGTGGTTAGTAGTATTCTAATGTATGAATATACTGCAATTTGCTCATCTCTTATTGATGACATCTGGTTTGTTTCCGGTTTGGGGCTATTTTAAATAAAACTTCTATGAATACCTGTTATGGTTTGAATGTGTCCCACAGTGTTCATGTGTTGGGAACTTAATGTCCAATGTAACAGTGTTGAGAGGTGGGACCTTTTAGAAGTGATTAGGACTTGAGTCCTAATGATCTTTAAGAAGAGTTTATATAAACAGCTCATTCTTTCTTTTACTATTTGATATGCACAGAACTGAGTGCTATATCTTTAATACCTTTTTAATACCTTCGCTACTTTACTATCTTTTAAATCCTTTTACTATTTTAGTGAGATGCATTAAGCCTATTACATCTTAGAGCATCTCAGAAGCATGAGCAGCTAGATTAAATTAGACCTGAAGCTTGCTCTACCACTGGACTCCTTGAGTATGTGATGCTATGATGCAACTGATTTTATCTATTGGCATCAGATTTTTGCTACCAAAATTACTGTTACAGACTTGCAGGATGTTACACAGGCAGATATAGAAAGAACCAGGGGAAGAGAAGTCCATTTATGGGAGGTCACCAGCCCCACTTTTGTCAATTGGTTAAGCAGTCAGAAGTTCATTGTATTCAGAGTTTAGCCTTTATCATGGTCTACATTATAATAAATATGGTTGCCTTACTCAGTAAACTTAAGCTTTTAAAGGGCAAAAAAAAAAAAAAAACAAAAAAAAACTACTGAATGATTTAAAAAATTGCCATTGTCAATGAAAAAAAGAAAATAAGAGTACAGTGGGTTTTGGATGGTGATGGAAAAGAAAGTTACAGTGTTCAGCAAGTCCTAGATTACAAAGTTCCTGAAAGGCAATCGTCAGGAGATTGTGTTTTATTCTATGTATATGGAAAAACATTAAACATTTTTAAAAGCTTCATTGAGGTATAATTGGTATATAATAAACTGTGCACATGGAGAGCATACAATTTGATAAGTTTTGATATATGTATATACCTGTGACAAATTTCCTTGATCAAGATAATGAACATATTCATCACCTCCAAAAGATCCCCCATGCCACTTTTCATCCCTACCTCCCATCTTTCCACTTCACCCCTCCTCAGCCAATCACTGATCTGCTTTATGCCACTATAGTTAAGGTTGTATTTTTCTTGAATATTATATAAGGAGAATCATGCAATGTGTACTACTTTTGGTCTGGATTCTTTTACTCAGCACAGTCACTTTGTAATATATAACAATGTTGTAATATGTAACAATATTTTATTCCTTCTTATTGCTGATTAGTATTGCATTGTGTGAAGATACTACAGTTTATTTATCCATTAACCTGTTGATGGACATCTAGGTGGTTTCTAATTTAGTTCTATTACAGATAAAGCTTGAGTGAACATTCATGCATAGGCTTCAGATGGATATATCCTTTCATTTATTTGTGATAAATTCCTAGAATTTAAAGTATTGGATCATATGGTACGTGTTTGTTTAACTTTTGAAGAAACTGCGAAAAGTACTTGTAATATTTTACATATCCTTCAGCAAAGTTTAAGATTTCTAGTTCTTCCACATTCCATATTCCATACCAACACTGGTTGTGGTTAGTCTTTTTAATTTTAGCTAATCAAACAGGTGTGAAGTAGTATCTTACTGTAGTCCTAAATTTTTAATTTTCCTAATGACTAATGATGCAGAATATCTTTTCATGAGCTCTAGCTTATTCTTCTCTTCCAAAATTGTCGAGGTTCTTCTAAGTGTTTTGCATTTCCAAATGATAATTCTACTTAGACGGTAAATTAACCTAAAATGAGTTGTTAAACTCACCTTCTGGTACTTCTGTGGAGAATACATAGGGGTAAAAGTGAACCTTGATGAATACAGAACCCAATCCACAATTTTAATACATGAAAAAGTGAGCAAATGAATGAAATAGCATAATTTTAGGGCAATAACTGACAAATGAAAGAGACTTTTTGATATAGGTTGATTCACAATAAATATATAAAAATGATAAACATGTTCTCAACATCATGACATCAAAATATATTTTAAAAAACTCTTACAAATATAAAGAAAGGCACACAATCTTTAAATGACTCAACAATCAGACACACAAAATTTATAAGTTTAGAGAACATTTGAATAATATTAATTAGGTTGCTTACAAAGGGTAATTTAAACAAATAGAAATTTACTTTTTCTTACCCAAAGGAAGTCTATATGTTTAAGACTAGTCTAATAGCTCAATCATGTCTTTCCAGAATCAAGGTTTTCTTTTTCTTCTCCTTTATCCTTGGCTTTTTGACTCTCCTATTAATGGTCACAAAATGGGTTCTGTGCTTTCAGCGAGACTATTCCTGTTCCAAGCAGACATAATGGCAAAGAGTAAAGGCTACTACAGCCATATGTGTAAAGCAAAGACTTCATCACACATCTCCCAGCAGACTAGAGCATCACATGGCCAGGGAAATTGATAATTTAGCTTTCCAGTGTCTATAATGTCTACCTCACATGCAAATTCGCAGGTGGATACTGATTATTTTACTTGACTTGTAAATATTCAAGCATCTATAGAACATCACAATAATTACCTATATACCAGACCTTTGCTTTCCATAGTGAAATATATTTTAAAAGGAAGCGAACAAAACAAACATAACTTAAAAAGAAAGAAAAAGATTATATTTGAAAGTAACTATGGTTCAAAAAAATCTGAAGTAGCATAGTGTGGTGTTTTGTCTACCTCCTGTCTCTCTAAGGACTTTTTTTTTTTTTTGAAATAATAGAAAAAGTTTTTAGAAAATTGCCATTTTAAAGTTGCAGGCAGTAATTCTCCAAATAGTGACTTAAATTCACTTTTGTGAAAGCATTCTGAAAGAATTCTCGACCTACACAGATACAGAAAAAGGGAAGTATCTATTGTTCTTGAATAAAACACAAAGTGACCATTTTCCTAAAATTCAAAGTTAAGTGTTCTGGTTGGATAACATAAATTGCTTCGAGAGGCCAACTGACCACAGCAGTAACTGGCTTCCTGGGGAGATCCTTGAGAATGGAACTTAATACCTGTTCATTAGAATCTGTTCTATGGACACCTAAGCAAACCTCATTAATACTCAGGGACATATTTCTTTAAGCTAGTAGACGAGAAGTCAGGTAAATTTTATTTGAGAATTTAAAAAAATAAAACGTGAAATGATTTTTCACTCAGAGGCAAGTGAGGTGTGATTTTCTTGTTCAATCTACAGGTTATACTATACACATTCAAGAAATTGTATTATTTTAAGACAGGTCCTTTATTTCTTTTCTACATAGTTACAATCCTAGTGCTTAAAACAGTACTGATCAAACTAGCACAGTGTGTGTGCTTAATTTGTTAAGTTAATAAATGAAGGGATGAACAACTAAATAAAAAATGAACTGGAAAAGACTGATGGGGTGCAGCCAAAACTACAATTAGTAGAAAAATTCATAATTTTAAAGTCTATAATTATATTTTAAAAATTGAAATTCAATGAACTGAGCAGTCTACTTAAATATTAGAACATTATATAATCTTAAATAAAGTGTAAAATGCAAAAATATGTGTAGGATGAGATTCTAATCACCTAAAAATTCATCATAAAAGTAAATATAACAAAAAGGTAGAGATCTGTGGGGTGTGTGTGTGTGTGTGTGTGTGATGGTTAAAGAGGGAAAATACAGCTAAACAGAACAGCTATTAATCATATTTGTGGGACATTATATTTATTTTATTTTTTTATCTTTTCCAGGTTTTCATAAATAAGTAACCCTTTATAAAATATGCATAAATTTATGTAAACCTTGTAATTAAATGAACTTTTTTCATTTTTTGCACATGAATGTATTATAGCAATAGAATCTTAGAGATAATTCAGACAACTCTCTCACTTGCACAAAAGAATATATTTTGTTAAAAGTCACACATTATTTAGAAACAGAACTGAGCTGAGATAAATCATTTGATTCAGCAAATAATATTTTAAAATCTGTGATGTGCCAGGTATCATGGTAATTGCTGGGAATATATATTTTTCCTACCCTCCAGGTTGTAAGATTCTAGTGAATAGCATAGACAAACAATTAGAGTAGAATTTGATAAGTGCTACAATATAGAAGAAGACAGGGTGCTATGGAAAATGGATAAAGGGATCTTAGCACAGCTCAGGTGATCAGAAGACAAACATACAAATAAAAGATAAGTTAGAGTGACAAGGATAGAAAATGGTTAGATCTATCTCCTGCTTAACATCAGCAATTCTTTCCAAAAATCAGATGCTCTGAGCAAAATCTCTAACCAGAAGCCTCTTTTCCGTCATTAAATCATGTTTAACATGGTAGTAGTAGGTAGCTGCTATTGCACAATAATTCAAGACACTACATTCTGGAACTTGCTAGCATATAAAAATAAACATTTATTTCTTGCTCCACATTTATAGGATAGACTCGAGTCTTGCTAATTTCTGCTGTGTTCAACAGGTGTTGACTGAAGCTGTGGGTTGAATCCCAGACTACTCCGTGGGTCTCTCATTGTCCTTAGATTATCAGCTCTACTGGCAACATGATATTCTTATGAAGGGCAGAGGTACAAGAGAACAAGCCCAACCACACAAGCTGTTACGTGTTCTTTTATGTGATGGCCAGTTAGGTGTGGCCATAAGAGGGGACAAAGGGAAGGTTTGGGGAAACAAAATTATATACTCACAGGACCTAGAAACAGGAGGCATGGAATGCCAAGTAGGACCTCATGGGGAAGCCTCAGGTGGTCAGGAGGAAAAACGCAGGAACAAGGTGAAAGCCAAGCCTAGAGCTTTTGGGGGATTTCCATGGGAAAACCAGAGTGTGGTAAATAGTTCAGGATTGGCTAGTTTGGATAATTTTGGCAGGCTCTAAGCTATAGGGATGCCCTAAGTGCCTGGTACTTAGCCCTGGGATGATTAAGATAGGGGAGTATTGCCTCCTGGTGTGCATGAGGCAGACAGTGGAGATGTGACTGTGAATTGGTTAGTTTACATATCAAAGCCATGCTCCTCATTGAGCCCTTCACTGTCACTAGGAATTGACTAGCCCCAGGAAAGGCAGTCCCCACCCAGAAAGTTTTTAAAATGTCAAAACATCATAATATACTATTATTTAAACCATACAAAAGCACCTTTGAGACCTCTGCTTGCCATGCATTTGCCATCATCCCACAGGTCAAAGCAAGTCATCTGGCCATGTCCATATATGATGAGGCCCTGGTCAAGGTATGGTTCTATAATACTCCACCAGAGTATTGGAGAATCTAGTGCACATCGCAACTCATGCTCAAGCAGTTTCCTAAAATATAACTGAAACACGATGACATGATGACATATAAGTATTAATAACAAATAATTATTTTACATCATAAAATTTTTAAAATGTTCTAATCACCAGTTATAGGGTTTTAATACAGTAATTAACAGATGTTCCCTATGCAGTAGCATCTTCTATTTTTACCATCTTTCTCCATCTCTTTATTTCTCTGTGATGTTCTTCAGTGCTATCACAAAATATATGCAAGAATAAAAGGTAAATACTAAAGCCACACACTCAGGACAGACATATAGTGACATGGAATTGCTCACATCAAAAAGACTCTGGGCTACATCTCGTATGGGCAGCAATCTCCAAGGAGCACATGCCCTTTGTGACATTTGGCACACTTTTCAGTTTGTATAAAAGTGACTCTGTCATGCTAGTAGTTGTATTTGGATTGTAACTCAAGAATTTTCCTGCAAGTCATTTTGTTAAAAAAAAAGTTTCGCTGAACTTTGGAGACATACACATACTGTATTTCTTGGTCTTATAAAACATTGGCTGAAAATATTATATTAAGAAATATATAGGTTCTATGAAGTTGGGACAATAAAAACTATGGGTCATTCCTCCAGGAGAATGTTAATCAGGTAGATATTCTAAGAATTTGCCTGTCTATGTAAAGGTCCAGAATTTAAAGTGACTTGGCATGTTCAAGGAAATTAAAATACTATAATCTATTAGATCTAGATGGGATCAAATATAAAATGCATCATAACTTTGTACACTGATGGAAAAGGAAAAACATTGGAATTATATCACTGTGAGATTCATCATGATATTGGGGATGTTAAAAGATGAAAAAATACGTGTCTTAGAATCTTTAAGGTTTTTTAGTATGACTGGATCACATAATACAAAAAAGCAGTGGAAAGAGATAATCCTGCAGACTTAGCAGGACATTATGTTGGGCATCACAAGCCAAATGCACAAACTATAATCTGGACTTTAAAATCAAGGGACATAAAAGCCACTGGGCAGTGTTAAGTGGAAAGTGACCTGATCAAGTTTCATATTAGAAAACAGAGTTTTATTGCAGTACAGAAAAAGGAGTAGAGTTCAGGAAAGGATACATGGTCAAAACAGAAGGGATGGTTCGCATTTATAAAGCTGGAGAGTAATCCAGGTGAGGGATGATGGCCTGAACTAGGATCGTGGCGGTGGACTTGGAGAAGAGTGAATGGATATCAGGATCGCAGTGGAGTCAGAGCCACATGCGGAGACCAGACCATCCATCCATTCTTTATTCATTCAGAAAACTGTATTTATGACAGCCTAGGTATTAAAGATACAGAAATAAAAGATATAATCTTGTTCTGTGAGAAGCTCTTGGTCTGTTGAACCAAACCTAGCTAGACTGACTCATTTCAGTTTTGCATTGTGATGTTATATTGTTAAAGGCAAATTGATTGGAATCTTGACACTTTGTAGGGTAAAATTTAGGCCCTAAAAACCTTTATAACTTTCTCTCAAGTGGTCCTTCCTGGAGCTGTCACTATCTCCTAGCCCTTCTTAGGAAAGGAATAAAATGAAAGATAAGGCTGTGATCTCCGTAGTGACTTCTGGTAATGGATTGAGCTGATTAGTAGGAAGATCCAACACAGCCTCACCCAGTTCTGGCCCCAACACTAGCATTAGCATTTGAGTCTCTATTCGCTTCACCCCTTCTGTTTATTTTTTACCATTACTACTACTGTCATTGCTATACTAGCAGTAGAAGTAAGTGATGGCTTAGTTCCAAATGATGAGGCTAGGTTGTGGAACTTCTGACTAAAAATTACATCTCTCATGTGATTAAAATACTCAGCTGATTTCAACAGCTATTTTTTTTTCCAGATGGGATGAGTAGAGGTTAGAGTTCAGTTAGTTTATTATAAAATCTTGCTATTCAAGATGAAGGGAATAAAACAATTTGTTATTACTCCCTACTGCTTCTTCCTGAGGTGTCTGAAGTTAAAAGCAGGATAGAAGCAACTGTAGGAAAATCAGCAGCTATCTCTCCTTTAGAAAAATCTAAACATCCTGCAAATAAGTACCCCATTAGCTCCATATTCCATAAAACCAACAACTAATCCACCTGTTCCAAAGCAGCTGAATTTACAGTTTCAGGCCTGCAAAGCTAAAAGGTGAGAGGAAAAAATGACAAAGAGAATAGAAAGAAATTAATAAGAGAATAAAGCCAAAAATCTCATATAGTAAGACTCCCTGCATCTGTTTGTATATCTCTAGGCAGGAAAATACTGTGACTAACACAATTTGATTCATCAGAGATTCATTGAGCACTTAGAAGCACACCTAGAACTATCTAATTTCCATTGAGGGCAAGAGGATTGTGGAACATTTAAGATTAAAGCCATACTGTGCCCACCTTCCACAGGATTACTGCAGAGCCCACACATTATTTCCTCATATAAAACAATCGCATGGTAGTTGAGTCGGTGATATTATCTACTTTCAAAACATTGTGCCTTATTTAGCAAATGTCATTCAAGATCAATGATGGTGGGTGGGGTATAGCAAACTCTGGTATATCACCCACTAAATACCATAAGGAATAATTTTTTTTTAAGATATGAAAGAATGAAAAAAAGAAACATAGTACACATTTACTGTGTGACAAGCATCATTCCAAGAAATGCATGTGTATATATCATACAATTCTCACAATGGCTCTATTACATGAGTAAAACTTTTGAGGAAGCAAACATAGAGAAAGGTCAAATAACTTGCTCGGGTTATGTAATTTGAAATCAAAAAGTAATCTTATGTACCTTCCACACTACAAAACTGCCTTTCTCCATCATTTAAGTCAAGAAAGAAAGCGTTGGAAGACACTTTGAAATTGATAATGCATGTTTGTCCATCATCAAGCTTGAGATTGTATTTCAGGTCAGACACCTCTATTTAGAGTCCTGTGAGGCAGAGGTTATTATGATTTCCTTAATTAATTCATTTATTCTTTATGAGATCTTAGTTGATATACCTACTGCATGACAGACACTTCTCCAGAGCTTGGGAGAAAGCAGTAAGCACTAAGGTTTCTTGCATTATGGCAGCAACATTCCAGTGGAGTGTTGGAAAATCAATACAAAAAATAGATGTATGATATTATGATCATCTAGGAACAGGACATGAGAATAGACTGAAAGTGGTTAAGGGAATGAAAAGCTGTTTTAGGCCAGGTAACACATGAAGGCAGCTCTCTGGAGGTAACATTTGCAGTGACCTGAGTTAAGAGAAGCCATGAGCTTTGCAAATATCTGGAGGGTAAGTATTTTAGGCCAAGGAGGAGTATATGCATTGGCCACAATGTAGGATTGTGTGTTTGATATGTTCAAGGAACAGTGTAGCTGGAGAGAGGTGAGAAAGACCATGAGTAGCAGAAGTTGTTATGGAGGTTATGGGTATATCACATAGAGTATTACAGGCTGGGAAGGGATTCATACTTTAGGTGTTATCGAAAACTATTGGAGAGATTTGGGTGGGACTAGGATACGGCTGGTGTTTAATATGGTAATTCTGGCTGCTGCCTGGATAATAAGCGGTAGCAAGTCCAATAGAATTAAGGAAAACAATAAGAAGGTTATTGCAAAATTCCAAGCATTGATGATCGTGGCTGATGATGGCGTGGTCTAGAGTGGTGAAGATGAATGCTATGAGAAGTGCTGAGATGTAGAACATATTTTAAATATAAAGCTGACAAGATTTGGGGTACAAGAAAAGGAAAGGAGTCAGGAATTAATCCATTATTTTTGCCTGAGCAATTCGGTAAATTATGGCATTATATACTGAAATGGGAGACAGTTGGGGAGATGCAGGTTTGTGTTTGTGCATGCCTGTGTGTGTGTGCTGTGTGTGTAGGTGTGTACATGCATATGCATGAATGTGTGGATATGTCTGTGGAATCAAGTACTCTGTTTTTGGACTTTTCTTTGACCCCTATTAGTTTTCCAGAATGGAAGCTCCATGAGAGCAAGGACTCTGTCTTGCTCATTGTTATACCATCTAGAACATGCCTGAGAATTATTAGCAGGTGAAAAAATGTTTGCTGTATGAGAGAATAAATAAATATATGAATGAAAGTTGAGATGTTGTAGGCAAATAGACCTAAAAATATGAAATTCATAGGTTATTTGCATAGGATTGCTATAAAATCACAGTACTAAATGAGATAATTTTGGAGTCTATATGGACAGAGAAAATACTCCAAGGATTTATTCCTGGGGAAATCAATTGAACATTTTAATAGAAATAGATAAAATGTACACCAAAGAAACTGAAAAGTTTCTGTCATTAAAATGAATAGAAAACAAGTAGTGTGCTATTTTTCAGAACACAAGTGAAGAAAGTGTCAGCTGAGAATGGACTTCTTATTTGAAAATGTGGAAGTCATTTTAATTTTAAAAATATTCTTGTCTAGATATAACAAGCAAAAACATTATTATCTATTTTATAAGATAAAATACTATGTTGAAGTTACAAGTCTAGAAACTTGTGATTATTTTTTTATTTGCAGTATAAAATATATCTAGCCCACTTAACTGCAGGCTCTTGAAAAAGCACTGACTAAAAAACAATTTGATACTGCCTCTATTCTCTCTGAAGAGCACACATTAGTTTATTAGATGATCTAGTATTGATAAGTATAAAACAAAATCTCTGCTCACTTCAAAATTGTTTAAATCACATTCAGTTGAAATAATTTATAGATTCTTCCTGACTGCTAACTTTTATCAAATGTCTTATACATTAAAGTGATTATTTTATTATTACTATTTCATTTAATTTTTTGTAAAACTTTAGAAATCACGTAGCATATGATTTGCTGAGAAAATGCAATCAGAAGACTTTTTTTTTTAAAAAACCGTTACAAAAAAAATCATTAAAAAACCATTGGCACATATCTATTAGAAAATCCACTTTCTACAAAGTCTTTCTTTGCAAGAGGCCAACAGAGAGAGACTAACTAGCAGATGTATGAGTTTTTACAACTAGAATGATGGCAGCCGAGCCAGGCTTCGTATTTCATTTAGAGACCCATGACTGAGAGAGAGGCCAAATGGGAAAAAAGATAGACTTCTATTGAGTATAGACAGGGTGGCATAAAGGTGAAGTTAAATTATGAGAAGTGGTTCCGGAGTGAGCTATTTGCCTATTTTTTATGAGCATGCTGAAAGCATGTTGTAAATAAGTAGAGTGCCCAAGCACAAGATGTCTTTATGAATCTTGAGAGCCCTTAAGCATCAGACTGGATGTGCAAAGACGGTTTAAAGGAGTAGTGAATGGGCAAAGTGAGTCAAAGTGCAAAATATAATGTTTAATGCATTCTGTAAAGACAGACATTTTTATGCCAGCTGGTTGGGTGCAGACATTAACAAATGGTGAGCAGAATAAAGAGGAGGAAGCACTCTGTCTAAAACAAAAGTGCTCTCCCAAAAGCACAAATAAAGAGGCAGAGGTGAGGGGCTTTGGGAAACACAGAGAACAACACTACAGATTTGGGATTAGAAGTTAAGAGGTAAGAAGTGTGTCCTCAGGCACCTGTGGAAAAGACAAATAGTCAGGGATGAATCTAAACAGAAAGATGAGTTAGTGAAAGAAGACTGGCTTTGTGGGCTATAAATAAGAAAGTTTTACTAAAACACATTTGTTCTTTGTCTCTTTTCCTGAAGAAAAATTCAGACAGAGAAGACAAAAATAGAGAATGCTAGCCTCAGGAAGAATGCTTTTTTTTTTTTTTTTTTTTTTTTTTTTAAGTAAAAATGCTTACATGTAAGGGTAGGAACAAAGATACTTAATGTTACCGGGCCACTGTCCTTACTCTAGATAATGCTAAGTTGCTTACAATTATTTCTCAGATTCCATTTAACTCCTGAGGTCTATCATTTTAATAGTAAAAAGAAGAAACTTAGAGAGATTGGCCATTAGAAGAAAATGTGAAAAGCTTTTATATTCCTGTTTTATTTGGGGTGTGGGGTATTTTTAGTTGCCATTTGTTTGTTTTTAACACTGTTTGTCACGCGAGCTCTGTCAGC
Source organism: Varecia variegata (assembly GCA_028533085.1). Classification (NCBI taxonomy): domain Eukaryota; kingdom Metazoa; phylum Chordata; class Mammalia; order Primates; family Lemuridae; genus Varecia; species Varecia variegata. The sequence goes on along the minus strand of CM052445.1, from coordinate 23,784,893 downwards.
TTTTCTCTGAAGGCGCTCAGTGAGTGAAAAATTGATGTTCTGTCTCTTTGAGGATTACTCTATATAGGCTTAAACGGGTTTAGTGTGGTTTGCCAAGAAAATTACTGAAATTAGGGCACCCTGTATATTATTTTCTTTCTGTAGTCACCGTGCTAGTTGGGGAAATGACATTCTCCAATGTGGAGGGCTCTGACTCCTGGGCTGGAAGAGTGTATGAACAGCTCTCCTGCTCTGAAGTCCCACCAGATCCTTCCCAGCACTACTTCTCATGCACCTCGATGAAGCTGGATCTTCTGTGTTGACGCCAAAGATGTCTGACCTCATTTCCAAGCTTTTCCCCTCTGACTAGCCCTGTCTGTCTCTCTCCCAGAGGTCTTTATGGTTCCAGAACTGTCTCACTCTTCCACCCACTTGCTGCCCTCTATCAGTTGACTTCCCTTGAAGTATTTTATATGGCTAAGGGTTC
>CM052445.1:23721692-23783927 GCA_028533085.1 Varecia variegata | reverse complement strand
CTGCAGTGCAGTGGCATCATTATAGCTCATTGCAACCTCAAACTCCTGGTCTCAAGCAATACTACCACCTCAGCCTCCCTAGTAGCTGTGACTAGGGGCATGTGCCACCAGGCCTGGATAAATTCTTTTTCTTTCTTTCTTTATTTCTTTTTTTTTTTTTTTAGTGACGGGATGTCACTATGTTGCTCAGGCTATTCTCAAACTCCTGGCCTTAAGCCATCCTCCCACCTCAACCTCCCAAAGTGCTAGGATTACAGGTGTAAGCCACGGCCCCTGCCCACATATTTCTTTAAGGTAAACTTTATGGGACATGAGAGCCTTCACAAAGAAATGAGGTCCCCCCAAAATTGTTAAACTTGTGTATTTTTATGCTAGGTTTGTTGAAGAGTAGACAGTTGAGGAGAAATATGACAGGATCAAGGGTAGGATCTAATGGTAATAAACTGGGGGAAACAGCAAGGCCGATTTGTTCAGATTCTTCTCTATGACTCTTCATCTTTAGAGATGAGGATGCTTTATACCATTTTCTTTGAGTATAAAAAGGGCACTTCTCATGTGAGGATCTTATGACCCATTTCAGGGAGGAAGGACAGAGGAAGGTAAGAGTGACTTTCCAGCTTCCGCTGTTTTCTCAAATGCCAAGTTGTCATATTTTGGGATTGCATGTCCTGAACCCCATCAATGGCACTTCTCATCTCTCCCTGGAGTTCATTGTTATCGAGCCTTTCTGAGTCTAGGAAACAGACAGGAAAGTCTCAATTTCCTCATAAATAATAGCATATTGCCTGGCATTTAGTATACCCCCCAAAAAATTTTTATGTCATTATTATTTTATTTCTAGAATATTGACTTTATTTTATTTTTATTTATTTATTTTTTAAACTTAATCCATGTTATTTATTATTATTTTTTTTAATTTCAGTATATTATAGGGGTACAAACATTTTGGTTACATGTTATAACTTTGCCACATCCAAACCATGATTTGAGGCATGCTCTTCCCCCCCACAATGCTCACCGTGTCCATTAGTTGTGAGTTTACCCACCCCCAAACCCCCAACCCCCAAAGAATATTACTACTGTGTGAGCACCTTAGTGTTGATCAGTTAGTGTCAATTTGATAACAAGTACACTTGGTGCTTATTCTTCCATTCTTGTGATACCTCACTTTGGAGGATGAGGTCAAGCTCTATCCAGGAAAACATAAGGTACTAGATCATCATCATTTTTTATAATTGAGTACTATTCCATTATATTTATTTTATATATCAACTTAGTTATCATTTTCTTTCCAAGGAACAGCTGGGAGAATTTTTATGAAACTAAGATAATATTATAATAGTACAGCTACCCTTGAACAACATGGGTTTGAACTGTGCAAGTCCACTTTTAAGCATATTTTCTTTCACTTCTGTCATCCCTGAGACAGCAAGACCAACCTCTCTTTTTCCTCCACCTTTCTGACTATTCAATGACAAGGGTGAAGATCTTTATGATGAAGCACTTGCACTTATTGAATAGTAAATATATTTTCTCTTCCTTATTATTTTAATAACATTTTATTTTCTTTAGCTAACTTTATTATAAGAGTACAGTATTTAATACATATATAAGCATGTGTCAGTTGACTGCTTATGTTATCTGTAAGGCTTCTGGGCTACAGTAGGCTATCATTAGTTAAGTTTTGAGATAGTCCGAAGTTATACACAGATTGTTGACTGTGTGTGGAAGTCAGCAACCCTAACCCCCACGTTGTACAAGGGTCAACTATAATAGTAATATTAGGTAACATTTACTGAGATAATGATGTGCTAGACAGTCTTCAAACAACTTTACATTTAATCTTTACTATGGTCCTTTAAGGAAAGTATTATTATCTTCATTTTATAGCTGGTATAACTGACACAGCCCATTCTCTCCAAGGTTTTAATGTAGACCTGGGACTCAAACCTAGGACAGCTGACCCCTCTATACTGAAGCGAGGTTCATTGCCATAGAAAAATCAAGCGTAGACCTTTCACAAAGTGTTAGCTAAGTGCTAACTCATTATTCAGCAAGTCTCATGGGAGTGGCTCTACTAAAACTTACCAACAGCAGTTGTACACAAACATATCTTTAGCATAAATGAAAGCAAATGCAATGTAGAGGTTGAATTGGCTGCACCAAACCACGGTGAGATTAGGGAATTCTACTGGGCAGTATGGCCTAATATCTGAGAGTATAGAACTGGAATCAAGATTATCTAGAATCCCAATCTTAGCTCTGTCTGTTACCATAAATATGACATAGAGCCAGCTGCTTAATTCAAAGCGACTTAATCTCTGTAAGGCTCAGTTGCCTTTTTAAAAAGGGAGAAAATGATGTATGCCTCATAGTGTTTTTTGTGAAAGTATATGCAAAGTGCTTAGTAAGTTCTCAATAAATGGAAGCCATTATCATTATCATTATTATGCAACCTGGAGGGCCCAGAAGAACTTTTAAGGTGACACTAGCTGCTGATGACACTAAAGAGAGAAACAAAGGAGAGCTTTTCTTTATTTATGCATATCAAACTTAAACATGTTAATAAGGAGGCAGCAGGACAACAAAAGAGAAAATGAAAGACAGCAACGTATTTATAATAAAGAAATCTCATTACCATGTACATGTATTTAGGGATTTTGCATATTTATTTCAAAGTAAAAAGGGTTTATTACTGAAAATGTTATTAAGCATTTAGGGGAGGAAACATAATGCCCAGTGAAAGTCTTTTAACAGTGCAATTATATCTAAGTAGTAATCACTTGTTTCAATTACATTAACCTTAATTTTATAGTTTAATATGTCTTCAGTCTAAAGAAGGTATGGATAAGTATTTTTCACAAAATGTTTTTCATTTTATATTAATTCCTTATTAGGGTTTTACTCGTTGATGAGAGGAGCTTGATGGCCAGTACTATTTGACATATAACACATTAACTGATCATTGAAATCCTGCTGAAAAATATTTTAAAAGTCACCTGTAAATAAAATATATGAATACGAATTAAACACCGTTAATCATTTAAATTTAATTTATAATTTTCCTTTAAACTTTAACAGTTAAATGCTGCCCTGACAGAAGCCATGATGGGTATCAGGAAAATGATCTCTTTTGGTAGCAGATCAAATAACCAGAAAGGACTTGTTCTCCTGGGACCAGAAGTGTGTTCAAATCTCAAAAGATGGACATTTCACAACCACCTTCCTGCAGCAAGTAATGTAAGTTAATAAATGATTATTATATTAATTATTAAAATTATTAAAGTAGGAACTTAGATTCCATTTCACATTTACGTATATAATTCTCCTGTTAATGGATTCCAGTTCAAATAAAACAGAAATTGTAGGGAACAGTGGGGGAAAATTGATGACCTCTGGAGATTGATCCCAGTGTTTTGATAGATTTTGCTTCTATGTCAAGTGCTGTAGCTTTGTATGGTAACACTGGTAGAGAGTACTCAAGGATTGGAGTCATTCCTTTGTTCCATAAATGCCTACTCTGTGGAAGCCACTGTGGTCTAAATTCAAATACAGAGAAAAATAAACATTCTCTCATTTATTATTGCTATTTGCCTGTTATAAATTCAGGCCTTGAGAATAAAATATTGATCAAAATATTCACAGTTTCTGTTCTCCTAAAGCTTACTTGTAACATATCAAGCAAGAAAGCATGCAGAAAAATATAAATTTGCATGTTTTTTGAAGGAAAATTATATGGTGTTTAACAGTTATATCATGGAAAATTTAATCTGTGATAGAAGCTTGGGGGTACAACCCTAGGAAGTAACACTTGAGCTGATCTGTAGAAGGATGTACCTGGTGAATATCAGCAAGAAAATATTCAAGGCAGTGGAAACAACATAGTCAAAGAACCTACGGAGGGAGAAAACATGGCAAATGCAAGGGCAGAACAAGATCAAGGTGGCTGGAAGCAGAAAGCAGAAGGAAGAATGATTTTTATAAATCTGGGCAGAATGGAGTAGGGAAAACATATAGGGAATGGTAGAGCCAGAGGAGAACCTTAAATGGTTTTGTGAGGTCATTAAGTATGAAATGTCTGATTTTGAATCTAAAGTGGTTTATTATATCTCAAATATGAGCAGTTAAATTAATCAAAGTATGCACCTAAACTATCAACACAGTTTTGCCTTCTTAACAGTAGTTTGTTTATGCCAGCAGCGAACAAGCCTGGAGAGACAGTGGTGATAAAATCACAAAAGGCATTGTTTTCCACAGCTTGTTTAGAGTTGAATATTTTTCCCTGCAAGAAGTGGTCCAAAGCCTGGAAGTTGTGGTAGTCAGTTGGTGCAAGGTCTGGTGAATACAGTGGATGATAGAGAGTTTCGAAGTCCAACTTCTCTAGTTTGAGCAGGGTTGTTTGTGTGACATGCGGTTGAGTGTTGTCTTGCAAGATGAATGGCCTGTTTCTATTGACCAGCCTTGGCTGCTTCATCACAAGCATCCTCATCATTTTGTCCAATTGCTTGTAGTAGACATCTGCTGTAATTGACTGACCAGGTTTCATGAAGCTGTAGAGCATAATACCAGTTCTGTACCACCAAAGAGACACCATTAGCTTTTTTAAAATGAATATTCGGGTTTAGACTGTGTTTTGGCACTTCATCTTTATCCAACCATTTTGCCAAACACTTGACATAGCAATATGGCATAGAAATAGTTTGACTTTATATCATGACAGCAAAGAAAAGCAAGTTTCAAGACGATTTCTCTTCTGGTGCTCATTTAATTCATGAGGAACCCACCTGTCCAGCTTCTTTAACTTGTTGACTTGTTTCCAGTGGTCCAATATTGTTGAAATAGTAACGCCAAACCTTGCTGCTAAATCATGCATAGGTTGAGATGGATTCGCTTCCACTACAGCTTTCAGCTCATCATTATCCACGTTGGTCTCAGATTGCCCACGTGGCTCATTTTCAAGATTAAAATCACTAGAATGGAACTTCTCAAACCATCGACGTACTGTATGTTCATTAGCCACATCCTTCCCAAACACTTTGTTACTATTTCGAGCTGTCTGCACTGCATTGGTCCCACAACGGAACTCATTCGAAAATAACACTAATTTTTGACTTTTTCATGGTTTCACAAAAATTGCTGTAAAAAACAATTTGACAGATAATCACAAGCCAAAACGTTCATCTGAAAGACTGAGGATGTACCTTCACAATAAAAATAAAACAAGAAGTGTCAAAGTGAAATGTCAGAGATAACAACTGTCAAACTTAGTACTTAAGGAAATTGGACATTTCATAATTAATAACCAATACATAATTAAATGCCAAATGACACTCATTTAATAGTATAATTGGAAGTGAACATAACCTCAGTTGCTGCTGAAAATGGGGCTTCTGACATGAACCTCTTTCCTTAGCTAGATGAGCCTTGAATCATACATTACCTCAAAGAAATGTGGGATATGTCAGTGAGTTCAGGATCACTGAGGCAGTGGGACAGTGTGAATCAAGATGGGCAGTGCGAGGAAATTCTGAGAAATGGTGACAGGTAAGCTATTGACATCAGATTAATTCAACAGAAGAGAGGCAGCTTGAGTTGGCAGTGGGATGGAACAGAGATAGGAGTTGGAGAGAAGGCACAACATAGATGTGGGCAAACTGGAGTAGATAATAGCTCGTACTTGGGGTCCAGGTTTAGAATCAGTGCTGCTGGATTATTCAATAGACAGACTATGCACAAATTTAGGTGAGGAAAAATGATACAGAAAGGAAAATATTTAATCTATGCTGCTACAAAAACAGCAGTGGCACAGTGATCATCATGCATATAATCAGAATTTTATTGGATTTCCTTACAATTCCTTTTCTGTTTAGTATTGTTTTCATTATGAATTATATGTGCAGAGGGCACCATAATCTTTTTAATACTCAAGTTGTCTAAAAGTTTTAACCTGTTCCTAGTTAGAACTGCAGCACATGTTTTCAGAGCAGGGCTTTTGGAAGGCCAATGATGCAGAATTACTGAAAAAGAGCTAATTAAATTACTCCAGCAAAGGTCAGGACTTAGCGTGGTACCTGTCTGAGTTTAAGATAGAGGCTAGACAGTACAGTTTTTGGGATTTGAGGGATGGGGGCAAATAAATCCTTGCAAGAGTTTATGAAGACTATATTTATCAATGTCAAGAACTGTTAAGGGTCTGGGTATTTACAGTTCTTGCAATCTAACTAGTTAGCCTGCTGCAGTTTTATGGATGCTGGCAAAAGACAAGGAGTCTCCTGGGTCAGAGACAAAGGATTTAATTACTCACAGGAATATCAATAGCCAGAGTATCAATATTTTCTCGTGCCAGTTTATCGAGCCCCAGTACCTACAAAGCTCTGTGAAGATGGCCAGGTGATATCTGTTCATACAGCAGGTTGAGTTACCACAATGAAACCATGAACTTAGGGAACCCAATAAATTTTAATGGGCAGTAACGATGCCTCACCATATTTTCTGGAAGGAAACACTATCCCTATCTTCCAAGGCTGTTCACTATACAAACATAATTGAAAGGACAATCTGGAATGAAGGATGTCAGTGCCTTTGCTCATAAAATGTGAAGAAATATGACAGACCTAAAGAGAATTGATTCCCTGCCATTAACTAATTCAACCCTTCACTTTTCTATTTAGGAAACTGATGTACTAAAAGTTTAAGTGACACTTTAGGGAAACATAGTCAGTTAAGGTAAAATTTTGGGCCAGACCTAGATGCTCATGTCTGAATAGCAAAGCCCACTATGTAACATCCAAGGTTCCCTAAGTTTCTCCCACATAATTCCTATGTCAGGGTGAATAATAAACAAAGTTTAAACTAATCTGAAAAGCAATGGTGATTGATACTCACTGATCCCTTCAGGTTCCAGACTTACACTGTCAGTAATGCCATTGTCTAGAGTATTTTGTGAAAGATTATTCAGACTGGACAGCATCTTCCCTAAGAGATACAGAGACGTATACAGATTTTCCCTCTATAAAAGCACAAGGCTATTTATACAGAAACTATAATTTGTGTAATAACTTTAGGGGCACTACTTAGTGCTACTATACCACTTAAGAGAGTTCCTTAGAGGAAGGGCTCTGGGCATCAACGACAGTGCAGAAGCAGCTGACAGGTAGCAGAAAGTGAGCATCCTGTTGGGTCATACAAAGAATTTAGTGATCTTTGGTAATTAACTTATTGACTCAATGTCAAACACTTTACCTGTAAAAGAAGGATATCATACCTCCCACAAATTGTTATAGTGAGAATTAAATAGAATTAATATGTCAGTGCTCTATTTACAAAAAAATTCACCAGAAATTGTGCTTTGCTGGAAATTGTAAATAATTGTATACTCCATTAAAGCTGTTGTCAAGGACAATCATGAGAACAGTAAGCTGATTAATGTGACAAAGTTGACACATCGTTTTCTATAAGATAAAACTTCTGATTGAGTGAATCTCAAAGAAAAATTTTAACTCAACCAAAAATAAAATAAGACAAAACAAAACAAAAAATCCTGAGATCATAGGAGGACAGTTTTTTAAAAAGTTGTATTGTTTATGACATAACTCATTTTTAGAGAAAAACAAGTAGATTTCAAAATAAATAAGTTTTTGTTTTTTGTAGAATATGGGCATATTTTATTAACTTGTCACTAATTTGCAATTTTCTTAAGATGTTGAATTTATAATGGTGACTAAAGGTGTTTTCTTGCTTTCTTTAAAACTGTGCCATTTTTTCCTGCCATTTACATCATATTTGCCAGTTTTGTTATTGTTCAGTAAGTTAGGTATAAATGGCATGTGTTTGAAAATCCATTATATTTGTGAGAACCATGTTAAATGTTTTCAAAAGTCAGGGCTTGTATTTAATTGATAAATAAGCATAAAATAGGAAAATTTTAACTATTAGAATAGGACTGCGTATCTATGATAATGTGAGAACATATTACTATCTTCCTGAGGCCCAGATTTTTCCTATTATTTTCACTAAAGATCCTTTAATTCTTTCAGTCACACAGGTTTTGGCCTCATCTAAAGCTCTTTATTCCAATCTTTCTTCCCTTTCCATATTACCAGGGACTCACATTCTTTCTATTATTCTGCATTCAACCAACATTTACTAATATAGAAACTGAGTACTGGAATGTTATGACAGTGTTGAGAAAGAAACAGTTATCATATTTGAGGTTCCTTCCTTTCTACCAATGAAGTCTGGTCTTTACACTTTAATCCAGACTTCCTTTGTCTACTCTTGCCCATTCCTATGTCACTACCAAAGAACCATCCTAAAGCACATATATGATCATAGTCAAGCATCATGAAAGGATTCATACTATTTACTAAATATATTCATGTAGGTAAGCATAGAATTCAAAGACTTCAATGCCATGGCCTCAATATACCTTTGAAATTCTTATTCCATCATTTCCATAATATATCTTTATGCTGTAGTGTAACCTGACAACTTGACATTGCCTATACTTTCCCGTCTGAGATTCTATTCCCTTCACATGAAATGCTCCTCTATGTCATATCAAGCTGTCAAAATTCTGCCAATACTTTAGGATCAGCTCAGAGTCTTATTTGAATCTTCAATTATGTTCCCTCATTTCCTTGAAACTTTTCATAACACTTTTGTAACACATTGAATTCTGCCTTTAATTGTATTTACATGTGCTCTTGTTATATTTTATTATCTGGTGACTCAACAAAAGGTGTCCTGATTATTTTAATGTTCCATTCATTCATACTTTGTATGATAGCTATAAGAAGTTTCTTCATTAACTTTTCAATAGCATTTCTTTTCCCTTAAATTAGTCCTCCCAAGTTTTATGTTAGATTGCTCCCTTTGTGCACCTTTCTTTGTATGTTTGTAATATATTGTACACTGAAACAGGAATGAGCGCAGTTTAGAAATAGTTCTGTAAGAAATATTGCTTATCCACCCTGAGTGTCTGAAGAATACATTTTTACACAAAAAAATAAAATCTAATGTAAAATAACAGAATCAATGGTAGGACATATTTCATGTGGGAATTAGGCACCAACCTTAAAGGGTTAGATAGAGTCTGAACTGAAAAAAAAAAAAAAAATCATTGACCATAAATGAAAATAGGTCATGATCAATATTGGTAACAGTTCACATACAGGTTCTAAGACTGCACTAAGAAAATTCAGAAAACTTTACCCTACAGAGAGCACTACAGCTAAACAGCACAGGTAAGTGCTGGAAGACAAAAGAATCATGGTCTGAGTCTTGAAGGAGGTTGGCAGAGATCCCTGAATACTCCAGCCTCATCCTGCTTGCTCAGTTAGTCATGTGCATGCACAAAATCATCTTAAAATCCTGTCTACAACATCTCAAATATAAATTTAAATATGTACTTCAATTACAAATAATTTATAGCTATAACTAAGAATAGATTTGAGGATAATTTCCAGTCTCTGCTTTTTAGGACACTGGAGAAAGTGATAACTAGGAATGACTTAGGGAAATCTCTGCCCTGTTTCTTGTCAAGGTTTTCTTCTGTCCTTGAATATGTGTGATGTGCTGGTTCTATTCTGTGTCTCACATCATCTGAAGTTCACACTAATTTGTAGCAAATCTCGTGTGGTATCAGAGAATTCACACATTCTCTGTCTGCATCCAACATAAGTCAGACTCAAAATAATATTTTCATTAATCTATGGTCTGCAAAAATTGCTTCTATATACCTGCTTGCTAGTGCAAAAATCCATGAAAGCACAGGAAATGATTCCTTTGACCCAACAAGGAGTGTGTGTGTGTTGTTGGAAAACACCTTTTGATCTGAATACCACCTGGTAAAGTATCCCTCATGTGACTAAAGCCCTTTATCCCATGGTTATATCTTGTGACTTATGAGTGAATAAGTAAATCGAGGAGAAGCAGCTGTGGACTAAATTGCCTATTTGCTGCTTCTTGATATTTTGCTGTTTGTTCCATCACTATAACTTAGGGGGGTGTATAACTAATCATTCTATGTATAAATGAAGCCCCCTCAAATATCCATGTGTACATGAGAATGATCCTTTCCTTTGTAATTGCTAAACTTGACATCCTCTCAGATTGTAGCAATGCATGTGGACAGCAAAAATGAAAAGCACTTCATGGAATAATATTTTCCATCACTTTAAAAAATATCACCCATGTTCAACATGCAGGAAGCAGCAATGAAGAATGTGTACATGCTCGGCATAGGAAACTGAGTCATAGCTTTACATCTTTTACTTTATTATTTCCTACAATATTTTACACCCTCCTGTTCAAAGACTGAATTTTTGCAATTTTTCCAATCATCTTTGGCACTGGAACACCTATTAGACAAGTCCTTGGAACAGTACATTGCCTTTTGCTTTGTTTTTGACCTACTACCTTTTCTATATTAAGGTTCTGACAGATTACTGAATAAGAGTTAAGAAAATGAAGGCTTTCTACCAATTCTAGTTAATTATTGGTATTATTTAACTGTGTGCTACCTTAGGCATGTTTGTAGGAGTCATAAACAGAACCTCTGTATTAAATATATTTTCACATTTCAAGTGATTCTTGGCATTTATGTCATTCGTGTTGTTTTTTCTCAACATTTATACCATTTAAACCAACAGAAAAGAAGTAGTGGGTGGTTAATAAGTTATTTACAGAAAAAGTGAGGCATATAAGAATTAATGGAAGATGCTTAACTGATATTACTAAAGAGAACCTGACAAAACTTAACCAAACAGTTTTAGTAGTCATAAACTTCATATAATGTTATAGTTTATCATTCAATAACTATAGCTAATTTTGTACTCTTCAATGTTTTAAAACTTTCTAGTGGAAACTTTAACCAAGAAATTTGAGGCTGTATTTAATCTTATTTTACTTATTTTTCAAATATATTTTGTGCAATAAATCTGACATCTCCAGTAGCAGTTGGCTAGAAAAACCGTATAATTTATCATCTAAACCAGGACACTACTGAGAGTGTGAGGGGATCCCATTAATATTATGCTGGAATAACCAGTGTAAAATCAAAGTTCCCCAGGAAATCCACAATTTATGGACATCCTAAGGTTGCCAACTAAACAGAGATAGAGAAAGATCAGATTTCTTCTTCTGTGTGAAGATTTTTCTGTCATTCATCTGCCCCCTTTGATCTCTTACAGAAGAAAATACAATAAGAAAAAAGAGAAAGAATGAGAATAGGGTTTGGAGACTAAGTACAGTCATACACTGCATAGTGATGTCTTGGTCAATAATGGACCACATATACAATGGTAGTTCCACAAGATTATAATGGAGCTGAAAAATTCCTGTGGCTAGTGACATCACTACTGTTGGAATGTCATGGAGCACACATTACTCACATGTTTGCGGTGACGCTGATGTAAACAAACCTACTGTACTGTCAGTTATATAAAAGTATAGCACATGCAATTATACATAATAGTTGCTAATAATAATAAATGACTATTACTGGTTTATATATTTTATTTTTATATACATACTACTGTTTTTTTTATTTTTTAAATTTCAGAATATTATGGGGGCACAAACATTTTGGTTACATATAATGCCTTTGCCTGGCCCAAGCCAGAGATAAAAGTGTGCCCACCCTCATACAGTGTGCTCCACACCCATTGCTTATGAGTTTACCCACCCCTACCACCCCCCACCCACCTGCCTGGCACCCAATGAATATTACTTCCATGTGAGCACCTAAGTGTTGATCACTTAGTACCAATTTGATGGCGAGTACATGTGGTGCCTGCTTTTCCATTCTTTTGATACTTCATTTTGAGGGATGGGCTCCAGCTCTACCCAGGGTAATATAAGAGGCATTAGTTCACCACTGTTTTTTTGTGGTTGAGTAGTATTCCATGGTATTCATATACCGTATTTTATTAATCCACTCATGTATTGATAAATACATATGGTGTTTGTTTTTCCATTCTTTAGATACTTCGCTTAAGGTAATGGTCTCCAGTTCGATCCAAATTATTGCAAAAGGCCTTAAGTCATCCTTCTTTATGGCTGAGTAGTAGTCCATGGTATACATTTACCACATTTTGTTAATCCATCATGAATTGATGGGCATTTGGGTTGATTCCACATATTTGCAATTTGGAATTGTGCTGTGATAAACATTTGAGTGCAGGTGTTTTTTTGATAAAATGAATTATTTTCCTTTGGGTAAATAAACAGTAGTGGGACTGATAGATCAAATGGTAGGTCTACTTTCAGTTCTTTGAGGAATCTCCATACTGTTTTCCATAGAGGTTGTACTAATTTGTAGTCCCATAAACAGGATATAAGTGTTCCTTCTCTGCATCCATGCAGCCATCTATTGTTTTTGGACTTTTTAATAAATGCCATTCTGACTGGGATAAGATGATATCTCATTATGGTTTTAATTTGTATTTATTTACCTGATGATTAGTGATGAGCATTTTTTCATAAGATTTTTGAACATTTGTCTATCTTCTTTTGAAAAGCTGCTGTTCATGACTTTTGCCCACTTTTTAATGGAGTTGTTTGATTTTTTTTTCTTGCTGATATGCTTGAGTACGCTGATATGCTGATATGTAGATTCTGATTATTAGCCCTTTATTGAATGTAAAGCTTGCAAATATTTTCTTCCATTCTGTAGATTGTCTGTTTGCTCTGTTAATTATTTCCTCGGCTGCGCATAAGCTTTTTAATTTAATCAAGTCCCATTTATTTATTTATTTATTTATTTTGGTTGTTGCTGTGATTATCTTTGGGGTCTTGTTCATAAATTCTTTGCCTAGGCTGATATCTAGAAGAGTTTTTCATACATTTTCTAATAGAATTCTTATGACTTACAGTTAGGGACTTTATCCATCTTGAATTAATTTTTATAAGGGGTGAGAGATATGGATCCTTTTTCATTCTTCTGAATGTGGCTATCCAATTTTCCCAGCACCATTTATTAAATAGAGTTTCTTTCCCCAGTGTGCACTGTTGTCTGCTTTGCCAAAATTCAATTAGCTGTATGTGGATGGTTTTATGTCTGGGTTTTTTGTTCTGCCCCACTGGTCTATGTCTCTATTTTTGTGCTGATACCATGCTGATTTAGTTACTATAGCCTTGTAGTGTAGTTTGAAGTCTGGTAACGTGATGCCTTCCAATTTCTTCCTCTTGCTTAGGATTGCTTTGGCTAGTCAGGCTCTTTTTGTTTCCACAGGAAGCCTAGAATTAATTTTTCTAGATCTTTGAAATACAATGTTGGTATTTTATGGGAATTGCATTGAATTTATAAATCCCTTTGGGTATTATGGACATTTTAACAATGTCAGTTCTACCAATCCATGAGCATTATATTTTTTTTACGCTTGTTTGTATCATCTGTGATTTCTTTCCTCAGTGTTTTGTAGTTCTCTTTGTAGAGATCCTTCACCACCTTGGTTTAGTTTATTCCTAGATATTTTATTTTCTTTGTAGCTATTGTGCATGGTGCTGTGTCTTTGATTTGACTCTCAGCTTGACTATTATTGGTGTATAGGAATGCTACTGATGTGTGCACATTGATTTTTTAACCTGAGGCTTTGATGAAGTTATCAAATACAGGATTGTCTTGGTGGAGTCCTTGGGGTTTTCTGGGTATAAGATCAAGTCTTCTGCAAAAAGTGATAATTTGACTTTCTCTTTCCAGATTTGGATACCCTTACTATCTTTCTTTTGCCTGACTGCTCTTGCTAGAATTTCCAGCAATATATAAAAGTATAACGGGTGACAGTGGGCATCCATGTCTTGTTCCGGTTCTTAGTGAGAATGCTTTCAACTTTTCTCCATCTGGTATGATGCTGACTATGGGTTTCTTGTATATGGCTTTTATAATTTTGAGATATATTCCTTCTATGCCTAGTTTGTTAAGAGTTTTTACTATGAAAGGGTGTTGAATTTTGAGTGTCTTTTTAGCATGTATTGAGATGATCATATGATCTTTGTTTTTGTTTCTGTTTATTTGGTGAAACATATTTATTTATTTACAATGTTGAACCATCCTTGCATCCCTGGGCTGAATCCCACTTGGTCAAGGTGGATTATTTTTTTGATAATCTGTTGAAATCAGTTGGTAGTATTTTATTGAGGATTTTTGCATCTATATTGATAAGGGATAATGGTCTACAGTTTTTGTTGTTGTTTGTTGTTGTGTCCTTTCCTGGCTTTGGTATCAAGGTGATACTGGCTTAATAGAATGTGTTGGGAATGATTCCCTCTTTCTCTATGTTATGAAATAATTTCTGTAGAATGGGTACCAACTCTTCTTTGTAGGTCTAGTAAAATTCAGCTGTGAATCCATCTAGTTTGGGGATTTATTTTTTTTTTTCTTGAAAGTATTGTATTGTTGCTTCAATCTCATTGCTCATTATTGGCCTGTTCAGGAATTCTGTTTCTTCCTGGTTGTCCTGAGAGGTTGTGTGTTTCCAGAAATTCATCCATTTCCTCTATGTTCTCAAGTTCATGTTCATGGAGATTTTCATAGTATTCATAGATGATATTTGTATTTCTGTGGGATCAGTTGTAATATATCTTTTTCATTCCTAATTGAGCTTATTTGAGTCCTTTCTCTTCTATTCCTGGCTAATCTAGCAAGAGGTCTATCAATTTTGTTTATCTTTCCAAAGAACTAACTTTTTGTTTCATTGATCTGTATAATTTTCTTGTTTTTGATTTCTTTTATTTCTGCTCTGACCTTAGTTATTTCTTTTCTTCTAGTGGCTTTGGGCTTGGTTTTCTCCTCCTTTTATAGTTCCTTGTAACATTTCATTATATTGTTAATTTGTAATCTTTCAGTCTTTTTCTTGTCAGCATTTAAGGCTACGGATTTTCCCCTGAGGACTGTTTTTACTGTATCCCATAGATTTCAATAGCTTGTGTCTTCTTTGTCATTCAGTTCAAGGAATCTTTTAATTTCCATCTTAATTTCATCTTTGATGCACTAATCATTCAATAGCAGGTTTTTTAATAACCTTGACTTTGTGTAGAATTTGTTTTTTTTTTTTTTCTTGGAGTTGAGTTCTAGTTTTTTTCCACTGTGGTCTGAGAAAATACGTGGTATCATTTCAGATTTTTTGAATTTTGTGAGCCATGTCTTGTGACCCAAAATATGGTCAATTTTGGAGAATGTTTCACTTGCTGATGAGTAGAATGTACATTCATTAGTTTTGGGGTAAAATGCTCTATAAATGTCTGTTAGCCCTAATTGTTCTATAGTCCTGTTTAAGTCCATTGTTTCTTTATTTATTTTCTGCTTGGAATATCTTTCCATTTTTGTTAGTGGGGGGTTGAAATCCCCAGCAGTTACAATGATGCTGTCTATCTGTCTACTTACATCTAGTACTGTTTGCTTTATGAATCTGGGTACTCCTGTGTTAGATGCATATTTAGGATTATTATGATTTCTTGTTGAATTGCTCCCTTTACCATTATATAATGACCATCTTTGTCTTTCTTCACGATTGTTTGTTTAATGTCAATTTTATCTGATACAAGAATGGCTATACCTGCTTTCTTTGGTTTCCATTTGCATGGAATATTTTGACCTTGAGTCTATAAGAGTGTTTGTGGGTTAGGTGTGTTTCCTGGAAACAGCAGATACTTGGTTTATATTTTTTTGTATCCATTCACCCAGCCTATGTATCTTGACTGGGGAATTCAAACCATTTATGTTGATTGATAGAATTGATATGTGGGATGCTATTGTGTATACTCTGTTGGTTAGTACCATATTGCATTGTTTTACCACTTTATTATTGCTTTATTTGAGTTATCAGCTTTAGCTTTTGGGTAGTTTTCACTGCAAGATGACTATTGTGTTGCTCCATGTATATTGTAGTTGTGAGTATTTCCTGCAAAGCAGTATGAATTTTAATCACATGCCCAGTTCAATCACTGAGACATTAGGTGGTGTTTTTCAGTGAAAAATGACCTCACCCTATATGATTGAGTCAGTAAATGTTGAAAAGGGCTGTGCAAATTGACCTCCCTGTCAGTAGGTGGCACTTGCCAGAAGGAACAAGCTTCAGTGTTGCTTTATGTCCAGTGATCAGCTCTAGTCCCTCTGGAGGAATCATTGAATGCCCCAGGTGGTGGGTGGGGCCCTGGAACTTCCAGATGTGTCCTTATTCACTGCCACAGTGTAGGCTGGTCGGGGAGTGAGAATGTGTGGGTCTGGGTTGGATGGGCTTGCCCTCAGGCTTCACAAAAACTGCTAAGATAGCTGTTTTGGCAGGATTCAAAGGTTTGCTCCCAGCTTCCGGGGAAAACCACCTGAAAGGGGCTGACCTGGCCCCACCCAGCCAGAAAGTCTGCTTGTGGATACGGGGTTGTCTGAAATTCACAAACTGACTGTCTAGGTCTCACATCACCCTCTGGTCTGCAAGTCTGTCTCATTAGTGTGAGTCTCCTCGAAATGCTGGTGGGCAGGGACTTTCCAATTTGGGCACCCAAAAGGAAAGACATGAGTCTCGCTTTCTGTGGAAGCCTCTGTATGTGGCCACTCTGCTGGGGGGATGCGACTGATCACCTACTTCTCGGCACAAATTGTTCTCCCAGCTGGAATGGGTTGGGGAGGGGCCGCAGCTCATGGTCATCCCCAGTGCCTGAATGAACCACACCTGGTTGCTATGGCACCTGGGGCTGGGCTGTGCCTCACCATAGAATCCACCCTAATCAAACAGGGCAGTTTTCCTGTGGGGTAGGGTGGGCACTCTACTAGCTCACTTCATATTGGAACCCACAGTATTCTACTATCTGTCATGTGGTATTTCTCGCCACCCAAGTCCAACTCACAGACCTTGTCCCCATGTCCCCAGTAAACCTCTTGAGTTCAGGGGGCACAGGTTCTGGCCATCTTGTCTGACCCACTGACTGGTATGCGACTCCACAAAATACCTTCAGTCTCCCAAGGGAAAAGGCATGTGTCCCACTTTCTGTGGAAGCCTCAGCCTGTAGCAAGCTCCCATGGTGGGTGGGATGCTCTCCAAATTTTTGGTCCAAACTGCTTTCCCTGTAGCAGTGACTAGGGGAGGAGTGAGGAAGGAAGTGTCTGAATGGAAGAAAGCTGGCTCTCTGGCCTCTTGTGACACTGTCCCTAGAGGGGAGCCCTGCACGGAGTGTCCAAGCTCCAAAATCATGCAAGTTCTCCCCACTGTACCATGTTGTGTTTACCATCATGTCTGGGCTCGTGGGGGTGGAAAAGCCTCCAAGAAACTCAGAAGCTGGCTGGCTCTCGAATGCCTGTGCAAGGGTGAGAGGGATTCCGCCTTACCCTTTCACTGGGCTCAGATCTTCTCTGGGTTTGATTCTCGACAATATCTTTTTTCCTTTACTCTTCTACCTTCCCTGTTTCACAATTTTCCTCCATGAGATCCCCGGCAGACTCCAGCACCTCTCTATGATCTACACCCAGTCTGCTACTATTCTCCTCTATCCTTTGTCAGAATTCCTATCTTCTCTCTGGGACAGTCCCACAAGCAATGTCTCTAGTCAGCCCACTTGTCAACATGCCTCTGTTTCTTAGAGCAATGTGTATTTAAAGCTAAGTGTTATTACAAAAGAGTCAAAAAGCTAAAAACATGAAAAAATATAAAGTGAAATAGTTACAGTAAGCTAAAGTTAATTTATCATTTAAGAAAGTGAAATGTTTGTTTATAAATTCCATGTAGCCTAAGTGCACTGTGCATCATTTAAAAAGTGTATAGTAGTAAACAGTAATGTCCTAAACCTTCGCATTCACTCACCACTCACTCATTGACTCACTCAGAGCAACTGCCAGTCCTACAAGCTCCATTCATGGTGCCATTTTTTATCTTTTATACTATATTTTTACTGTAATTTTCTATATTTAGATATGTTTAGATACACGAATACTTACTTACCATTGTGTTACAGCTTCCCACAGTATTCGGTACAGTAATGTGCTGTACAGGTTTGTAGCCTAGGAGCAATAGGCTATATCATATGGCCTAGGTGCATGGCAGCCTATACATCTAGGTTTTTGAAAGTATGCTCAATGTTGTTCTCATGATGAAATCCCCTAACAATGCATTTATCAGAACATATCCCTGTACTTAAGCAATGCATGAATATAATTTAGATTCAAATCTTGACTCTTCCAAATGGCAGCTGGATAATATTGCTCAAGTTATCTCTCTTTCTATTCCCATTTTGAGATACAGTATCTTGTCCATGTTACATTCTACAGAAATCATTTAACACAAAGACTGTACTCCCCTTGAACAGTTTTGTATAATACATTAGCTACTAGCTACATGTGGATTTTTTTTTAACCTGTGATATTTTAAATGTTGTCATAGTTTGGATATGGTTTATTTGGACCCACTAAGTCTCATGTTGACATTTGATCCCCAGTGTTTGAGGTGGGATCTGGCGGGAGGTGTTTGGGTCTTAGGGGTGCATCCTTAACGAATGTCTCGGTGCCATTTTTGTGGGAGTGGGTGAGTTCTCACTCTAAGTTCCCCAAGAGAGCTGGTTCCTGGCACCTCCTCCTCTATCTCTTGGTGGTTCTTCTTTCACCATATGATTCCTGCACATACAGCTATCCCTTGTCTCCCACCATGAATAGAAGCATCCTGAAGCCCTCACCAGAGGCAGCTGCTGGTGCCATGCTTTATGTACAACCTGCAGAGCCATGACTCAAATGAGTCTCTTTTCTTTATAAATTACCTAGCCTTGGAAATTCTTTTATAGCAACATAAACAGACTAAGACAAATGTAAATGCAGAGCAGTTAATATTAAAGTTTAAAATTCAGTTTCTCAGTCATACTAACTACATTTAAGTGTTGAATAGCCACATGCAGCTAATGGCTACTATATTAAGGAGTGCAGATTAGAGTTCCATCATTGCAAAAAGTTCTTTTAGACAACACTATGATGATCAAAATTATCATTATTTCTTAGTTAGATGCCTTCAAATCTTCCTAAGAAAATCAATGTATGTTCACTTTGGCATCCCCAGATCCATTCCACATTTAATAGCAGCCAGAACAATTTGTCTCAAAAGGCAGACTTTGCCAGTTCACTCACTTATTTATTGAAAAATAAAAGACATTTATGCAAAAACATTTCAGGAGTTTTTAGTATTTGCTCATCAGTCAGTTAGAAGACAATCCTATAATTATCATCATCATGATATTTATAAAAAGGGGAAGAGCAAGAAAATAACATTAAACTTGAGTACACTTAAGGGTTTAGGATAATACATAATTTCTTAGTGAAACAGGATGTGAGATGGAAAAGAAAGATGAGGGACACCTCTCATTTGTACACAACTAATATATATTCCAAAATTGTATGGAAAAGACAGATTCAAACTATATGAATCAGTGAAGTGAACTGGTTCATATATATTTTTAGCTGAATGAAAGTTTATTTACAGTGTGATTAAAATTTTGCATACATTATGACACTCTGTTACTCAGAAACCCCTCACCCATAATTATCCCCTTGGTATTTTTCTTTCTTTTCTTTCTTTTTATCCTTCCCCATTGGCCCCTGCCCTTTTCATCTTCTAAATTGGCAGCTTTTCCTTTTTGGTAATGGTCAAAATACTTAAAACATTTTCATGAGCCTAGAGGCACATCTAACAAAGAAAGCCTTCACCTACTCCCATCCTCTTAATTAGAGTGGGGCATAGGTTTTTATATAAATAGTACTTAGTGGATAGCATTATCTAAAACAGTGGCAATTTAGTTTTATTATGATTTATATGTACAGCATAATTGGGAAAGACATTGACTGTGTTTCTCTGCCATGTTACACTCAAGAGCCTGTCATGTCTCCTATCCCAAAGTGGTCAGTTCCTCTGGGATATCTACTTGGAGAATATCCTTTCCCCTTATTCATGGGCATTGACACTAGTAATCACCCTGGATTTGAAATCACAGGCACTTTTGTTTCAAGTTGACTGTCAGAAGCTAAGCTTTCAGGACACTGAGAAGTCTGCCCAATGTCAACAAAGCTAGCAGTCACTCCTCAGCCAGACTTTTCCCCTTCCTGAAGCAATGCCTGAATCCGAACAGTAGTCATTCCTGCCCTCTATCCCAGCAGCATCTTCCCAGTCCCTGTGAGCTGTGTGGATGAGGAAGGTACAATCCCCAAGACTGGTGAGCTGAGGATGCCAACAGGTCTGAATTTTCTTGACTCGGTTTATGACAAAACCAGCCTAAGGCTACCGTTAGAAAAAAGGAGAGACAACCAGACTTCATCTTCCTCAAGCTATCTGGACTTTAATATTACTCTTGTGACCTGAAATATACTATTTAGTCATCTTTTTGGCTGGCGCAGGGCAGTTCCTGGACGACTGAACTGTTTTGTTCTCCATTGCATCTCCAGGGATTTTCACTGTAGGCTTTTCTGTACTGTTTGCATTTCTGGTCGTTTGCTTGAATTACCTCTTTGGGACCTGAGGAGTTCACACTAAAACACCTGTTTCTTCACCGAGAAAGGTACTGGTGACCTTCTGGCAGGGGCCTTTGCTCGTCTCAGGCACACTGAGCAGCTTACACCTTCAGCCACAGAGGAGACAGTCCTCAGCCTCCCTTCAGCCTGGCGAGGCTGCATTAGTGAGAACCTCCACCTGGGACTCCAGATGGATAGAAGAGGTCATAGAGAGAGGAGAGCGTCAGTGTCCAGTGTTCCACCATTGTCAGTGGTGCTGCAAGTGCCACAAGTGCCACAACACCCTTCCTTTATAGGGATGCAGCAGGCCCTGTGGGCTTCCTTTTTCACATGTCATTCCACCCTACCTCCCTTTGTTGCTAAAATTCTTTCTGTACAAATGGCTCATTTTCATCACTAAGAAACCAAAACAAAACAAAAATCTGTTTTCTCTGCTAAAAACCACATAAAATAGCTGTGGGATGGCATGACCCCTGCTTTGACTTATTAACTATGTGATCTAGAATAAGTTAAGGGGTCACTCTGACCTTAAGTTACTCCTTCAAATTTGAATAAAAATAAAATTTCCTCTACTTATAAATTACTTCTAAAAATTAGATTTTTGAGATTCAAAGTAGGTAATACCCTTCAAGAAAAAAGTCACAAAGGCAAAGAGATAGAAATCCCACTACCTAGCTAGATTGCAGGGTTTCTATCTTTCTAAAGGCTATGCTAGTGCTATACACATTCCCCAAGTCAAGTTAATTTCCAAGTCTTGTCACATCTATGTTATTAAGACTCTCCTAGTCATGCACACTTATCTCCATCCTTGCCTCCCCATTGCAGCCATCAGCTCACCTCATGTCTTATTCCAAACATTCCTAACTTTTCTACCTGCCTTGCTTCTTTCCTGACCAGTACTACAGAGTGATCCTGATTTAAAAGGTAAATCATATTGTATCACTTACCTCGCTAAAACCCTTCCATGTTCCCAACTCCCTTAACATGAAGTTCAAATTTCCTTAACGTGGTTTAAGACACTCTTTATGATCCTAACTCTCTCTGCTGCCCTCTCCAGTACTATTCAAATTCATTCTGATCAAAAGGCCATTTTTATCAGCACAAGAACAGAGGCAGTTGTTCCAGGTAGAAGGAAGAGCATGGGCAAAGCTGCAGAAACATAATTCAGGTTAGTGTGGTTTGGAGATCAGTTAGCAATGTCTCCATTGACTAAGGGCATGGATGAAGGGATAAAGAGAAAGAAAAGGAGATCAGAAAACCTGAGTTCGGATTGTGAAAGGCTTGGTCTGCCACAGTAACGAGTATGGACTTCCCTGTGGTCTGCCGGGAGTTCTCACCATGCCTTGCCAGGAGAATGTTGTGATTAGAACTGCATTTTAAAATGTTAACTCTAGTGGCTGCACAGAATACATACAGGAGATAGAGATCTGGGTCTGAAAGAGCAGTAATAGTTTAATAAAACTCTGCAAGAGAGATTAGAGCACAAAGGCAGTGATAGTGGAAAT
The DNA here is from genome assembly GCA_028533085.1 of Varecia variegata. NCBI lineage: Eukaryota > Metazoa > Chordata > Mammalia > Primates > Lemuridae > Varecia > Varecia variegata. The sequence continues at coordinate 23,761,946 of CM052445.1, read as the reverse complement.
AGAAAGAAAGTTAAAGCCAGAGACATTTTGAAAAATGTGGGGACTTAGGTAGAGAGAAGCATCAATCATGACATTAAGGTTACTGATTTGTGAGACTAGATGGGTTAGGATGTTGTTGATGAAAGTGAGCAAAGGGATTTGCAAAGATCAGAGTAGAATTTTTTTTTTCTGAAGGCATTGTGAGCACTCTAAACACCCTACTGTATAAGATATCATCATCATTATTATCAACCAGTGCTATGTTAATAGCCCTTTGGGTCTAGAGCTTGAATTATGGGCTATTTCATGTACTTGAAAGAAACTACATCCCAACTAGTCCAGATGGATATTACCTACCCTGCTTTAAGATCCTCCAGGGAAGAACAGCCATAAAAAACCCAAGAAAGCCCCTCTTCCTAGCAACTGTGCATCTTTCCAGATGTCTTATCCATGGCATCATCCCCTCAATATGTTACAGAGTCTATCTGGACAATTTTTAAAGGAACTTGTGACATTCTGGTATAACAGAATCATGATTCTTGGAGTTCTTTAAAATTTAAACGTAAGGGAAAAAAAGCAAGTCTTCTGTTTGATCGCAAAAGCTATAAAGATGCAAAGAGAGAAAGGTCCATTCTAGCATTTCAATATCTGTTTTCACTGGAAACCTGAGCTGACTTTAATCATCTACACTTCAGACTGAGCCAATATCTTAGAAAGCTCTAAGTATTGTGAATGCTGTCACACTAGCACAAAGCCCTTGCAGAAATATCCCCAAACTACACAAATTAAAAAGCACATTCTCTGTCTGTCTCTCTCTCTCACACACACACAAATGCACACACAAACATACACATGCACACAAATTGTCTTTAATTATTAAATGATTTTCACTGTAGACAGGATGAATCTTTTGATTAATACAGTATTGTCCATTCTAAAAATGGTTTACCTGTTAGAAAGACTTAGTTGTAATGGTTTACTTCAATCAATACTTATAAATTACACATTTCAGAGGGATAATTGGTTAATGCATACTCAACTAGCAGCGAGGAGAGAATAGTGTATCTTTGTTACTTTCTGTAAGGTTGGAGAACTGAAATAAAGGACTGCAGAACACCACCAGTTAACACACTTTGAATTAGGCAAACAGCACCTACTACTGCATTCTTCAGATACTCAAAAACACTGTCGGGGGAATGGACACTCTTGAAGCTCAGACTTGGGGGGTTGGGAGGGGCATGGGCAATATACTTAACCAGACTGTTGTACCCCCATAATAAGCTATAATAAAAAACAAACAAACAAAAAAAAACCTCTTTTTCAATTGTATCTATTTTTTTGTGTGTGTGTGTGCTGGCATTAGAACACAGATCACCTTTTTATTTTAAATCTTTCTAAAGAAAAAAAATACTTTAAATCTAGAAAAACCTTTATACTTAAAAATGTGTCTTTATCTATCACTTTCATGCTTAAATGGTCATCCAGTTTGACATTACTTTTATTGAGACTAAGTCATCTCAATAGAACTTCTCTTATCCAGTCTACTGTGAGGAGGTAGCACTTAAGTTGACGGAAGATTATTTCATTTTTATCTTTTCTGAAACACCAGAGGAAAGGCTCAGACATTGTCACATTTCATTTGCAGGTAAACCCGTATTCATTTTAGGTTAACTGGTTACCACTACTCACTTTCACCTAATGTTTCCATATTTTTTCTTGTGGAGCAGTGTCTCCTTTTATTTCAGAATGAATCATTCGTGCCTGTTTGACTTTTTATGGCTCAGGGATTCCTAATGAATATTCAAACAGTATCTGCATTACCCAGTACACAATCCTTCCTAAGTAGCAAGATTTTCATTTTACATGTTCAGTTTGATGTCCTTTCTTTATGTATTAGCAGAGAATGTCTCCTAGGCTTATTCATGAAAAAGTGACTGATAGAAGTGCCCGTAAGTATTTATACTTGATTTTTTTATTCAGATTCTTTTTATCAAGGGTTTTTACTACTCTCTGTTAGAAGAAAGTATGATGGACAGAAAACTTTTCACGTATCTGTTCTGCACATTTTTATCTTGATCATGCAAACATTCTATGCCTGAATATGGGTTTTTTTTACAAATAAAAGTTTGAAAATTTTAGCTAAGAGACATACTGTTCTCTAAATAAAGTAATATAGTGTGGAAATTCCTGCCTACATAAAACTTTTTAGAGTGACAAACAGGAATAATCAAAAAGGATAAAACATAATTTATATTGATTTTAAAAGTTTTCATGATTTAAGCAGTGAGGTATCATGGGAAGGATTAATAGGAACATGATATGAAAAGGCTAATAATATCAATTATTAAAAGATAGCAAGAAAAGAAAACAAAATATTTAGTTCACAATTCAATATAGGATATATTATTTGTAAATGTTAAATGACATCCTCTGATCAAGAACTAGTATTTTTGAGGGCAGATAGAGATATATATCATACAATATCAGAAGTACATTTTTACACAAAGACACAGTTTTTTTACTTCTAAAACAGAATTGGCACCAGAATTTATTTACCTCCAAGCAGGCTGCTGACTTCATATGACAATATTCATTTTCATAATTCTAGATTTTAATTTGTGAACAACTATATACAGAGAAGCACATAGTACTTAGTATTTCAGCATTTCTTCTCAACTTATTAATAATTAATTCCCTATAGTAATATTCCTTTGGGAATAGGCAAGATGCCTTGGTGGAGGGATTTTTGTTTAGACTAAAATGTTCAACATTGGAGCTGCATAACTTTGTGTGTGTGTGTATGTGTGTGTATTTGGATTTTTTTCCTAGCTTTACTGAATATAATTGAAAAATAGAATTTGTATATATTCAAGATGTACAATGTGATATTTTATATATGTATAGATTTTAAAAAATTAAATTTACTTAGATGGTTATTTTTAGATTGTATTTAGGTTACTTTTTCAACTTCTATTCAGTAGGAAGAAGGTTTCTTGTTTTACTGATTCAATTTTCTTTCTCTGTTTCTCATTTACCTTTCTCCATTATGGGAAGGAGGGTGGGAAGGAGTGATTAGAATATTTCATTGCTGCCCAAGTCTTGAGAGGGAAAACAACACCAGAATGACTTGCCTTTCTATTCTTTCTCATTTGTCTTATTCAGAGAGTAACAAAATCAAATCTTCATAGTAAGTACTTACCTTGCACTAAACAGATCAATCTTTTCCATTAGATTTGTCACATGAGATGTGAACTCAACTGTAATTGATTTCAAAGTCATGTGGCACAACAGCCACTATAGTATTTTTCCTATGATAGTCTCAATCAATAGACCTAGCAGCTTAACAAAAATAATTACATCAACATATCTGCTTTCCTGACACCATTTTGTTCTTAGGTGTTAGAAACAGTCTGGTATTAGAAGAAATCCAATAAGTTAGAAGCAGGAAGGCTAAGAGTCCACATAACAGAGTGCTTCCACCTCCTGGGTTCCAGTGATACTGATTCCCTCATTTTCTCAAGCTTTTCACAGCTCACAGCACAGTCCATCAGTCTTACAAGCAGTTCTAATAGCTCCTGGATTTGGAGTTTGATGCAGGCTTTGTATGAGTAGATGCTTATATAAAAGCTAAAATAGGCAGGTATTAAAAGGATTAAGTGATTCAGTAGAGTATCTCAGCCAGCCATAATTCAAGATACAATAGTTCAAATCATTCATTGCTGTTTTCTTTGATAAAATGTAGGTTTTAACCTTTTGGGAAGTCGTTTTCTACAGTGTCAGCAGCAACTCCAGACCTGTCAACTCAACAATACTTTACAACTAATGCCTTTCACAATGTCTGAGGTAGAGAAAGGAATTGCAATAATACTGCCTTGGATTCTGTGAGATTGGAAATGTAGTAGCGTGCATGGGCTAGTTGCTTTGTGTATGGAAATAGGTGAGTCGGCAATGACATGAGGGAGCAAAAATACCTGCAGCGGAAATCCAAGTCACTGAAAAGAATAGTTATTCTATCAGAGGATGTCAAAGATCAATACGTGCCATGTCTGAATTAAAATTATAAACTATTAACATGCTGTCTTTGTATGAGTAGATTCTTATATAAAAGCTAAAATAGGCAGGTATTAAAAGGATTAAGAGATTCAGTAAGAGTATCTCAGCCAGCCATAATTCAAGACATAATAGTTCAAATGTCACTTTAAAGCTTATCTTGAGAATTTCCAAAGACTAATTTATGTTTGCATTGAAAGAGCAAATAATAATTCAGTCAGTAAAAGGTTGAGGATTGACGTTTCTCTTTATACTATTAATGGTTATTTATTTATTTTTAGATGTTGATTTCTTTTGTTAACCTCACAAGATATAAACATCAATTAACTTCAATTTTGTCTTCTCCACTGTGCAAACCTTTGAATTTCATTTTTATTTTGCCCATATCAAAACATAGTTTTACTGACCAAAGTAAGGATATTTTTTGACAAGTGTTTTAGCTCCAGCATTTTTTCATCATTGGAGTCTAACCATAATTGCTCATTCATTTAACACACACTTATTGAGTACATATTATCATTCAGTTATTGTGTTAGATACAATATTAAGCAAACAGACATGATCTCGTCTTAGAAAAGGTAGAAATCATTTAGAACTGAAAAGTAAGTCAACAAAAAAACTTGACATGAACAATGATTATTTGAAGATAGGCAAATGAGTGTTCTAGTTCTAATGTTGAAAATAAGTAAGGAAGTAAAAAGAGAAAGCAATTTAGCCTAGCCATTTAAGTGAGAGTAATATTTGACCTAATATTCCTGAATTTACTTATTAGTTGATTAGCTCAAATATATTATATGATTGGTAGGTTTCTAGAAGGGCTCTATTCTCTAAGTATATATGCTATGCAATGCCTATATTTCAAAATTTCATATAAATTTATTTGGGTCAAAACCAATTCTTTTCTAAAATACAAATTCATCGAGGGGAGCAACGGATTAATATTGACAGTTGTTCACCCCTTAATTGGATTTTTTTAGGATTATTTAAATATAGTCAACTGAAATAAAAGTGTGGTTTTTAAGGAAGAGAAACACAGACTATAACATTGCTGGGAAAACCTGGCATAGTGAGTTCACTGATAATAGTTTAGGGCAGAAAGATGTGCAAAATGAGGAGCTAAAACTCCATAGAGAAACTTTGCCTATCTTTATGGTAAAACTCTTACTAATCAAGGTTGCATTAACAAAATTGTGAATTGGATTTATTGATAGATTTTATTCAAGAATAACACAGGGATTGATTTTATATAATTTCTTCTCTGAGAAACACAATGCTAGAAAAGAACATACATAGGTATATGAGAGAGAGAGAAATAGGGAAAGAGAAAATGGAAACACTTCTGTGAGATAATTAGCAATATTACTGTCATCGCTCAATAAGGAAAACTGTGTAGTGGATATGTGAGGAAAACAGAAGGGAAAAGAGAACTTATTTTTCTGAATAATGTTTTCTATAGTAATAATAAAGACTTTCTTTACTTTCTTCCTTTGTTCCTACTCATCTTCCTTCCTCTTTTTCTTCAGCTCTAATTTTTAAAATCTTCTTTGGTATCATCATCATCTCCTCCTTCTCCTCCTCCTCTGTTTTCTTCCTCTTCACTCTCTTTGTCTTTTTCATTGTCATTAACTAGTTATGGGATGATAATCTTCACATGCTCAAATGCATAGTCCTTTCAAAAATCACTGAATACTTGATTAAAGATATGTATTAATATTTAATTTAGAACGAAAGTTTCTTTTTCAAGTACAGTAAGGAATAGTTCATTGGTGCATGGAATTCCTTTTTTAAAATAGATTCACTTTTTAAAGGTTCAGAATTCTTTTTAAAAACAATCTTAAATAGTTATTTTTCAAAAGAATTTTTGCTTTGTATTTACTTATCCTGTAGATTAAAACCAGCATCCTTGAAGAATATTAGCTAGAAATCTCTTCCAGGAAGAATTATGAAGTTTATGAGGTAAACAATTGCCATTGTCATTGAATGTGTGAGAGATGAAGAAATCTGTGTTTGTGGCATTATTTTCTTCATGGTACATGAAGCCCTACATTTAGCCCTACATTTAGATCAAACTTAGTATACTTCTTCTATACATAAGTAATCTTGAATTTTCTATGTTGTGTCCAAGAATCACCTTTTAGAATTAGAAATACTTTAAGAAATTGATCAATTATTTTTGCCTCAATTATTTTAAGACATTTTTTGAAACTAGGTTTCTGTGTCTTATTTAGATATCCTAGTTTATATTTAATTCTAATCTTCAAGGATATTATCTGTATCAAAAAAGAAATTTCATTATTTTAGATGATTTGCAGAATTTCTTAATCTTTTTTGCAAGTGACAGGGTTTGTGTTGATGATAATTATGTTTATGGTATCATAGATTATGAAAAATACCCTAAATTCAGCATAAGATTGAGCTATTCTATGTTCATTTTTTTCAGTGACAAGACTAGTATTGTGGGCATACAATTCCAATTGACAGGAGGAACAGGTACTACTGAAACATTTAGTTCTCCATAAGGCATCACGATTATGAAATAAAAAATAAACCATTTATTCTAGGCCAAATGCATTTCTGTTATTTTCATAATCATTTTAATTATGAATGTTTTATCAAATGCAGTTTAAGGAAGTCTAATATACTAGCTAAAAAGTATCTTTAATTTGAAGAAGAATATTTTACAGGTTCATACTTTTACTTATAATTCTATATTCTGTCTCAAGTTTTGTAATAAGAAATGAAGGATTTAAATAGTCAAGGGCATTGAATGACTAAATTCTTTCTACCTAGTTTTTCTTTTTTCTTTTGATGAACATTTTCCAGTTTTAGTTTCTTGTTCATAGCTTTAATTTACATTTAATTTTATTTAAATTTTCAGATTGAAATGTGTTTGATAGTGAGAGTAAATGTATGGCAATGATGGTCAGTCAGATTTATGGAGTGCCCACAGTGTATAGTTAGTACATGTGTTTGTAATATGCAACTGAAGAAATAAAAAGCACAGTTCCATCTCCTTGAGAAGCACAATTTTTATCCATGTAGCTGAATCTAGCTTTGAAATGAGATAGGCTTTTTAAAAGTCCCATATAAAACAGGTTATATTTATAACTGTATATTTGCATATATAATGACTTCATTATTTAAAAGGGTCCCATGATGAATTAGCAATGGGTTATTTTGTAAGGAGGTGATCATTTTTAATAATTATTTCTCAGTAAATTTTTTAACCTATTAACCTTATTTAACCTAAGGATCATTTATGTACAGTTACTGATGGAGCTATAATAACATTTTGAGATAGTATAATGTCAAGTTCATCAAGGATGGTTTCATGGAAAAGGAATTGAGATTACCTCAAAAAGAACTGATTATTTAACATAAGGCAATAAGAAATACATTATAGAAAAATTTTATTAATTTTTCTGATAGAACACATTCCATTAGCTTCTATTGTTTTCTTTTGTTTTATTTTCACTTGGGAGTTTAAATTACTTATTCTTAGACACTAGAAGTCACAAAAACATACTCACACAAGACTTTTGTTTGGAATGAATGATGTTTTTAAATTATTAATAATTTTAAATGGGGCAGGCAGACCCAAGTTTCGTTTCTAAACTCTATGCTATCTTATATTCAGACTGTAGGCATTTGGGCTTGCTATCCTTGATTTTAATCTTTATATAAATTGAAAGCTCACTGTGTACAAAGATGCTATTAAAAAGAGACATTTCCCCTACCTTCATATGGAGTTTACAGCCTCTTAGGGAACAGACAGTAAAGAAATAATTACATATTTAAATTGAAGTTATGTTAAATATCTCAAAGAAAAATATGTACACAATTTGAAGTTTAACAATAGGAGTTAGAATAGGCAAGTGAGAATTAAGCTGAAACTCGAAGAATTTTTCAGTGAATCAAGGGAGGGGTTTTCAAGCATTCACCCTTTTCTGATGAGGAAAATCAGGTTGTGCCTACTATGAAAGTGACCACTGGAATCAGGCTGCTTTCCCATCTGAACTCTAAAATTTACCAGCAGTGAAACCTTGGATAATCTATTTTCTCTCACTTAAAATAAATTTCTTTATTTGTAAAATGAGAATTATAATAATAATAGTACCTACCTCATGGGATTGCTGTGAGAATTGATTGTGATAACCTATGTAAAGCACCTTAGCCCAGTGGCTGACACAGAGAGCACACTAGTGGTTGTCTCTTATAACTCATTGCTGTTAACACAGGCACATCGCTTTTTATTGTGCTTTGTTTTATTTTTGTTTTATTGCACATCACAGTGCAATTTTGTTTTATTGCACATCACAGCAGGAGGATTTTGTGTGGGATTTTTTGTTGTTGTTTTGTTTTGTTTTGTTTACAGATTGGAGGTTTGTGGCAACCCTGTGCTGAATAAGTCTTTGGGCAACATTTTTCCAATATCATGTGTTCATTTGGTGTCTCTCACATTTTGTTCATTTTCACAACATTTCAAACGTTTTCACTATTATTATATCTGTTATGGTGATCCGTGACCAGTGATCTTTGATGTTACTATTGTAATTGCTTTGGGAAGCTACAAACCACACCATATAAGATGGGATACTCAATCAATAAAAGTGTGTGTTCTAACTTCTCCACAGACCGATTGTTATCCTGTCTCTCTTCCTCCCCTTGAGCATCCATATTCCTTGGGAAACAATGATATTGAAATTTGGCCAGTTAATATCCCTACAGTGGTTTGTAAGTGTTCAAGTGAAAGAAAGAGTTACACATCTCTTACTTCAAATCAAAAGCTAAAACTGATTAAGCTTTGTGAGGAAGACATGCCAAAAAGCCAAGATAGGCTGTAAGCTAAGTCTCTTGCCCCAAAAAGTTGCCAATTTGTGATTGTGGAAGGAAAAGTTCTTGAAGGAAATTAAAAGTGCTACGCCACTGAACACAAAAATAATAAGAAAGCAAAAAAGTCTTATTGCTAATATGGAGAAAGTTTTAGTAGTTTGGATAGAAGATCAAGTCAGACACAAAATTCCCTTTAGTCAAAGCCCAATCCAGAGCAAGGCCCTAACTATGTTCAATTCTATGACGGTCAAGAGACTTGAGAAAGCTGCAGAAGAAAAGTTTGAAGCTAGCAGAGGTTGGTTCATGGGGTTTAAGGAAAGAAGCTGTTTCCATAACATAAAAGTGTAAGGTGAAGCAACAAGTGATGATGGAGAAGCTGCACCAAGTTATCCAATATATCTAGCTAAGTTAATTAATGATAGTGGCTACACTAAACAACATACTTTCAATGTAGACCAAACAGCCTTCTATCAGAAGAAGATGCTGTCCAGGAATTTCATGGCTAGAGAGGAAAAATTGATACCTGGCATAAAGACTTCAAAGGACAGGCTGATTCTCTTGTTAGAGCTAATGCAGCTGTTCACTTTAAGTTGAAGCCAATGCTCATTTACCATTCTGAAAATCCTAGGTGCCTTAAGAATTATGCTAAATCTAATCTGCATGTGCTCTATAAATGGAACAGCAAAGCAAGGATGAAAGCACGTCTGTTTACAGCATGATTTACTGAATATTTTAACTCCATTGTTGAGATCTACTGCTAAAAAAAGACTCCTTTCAACATATTACTGCTCATTGGGAATGTACCTAGTCACCCAAAATGGAGATGTACAAGGAGATTAATGTTGTTTCCATGCCTGCTAATATAACACCTATTCTGCAGCCCATAAATCAAGAAGTGATTTCAACTTTCAAGTCTTATTATCTACAAATACTTTTTGTAAGGCAATAGCTGCCAAAGATAGTGATTCCTTGGATGTATCTGAGCAAAGTAAATGGAAAACCTTCTGGAAAGGACTAACCATTTTAAATGTCATTAAGAATATTCTTGATTCATAGTAGGAGGTCAAAATATCAACATGAACAGGATTTTGGAAGAAGTTAATCCAACCTCATAGATGGCATTGAAGAAATCAAAACTAGTGGAGGAAATAACTGCAGATATGCTCAAAATAGCATCTTGAAGCGGAGCCTGAATATGTGACTGAAATGTGGCAATCTCATGATAAAACTTGAATAGATGAGGAGTTGCTTCATATGGATAAGCAAAAATAGTGGTTTCCTGAGATGGAATTTATTCCTGGTGAAGATGCTGTGAACATTGTTGAAATGACAACAAAGGATTTAGAATATTACATACACCTAGTTGATAAAGCAGGGTTTGAGATAATTGACTATAATTTTGAAAAAAGTTCTGCTGTTGGTAAAATGCTGTCAAACAGCATGGCACACTAAAGAGAAATCTTTCATGAAAGGAAGCCAATCAATGTGGTAAACTTTTTTGTTTTGTGTTAGTGGAATTACTTCCTCTAATAGTTTTGAATTCCTCAGTGTCATCCATAAGGGTCGGAATTAATTAACTTCCTCCAAAATTGTGGTAAACAAAAAGATTTCCACAGCCACTCCAGCCTTCAGCAAACACCACCTAGGTTTTGACAGCATCCATCAGCATCAAGGTAAGAGCCTCCAACAGCAAAAAGGTTACAACTTGCTAAATGTGCAGATGACTATAAGCATTTTTAACAATAAAATATTTTCAATTAAGATATGTACATAGTTATTTAGACATAATGCTATTGTATACTTAATAGACTATACTACAGTATAATGTAAACATAATTTTATATGCACTGAGAAACTGAAAACTTTATGTGATTTTATTGCTATATTCACTTAAGTGTGGTGATCTGGAATTGAACCTGCAATATCTCTGTGGATGCCTGTATTATCACATAGGGATAGGTATGCTGGTGACTGGGTCCTCCACTGGACCTTGCTGAAAACAGTAATCAGAATCTGAAATATCCTTTATCTTAAATATCCTTAAGTTGAAATTGTAAGCCTTATAAATACGTTCTTAGCAGCTTATCAAATTAAACAAATAAACAAACAAAAACTTCTGTTGATTGACCTAAAGAATTTTTAATGTGTAAAGTGGACTATCTGGCAGGTGAAACTAGTTATTGATTCATCTTCTTATCTCAAGTCTCTTCACTCGGAACAAAAGGTTATCCTTCTAAAGGTCTATCCTTCTCATAATCTTTATGAGAGACATAGTTTCCTTATCTTTTTTGTTGGCTCTTGTTTTCCTCCATGGGTTTGGAGATTACTGCATTGGTCTGTTACAGAGACAATGAGAGCATAGTGTGTGAAAATAGCAACCAAGAAGAAGAAAAGGAGAAGTTAGAGACTTATCATAACAGGCCTTTGACTCAATGGTCGTGGAATTTAATGGGGAGGTAACAGTACAAGTGAAGAACAACAATCAATATTCCTAGCTTAGACAAACAAACAGTAATGTCAATAACAGAGATATAAAGAAAAGAGAAAAATAGATAGAAAGTAATGAATTTGCTTTTGAGTGTGTTGAGAGTATTTTGTCTAATCTCAACGTACAGATCCAAGTTGAAAACTAAGATTGAGAATCATCAACTATGCATAGATGTTATAGTCAATGGAGAGAAGCCCACCAATTCTCACCCCAGAATATTTTACTATGTATATTTATGCTTTTATTGAATGGAGTAATTATTCTTGTTTCATCTTTTGGGGGCCTATAATATTTGATTACCACAAAAAGAAAAAGAAAAAGGGAGAATCCCAATAACCACATACCTCAAAAACCCAAATATAAGCACAGTTTATGAAATTGTTCTTTACCAATTTCCATATACCATTTTGGCTTGGCCTTTTATAACTTTTCCTTTTCTTTAAGGGTGAATAAGTTCCGTGTTCCTTTTGACCTGGTTTTATCTGTATATCAATTATAATTTATAGAAAGTGGTGAGAGAGAGATGCAGTGTGAATTTCTCTGGTTTAAGCATCCCTCAGAGTTAGTCTGTACTCTAAAACTCAGAAAGAGAGAGCATATGACTGCTGACTGATATTTCATTTATCTGCAGTTTGACCTATGCCACTGCTTCATCTCATTGCCCACACACGCACTTCCCTGACTTTTTTCCTCATGGCATATAATCAATAATAAGGCCATTATTCATGTTTCCAACACCTATATGAAGGCAAAAGTTCCTAAGTTCACCACAAATCTGGGGAAGCCCTCCTGGGGATGAGACCTGAACCTTGCATGTAGACTGTCCCCCGTTAAAATATTTAATGTAAAGTTGATTTCTTAGTTGTGCTCTGGTCTTAAAGTGTCAAAATAAGTTTTCGAAGAATGTACTTTAAAAAGAATTGCTCCTTTTCTGTTATATAGGCAAAGTTGTTGTTATTTAATCAATTTTGAAATAAGAGATAAATGAATAGGCTGTACAAAATCATCCCATCACTTTGCAAGGTTATACTAATAAAAATAAAGAGATTCAGTCTACAAATTCTATAATTTGACTGGCTCTAAATTATAAATGCCAATTCTTGTCCTACAAATGCAAACTCACCAAGGGAATATCAATGGAAAACAATTACTGGGTGGATTTTCTTTTTTGCTCTGGTTCCACAAAATAAAATACATTTAGTGTTTTCAAATCAATGCTGGAGGAAATGTCAAGGCAGGGGGACACATTTACTCATTTTGCAGAGATGTCCAAAGCTATTAACTTTCTGCACTTTAATTAGAAAAGCAATGCAAAACTATTCTCTTGCTCAATTGTAGGAGATTCAAGACATTTGCTATTGGGAAAGAGTTCCGATTTTGTGAAATCTTATAGATCCAAATGTATTTTTAGTATAATGGCAATAGTTACTAAAAATGCGTTTCTAATTTTGTGACTATAGCTTGATTAGTTAAGCACAAACCCTAGGCATACAAAGATAGTGGTTATTGAAAGAGGAAGATAATTATAGGAAAATTAGGATGCTTAAGTGGCTTTAAAAATAGTATTTTATAAATTTTCTTATACAATGTATGGAACTGCCTGGTTTTAAGCTTAGTTTTGGGGTAGGAATTGCCTAAATACTTTAGGCTGCTAAAGTATTTCTTAAATATCATTAGTAACAGATTGAGGGTCCTTCTGTATATTTAAATTACAGTTTTTTCCATTCATATGTAATTGTTTAGGAATGAAACATTGTTCTGATGTTAAGTTATACTGAAGAAATTAATATGGCATATGCCTTAAGCTCCAGACACTTGCAGTTACTGTCAATGTTCAGATTATGAGTATAGGGAAGGGAAACTAAATATTTTATGCCTTATGGTAATCCTCATTCCTTTATTAAAAACTTTATTTCATACTGAGTCTTACATAATAGATTGGGCAATGGAAATAAATGGAAAGCTAAAAAAGATTGGGATGAGAGAAAAATAAAAAGAAGGAAATAATACCCTGAGATATTTGAACTCCTTTGGAAATTCATAAGAAGTCCAGATGCCACAGAATAGTAGAGCCACTGCTCGTTCCCACCAATTTTAAAAGTGGCTGGCTGGATGTGTATTAAAACATTTTGTTTAGTTGAGCTTTGAATAACAGGTTACTGATTAGCCTATTCCCCTTTAAAAGAAAAGTCTGATTGTTGACCTAAGAATGTAAGATGGAACCAAGAGATCTCTAAATACATTTCAATGGAAAAGAATTGTTGCCTTGAATATAAATAAAATTATTCTGTCCAACTCATTCAGATTCAAGAGCTACTGAATTCTAACTATGGGCCAGATGTTGTGTAGGATAAAAGTAAGTATAACAGAGTTTCTGCTTTTAAAAAACTTATGGCAGGAATTCTGGTGGAATTATAGATTTTGACACGTTATGCAGCTGATGGAAACCAAGGCTTAATTTCTAAGTCTGAATTGCTTTCTTTTTCTTTTTTTAATACTTCAAATTTAAAAAAACTGTGGACTTTGAAGTTAGATAATCCTGAGCATTTTACCTTCCCTCTCTTAGTATCCTTTTTCTCATTCATAAATTAAACTGCCACTTCTGGTACCTCTCCACAGGTGATGCCTGGGACTTTTACCTTTTTTGACCATTATCCTAAGCAAAGTATCTCAGGAATGGAAAACCAAACACCGTATCTTCTCACTAATAATAAGTGGGAGCTAATAGATGGGTACACCTGGGCACAAAGTGATATAAATGACAGTAGAAACTAAGAAGGGGGGATGATGGGAGGGTGAACGTTGGGTAAAAATTTACCTATTGGGTACAATGAATACTCTTCTGGTGATGGGCATACCAAAAGCCCTGACTTAAGCATTATATGAAATACCCATATAAAAAAAAAAACACTTGCACCCCCTTAATTAATATTTTAAATAAAAAGTAAATAAAATAAAATAAATACAAATGTTAAAATGACTATGGTAAAAAAGTAAATGGTACAAAAATAAAAATATTAACATGTAAAGCTCTCCCTCATTATTTTCACTCAATACAATCCCACCCCTTAGACTTAACTTTGACTAACAGATTGATGTGTAATCACTTTTTGTAATAAAATTAGCCTCTGGAAAAAGCAAAAGAATATGTTTACATTGCAGAATCTTTCACTAACTAGGATTTGTTAGTGTTCCTTCAACACAGAAAAAGCAAATACTTTAACCATGGTACATACTATGGTTTGAATGACAGCATCTCCTCTAAAATTCATGTTGAAATTTAATCTTCAATGCAACAATATTAACAAGTGTAGCCTCTGAGAAGGGATCAAATCATGAGGGTTCCAACCCCATTAATGGGATTAGCACCCTTATAAAGGACTAGATGTTGAAGCTCTTTTGCTCTTCCACTATTCTGTCACCTGAGGACACGGTGATCTTACTTTTTGCACCTTCCACCCCTTCCACCATGTAAGGATGCAACAAGAAGGCCCTCACCAGACACCAAATGCCAGTGCCTTGCTCTTGGACTTCCCAGCCTTCAGAACTGTAAGAACTCATCCCTTTATTAAATGTACAACTTTGGGAAATTGTCCTCAGCACTTTGTATTTCAGTTACTCATTATGTAACGAATTAAAAATGATACCTATCCTTACAAAGTTACTGTGACTATTAAATGAGTTAATACATGTAAAGCAATGGCCTAGGGGGAAAAACTCATTAAATGTCAGAAATTATTTTCTAATTTTCTCTACTAAAATAGAATTGATAAAATTAACTATAGTTAAATTTTTAAAAATCTATAAAAACATTTATTTCCTTCTTTATGATACTGTAAAAGAAAACACCCACCTTGGAAAATATTTATTCATACAAAATATGTTTTAAAAATGTGTGCAAACCAACACTTATCTCAACTTTTAGGGAATTCAGAGATTTAGTAATGAGGCAGCAAATGAAATTTTTCTCCTTATGGCTCATACTACAGTTTTTGATATGTCTGCTTTAATTATTTAAATAAAGTTATAAATAAAAGTATATCTAATGAATGGGTAACTTGTCTAGTTAAGTCATTACAGCACTTTAGGATCCTTGTATCCTTTTAATGTGAAAAATTTATTATAATATTTTATTTTTACTCACTAGTATAGTTTTATCAGAATGCTGTTTTTCTCCCACATCAAATCAAGCAGCTGTCATACTTACTAACTCATGCAAGTGTTATAAACTATGCCAGCAATATAATGACAGGAAATCAATCTGAAATTGTAGATAATATGGACATAATAATTTTGTGTCCTTGAATACTGACAGTCATTTTTTCAGATAAGGGATTATTTAGTACTTAAAACTGAACTACAGTTGTAACTATATATGAAGCTAAAAAAGTGTCCTATGTTCTCAACCCATAATCATCCTTTATGTCTTATGAATCTTTTTGCATATAAATATAAATAATTTGTTTTGATGGCTAACCTAAAAAATTTAAGCTCTGGTTATTTAAATAGGCTCTTATGAATTTTTATAACTTTTGGTAATTAAAATGTAAATATAAGGACAAACATAATGTATAGTGTCATACTTCAACAATATTGTTTTGTGTACACAAGGACAGAGAGAAACAAGGCAGCTGTGGTTCAAATCCTAGATTTGCTATTTATAAACCACATAAACTTAGCAAATTACTTGGTCACTATGTTTCTCATCTTTTAAATATGTAAATCTAATTTTTTTACCCTACTCTGCAATAATCATATTATATATACCAGAGAGAGTTCCATATAAAATGCTAGAACATAATAAACACTCAGTTTATATGTGCTACAATTATTATACTTGCATGTTTGTAGTTCTTAGAAGACAATATTATTGTTTTTGTTTTATGCATGCTCTTGACTTAAAATACTGATGATTTCGCACCTCAGTTTATTATACCTGAATTGATGTGTCCCAGCTAATCGTCGAGATCTGTCACTGACCATATAATTAATGAGATCACCAACCTATAGGTGATTAGGACTTATGATTGTGAATTTTGAGAATCATATTTTGAAATCTTGCTGAACGTTTGCTTTGCTGCTAAAGTTCAAGCTTTATCTTGGTCAACAACCTTTGTTACACAGGACCTGAGTCCAGCAAGGATGTTTCTTGACGGTTGTGTTGGGAAATTTCAGTAAAATACTCTGGTGAAGGAAGGTTTTGTTGGTGTGAAACAACAGATATAAACTATTGAAATGCTCAAGAATCACGATATTTTTCAGAAAAGAAAAGGTAATTCATCCTGAATTAAAATCACTGAAATAAAGTCATAAGTCCTGGGGGTTTTTTGCTAGTTGTTAAATATTAATAATTTAAATTATCTAAGCCCTAATATCTTCCATATAACATACCTCTGCCATGGTTGGTGAGTTTATCATAAGTCATCCTTGAGAAATGTGGATTTAGAGCACAGGAATGATGTTAGGATAACATTCCTGTGTTTTACTGATCCATTTTCCATATAACAAGAGCAATATATCACTCTTTAACATGTCACCATGTCACTTAAAACTTAGAAACTAAAACTTTTCAATGATTTCTCATTGCTTTATGTCTGAAGTCCAAATTCTCTGGTGGTGTACAAGGTGCTATGTGACCTGGTCCTTCCCACCCTCACTCAACTCTACTACATTTCTGGCAGTTGATACAATTTAAAGGAAATCAGCATTTTCTTAACCCAACAACACATCATGTGATTTGTCACATTTCTCAATTTATATTTATTTATTTATTGGTCCTTAATAGAGTAATAGCTCCTTTAGGACACAGGCAATATGAATTTGACTCACTTTTATATCAGCAGTTCCAAGCACAATGCCTCATATACAATAAGTGTATAATATGTAATATTTTAAAAAAAATCAATCTACTACCATAGTTTTGGGTACCTACTACAAGTCAATATATCCCAAAGCTTTAGTTCAAGCTCAGGTCTCTTTCAAGCTTTAAATTTGTTATCTGAACTTATGCTAAACTCTTCACCTAAAGGCTCCACAAGAATTTCAAACTTAACATTTCTAACAAAATTTATAGTCAATTCCCCTTTCCCTTCTATTCTTTCTATATGAATTTCAATCGGTGGCACCACTGTCAAACTAGTCAACCAAGAAGGAAAACTATGAGCCATTTTTACCTGCTTCTCTCCCACTCATATATAAAAAAATGATTACACACATCTATCTTGTGGATTTGTCCATATCACTCCACTAAATAAGAGATTATTTAATTGAGTTCCAGGCAAAAATTAAAACGAAAGGAATTGAGAAATTTCTCTGAAAAAAAGCAAGAACCAGGGAATCTGGGATAACAATTAACCCCTCTATGGTTCATCTTTGTGAAGGATAGCAAACGAAATAGAGAAAGTTGTGTGTGAAAACTTTAATGAGAAGAGAAAAAACACAATAGTACCCACTGAAATATGAAATGTTAACCCAGGACCACAAAACAGATACTAGTAGACACAGAGGTAATTGATATTTGCAGAACATTTACTTTGTGCCAGTGTTTTAAATCTATTACCTTATGTTTCATAGTAATAAACCATTCATCTATATTTCCCATGAGTGAAGATACTTTGGCGATCGTAGTATACTGAGATTCTAGTATACTAACAAAACATATAAGGTTCTAACAATATTTGGTGAGAAAATGAATAAATAAATTCATATTGATAAGAAAAATAAGGGATTAAAGAAAACAGGGAAGACGCCTATGTTTTTGCAGCAATTAAGTTTTGGAGAACCACAGTTTCTCATTTCTAAGTCCTGCTTATCGCCGCCATAGTACGTTACCTCTTTTACACTGAAGTAAGTATCTTCTCTGTCTAAAATGTCCCAGCATTTCTGAAATGTTTATAAAGCATGTGTTTAATAGCAGCAAATAAATATAGTGATTAATTTGAGACTAAAGAAGTGAAAGTTGAGTAATACTTCTAAACTGTGCACCCAGGAGCATGGAGATACCATTAATAGAAGAGGCCATATTTCTGACTAATTGTTTTTTTTTTTCCCCCCTGAGGATAAGGAAATGTGTTCATTGCAGATTTGCAGAATTTTAGGTTACTATTAGACATGGAAGTGAAAAGTCAATAGTAGTGGAAAGTATAGTAGGTATTAGTATTAAAAAGAGACTGGAGCTGAAGATAAACATTGGAGCATCACCAACGTGGTGGTGTTGGTTGAAGCAACAGAAAGGGATTGATTCTCCTTGGCAGGGAGTGAAGAGGAAGAAGGGAGTTGAGAGCAACTCTTTTAAAAAAATGGCTGCCCAGGGAGAATGGAGGAGAAAATGGAGCCAGTGGAGAACACAAAGGTGGAGTAGTCACAGATGTAGCACTACTTCTCAATCATATGGACAGCGGTGTTGGCAGATTTGTAGCTCAGGTCCCCAGAATTTGACAAGGCATAGGTGTGGCATGGTAGTCTCATTCCTCCACGTGAAGTCAGGGAGTACAATGAAAATGAGGAGATGATCTTCATAGTTTTAAGATTGAATGTGAGCCAACAGTAGTCTCTGGGGTATGCTGTACTAGCTGCCAAGAAAGAATGCCTGAAGTACTGGTTCAGTTGGTAGCCATTTGCATGGTTTCAAGTCAAACCCTAAGCAAAATATGCACCTTTGTTCCCTGTGGTATTCTCAGATCCTAGCAAAGAGGCCAATAGAGTGGCTGGCAGGTAGTTGGGATGATAAATAAATAGTGGATAGAAGCAGTCCTGTCCTATCTTCCAGTCACACCCTGCCTGGCCAGCAGCTGCCTGAAAGCTGAAGAAGTAAAGAAGCTGGAAAAATAAACATTTTCAGCACTTGAGAATCAGAGATTCTCAAACGCTGGAGTTCATTAGAATCACCTTTGGTATATGCTAAAATTCTAATTTCCAGGCCTCACCTCCAGAAATTCTGATTCAATAAGTGTGCTGGGCCAGGTCCCTGCATTTCTAAAAAGCTCCTGCATGTTTCTGATGTTGGATTGTCCTTTGAACACATTTTTAAAAAAAAAAAAACATTGCCCTAGATAGTAGGAGCTGAGAAAATCTTGTTAAACTAGATTGAAATGTATCTGAGTAAACATACTCTTTTTCCATTTATAAACACCAGTTTGATTATTAATGTTATATTATTATATCATATGTTTCCAAATAAATGATTAGTGTGCAATATATTAACTCAACTTTCTGTAATTTAATATGAAGTGATTTTTAAATACACTATTGTTTTCTGTCCTAGAGAAATGACCAAACTTAATCAAATTTTGTGAAGATAGAGGACATCATAAATCATGACCTAAACACTCTCATATTTGCACTTTGATAGATTACTAAGGGGAGCATGTTCAGGAGGAAAGGGTTCTCTGCTGAGAATATCCTGCTCCCAATTTGAATCTAAGAATAGATAAGATTTCAGCCAGCTGCAACTGACATGACATGGAGTGGGGGATGAAGTACTTTCAGAAATAATTAGGTCTCAACACATTCAGAATGTTATAAATAATAAACGAAACCTTGAATTGGCTAAAGAAACGGAATTGCTGTGCACTTGAGAGCACAGGTGTTTTGTGTTGGGTATGCCTTGCCTTGCCCATGAGGCAGGCGGACACATTCAATACAACTTAATGAATCTTCTGGGAAGGCCCAAATAGATTACTTCACAGGAGCCTACTGCAGGGAGCATCAAAGCCAGACTAACTGTGGTGCCATGCATAGCTGAGAAAAAAGATACACTCTTGAACATTATTGACTGTAGAGGCAGAATACTTCACTCTTATGCAGAAAAGCTGTGATAGATCCATTTACTTAGAATCCTCCCAAGCAACAAATAAAATCACCACGCAGTCATGTATTTTTTTGTGTGTTGTTTTTTGAATTTCTGGTTTTAAGAGCAGTGCTGTTTCACTAAGGTGACGATCTTGTTTATTTTACAAAGACTTTAATAAGATTCATTATGTGCCAGGCATTACTCTGAGTACTTTACAAACATTAATAATCTATTCCTTATATCCATTTATGGACAAAGAAACTGAAGCATAAAAAAGTTTAAATAACTTGCTCAAGGTCACATAGCAAAAAGTGATAATAGTAGCTTTGGGAATTACACTCCACATTCAGCCTTCACTCACATAACCACTTTGTTATTCTGCCTCTTGGTGTGTTGTGCTGCCAAAGTACACAGAAACCAGATCCTGGGGACATTTATTGGGGGCAAATACGTTTTGTAAGATATCTGCACTGCAATAGATTTAGAAGGATGTCTCCAAGTCAAATTGGGTCGCATTATAAAATGTCATTGGTGCTAGTGGTAGTCAGTAGTTTAGGTCTGCCAAACTAATGAATACTGTATATATGCTGAGATCTCACTTCTAAGAGTGTTTTCTGACTAATTAAAGACAAAGTGGTAGGACAAGAACACTAGAAGCAAACTAAAGAGACCACAGTTGTTTCCCATCTCTGATATCTCTGGTTACATGGATATAATCTTGGGTGCTCTCTGAATCTGCCTTTGCTGAACAACTAAATGAGAAGGAAATGTTAATAGTGGCTTTCATATGTTATTAGCAGCAGAACATTATTTTCCAAAATAAGCAACCCATACATTATGTAGAAGCCAATATATATTAATAAAACAAACTAAGGAATAATATTAAGGTCAGGAAGAGGGAACAGCTTGACTCAGACGCAAATAACTTCACCTGCTTCTTAGCCACTTTTCTTAGATGATTCCAAGGCATTTTGCGGTAATGAACTTAGCGCTTCACAATGAACTGTATAGCTTAATACTGAACATTTTTGAAAATTCTGGACTTTCTTAAATTTTTCTGAATCTGTTTATTTGTTACTTATACTGCAGTTCTGTTTCCTGACTATGATTAGTCTTCTGAATTAGACAAGGATAGGAGTTCTCTTTCCAGAGCTCAGAAACAATCACTGACAAATAGAAAACCATACAAGAACTGAGCTTTATAGCCTCAACATATTTCCTTGATATGAATGATTGAGGATATATAAAATAACTAAGTATTATGAGCTTTCCCAAAGGTATTATCAATGTGTGCTTAACAAAACTGAATGGTGCACAAAGATACAGCAAAACTACCTTGGGCATGACCTCTACCCATTATAAGATTGTCACTAAAGATGTTAGTGCATTATGCACAGGTGCTAAAGGGTCTCATAAATTTAGAGAAATCTAGGGGTAATGGAGTTGATTTCCCAGTATTTTCTTGGTAGAATTTCCATTGAAAGGGTGGGTTAGTTAAAGTGAACAGCAAATACCCATAGTCAAATCATTTTGTTTATCTCATACATTTTTTCTCATAAAATAAAGGCTCTCTAATTTTCTTAAACACAAACACATTTTATATATTTATTATTACTAAAAGAAAACAAAAACAAGGCTAGAAGCACAGCTAAACTGTGGTTTCATAAGTATGTGGGTATACTTTTATAATATCAGTGCAACTACTTAGGGGAATGCTAACATCTCAGTAGGGACCACTGTAGTGTAAAATAAAAATTTGAAAGCTTTTGCAATAAAATGAACTACATAAATACTTTTATCATATGTTTCTCAGGATCATGAAACTTGATGAATTAGAAGAAAAAGCCTCCTAGGGTCAATGTGCAATGAATCTACCTTTTGATTTTATCAAATTTTAAATTCTCAGGTGTAGATGTTCTTTGAAGAATTTTTATATTGTTAATATATTGTAGGCATTGTCTTTTTTGAGGTTAAATTTTAAAAGGTTAGTTTCACCAAAAACAATCTTAAGCAAGTCCAACATGCAATTCACCTCAGGGAAGTACCATAAAGAATTGACCACATGGAAAGTCATAAGCCATAAATATTTCACCTGATTATATGTATGCCTGACTCTCCAGCGGCTAAAATTGGTGCCACTTCTTAGACAAATCTCAGGGGCAAGCACCTACACAGCTCTGTGGCAAATTACTGCATAATTCTTTGCGTATAAAGGAAGTTAATCTGGATTAATCCATTAAAAAGTGTTTGTGACTTGATTTCACACCTGGCATGGGTTTTCCCCACCTTCTGAACCTTCAGGATTCTCAGAGAGGCTAAGAATGCTCAAATAAACATGCAACAGCTAAGCAAAACATAAAAGACCTGCACATCATGTCTCAGGTCTTTGGCCCTATATCCCTTTAGCCATCCAGAATCTTCACTCGACTCAGCTATAATATACATTTTAAAACAAAATGAGGTTTATTCTTCTCTGAAATATTCTGAAATTAAATATCTATATACAAACTAGACCATATTAAGCATATTAATTATTAATAATTTGTAGAAAAAGTTTATTCCTATTATACCATTTTGGAAAAAAAGTCTTTTTATATTCTTTGAGCCATATTAATATATATCACAGAGAAGGAAGCAATTACATAATGAATTTTTCAGATCTGAGCTACATCATTGCCACTACTTCTGTTACTTCATTTGAGAATCTGAATTGTATGTTAAGCATCTCATAAATTAATTCTTAAAATTAATGAAAATATTTTCTTGAAAAATTTGTGTACAGGTTTGTTTTTCATGATGAACCATTAAATTATATATATAGATATACAAATGTAACCACATATGTATTTTTGAAGTACTATAGTTATAACAAAAAATAATTATGACAAATGTGTTTTCTAAAACATGAAAAATATCATTTAGGGGTAAGCTCCAATTCCTGGAATAACCAGGAGTCCTTTGGGTGGTAAAATACTACCTATACATAAGGAGAAATTAGAATTATTCTTTTAACCTCAGTATACAAAGCAAGAAAAAAATATGTGCAAAGAATAGGAGAAAAGTTTTAGGCTAAGTGTTAATAATATTTTAATGGTTACACAATATGTAAGCTTTCTTGTGGAATAAATGGTTTACTTTCACTAATACTTTTAACTCAGATGAGCAGTGGAGGGAATGCCATATTAATTCATTTTTATATTAAAACTTTCATGTACCAGGCACTAAGTGTAGGAATTAAACAAGGACCAGCACCTGTGTGTTCTCTAATATGATGCCCAGTTAGTAGGCAAGTTGTGTGGCCAATAAATACACCAACTAAATTTTATGCAAGTGGCATTGAGGAGGCAGGGACAGTTATGCGTGGGCTGGATTCTGACAATGCAGCCAAGGAAATGTGAGCCGCGGACATCATTTTTCAGAATCTTACAATTCAATTGAGAAGAAAAGACAGTCACACATAAAACAAATTGATACAAACAAGAATCAGTGTTTATTTAAATAACCAAAGGAGAAAGACAAAGACTGCTTAGAAAGTTCAAGAAAAAGGAGAAGCAATATTAGCTATGATGGATCTGAGGTTCTTTAACATTAAGGTAAAATTCTCTTGCATATTCTTTTCCTTTGACTAAGTGTCTTAGAATGGATTTTGTTTTCTTTTAATATTTTTATATTTTATTCATTGCTAGTAGACTATCCAACAAGTAGTGGCACTTAAAAATGATATGAACAATAATATCTGCTATTATTATTATTTTAATGATGTGGGATTTGGCACAGAATTACTTTAGCTCAGGGCTGACTTGACCTGAATTTAGCAGATAAATGCTGGGCTATCACTTCAACACCTGTATTTTGATATCTTGGCTTATTGCTGTTTCAAACCGTTTCAAACCCTATTTTAACTGCGTATTTTAAATGGTGTTCCAACAGACTTTCATTTTAAAAAAGAGTTAAAATATTACAACCGCTAAAATCTTTTCTGAAAATTTAAATCAAGATGGAAAAAATATACATGATGTAAATTATACCATCATTGTAAATGACATAATTTCTTGCTATATATAAGCTGAAATTTTCACTGACTATCTCATTTATATGATGATTTCTATAGTGAAGTGAAATGCATGAATTCCCTATTTCAGATGCATTCAGCTGTAGTAACTGAAAAAAAAAAATCCTATTCATTTAAGGTCATTCTTGCCTGTTGCAGAGCTCTGAAAGCTGTAGCTCTGAGGGCTTGAATGCTATCTCTTCAATTAAGATGATGTCATTGGGGAATGTGCCTTTTATATGCTATGCTTTACATTTAAAGAAGGGTATTTCTCTAAGGATTTAAGTCCAATTCCTTGCCAAAATTTAAATTCAATTTAGCCATTTTCCAGTTCTTTTCTATTTCTTGATCTATTTTCAATTGCAATATATATAGATATTTGAAATTCTCTAATCTATGCAAATGATAAACTGAATTCATTCACTTATTATTTAGTGACCATGTCTTCAAGCCCAATTACTCTGAATCTCTTTGTATATCTCTGGTGTTAAAACAATTTAGGCATAACTTCACATTATTAATATTGGTTATATTTTTCCAAGCCTTGAAAGCAGAAGTAAATTCTTTAACATATTTATTAATTCTTTGTAATTCTAATAAATGATATGAATTTCATTAAAAACTTGCAAGTGAAACTGATCTTAAAAAAGTTTTACAATTAATTAGAAATTTGGAACTTATATTTCACAATGATTTTATCAATAAAAATATTAGATCTTTTCTTGGGAGATAAGTTCTAAAACTTTAATCGTTTTTATTGACCACTTGTAAAACTAGAATTATATTCATATAAGGAGCAGATGGTCCTAACATGTAAACCATATAGTTGAGAACACAATAATTGTTTTAAAATGAGATATTTGAGGAGAAAAAATGAGTAACTGTTTTAATATGATAAAAAGCACAAATACTATAAATAAATATACAATATTATGTCTGAAATCTGAAATGTGGTTGCCTTAGGGGTAATCTTCTTGCAGAAGGATCTGCTTCTATATATTATTAGGTCCAGCTAGTTACTGCGGCTCTTAGTCTCTCTTCAATGCATGCACTACAAAATCTATTTACTCATTAGTGTCAGATTCAATGTGGTAGCATCTCTTCTGTAAAAACTGTACTTAATCTCTTTTATCAGACAATTGCTCCATCATCGAAGTTCTATTTAAAACATATAGTTTTAAAATGGCAAATATTATCATATTTTACATAAAACGCCTTGTGTTAAAGTGAGATATGTTAGAATATATGCAATTATCTTTATCATAATAGGTCTATCATAAAACTGTGAAAATAATAGTTACTTAAAAGATATTTGGTAAATTGAATTGAATTCGTTCTCTTAAAAAATTTTCAGATTCCAACACATAAAGGGATTTATCTCATCTAGCTTATCACATTTTTCTTAAAAATATTAGTTATTTGATAAAATTTAACCTTATTAAACATTAGCTGGTATGATTGCTTCAGAAAGTCTTCCTCCTACTCCATAGGAAGAGCATTATCTTGTGCTACTATAGACTGGAGTCACAGAATGTTGGCATTCCGGCAAGGGGAATGTGCTGAGAAAGTTTTGTGTGAATTAAATATATGATAAAATAATTGATTAATTATGTGTGAAGGAGCTTATTCCTTGAATTATGAGAATTTCTATAAGCAGAGAAAACTTGGAAAAGGGAAGATATTCAAGTAGAGGTAAGATGTGGAAGTAAGATAGTTCATGATTTGTTCAGGGGAAGTTGGCCAGTTCAGTGATGCAAAGACTATAGGATTTGGTTTGAAGATCACACCAGAAATGTTTGTTAAGGTCAGATTTTGATAATCGTATATTTTGAGCACATGTTTGGTTTCCTTGATTACATTCCTACATAATTCAAACAACTAAATTATTTCATCCTTTATTGTCTAAGAGACTATCATTTACTACTGCAAAATGTTTTCAATAATTTTTGATAGAGATGGCTAAACATTACTGTTCCATGTTCCTCTTACTTTGATATGCTTTCATAAGCTCTAGTAAATCTCTTCTGTAGTATATATTTTTCTGATTCCTCTTGGTCAATAAAATGTGAATAGTAACACCAGTAACAAGTTATTTGTGATTTTTTTTTGAATGGTACACATAAGATAGCCACAAAACATTTTAGTTAGAAACAAACTTAAGTCTATTATAGACTTTGCTTTTTGTTCAAAAGGATTATTTCAATATAGTGAGGGCAGATTTATGGGCAAAATCCTTCTGTAATAATTTGTCAGAGAATAAGTTTCCTTATTTAGTTTTGTAGCCCTTTGTGTACCTTTATAGAGATGAATAGATGATAAATAGGACAACAAGCTGGGGATGAGGAAGAAACATTGTGGGCTAACAAATAGGTTTAAATACAATTACCTCTCCATCAGGCCAAGATAAAAGTAATAAACCACCATTTATAACAAAATAATGACAAAATTGCTTAAATGCAACTATTGCAAGAGAAATATCTTTGCATATAAAGGAGTCGCAAGATTACCATCTCACTGACTTTAAAATGATATATTTTAGTTGGAATAAACAGTTTGTCTTTCTTAATGCTGAACTGTGGTTAAAATGTGCTACATATTTTATGCTCAAGTAATACTGTCACTTTTCATTTGCTTACTTATTCATTTTACCTATGGCTTTGCTCTGTATCCATTCATTTCTATTGAACCAAACCAGACCTTAAAGCTGTAGGATGCCAAATGCAGATACTTATCATGTTCGTACTAAAGATAACTGAACTAGAATGCTCTGTAATTAGATTAGATGATCTCTCATTCAGACATCACAAATGAATCACACGTCTCTAAACCACACTAATCCATGTTAAATATATGCTTCAACACTATTGGCTCGCACACTCCTTCAAAGACAACTGTTTCTTTTTCTTTGTTCATTTTTACCATTTGGCCCATCAATCTCACATTTGGGTATATATTTTAAAACTTCATGAGTTGTAAAAAGTTATATGTATTAAAATATTTATTTCAGTGATAACAGTGATAAAATGAAAGTTACTCTAAATATCCGATGATGGGGTAATTACATTAGGACAAAATTCCAACTAAACTTATTCTTATACTCTCAAACTATAATTACATAGATTGTGTAACAACACAGAAATAAATTCAAACTGGATCAAATTTGATATAGACTCTGATTGCAATTTTATATATATGTATATATTCTACCGTGAAAAATGTATAGATGGATGGATTTAAAAATGGATAGATATGAACAATCATACAGAACTATAAAAGAAATAAAAAGAAAACAAAATATACAACAGCTGTGTTTAAAATGGTAAGATTAAAGGTGATTCTTTTCTATTTTCAACATTTTTATGATGTTGAAATAATGTTATGCTAAAAATGGCTAAAATTATAGCCATTTTTATAGTTATTGCTCTTCATTGGACTTTGTATGAAGTTCATGACATTAGAATTAAGGCGTTGGTAAATAAAATGGTCTTCATAAGCAAGTCTCCAAAAAATTATTGAATGAGTAATAAAATGAGACAATAATGTTTTCCATCAGGAATTTCTTAAATATGATAAGAGTATCAACATTTGGAAATCATTTTTATTGTTGTTGAATATAAAGTGTATTATTGAGTTTGATATGAAGTGTTTTTGTAACATAAAAGCCATTTATATTTGTGCTTACTAGGACTGGTCCATGGGTGCACACAAAGTGAAATGGCCGAGGCATGAGTAGAATTTCAAAAGAAAGAAACATTCATTGATGGCCAAGGGAACATTTCATCTCAAAAGAGACTAGGTTCTGGAAAAGTACCATCATGAGGTGACTATACTTTTCCATTTTACTAGAACTTACCAAATTAACACCATTTTCAAGGTATAATTATTAATAGCACCCTCTTAAAATTCCCAAGTTTAAATGTCAAATTATATCATCACCTTATCATTCTGTTTAGGGGAGTAAACATAGCTTTTTCAGCTTGCAAAGCACACTTGGATTTGATCTATAGAATGGAGCAGAAAGTGATTTTGAAAGTAACTAAAAATTATGAGAAATATGTACAAACTTGGTAGACTGCTGCAGATGTTCTTAGAGAGATCTATTTCAGATCCAGGTCTTGTTTACCTGATTTCCTACTACCTTCTAATGGGGGTGACATTTTGAGGACCCTGCTTTTTCACCACTGAGCTCTCCATCTGTCTTTGAAGTTGCTATATTTTGCTTTGATCTTGAAATCATTTTTCACAGTGTTTTGATGATTAGTAATGGTTAAAGTCACAAAGTCAGAACATGGATTTACTCATTCTCTCTTGTAGGCTTAATGGGAACCTCAAAGCTAAACTCCTAAGTTCTTCTTTGATAATACTATACCCGAAGTAGTTTTTCAAACTCATTTTCCCATCTTCCCCGAAAAAGAGATACACAAACTTATGAAAAAAAAATTAATACCCACACAAGCCTTGCAAGTTTTTCTTTTCTCAAGTGAAATTTATGTTATTAAAAAAACATGAGCATGCCCTGAGGGTGGCTATGTGCTTTGGTTATTTTAAATAAACAAATAGACTAAGCTGTATTTACCATGGTTTTAGTTGTTGGTTCTAAAATCAGATTGCCTAAATATCCAGAATGATTTCAAATAGCAGGCCACGCATTTGATTATGCTGTTGTGCTGTTCAGCTGTTGTGCTGTTGTGCTGTTACAAGTGGACTCATTTCTCAGCTGCGTTTAGGAGGATGTTTCGTTGTGGGATATAAGGCCCTCTGTTCACGCAGGGTTTTCTCTCACAAACATCTTATGGATTTCTCTGATTCTCCCAATCATTTTAATTTTTTGTTTGAAAAATGTAGACATTTCAGGGTTATGGCTGGGATTAGGATGAGGTGGGTCTTGGGAATTTTTTCTTCAGCTATACTGGGTGACACTTGAGAGGCACTATATCCTGTTTATATCGTCACTGACCTCATTTTGGCAAAATTAGAATATGAGATTCAAAGATCCTTGAAGATTCCTTGAACTAACATCTCTTTTCATAGGCATTTCTGGATGTTCTGACAATTTAGTCCATTTCTTGTGCCCTGCTTTTGTTAAGGCAGTTTTAAGAGCTTTCTTACATAAAGATGATTGGCCATCATCATTATCGAATCAAACATAAGTTCACATAACTCATGAAACTGTGTATGAGCTAAGAAGCAGGTTAAATGGACATAGTCACTGTTTTGTTAGAATTTTCATTCCGTTAGCAGTGAGGACCAAGTGATGACATACCACTGAGGAGATGAGAATAAACCCAATGAAAGCGATGCCAACTTAATTGTGTTTACTATGTTTCTGGAAATGCAAAAGAAGTTTCCTGGACTTAGAAATTGTTTCGATGGCTGACTTGTCACTTAATTGAGAAATCTGTATGGGCAAGGTGAAATTTAAAGGAAAAAGCATTCCAAGCACACAAAACAGCAGGTGTATGGATTAAACATCAAGTTAATAGCATACAAAGTAGGGAAAATTTGTGAAAATCCTTGATACAAGGCATCTTTCAATAAGTAATGCTGTTGTGACTGACGACATAGCTCGTGGTTTCCAAGCAGAAATGCTGGTTAAAGATAATGGGGCACAAAAACCACGTTAATGATCTGTCCCTGCTTCTGTTTACGGCCAATTATTTCACCTATGTCAAAATTGACCTCATCCTCTGCAACCTTTCTGGGGTTTGTGTCCCTTATCTTCAGTTTTGTTCTTGCTTCTGGGTCTTTTCACTTTTCTATAAACATTCTCAAGTCCATCACTTACTTCAACCAAACAAAACAGTATAATCTTTTCGCTCTGCATTGCACTTCCCCTTCTCTACCCCTCTAATGCCATGACTTTCTGTCGTCTCTACTTGCTGGTAGTCTGTCCAAAACTTCCAGGCTAAACTAATGCCCTATTTCTTTGTGCTACTTAATTTTATTTTATCTCATTTTATTTTATTTTTCATTTTACACAAATGCATGTAGTTACAATTGATCTCATATCATTAAGCACAGGTTAGATCAGGTACATTTCCAACCATTTAATAGTTAACTTATTTAATTCTCATGACAACACTATGAGAAAAATACTATGATTCCCATTTTAAAGATGAGAACGGTGAGGCAAGTTAAGTAACATGCCCATTTAATCAATTGCTGAAAGAGTGCTCTAACCCCAGAACTCTGACTCTGGAGTTCCTGCCCTTAGCTGCTGTTCCATGCTGCCTTTCAGAGAGCTGTCTCACAAGTGCCCCAGAAACTGCCAGGCTGTCAGAGATGTGGAAGCACAGGTGGAGAGCTCAATCAGCTGAGGCTAGAGATTAGACGAGGCCACTACCTTGTTGGTCACATCACAATTTGAAGCTTATCCTTAAAGCAATGTAAGAAGTATGGTTGAGCCTTCAAGGCCCAGTGCCCTGCATTTGAAAAATAATCCAGAAAATACTGAATGACACACATTTTGAATGCCACTCTATGTAGAGTGCCAAGCACTATATGCACATAAATCGGTATCTTTCTGCAGGTACATTTCATCCCTTAAGTAAGCTCTCACCAGATTCAAGAAAGGGTAGCTGCTTTTGAACAATGGAAATCACTAGCTTTTCATTTATCCATTCTTTTTTCTTTCATTCATCACTAGAATACATAACTACTAAATACCTTATAAGAACCAGTAACATATTAGAGTCACCCAGATTCCTATGTCTCCGGAAGGACATCCTGATATTCTGACATCTGATTTAAAGGAAGAAAATAGCCAAGTTACATATTCTACCCCTCACCCCCCAGACCACCCTAATTCATTCCCAGCCAATGACAAGAAAAAGCAATTCAGTACTTTCCTGTCTCTGGTTCCCCTGATGTGTTCAGGTTAAATACATTGGACTCTGAAATAATTTTGGTTTTCTTTTACTTCCCAATTCTTTCCCATGCTCCACATTTCAGTCAAGGTTCTGGGATGCCTTTGCCTATTAAACTGGGATGTTGATTCCACTTCATTTAGGGATGGCTTCCATTATTTCTCAGTTTATTGCTGAAGTCTCCTTGGTGATGACTAATATCTCCATGTTGATTGCTCTTGTTATCTACCACCCAAGTCTGAGCTTCTTTCCATGCTGTTAGAAGATACCATAGCTGCTATATAGTATCTCAGAGAATCTAAAAAAAGGAATAGGGAAAATCTAACTACATTTTAACCTCCCAAGATCCTTGATTTGGGAACCAAGACATGTAAGTGTTTAAAACAGTGCCCTTTCTCTCATTGAAACTGTAAACTTATGTGGATTTATCTCTAGGAAAATTCAATAAGTATAAGATAATAAATGCATTATAAAACCGACAGATTTCCTTTTTAATTCATATCACATAATTTCTTACTTCTGATAAAAACTGATATGTATCCCAATGCAGTGTCAAGAAGATACTCTACTTAATAGATGCTAATTTAGAGTGATAATAGAAATGTTTCCAACTTTTCTAGCTTGCTATCTTTTTAATAATCATAAAAATACTTTATTAGTAGCAATGTTGATCAATTGCCAACTTTATATATCCAGTCCTGTGAAAGAAACAAAATTTACTTACCTCAGTAATAATCAGTAAAGATTATTACCTTGTGATTGACTAATTTATTGATGATTAGTTTGCTTGAGAGAGGGCCAGACATATACAGTCCTAGTTCACTTAACATAATGTAGTACAAAGAACTTGAATTTTGGTGTCAAACCAGATTCAAATCCCTTCTTTTAGGGTGAAAACTATTATTATAAATATACAAGTTACCCAATATTTCTGAGATTCTCTTCCCTTATCTATAAAACAAAGATAGGATTATCTAACTTTTAGGGTTCAGGTTATCAGGAAATCAGATATTTTATCCAAAGTGCTTGATGCATTTCCTTGCATATCATAGGTATTTAATATGTGGCAAGTATTATGATTCACACTGCCTTAACCACCAGTCACAAAAACAATTACATTATTTGTTTAAAAATACCATTTTCAATGAGGCACAGTTTTTCACTTAGAATTGCCCTGTGGATTCTCATTATACACAAAAGAAAATACAAAATACTCTTCAGAACAAACTCTTTATTGCAAATAGTTCACCTTCTTAACCCATGAACAAAACTTGTTCTCCCTCCACTTGAATCCTGTTTATGATTTTCAAACTGCTGAGAGTCCAATTCTCTCCTCTTTAAGTTTTATTATTTTTTCAAGGTTGAGCCTGAATTCTTCCTGCCTAAGAATCCTTTCAATACCACATGATCTTGTTATTGAACATTGTATGTATACATCACTCACATTGTCACTTAGTTCTATAGACAGAATAGCTGCATACATTGTTTCTTGAACTGTGGGATTGGTAATATATTCTCATAGGTGGCCATGACTTATTTATCCAATTTTATTCTGAGTTTTTATTTTGATGATAATAAAAAATCTTATGAATCATCTAAATGACCACTTTATAATCAAACATTGTCTAAAAGTTGAGGGCTCATGCTTCAATTTGTATTTATAATTTTTCTGGGGTCAAGAGAATACCTATTAAAGTAAGAATCATTATTTAATTTTCAACATATTGAGAGGCATACCTTACTGCCCATAGTTCTAATATCAAGATAATACTCATCTATACCCACTATTGTATTTGCTTTTAATAATTTATCAGTAATGAAAACTAAAACTTGATTTTTTTGTGTCAATGGCAACTCATAATTTTAAGGATTTTAAAATGCAAGATTTCAGTTTGGGAATTGTGGTGATCCTTACTTGTATTCACTGATACCAATTGTCATCTCCTTCTTGGACACTTTCTAGTGCACTTTCCAGACTTCTTATAATTAGATGAGGCCACAATTAGTTTTGATTAATATTTCAAAATGAGGCAGCAAAAATATTCCTGCACATTATCCCACTTATTTATCTGCTTTGGAACCAACATGAAGACCCTTAATTGAGACAGTGAAAACTGGCCTAAAGAGTTAACTGATGTCGAGCAGGTGATAGAATTTTGCATATTAAGCCTCTGAGTTGTCAGATCTGATGTCACAGCAGCAAAATCTAAACTATGTTGACTACTACAGAGCCTGGGCTACAACTGCCACTGCAGAATTCACATTTTAGTCATTTCATTTCATTTAATAAAGTAATGTGTCATAATAATGTTAATTTGAATTTTATTGTGTTTTACTTTTATTAGTCTTTGATTTTTATAAAACCATATCTTATTTTTTTCTCTACTTCTTGAAATCTGTAAGTACAAGAATTTCATAGCTATTACACTTACATGTTTAAGTAAGCTAGGATATAATTCATAACATTTTCAAGCCCAACTTTTTCTTTTCTGTAAAATTTATATGAATATAATAATATCTTCCTTATTCCAGACTTATGAAGATTAAGTGAGATATTTTTGAAGTTTTATTATAATGCAATGTTTATGGTAAGTGCTCAACGAATGCCAAGTAAAAATAACTTGCATTGGTTTACTTCTGTCTTATTTCTAAATAACTTAATATATTTTAAATAGACTTTTATAAAGATAGTATTGTTTTCATTGTTTTGGTTTGGTTCTGTTATATTCTTATAATATGCCCCATATCACTCTAAGGAGACTCACGCAGGTCCAGGCTTCCCCATTTTCTCTATCCCATTCCTTCAAGCCTTTACCTTCCATACCAAGACTGAAAAAACAATTATAAAATCCACACTCAAGTGACAGCCAATGAGTGACTTCTGCAAGACAACATAAATCATTTATTCAACCATTGTACTAGGTGGTAGAAATAGCATCAAGCACAAGGAGAAATTGTCTCTGCCTTCATGAAGCTTATTATGTACCGGTACAGACAGATAAATCAAAGAATTTCATACAAAGATGTGAAATTACGACTGTGATAAATGCCACTAAGAAATACTTGTTTTTTCAATTCTTTTTTTAAATAAAATATTAAGGACATACACATGTTTTTGTTACATAGGTACCTTTTATAATGCTCAAGTTAGGGCTTTAGTGTGCCCATCACCGAAGAGTGTTCATTATACCTGTTCATTTAACCCTTCCCTCCATCCCCTCCCCTTTTTCTTGATTTCCAATGACCTTTACATCTCTTCCTGCCTGTGTGTAAACATCAGTTAGCTCCCAATTATTAGAGAGTATATCTGGTGTTTATTTTCACATTCCTGAGATACTTCACTATCCTAACTATCCTATTTCCAACAAAGTTGCTGGAAAAGACATTATTTCATTCCTTTCTGTAGCTGAGTAGTACTCCACGGTATAGATATACACCACATTTTCTTAATCCACTCATGAATTGATGGGCATTTCGTTGATTTCATATCTCTGCAATTGTGAATTGTGTTGCTATATTCAAGTGCAGGTGTCTTTTTGATAAAATGACTTATTTTCCCTTGGGTAGATATCCAGTAGGGGGAGTGCTAAATCAAATGATAGGTCTACTTTTAGTTCTTTGATGAATCTCCATACTGTTTTCCATAGAGGCTATACTAACTTATATTACCACCAACAGTATATAAGCATTCCTTCTCTGTATCCATGCCAGCATCTATTGATTTTTGACTTTTTAATAATTTTTGACTTTTTAACTAATTTCCCTGACAATTAGTCTAAGGAGAAGTGTGTGTGTCTAAAATTGTTTAAATTTGGAGGAAATTCATTGTAAGAGAAGTCAGGGGAAGTTTCTCCGAGGAAGAGACAATTGACCTAAAACCTAAAGAGGAGTGAGCATTAACTGGGGAAGGGCTGATGGACAAAGGTTGAGTGTTTCAGGAGGAGTAGATATGATCAAAAGCCTCGTGATGGGAAGGGGCATGCCAAGATTGCAAAACTGAAGGGAGACCAGTATCACCACAGCAGAGACAGTAAGTGAAAATTTAGTATATGATGAGACTGGAGAAATAGGTGGGGTCTTATAGGCAACTTTGCACAGTTTTCCATTTATCCTAAGAGCAATGGGAAGTGTTTGGAATGTATTAAATAGAGCAGGGGAAAGTGATATGGTTTGATTGTTTGCTTGTTTTATAATTTATGCCATCACAGATGTTAGACAAACTAAAATGGATGCAGGTGAGCAAAAATAGTGGCTACAGCTACAGTCCAGGAAAGAGATGATGACAGCGGGAATGAAGTGGTAGTGGAGGAGATGGAGAGATTAATACATATTCAAATCTATTTGAGAGGGAAAATCAATGGAACTTGGTGACAGAGAGGGAGAAAAGTCTAGAATACTATCTAGTTTCTTTATTGTTCTATGATTAAATGGCTGGTGGTGCATTTAGAGGTTAGGATAGAAGAAGATGAGGAAAAAGATCACAAATTACAGTTTATATATGTTGATTTTGAAATGCCTTTAAGACAGCCGGAGAAAGACGATATGCAGGCAGGTAGACATTCATTTTGGTGCTGGGGAAATAAATTCATGGTGTTAACTAAAATCACAAATTTGGGTATGAGATTTTCCAGAGAGATTCAAGCAGAACAAGGTCAAGATGTGAGGAAATCCAATATTTAGTATCTAGGTAGAGGAATCTGAAATTACAAAACTCTGAGGTAGAGTATGGCTATGGAAATTGAAGAAAGTGTTCATCAGAAAAGGAATAGTCAACAGAAGTCAAATAATATGAGTAGTATAAAGCTGACCTTCGGTCGTACAAGAACAGATATATTTATCAGTGATATTTTTTATTTGATGGGAATGGAAGCCAAATTGAGGTGGGTGAAGGAGTGAGTAGGAAGTAAAGGAGTATGACATATATAAACATTTCTTCTTTAAAGTGTAAAGGGAAATATGAGAAAAGAACCAGAATGAAACACCCAAAGGAAGTCTTCAAACATAGGTGCTAGAGCAGGTGTGTGTGTGTGTGTGTGTGTGTGTATGAAAATTTACTAAAATGAAAATTTTATACTTGATTTCCAAATTAATTGCATCTCATTGTACATAATAAATATATTCTTCAAAATCTAAATTTTGTTAAAATGTTTTAAATAAAACAGGAAAATAATTGAGAAATAATCTCTTACTGAATCACCAATTACTTTTCAGCAACTTTCCACTTACTTCTGTGACTATTTGAGAACTCTGTATTCCTACTTGTCTAGCTTCCTTTAAATCATTTACACCCATTCACATTCATGTGCACTAGGCATTTAGTTTTGTCAAATGCCCATAACTTTTAGTGCTATCTCACAAATCCTGCTATTATCTGAATTTATTGGCTCTTAAATTTGAGCTCAATTCTATTATCGATTGGTGTCATGTTTTTGCATCCCAGCTAAGGGCTAATCCAGTAATATTTGCGAAGTTTAAAAAAATACTTGGATTCCTTGGAAAACCATACAGATATAGCTAACCTTGTCTAATGAAGGTAGTGTAAAGATATTAAATATTATTAATATCCTTATGCTCAATCTTCCCATACACATTTCTTAGTGGTTTTTAAAATAGAAACAAAAGGAATCCAATTTCTTACCCTAGAAACAGGCATCTAATCATGAACTACAACAGGGAAATATGTTCAAACCTTAATAATAAAAAATAATTCAAAGGATAAATAAATTCTTACATATAAAATATTGAAGACAGGCTTACAAGAAAGCCACAAATTCATCTTATTGTGATAAAACATAACTCATCAATAGAAAATGATACATGCGTACAAATTAGCTCTTCCTTGTGAAAAATCTGAAATCTCCTATAACTGCTACTCATCATCCTCTAGGGTAACAGAAGAGTCTGCTTATTTCTCATTTATTTATTGGCTCTTTGAATATTTTAATACAGTGTTTATGTTGTTCTATCCCAAGCATTCTATTTTTCTACGTTAAATATCCATACCTTTTAAAACAGAGGCTCCACTTTTCTTTTGATCATTTGTCTTCCGACGTGTTCCAGGTTGCTAGTATTCCAACTAAAATGTGATCCTTGGAACTAAATACAGTATTATATTAATTAATTAATCATTTCTGTAAATGTTTATTGAGTACTTACTAGGTGCTATTCTGGGCACTGGGGATAGCAATAGTGAATGACAGAGAAAAATCCGTTTTCTCATGAATCTTACATACACGGGGTAATATTTATTTTAATTTAAAAAAAGATTTCACCATCTTCAGCTGCTTTTGTGATCATCTCTCGAAGTAGTTCAGTAACCACGTAAGTTTTCTTGGACTTTCTTTTACCATATTTTTGCCCCATTTGCCAGTTTCTCATGCAGAAATTGAATAATAGAGAAAGGAGTAAGGAAAGTATTATGATAGAGGGGGTATTATCTGATTCTTACTTCCACTGAGGTTACTTTATTGTGTAGTTATAGCTTACAATTCCTTTGGGTATAGGGAAAATATGGGGTCAACAGAGAAGTGTTCCCAATATCCCCACCCCAAGAACTTGTACAACAGAAAAAATAAGATTATTTATGTTTTGAAAATCAAACTGAGTAATTAACATATAGTGCATGGAGCAGACAAATATTTATTTTAAAATGATAGAAAGAATGGGGTTTGGAATAACAAGCCTGGTTTCTGATTGAACATACTAAGAATCTAAAGAAAAACTTTATTAGAAGGGACACATAAGGAGTATTACAAAGAGTACTGTCCATCATAAATGCAAAACAAAGCAAGAACTGCAGATGTCCCCTAAATAAATAATCTAGGCAAAAATCATCTTGTAAGGCTGCCACGAATTTTTTTTACAGGTGTATAATTATGGTGAAGATGAATACCTCAGATGCTAGAGTTCCAACAATTCAAATCCCATAGCTAATTCCCATTGTTGTTCTAGGGTTTGCTAAGGTCCAATCTGACATATTTTTTTTCACGATTATTTTAAAATAAATAAATAATTATTTAGCTTTCTAGGTGTTAGTCAGTATCTTGAATCCAATCCACTCTGAGAAACTGGAATTCATCTCTCTGAGCCTTTAAGGCCAAAGAAGAGTAAAATCCCATCTTGGAGGCCAGTACTTTCCCCAGGCAGCAACTCTTTATTGTGAGTTCTTTCTGTTAAAAAAGGCTCAAGTCCTCCACATCCTCCCAGACCAAAGACCATCACGATCCTTACACATTTTGTGTGTGTGTATATATGATTACTCAACAATTGGATTTATATCATTTGTTCCTCTTTATTTTCCAAGCAATTCTTCCATTTGCAATTGTCACTGTAAGAGTGGGCAAGTCACTGCTCAACTCGGCATGAAATATGCTCATCAGTTCTGTTCAGTTCCTTCAGCTCCCTCTTCTCCAGGCGGAGTGTCTGCTGAACTTCCCTAGCTGCTCTTCACTGGGGCTTGCGTGTCTGGAGTCCAGCATTTTGCCTGCAGGAGTGGAGTCAGCAAAGGCATGGTAAAGAGCAGCATTATTTAGTATTCTTTTTGCTCTGCACCTGAGCTCTCTGTCTAACTTCCATTTTGTTCTTTCTCTTTTGCGTTGCCAACCACTGGTTTCTCTTTGCTTATCCTGAGCCTCTCTCATCTAGACTCTTTAAGATTAAAAATAGAAAGAAAGAGTTTTTCAATTATGCTTAAGAGAAGGGAATTTTCTTTCAGTTGTCTTAGATATTAAAGCCTCACTATGAGTCAGGAGAAAGAAATCCATGGAATATAAATGAAAGAAAAGAGGTAAGACAGTACAAATAGAATAATCAGATTAATACTTAGATAAAACGAAGGCACAAAAAAGATTAAACAGTTGGCTCCAGATAAGTCAATTAGCGAAAATATATCTTAGTTTCTCAGTAAACCCCACTGACACTCCCTTAAGGGGCTATACCTTGTTGGGCTAACAATATGCCCCAGGTTACCTGGAAGATTCGCAATGAATCTTTGCCCCTTTCACTCTCTAATTGCTATCAGTCCACTTTCACTCTCAAAAGTGTCCCATTTGGACTATCACATGTATAGTAATCTCAATCGTACTTTTAATAATTATCTAGTATTTCTTTTTCTGAGCTTATTCATTTTTGATAGTTTGTTGGAGGGGGTTATTTATTTTGTTTAATCATCTGGTTTTGAGTGTGCTGCCTTTTAGAACACATCTAGTTGATCAAAGTATGGTGCTCCACACATTTGATGAGTTAGTTTGGCTCGTGCTTAATTGTTTATCTGCTGTATTCACTAATGGCACTGGATAAACCTCTTGTCATTTTTCACTAGTTAAAATTGTAGATAAAAAATAAACTAGGGCCAGGCGCAGTCGCTCACGCCTGTAATCCTAGCACTCTGGGAGGCCGAGGCGGGAGGATTGCTGGAGGTCAGGAGTTTGAGACCAGGCTGAGCAAGAGCAAGACCTCGTCTCTACCAAAACATAGAAAGAAATTAACTGGACAATTAAAAATATATAGAAAAAATTAGCCAGGCATGGTGGCACATGCCTATAGTCCCAGCTACTCGGGAGGCTGAGGCAGTGGGATTGCTTGAGCCTAGGAGTTTGAGGTCACTGTGAGCTAGGCTGACACCACGGCACTCTAGCCCAGGCAACAGAGTGAGACTCTGTCTCAAAAAATAAAAAATAAAAAATAAACTGACAGCATTTGAAGTACTGTTGAATGTTAGCTTTCTTTCAGTTAAAAGATTTCTGAGAAACAGGTGATCAACTCTGAATTTTAAAAATAAATATAAATCTTTTTCTCTGCTGAGTAATTAATGCATAATTACATAATTACTTTATCACATGGCTCTCATCAAATAATTAGATATGGCCTTTAAGCAAGTTTTCTGTGTTCTGAGAGTTTCATATACATGATTAATTGGTTATGGATTTTTTTCTTAAAGGGAAGGATTATTTACTAGACTTTTCTTAACATCAAGTGACTGTATAATTAAATATGCATTTTAGGCCGGGCATGGTGGCTCTCGTCTGTAATCCTAGCACTCTGGGAGGCCGAGGCGGGAGGATTGCTCGAGGTCAGGAGTTCGAGACCAGCCTGAGCAAGAGCGAGACCCCTTTTCTACTAAAAATAGAAAGAAATTATATGGACAGCTAAAAATATATATAGAAAAAATTAGCCGGGCATGGTGGCAAATGCCTGT
>CM052445.1:23708239-23721592 GCA_028533085.1 Varecia variegata | reverse complement strand
GGCCTTTCACACTTTTGCTTGCTTTCTTGAAACTCTGTTCAGCCACCATGAGAACAAGTAGAGGCTAGTCTGCTCAATAATGAGATACAAGGCTAAGCCATCCCAGTCACCTTGGCATGAAGGAGATCATCCTAGAAAAGCCATCCTCCAGCTGATCTGATAGCTAACCAATTGATAGCTAACCAAAAAATCATGAGTAAATCCACCTGGTTCAGATACCAGCTGAGCCTGGCTCAGATTAGTAAAGCTACCTAGCTGCCTCACAGACTACTAAATAAGTGCTTGTTGATTTAAAACAACGTTTGGAGGAGGCTGTTACAAAGGATGGCTCACTGAGAAAATGCCTTTTAGATATACTTACTTAACTAGACAGAAAATTCTTCAAAATTACATAACCAATATAAGTTACCATTACTAGCCCAACAACTCAATTTGAATATCTAAGTAGCGTTTGAACTAAGTGTCCAAAAAACATGTAGCATGTTACCCTAAAACTTTTCCTTTGCTCAAATCATGTTTGATTACTCTACCCAAGCTAAGAAAATTTATTATTTCTTCATACATTTGCTAGTTTATCCCATGCAATCATTTACCATAGCCAATGGATTCTCCATATAAATGTTGGCCAAGTATGCTCACAAGTATTCATTCACATATCTACTGCCATATTCTGAACTATACCTTCTCGTGCATGATTTCCTGATCTTGTGTCTTCTCCCTTCAGACATCCTACAGAGTTATTTTGTGTAACATATATTCAATTGTATGCCTTCTTTTCTTCAAAAAAATTATGCCAAAGTTAAATACAGATACTCTTTATACCAACAAGTAAATTATTTTTTCATGTATGGTAAATATACAAAAGCCCCCAACATAATAAAATAATATTCAGTGGAGTACAATTAGTTTTTATTTTCAAAAGAGTATATCTGGATAGTAAATTTATGAGCCATTTTAAAAATTCTTCTTTCCACTTTGACATATTAAAAAACAATGATCACGTTAACAAATTGCATGGTATAAGTCAAAACTATTTCTTCTCTGGTGCTTGTTGCATAGAGATTGAAGTTCATATTGAGTCTTTTTATTTATATTCTAATCCACACTCCAAACAATGCATGTCCCCTAAATTGTCTTTATTCCTTTACTCAAGATGATCTTTCTGCCTCAAATGTCCTTTCTCAGCCTAATTTTAAGAAACATTCAGTTCATCTTACAGAAACAGCTTAAAGGACCCTGACTCAGTGAAACCTTACCTGAAAATTCAGTCAGAAAAATTTCCCATCTATGTTTTCCTACAGAGCTTTATGTTAATATAGTACTTAACTCATTATAATTACTTGAATACAGATCTGTCCTCTGTTTGACTGTGATCTCTTCAAAGGCAAATGATTACATTATTTTCATATGTGTATGCTTAAGATCTACTAAAGTACCTGAGAGTAGATATGTGATAATCTACCTATATGTCTATAACAACATATTTGATATATAGTGTCTAGAACTTTTCCTCATTGATTCTTGGTAAATGTCTCCACAGAGGAATTGTAATAGGTAATTCATGACCAAGCTATTGCATTGAGAATTGTTCTCATATTCTAGACTAACAGAACTTTTGATATGGACATTATTATTCCCACTATATAAATAAAGAAATTTAGAGAGGTAAAAGGATTTGACAAAAATCACAAAGCTCCTTTAACTGTACAACTCCATATCTTTTTACTTGACTAGAATTTCTTAGATTTAAGAAAGCAATTGAATCACAACATAGCATAAATTAAAATTCCCAAAGTATTCAACAAACTTCAGAGTTTATATATACTAAAAGGTTAAAAGTGTGCATCAACATATTAAGGTGCAATTTTCCCAGCATAGGCTTATTAAAGTGCTGTGTTTTCCCACATATAGGCTCATTATAATTCTAGAGTCTTGTTAGTCTGAAAAAAAAAACGTTTAAAAAAGTGATATAAATAACTGTGACAATTGTACATTATTTCATATTTTTCAAAACATGGAAATGAGTGAAAAACATTTTGAGTTTAAATATAATTCTCATAACAACAGTAAACTTCAGTTTGAATTTGTCTGGCACAGAAATTTAATGAATGACCTTCTTTACTGCATGGCTGCCATCTTCACTTCTTTGAATTTCCTCTGCTCTCTGGCACCACATGCATGTTTCCTGTCTTGAAGTTTGTCTTTCTTTGTCAATTTAGTTTGCCACTCAAATACATAGGGCAGGGACTTGTCGCCTTTGCAGATTCTGCAATGCCAGTACATTCTTTCCTGTCAATGAAGAGAAAATATAAGGATACTAATGGCATATACCACCTATAAAAACAATAATGATGGCCGGGCGTGGTGGCTCACGCCTGTAATCCTAGCACTCTGGGAGGCTGAGGCGAGTGGATCGCTCGAGGTCAGGAGTTCGAGACCAGCCTGAGCAAGAGCAAGACCCCCATCTCTACTAAAAATAGAAAGAAATTATCTGGCCAACCAAAAATATATGTAGAAATAATTAGCTGGGCATGGTGGCGCATGCCTGTAGTCCCAGCTACTCGGGAGGCTGAGGCAGTTGGATCACTAGAGCCCAGGAGTTTGAGGTTGCTGTGAGCCAGGCTGACACCATGGCACTCACTCTAGCCCGGGCAAGAGAGCGAGACTCTGTCTAAAAAAAAAAAAAAAAAAAAAAACACAATAATGATATACATAGGAAGTTGACGGTAAAATATCAAAGACACCTGTTGGTATGGAGAAATGGGAACGATCTTATGGATTCTGGTTTGTTTATTTATTTGGGGGGTCACTGATCTTATTCTAACCTAGAATACTTGCCAGACAGTTCAGTGTACTCTATGGGGTACTATAGCTAGAATGCAAAACAAATTTAAACCAATTATGCAATGCTACCCTTGATAAAATGCAACTCACCAGCTGAAATTACCTCCTAACCTCAGAAAAAGGCTCACAAATGGGACAATTACACAATCTGTTTGTCAGGCAGGTCCATTGATAGAGCAAAAATTTGGAGCAGTTGCATGACATGCCTTTAAACCACGAGCAAGTCTGCTGCTTATCTGATACTAGCGAAGGTACACTGTAGGGAATATATTTAGATATTATGATATCTTAAAAGGGAAAGCTGATTTTTGTCTCTATGAAAGATTAATCACAGTTTACTATTGAGATCTCAGTCACTATATGCTCATTGCCTATTGCCATGCAGATATTTTATTGAAACTGTAATGATTCTCCAGGAGCAGTGTTGTCAGCTTCTATACAGTCATGAGTGGAATGATTTAAATCTCTACTTAAAATATATCTGAGGAAAATCTACTGGACTAGTCTCTGACTATTCTCTCTTAATATGAAGTTTATAATGAAATGGTTCCCCTAACATCTTACCTAATTTCATTATCTCCAATTTCATCAAGGAGAGAGAAAAGATAAGGTAAATGGTAGAAGTTTCTCATGATAATTCAGTTTTTTCCATGTTCAAATCAAAACTGAAAAGTCCATGAAACGCAACTTGAGGCCTGCTTTCCTTAAATTCTGGTAAACTAGACTATACGTGGCATCTTTGCTCCCAGTAAAGTAATAGAATTCTGGGTGACTGTCTCAGTTATGGTTCTTTGGTTGCAAGAAACAGAAATGGATTATAAATTGTTCACATAAGAAAAATGGACCGTGGGTAGTACACAGGATCAAAGCAAAGCTGAAAAACAGATATTAGGTTCAAATTGTTGGAAGATAGAATTTGATTTGTCTAGTGTGAGTTATTTGTTCACCCTGAGTGATACTGGTTGTGCTAGATACTGGGGTTTAGAATGGTGAGTCAAGACTAGAGAAAAGGGGGAAGAGATTTTTAAACAGGTTCCACTAAGGTAATAAGTGATTTATTCTGCCAATTTTATTTTCCTATGATAATCCTCCCACTTATTTCTCTCCTTTATTTCTTACATTTATCTCTCATGATGAGAAAGGAAGTGAATAGTTATTAGCAAAGCCAAAGGTATTGCTACATGAGACATGAATTTTTTAAAATACATTATTTGGTAATTTAAGAGCAACAAGAGCCCTGTGATAGCCACAAGGGAGTATTTCATAGGTTCCTAAAGAGGGGTTTGAGTCAAGAGAAGTAAAGTAACTCCACAGTCATAATATCATAATGGTGATAATATAAGATTCCTTTCTCAGCATGCTGAAGGAGAGAAAAAACACTGTCCATGAAATCAGAAAATCAGATTCAAGTTCCAACTTTTAAACCTCATCTTATATGAATTTGAGCAAGTCAGTTAATCT
Organism: Varecia variegata; assembly: GCA_028533085.1. NCBI lineage: Eukaryota > Metazoa > Chordata > Mammalia > Primates > Lemuridae > Varecia > Varecia variegata. The sequence goes on along the minus strand of CM052445.1, from coordinate 23,717,287 downwards.
CTCCAAGCTGTCATTTTATTAATCTGATAATGGGGGTAACAGCTTCTGACCTACCCAATAGTACTGTGTCAGAAAAAATATTTATGTGAAATAATTTTTCAACAGTAAGAGTTATTGAGTTCAGTCTAAGTCAACATGTTTTAATCTCTTCTCTAATTACCTTCATCTTAAATTTTGGAAATTGAAAATAAAACACTTCTTGGTAATATTTTCTAAATCACCCAACATCACAATCACAGTCAGATAATTTCTATACTGGAAACCTCAGGAAGGCAGTCATCACTTCTGATGTGTTTATAGCTCTAGCTCCTTGTCCTTCAGAACCTAATATTCTGTAGGTGCTAAATAAATATTTCTTGATAGAATGAGTGAAGATTTAGTGCTCTAGAAATTCATTCTGATTCTAAAAATTAGAGCAAAAAATATATGGATTCAAGAAGTCTCTGCTTTGGGGAAGTATAATGAATTTTTCATAACATTTTTTACTAGGCTCTATTTTGTATATAATATAATTGAGTGTCACAAGGACTCCAGTTTTGAAATTAAAAAGGATTCCATAAAACATACAATTTTTTCCTGTTCTTTGGAGTAGTGACACCAATTCAATTTTGCGTACTCTTTATTTGTTTGTGTAAATAAATCACCACAATGGGATGATAAGCTATAGAAAAGTAAAACAAGTACTTTTACTCACCTGTTTCTTTCTGAGAAAAATGTAAACGCAACACCCTTCAGAGGCTCAAACTGAGATGCTAGGTGGTTTGCTTACCAATGTAGATTGGGTATGCATTTAGACATGCCACACTATGGTAAAGTTTAAAGTTTCTTGAGTAAGGATAGAAACATCAGTGCCTATGAAAATGTGTTTTTATTATTATTTTTAATTGGCACATAATTTTATGGGATACAGTGTGGTATTTCCATATGTGTATACAATGTGTAATGATCAAATCAGGATAATTAGCCTATCTATCACTTTCAAAGTTTATCATTTCTTTGTCTTGAGAACATTCAAAATCCTTCCTTCTAGCTATTTGAAAATATACAATAAATTGTTGTTAACTATATTCACCCTAGAGTGCTACAGAACACTGAAACTTATTCCTCCTATCTAGCTATAATTTTGTTTTCATTAACCAACCTCTCCCTATCCAAACCCCCAACCCTACCCTTCCTGGCCTCTAGTTACCACAGTTCTACTCTCTACTTTTATGAGATCAATTATTTTAGCTTCCACATATTAGTGAGATGATGTGATATTTATCTTTCTGTGCCTGGCTTATTTCATTTAACATAATGTCCAGGCTCATCCATGCTGCCACAACTGACAAGATTTCATTCTTTTTTAATGGACGAATAGCATTCCATCATAAATATATATATATATATGTATATATATATACACACACATATATATACCAGAAAATGTGTGTGTGTGTGTGTGTGTGTGCTTAATCCGAGTATTCTTACAGATGATCTGACAATCTAGAAGACCAGTCTTCTCTTCACTTCGTACTAGAAGGTTCATTGTGAATAGCACCTGGACTAGATCACCATATTTCTCCTCAAACCGTTGACACCTCCTCACATGTTATGCAGACTGTTGACACCCTCTAACATGTTATTTAAGATTAAATAATCTAGATTTTGGAAACATATTGTCATTTGCAGTATTTTGGTTGCTTTTATAGAACCATGTGGTCATAACACACCTTGTGGGTCATGATAAGCATTTTGCCTTCAGCCCATCATCTGAAACAGGAAAGGAGATATTGAATGAGTGATGAAAAAATTCTGGGCAAGTTGGTTGGAGTTCTTGTCTGGCGTTATGTTCAATAGCCTTCCTGTCAGTGAGAGGTGAGCCGACCCTTGTGACAGGTAGCAGAATGGGAGATAAGGATAAACCAACCTTAGAAATCATTCTTGGTCCCTGGATAGTAGAAACAATCATATCTCATTTTTGAAAATGTATTTTGAAAATGTTGAACAAATGTTCAGCAAAGTTTTTTTTTTTTTTTTTATTTCAGCTTATTATGGGGGTACAAAAGTTCTGGTAAAATATATTGCCCATGGCCCTCCCATCCCCCCAAGTCAGAACTTCAAGCGTGTCCATTCCCCAGACAGTGCGCATCGCACTCATCATGTAGCTATACACCCATCCCCTCCTCCCACCTCCCAGCTCTGTCCGATACCCAATTGGTGTTATTCCCAAATTGTGCACTTAGGTGATGATCAGGGAAACCAATTTGCTGGTGAGTACATGTGGTGCTTATTTTTCCATTCTTGGGATACTTCACTAATAGAATGGGTTCCAACTCTCTCCAGGAGAACCAAAGAGATGTCATATCACCATTATTTCTTATAGCTGAGTAATACTCCATGGTATACAAATACCACATTTTACCAAAGTTTTGTGCATATTTTTCTGTACTTGGGAAAACAAAGTGAATGATTGTACTCTATAACTAAAGCAAAAATGATATGTGCAAAGCAGCAGCAAACCTAAGAAGTCCATCACAGTACGGAGGTTGGTATGTTGAGAAACCTGACACAGATATCTGGAGTGAGAAGGCTAGCTGAGGTTTCTGGCAACAACTAGCAATGATTTCTTAAATTGATATCTATTCCTTTGGCACCTCCAGAAGTAGTCAGGGGAAGAAACCATGTCAGTTTAGATTCTTGCTTTAATACTCAAGACATCAGCTGAGAATATTATTACCTGACTGTTATCATATAACTTGACCCTTGATGGCTAGATAAGATGGGACCATGTGCTTATAATAAATGCTAAACAAAATTTTCGTCTCCCTTCTTTCTCCAACTCTATATCCACTACATACACTCCTTTAAAACCCAATCATAACAGAGCACTTGTGCTATAATTAAAGATACACATTGTTTATTTCTGCACTCAGGCATACGGCTGAATAAAAATGTGTCCAGCATCTGCCAATGGATTGAGTTGAAAGTGTTGAGTATTGTATCTATATATGGAAATTTTTCACATGTGATTTTAAGGACTGTTTGTGTTCTTCAAATGTCTTCTATCACTTTTTAAAACAAGTTGGTCCTGGCCTACATCCATGTGCTTTTCTCAATTGTTTCCCTATTTAAAAAAATGTTTAAGTTCCAGCTATTATTTTTCTGTACACAAAAACTTAAACCTGAACACTTTTATAATTTTTCATTTATCTTGGGTATAAGTTGTTTGGAAAATTTTATGTGGTGAGTGAAAAAATATTGATTATTTTATTTTATTATGTTATTGTTTGTTTAAAAAAGATTTCTACATGAAAAACAAACTTACTTAGTCCTTGTAAGTTTTGAGTTTGGTTTGGAAAAATCAGATACTCTCTAAGAAGCCAGATTCAGAAAGATGTTTTCCTTTTTCTTTTTATAATTAATAGAGGCAAAGGATTTTGCAGAGAAATAAACATCTTCATAGGATGCACTGAAGGTCTTATCTAAACCCCAGCAAGGTAAATTATTATATGTATTGGGACTTTTCAGATGATGAAGTACTAAACCATATCACATATCAATTTCTTGCCAAGGCTTATTCTTATTTCTATATATTTGCCTTGTGCATTATTATAAACTCTTGTTTATAATAACTTCAGGACAACAAATGACATAACTTGCTATCAGGTATATATACAAGGCAGTGATTCTCATTTAAAAAAATTTTTTTAAAAGAGATAAGAAGGAATTATGCATAGAAAGAACTTGGTACACAGTTGTGGCCATGCTCTAGAGCATTAAGCCAGTTTATGCAGCTCACTTTTCCTCTCTGCTTTTTTTCTTTATCTATTAATTGATACAGACTTCCTTATCAATCACCTAATCAATTAATCAATTGATTGACTAATTTATTGATTGAATAGTCACTTATTCAAGTGCTATGGGGGCTAAATATAACATAAAGAAAAGCAGATGGTCAGATGTAAGACAAGGGTGGGCTCTGTGGAGAAGGGGTAAGTATATGTCCTTGACAAGGTCAGCTGCTGCTTAGCTGCAGGGTATTGTAGAAAGACAGACCTGGCATCTCAGATTTCCAAATTTGTCAAAAAAGCAACACATTCTGGTTTTTAGGTAAAATATCCTAAATTTTAATTATTGACAACTTAACCAGATTTTTGAACATTATATACCACAATACAACATAATTAGCATCCTGTCTTTGCCTTCTAAGCTGCCAGTTGGCAACTTACGGGTGAAAGAATTTTCAGTTTTTGTGCTAAAAAGCCTTCATTGTGAGTACACTGAGCATGATTTAACATCTCTTTCATGATTCAAAAACATACAAGGACTTTAAAGATATCATTGTGCTAGAGACTGTGCAAAAGCCAGTTAATTAATGACAAAAGTTGGTTGATAAAATATCACTTAACATTTTTTATGAGGATTCTTAACTGTTTGGTTGCATAGTTGACACCTAAAGTCATTACATACTGTTTGGTACCTAAAGTCATTTTTATTTGCATGATTTGTTTGGATATTCTTCATGCCATTTGATTTTTACAGGCATGTAAGCATCAGTACAATTTGAAATATGCTAGGTATAAGTTGAACAAGCCACATATTATTCCATGTTCCATATTTTGCCTTCAGGGAAAGAGCTCCTGAAAAAAACTGCATTATAACTCCAAGCAATGTCTAGTATTATAATCCAATGATGAGTGTGGAGCCCAGCGCACCTGCTAGTAATGGCAGCTTCTACCAGAGGCTTTGCCTACATTCTCTTTGTTAGAAAAAAAAAATAGCTTTTTGATCTAATTATAATCATTTCCATTGATTATGGTGTTTTTCAAAGAATTACACCAAAACATTGTTTTGGTTATATGATGAGATCAAATAATGACAAAGGCACACGCACACACAAAAGTGTTTGATCTCAGTGACAGACTAAACCTTCCAAATTATCAGTCACTAAGACACCATATTGGGAAAGGTTTTATGTGGCACAGATATAAAGCTTTAGCATGGAATTTGGATGAAAACTATTTTCATCCAGTTTTACTTTTTTCATTTTAGTTATGATACTCTTCAACTCTAGAATTTCCATTTGGTTCTTTTGTATAATTTGTATCTCTTTATTAAGAATCTTTACTTGTTTATTCTTTGTTACCACACTTTAATTTTTAAAAAAGTGTTCTTATTAGTTTTCCCATATTAATATTTATATTTTCTTTGAGGTCCTATTTACTAAATCCATCACTTGTGGACACAGAGTTAATTTCTATTGACTGCTCCCCCAGAGATAGGTCACATGTTTATGTTTCTTTCTAGGTTTCATAATTTATGTTGAATACTAGAGATCTTAGAGGACATATTATAACAGCTCTCTATTCTCATTTCCACTGAATGCTGTGTTGTGGATTTCATTTTTTGTTTGTTTGTTCACTTGTTGTTTGTTTAGTAACTTCCCTGGGGAAGAATCTATGAAGTATGCTTCTTCCATGGTATATGGCCACTATGTCTCTGCCCAGTTTTTGTTGTTGTTGTTGATATATGTTTTTAAGTCTGACTTCCTTTAGGATGCCCTAGTTTCTATGTAACTTAGTAGTCAGCCGTTGGTTACACAAAAGCTGTATTCAAACACTTTCAGGTAATAAAGATTCTATTCTCTGGTGACGGATCATTGTAAGGGAACACTCAATAATTAGGCTATTTTCACATCTATCTTAATTTTAAATTTTTTCTGGGCCCTTTTAGACATGCACACAGCCTTACAATCAGCCAAGATTATATGACAAGTTTAAGCTTTCTTCACTTGACACTATGCCTACTCACAGCCTCAGATGGAATTATATTTTATTTTATTTATTTATTTATTTATTTATTTATTTTTGAGACAGAGTCTCGCTTTGTTGCCCGGGCTGGAGTGAGTGCCCTGGCATCAGCCTAGCTCACAGCAACCTCAAACTCCTGGGCTTAAGCGATCCTACTGCCTCAGCCTCCCGAGTAGCTGGGACTACAGGCATGCGCCACCATGCCCGGCTGATTTTTTCTATATATATTTTTAGTTGGCCAGATCATTTCTTTCTATTTTTAGTAGAGACGGGGTCTCGTTCTTGCTCAGGCTGGTCTCGAACTCCTGACCTCGAGCGATCCACCCGCCTTGGCCTCCCAGATTGCTAGGATTACAGGCGTGAGCCACTTTGCCCAGCCTGGAATTATATTTTATAATTGCTCCAACCACAATTGACACTTCAGATTGATAGAGCCATAGTTCTTTACCACTCACTAGTCTGCAAGATGTCAATTTCACTGGGAATATTACCATGTGTAGGCATTGCCCACCACTCCGACTCAGGGAGCCCCTTTCAACCAATGCAGTGCAGCTGCCAGACATCACCGTCTGCCCCACTCTAGAAGAACCTCTGTACTTAACATGCCTGGAAGTACTAAGGGGCTTCATCTGTAGGCAAGAATGACAGACTCCCATTGGCCTTGTTTGATGTTCAACAGTTTTTCAAGTGTAAATATTTCTCATATTTTTTCTCTCTAAAAATGTGTTTTTCAATGGGTTTCTGTTCACCACAAAATAAAGCTTTACAACTTTACTAAAGACAAAGTGAAGGCCGGGCGCGGTGGCTCACACCTGTAATCCTAGCACTCTGGGAGGCCGAGGCAGGCGGATCATTTGAGCTCAGGAGTTCGAGACCAGCCTGAGCAAGAACGAGACCCCGTCTCTACTAAAAATAGAAAGAAATGATCTGGCCAACTAAAATATATATAGAAAAAATTAGCCGGGCATGGTGGCACATGCCTGTAGTCCCAGCTACTCGGGAGGCTGAGGCAGAAGGATCGCTTAAGCCCAGGAGTTTGAGGTTGCTGTGAGCTAGGCTGATGCCAGGGCGCTCACTCTAGCCTGGGCAACAAAGCGAGACTCTGTCTCAAAAAAAAAAAAAAAAAGACAAAGTGAAGATGAGAGATGATGGTAATTAAAAAAATCAAACTAAATTAGGCATGGGCCTACATTGAAACTAAATATATTTCATGTGGTTAATGTTTGCTTATAAAACAAAAGCGAAAAATCTTGTAGTGAACATAATCAGAGGGATATTGGGTATAGTTTGATTGTGAGTAAAATCAAAGTTTTCAATAACAGGAACTTCTTAGATAAGAAAATATAATTAAGATTTTTAAAATGGCTTAATCCTAGTCAATTATGTGTTTTCCCCTAAAGCACATGTAAAACCCCAAGGATGAATTTTGGAGATTTCATGTATCCAGAGTTTTAAGTAACTAATTGAAGAATCATTTACTGAATTTATGTTATGTAAGATGTGAATAATTCTGGAAAGAAATCAAAGTCATCATATTAATAAATTTTGGAATAATACTGATAAAAGAGAATATATAAGGAATTCTGTATACATTCCTTAAAACTAATAAAGCCTGTGTCTTTCTCTAAGGCATAGTTTTCAAAATTTATTCCACTGACCTATAATCCTTTTGCATTTAGTACATACTTATATTTTAACTTCATCCAGTGGTGCTATAATAGTAGTTTTATTTCCTTACTGGTGAGGGAACTCCCTGGGAATAGTGTGTATCCAAAGAGTCTATATATTGATACTCTTTTATGGGATAATCATTCTTTCCCTGGATATTGCAAGGTGATGTAGAATTGCCTAAACCACAAAAACATATGTAAAGTTTTTAGTTATTTAAGATTAAATGTTTGTAGTATTTGTTAACACTAAATATGGTAAGAGGAAATTGTAGTTGTAACACAAATCTAAGTAATTTTGGAATAAGTATGTTGTCACATACTTCACTATGGCTTTGCTCCTCTATCCATTTATTGCTCCACTGGGGGAGGGCTTCACAGAGTAGACCTGTAAGTTGTATAGTCCTGGATCAAAGCCTGGAGAGTAAGTTTTTAGTTGTGCCTTTTTTATTATATTCTCTTAGTTCCACACACAAAAAGTCAAAAAATATATATATTCGATCCTGCATGGAATGTTAGAAACTTGTAAATGATGTATGAGATTTAAAAAACTACCCTTGTCTAAAAATCAACACACAGTGAGTTCGGCTGTTCTTGAACTGCTCTTTGTAAGATTAAGCCCTGACAGCTATCTCCTTTAAATAATGAACAACCTTAACTTTTTAAAAAGGCAAGCCAAAAAAAAAAAAAAAGGATGGGGAGGAACTTTCTAGTTTCTGCAGCGGTTGGCTTTTGTTATCTTCCAGATAAGAACTCTATACCTCTCTCAATGGGAATACCATATATCAGGTATTCTAGTCGATATTTCAACTTAATATTGGATGGAGAGATCATTCAATTTCTATTGTTTTTAATCTATTCAAATGCCAGGAAGTGAATCATCTGTGAAACTCTCTAAGTTCAGTTTTAGACTAAGACAACACTAGACCTTCCCTACATACGGCAGCAACTTTTATATATGAACTTTTCCTCTTTGATCTTTAAAAATCACATACATACATATATAAAGACATACATACCAATTTTGTCTGTAAAATATCCAGCCACTGTTAATATAAGGAGAATGGTTTACACAGCATTAATGTAACCTGGCAGCCAAGTAGAGTGGACTGGGATGCACATGCAGGAACAGTGACAGCTTCATTGTATTGGTCAGTGGGGTGCTAGATGATACCGTTGAGTGAGCATGTGTACTATGTGGCCATTGCATTCAAAATGACTGAGCAAGTAGAGCAATGAATCTGCATCAAATTATGCATTAAGCTTGAACATTCATCCTCGGAAAATATTCGGATGATTCAGAAGGCTTTCAGGGATGATGCAATAAGTACAAGGCAAATAAAAGTGTGGCACAAACACTTCAAGATGTTCGAGAATCTGCTGAAAATCATCCACATTCTGGAAGACCTGCAACAAGCAGAACACCTGAGAATGTTGAATGTGTACAGGTGTTAGGTTAAGAGATGCTGGGAGAACTATGTGAGGTCCTAAGATGACTACTTTAAGGGAGACTTAGGTATCATTGTTCTATGTACAATGTTTCTTCTATCTTGTATCTTCTTCAATAAATGTCTCCATTTTTCATATTA
>CM052445.1:23667086-23707739 GCA_028533085.1 Varecia variegata | reverse complement strand
AGTGGAATGGACATACTTGAAGATCTGACTCGGGGTGTTGGGGGGGGAGGGGACGGGTGTTTACCTACATGATGAGTGCGATGTGCACTGTTGGGGGAATGGACACCCTTGAGGCTCAGTCTCGGGGGGTTGGGAGGGGCATGGGCAATATACTTAACCAGAACAGTTGTACCCCCATAATAAGCTATAATAAATAAATTAAAAAAAATAAAATAAAAAAAATAAATAAATAAAACATCACAATTTACACTCTAAAAAAAAAAAAAAGAGCAAGGCAAAGAGATGAAAACACTGCAGAAGACATCAATCTAACTAACATCCTTTCTTTGTAGGTTCTCTCCTTTCCTGGTCCTTAGTAACATAAGGCAGGTGGTTTGGCTAACTCTTTCCACTTCGTTTCCCAGGTGTCTTGTAAGAGATATGGGAAAAGGCAGTATTTTTCCTCTAGCTGTATGAATTAAAAGGGATGTTTAATCCTGAAGCTGTTAGTACCATTTTTTCTCTCTTGAAAGAGAGGGTGGTGGGAGAGAGAGAGAGAAAGAGGGAGAAAAATAGATGTATTCTGACGACATCTTCGAACACCTATATCCAAACGGTTTGAAGGGAATTCTATTCCTAGTCCAGTGGTTCCTAAAGTGTAGTGTTCACTCCTGAGAACTGTTATAAAAACAAATTATCAGTCCTCATCCTAGACTCACTGAATAAGAAACTCTGGAATGGAGCCAAACAACTTTTATTTTAATAATCCCTGTGGGGGATATTCTCATGAACTCTAAAGATTGAGAATCACTGCCCAGACTTCAGATATTTTATTTTTGTCTCTTTCAGTGGAAAGATCCTGGCTAATAGAGCTGCTGGATTAGATAGAGTTGGTTGGCTAGAGATAGCTGATCTGTACTGTGGACCCAAAGGGAATTGAGATTATTTCTAGTAGCACCAAAATATGATTATGTGATTTTATAGTCTACTTTAAGCTATCCAAATGTGTGACAAGAGGTGGTAAAGGGTGACAGCTTATAGGGAAGCTGTCTCAGGAAAGCAAGAACAAAGAAGTAGAACCTTAACTGAAGGTTCAGGAAGGAAATGAAGCCATAAGGGAAGTGATCAATGAAGATACAAAGCTCAGCTTAAGGGACAAGGTATCAAGACTGTATCTAGGAGAGTAAGGCAATGAAAGAAGGCAGGAGGCTGTGGTAGACATTTTCATATATAAATTCAAGCTAGAGTAGTTATAAGGGTTAACAGGATTCAGGGTGAGGGCACAGGAAAAGATGACTGAAGCTAATTGATAGTGAGGGTTGTTGATATCGAGAATATCAAACAATTTTGGATTCTTGGATAAAATAAATGGACATCCAGGGGAACATAGCCATGTACCAAATTCCATAACAAACAAGGGGAAATTATTGGTAAATAAGGGCAGTAAGGTATTTTAGGGTATCACAGCTAGAAAAAACGAGCTTCATAAATGAAAGCAATTTTATGTGCGTGGGAAGTTATGGTCAAGGAGTTACACAGGGAGTTATGAGAACTGTAACAGAGTTTGTAGAACATGCCACATGAGATGTGGGATTATAAACCTCTTTTGCCAGAGAGAACAAAAAGAAGCAATACTTCAAAGTAGGGGAGGAAGGGAAGTTTTCCATGAAGGCGCAGAGTTGGAGGCAATATTCCAAAATGCTTACTAAGAAGCAATGCATCCATTGTCTAGATTAAGTGTTGTGATGTTAAAAGGTGAGAGAAGAAGGAAAAGTAAGCACGCTCTATTTAGCTTCCATTTTTTCAACTAAGGAAAATGACATTCAGAATAGAAGCGAGGAAGATGAAGATCATTTTATGATCTGTTATTGTACATTAACATCTACCTTAGACAATCTAAGATTGTAGCTGATCTATTTCTGTAAATAATTTGTAGAAACTCTTCACGGGAGTTTCTTTTCTTCCGTGTGTGTGTGTGTGTGTGTGTGTGCGCTCACATGCATGTGTGTATGTGAATAATGAGGCATATTTACTTCCTGTTAGCCTTGGACAAATTAGCCTTGGAGTTTTGTGCGTGGTAATTGCAGCCCAGAATTTCTATCAGGTTTCTCTCCGTGGCTTGCAGGGACTACAGTCGCATGGCCCTTTGCTGACCTAGCAATTGTGATTGTCTTTATTCTGGAGTGCTAAATTGACCTTAGGCAGGGCACTACTAGGCTTTTAAACAGTGGTTATGCTGATTGACATCAGAGTGTCACTATTAGTGTTGAGGAACTTGATTAATGATTTATATTCATTCAAGCACTGTGGAGGTACCAGAAATCTATAAATCTGTGAATGTAAAAAACTATTCTCCAGGTTAATAGATAGGATTGATAGAAGTCATTTATCTAGCCCTTTCCTGAGCAAAGAAAATATTATTAAAAATATCCTGGGTCAAAGACACAATAACCTTAGCAAAAAGTGGTATTTTATTTTCATAAATTGATAAGATATTTTGCATTCTTGAGAAAATGATAAAAAATAAAAGTTGATGAGAACATAAAAATAATATGGCTTTCAATTTCTTTCTTCAAAATGTTATATGCTCAGTGGTGCTTGTTTTTTGTTTTTAATAGTATTGGATAGTCCCATGATTGGGTTTTAGTTCCACAGGCCCAGGCAGAGAGGATAAATAAATGAAATAATAAAATGCATTTTATATGGAAAGTTGTATTTAAGACTGATTCTTTTCTGCTACGTATTCATGGCAGTCTACTTGTCATCGAGCCACGTGTTTTCTTTCCCATTTCGGCAAGCATCACATATGTAAATCTAGTTCCAGCACATTAAAAAGCACATATATTAAGAATGTTAAACATTCTCTATACATCAAAAAATGCTCCTGAGTGGCTCCCTGCGGAGCATGTCTATCTCCAGCTAATGAGTTTTAATGTATGATTTTCTTGTACCTTACCTTTCTTTACACATCAATCTGTTCATGGCATCTGTCACACAAACAGTAACAGAAACCGCTGGGGCTGTCAAGAAAATGACACCTTTCTCCTTTACCAGAATCTGAAAAAGATGCCCAGATTTCTCTGAAATTCTCCAGGCAAACTATGTCTTTCTTTTAAAACCAACACCATCTGCCCAGGCAGAAATTTGTGAGCCAATTGTCACATAAAAGATTTTAGCTGATTTCTGATGTTCAAGCTTGTTATATTAGGTTATCAAGCTTCTACTTAACTAGATGACATACCTTGCACATTTCAAATTGAAGATGGATTTCATAGAATATAATGACATCGGTTAATTTTAGGCAAACTATAGAAGGGTAACAAAAGCAGTGTTGGCTTATATTTAAAAACGAAGGTACTCAGTATGTGTTTAAAATAAAAATATAAATAAGCACACACACATCCTGACATATATACATAGAAAAAATATATGGTTTTTGAATTTTTAAGATTTTTTCATTCAGAATGAAAGTTAAAAGCATAGAAAAGTATATATTATCAATAAGTGCAAATGAGTACTGTTCATTTTCATATTTTTTGATTAAATTTTTATTCAGATACAAATTTAACCACTATAATATAATGAAGTATAATCTCAATAAAACACCCAATTTCATCAGAAAGATTCCATTTATAACCATTTCTAATTACATGGCTAATTGCATTCAGCAGACAATTAATTCACAAGAAAATTCTTTTGACCTGATTCAGCTAATTAATTTAATTAAAGTAATAATTTTTCCCTAATCATAAACTTCCTCAAACATTTATCATCTTAGAGAAAAAATACATAAACATATATTTATGTTTTCCTCCACGCATATGTATATAGAGATGTTTATATATCTAGTGTGTATATTATACATGATGTAAATTTTTCACTTAAACATCATTAGTATCATTCTGAATAAATAAATGTGCATATGTAGCACAAATTTTAATATAGCCAGGAATTTCATGTATCACCTATGTAACCCTCTTTGAGGGACTGTTATGAAGTTGCGATGTTTTGCTGGTACAAAAGGCAGTCTGATGAACATTCTTATAGGTAAGTTTTTATGAACTTTCACAATTCTGTTCTTCTTCAAAACTCCCAAAGAGTTGTAATTTATCATTAAAAGAGTATAAATATTTTAAAATTTTTGATATATATTGCCATATTCTATAAAAATTATTAAACTTCCTGTGGGAGTGCATGAATATTCTCTTTCACCATGACTTTCCAATTTCAATTGGTTACCTCCTGATAATTAAAAAATGGTCTCATTGTTTTAATTGTTTCTTTGATAGCTAGTAAGGTTTAACATTCTTTCAAAAGTTTCCAGAACATTCTATGTAGTTTTGTGATTTATTACCTTGGGCATTTTTGGATAATAGTGTTTATCTTTTTCTCATTCATTTGTAATAACTGCATACTCTAATAAAATATAAATCTTTTATGTATTCTATATGTTACACAGATTTCCCAGATTTCCACTTGCATTTTCATAAGTTTTATGATGATTTTTTTATTTGCAAAATTTATCAATCATGTATGTCAATATTGTCCTTTATGGTTGCTATCTTTGCTCTAAAAATTTTCTCCTTGCTCCATGATTGTACAGATATTCAACTATATAATCTTCTGAAACTTTTATAGTTCATCTAGTTCATTCTGATGGCAAATTTTCTAATACTAATATATATCATTTACTAATGAATCTTTCCACTACCAACTTTAAATGCCATCTTTATCATATGCTATGTTTTTACAAGTCATGAGACATTTCTCTGCATTATATCCTCTAGACTATTTATCTTTTCCTGTATCAGCAACATACTCTTTTAATTATTTCATTCACTGCAATGTGTTTTAGGACAAATTCTTTACCCAATACCCTTTCCAACTCTAGTGTTCTTTGTTTTCAGGAATTATATTATTATTCTCACATGCTGCTTATTGCGGTCAATTTTTGAATTATTTTGTTAAGTTCTCAAAGAAAATACATTACTTTTTACTTGTATGTCATGAAAGCTTACCCAAAATGTTAGCTGGATATGGGCTGCCTACCCTTGCAGTTTACTGTGGCTATAGGATTAAATTAGTGCCAAGGAAAGTGAGTGGACCTGGTGGGGGCAACTTCTAAGATCTTTCCTTAAAATATGTTGCCCTAGACCATCCACCTTTGAGTGGTACTTGAGAGAGATACAAACTTCTCTTTTTATTTAAGACAGAGTATGATAGAATATTTTTTCTACCACCTGAGCCCAAAACCTAACAAATAGAATTGTATTCTGGGATGTGAGACACTGACAAAAATCCTAGAATGAAAAGGGTTGTGTGAGAAATTGCTTAAAATGTAGAAAGGACACAGATATTATTATAGTCCTGAAGTGTGGTCATCTGTTTTATGACAAGGTAAAGCATTTGGCAGAACGCTTACTTGTGATCACCTAGAAGTTAGACTCAACACCTACCACAGCTGCAGTCTTAGAGGAACTGGTTGAAAGAATGTAGAATGCTAGTTTTTGATGGCTGCTCCTGACTGCTTTTAGTAATATATGGTGAGAAGACATTCAGCCACAAATTGGCCAATTTGTAAGCACATATGGAAAAGAATGCTGTGATTAAGGGAGGCTCTGTATGCAAGTGACCTGGAAAATAAACTGATCAAGTGTCCAGAAATTATCAGGTTAAAAATTACAACTGCTTCTTTATGGAAACAGCAGGAATTAAGATTACTGCCAAAAGGCATGCTGTAAGCAAAGATGAGATTAAGGGTGTTGTCACACCACATGAATTTATGGTTACAAATGCCTCAGGGAGCCCCATTAGAGGGGAGACAGGGATGATGACCTAAGCTCAGAAGCCATCCAATATAAGAAGAGATTCAACAAGGTTAGACACTGTAACCAAAAGAGATTTGGGGGAATGGTTATTTCACATAAAACTAAATGGAAGCAAGTTGACTAGAGATCACTGAATTTTTAAAGGAATTGTATTGCTAAACAAATTACAAGCCTAATCACAAGAGCCTATGATTGTTCAAGCTTCATAGTAGTTCTCAGGTTGCCAAACTTCCATATTTTTCAGTATTCACTGAAACAGTGCCATCAGGCGTAATGGTCAAGGGAGAACCTGAAAAGAGTCAAGTAGGGGGTCACAAAAGATTGTGAAAAAGGAAGTTGCTTCTAGAGAGAAAAATCAGGGTTGGTAAGACAGGCTTAATCAAGGAATTTACCCTCTCTGGGGTAATTAGAATTCTGCCAAGAAGGATGCTATGTTTGTTATGGACAACTGAGTATTTTCAAACCTTCTCTTTTCCAAACAATAGTTTTTTTTATTTAAACATTTTTGTTCCTAATATTCCACAAATATTGATGTGTTTGTCTTTGATATTATCATTTCCCCATCCCCTAAAACTCATTTTAGGAATTAATAAAAAGAAAAGAGCATTAGCCACAGATTTTGGTCTTTGAACTGGATATGAAAGGTAAGTGGAACCTTGGGTTAACTTCCTGGAGGTTGTGTGTGTGTGTGTGTGTGTGTGTGTGTGTGTGTTTTATGTGGGGACCAGAATGTGTGCATACTTAGGAAGCCAGAGGGGCCTGGACAGAGACTAATAGGTATTTTTCAACATCTATTTTCTCATTCTTCCTTTGAGTAAGCATGAGAATTTTAAAATATGTCCCCAATTTTTTGATACTCTTCCATTAAAAGGGGCATTCTTTTGGATCTGGTGGCTTTTTCTGCATTGACCAGTAGACTACAATGGAAATGACACTGGGTGACTTTTTAAGGCTTCTTACAGTGCCATTTTAAGGCAATGAAATTTCAGCCTCATTCTCTGGAAAACTTTCTCTAAGGAACCGTGACTGGCCACGTAAACAGTCCAGTCGCCCAGATGCTGCCATGCTGGGAGAAAGCACCAACTGGTCCATGTGAAGGGACCAGATGGAAAAGCTCAAGAACAACAAGAGAGAGAACTATCTGCCCCACCAACCACTGTTCCACCACCCTGAAGCTCTGTTCCTCCTCCAGATACCTTCTAATTACAGCTGGAGAGACATTGAACCAATACCACCCAGAAGAACCCTTCCCAAATTCCTGATCTTCTGAAAGCATGAGAAATAATAATATGATCATTATTGTTTTAAGCCACTAAATTTCGAGTTGGTTTGTTACTAGGCATGTTTTTGAATAGCTAGAGACTTCATTTCCTAGCCTCCTTTGCAGCCAGATGTATCAATGTGACTAACTTCCTGCCAGTGAGATGTGTGCAAATTCTGGGACATCTTCAGGATCATGTGCCTTGGCTTCTCTGTTTCCTCCTTCCTACTTACTAGGAAGTAACAAAAACAGCAGAAAATTTGGAAGCACATGCTAAAGTTAACAGAACCACCTTGACATCCCTGGGTCTGTCATCTCCCAACTATTAGATTAAGAAGAAATAAACTTCTTACTCAAGTCACTGTATGTTGATGTGTGTTGGAGAACCTAAGCCTTCACTGAAATAAATGCAGTCATATTGCAATAAATGCAAAGATATCTTTTTGATATTGAAAAAAGTCATTGATACATATTTTCTCAGAAACACATGTATCAACCTCCATTTATTCAATGCATATTTCATTTTAACAGGAATATTTTATAGTTTGAATGTTTTATGTAGGTTTTATGCATATCTTTGTACCTGTATCCTAGGGTGCTTTAAATTTTTTGAGCTATTATGAGTGAGATCTTTTTTGTTTTTTTCTTATTTTCTAAGTACTTCTTGGTATAAGAACACAACTGATTTTTAGATTGATGTTTAATTAATCAGCCCTATTATTCAATCTCGATTTTTAATTGTTTCTCAAGCTTTTAACAATATAAAGAGACATTGCTCGCTCTTGCTCTCTGATCATAATAACATCCAAATATCAGTTCTCCTTTTGATGTTTCACTTAGGATTTTCATATTTGCTTAGATTTATTCATTCATATATTACTCTGAGTTTTTGCAGCTTCATTCATGTGATATTTGTCTTTAACAGTTTTTTTATGTTTCTAATCTTATTTTCATTAGGTTTTGTTCAAAGTTAGAGCAATTTGGGCTAGAGAATTCCCTTTTTAAAAAAAGTGCTACAGTACTTGAATGGCAAAAGAAAAGTCAGGCTTTGAAAGGTTTGAATGAGCACATCTATGAAATATTCTGATTTTTATGGACTTGGTATAATTCTGAACAATTTTGAGAGCTTTCTTAATATCCTTAGGTATAGAGGTTAATTTGTTTTTTCTATATCCTCTTGAGTCATTTTAAGTCATATATGTTTTTCTCAAAAAGTCCTATTTCCTTAATATTTTACTCAAGAAAATTTATTAAAAGGGGAAATTATGGTTTTTTTTAAATTTTTAAATGATTTTATTTAGGAAGAAATAACATAAATCATTTAGAAAATGACTTATCAAAACTTATCTGGGTAATAGACAAAGATGTAGTCAGAAGGAAGTTCATAACTTAAAAAGAAATTAATTGTTAAACATGAAATAATAAGAACAAATGCATTTCATTTAAAACTTGAACATCCAAAAGTGGGTTAAATTAATGAAACTGCTAAAAATGAAGCTATACTCCAAAATAGAAAAGTGAAAATAATAAAATATTTAAAGCTAATATTTTCAGGAGAGATAACAAAATAAAAAGCATCTGACAATGGTAACTATAAGATTGAGCACATGTAAACCTTCAGCAATGAGAAAAATTATTTCACTGTATATATGCATGTGGATGTGTATTTTCTACACTAATACACAAATGACTGACATTTCTAGCAAAATTTGGAGCTTCCTTATTTTCCACATGCCACCACCTCTGATTTTCTCAATATCTGTATGTCCTTCATTCACGTTAAACTTTTTATGCTATCTCAATTTGTTATCATATGGTGTTGTACAAACATATTATAGGTGAACTAATCCATTGCACTTTCTAAAATATTTCTAACAGATGGATGGCTAATGCCTTCATCACACAGTTTATAAAACAAATCATAAACCATGAAACTATTCAAGGTGAGAGAGTATAGAGTAGCCACAAAGTTCATTCGTAAAATTGTTTAACCTCATGAGCAATGCTTTTTATTCTACCCTCAAATTTGAATTCTCCATGTTCCTCTGGATATCTTCCATGCTAATGGGTATAAATCATTAAAGTCGCACTTAAGATTTTTTTACATTTTCAACCAATGTTGAGATACGATGTTATGGATGGGGACTTTTGATGTAGTTCTTAGCATTACCCTGACAGTCTCAAACTATCAGAGATATTTCTTACAAAATTTAAAAATAGTTGTCAGAAATATAAGAGATTTCAGTGCCATAATGACAGAAAAAAAATTTTTACCTAAAGAAAACTACTTCTCCTTGTTGTTTTAAAACAATTTTAATGATAGTAAAAATTCAGGATCTTGTCAGTCCCTTTAAAGGTTGTTTTTTCAGTAAAACATTGACTAATATGAGACGTTTAATTAACATTAATTTTTTTTGCAATCTCCTTCTAAGAATCAGAACCGCATTACCAGAAAACAAACTGAAATGGGGGAATAAGTAAGGGGAAAACACTGTCCGAAGTATATTCTAGGATAAATATAGACTCCTCCTAACCATCTTCTACAACTGTACCCTACTACATGACCTTGCTGGGACTGCTGGGCAATCCCATTCCAACAACTTTCAGAACAATTCTTCAGAGAACTAATTTTGCAGAATTTTTTTTAAAAAGAGGAAGAAAATAAGGCTCTAAGCAAAACAGAGGACTTTTTAATCTTTTTGCATAGTCAAAATCTCTAAATGTGCACACCTTTTAGTGTGGGAAACTGAGGTTATATTTCACATACACATGGCAATTACCTACTTAAAAGAGTTTGCTCATTTTAGAGCCCAACAGTTTGAATCAAAAGTCTATAGCAAAGGAGAGGAGCCTTGAATAAACGAACTATTTTTTTTGCTTTTGTTGATTTTTTTTACTTTAAACATATTGATATTTACTTTAGTCCCCTAGATTTGTTTTCATGCAATGTTTACATATGCAAAAGTATTTCCCTATAGCATTAATATGGCTTATTAATCTTCAAAGAAACCATACTTTTTATGAACTGTAACAGACAAGTCTAAAATGAAGGCTTTCAAGTTTTTTGACTCTAGAACTGTTTGGATTTTTTTCCCCCACACCGCAATAAATGTGCTTTTTCTGATTTGACACTGTGAATAAAAAAAGCAAATTCTGTCAGCATAAGTCACCTAAGAAACAACATCTGTGTTTGTATTGCTCATAGTTTTCTAGCACCCTAAATATTCAGAATAATTGAACTGATTGGACCCCTCTCAGGTTATCTATGACGACTGCTATGCTGTAAATTCATACTGAAAACTATTATATTCTCCTGGATTGCTGCAGCTCTCTAGATAGAATAGTAACTTTTCCACAGATTTTCCTGTCAACTGCAACCTGGAGGTAGGATTTAGGAGGGTTACTGCATTAGTCCACTGACAGTGATTTCCTCACTGTCTTCAGAGCACCCTTCCCCAAGCCTAGCATTAAAAAATAGCAGAAAGGTTGTCTTTAGGCACTTTCATTTTTAAAAGTCTTGATAAGTTGGCTCAGCAAGGACTCAAAGTAGTATCTTGTTAAGTAGCCTTCTAGCATGCTGTCGAGCAGTTTGGCAGTTACCTTCTTGCAGATTCATTAGTTTATGCTCTAAGTCACTCATTTGCAGATTTAAGTTTCTCAGGGTGAAAAATAGCTTCTACATTATTCTTGAGAAATGCCAACATCTCTTTGAACTGATATTTCAAGGGGTCTTGGCAAATAGATATCACAGTGGACTCTAAACCAATGCTCAATGTAGATGCTCATATATACGATCAAACTCGATCACTCACTTATTTATTGATTACAATGGAGTTTGCTTTTGTTAGAATTTGAAGAACTATGTAGAATGAAGTAAAAGCAGGGTGGAGAAAGGAAAAGAGGAATGGTTATCCCAGTTTGTCTCATACCCCTGGGGAGTCCCTGAATGTGGGACTTTCAGTGTTAAAACTGTGAAAGTCCTGGGCAAACCAAAATGAACTGGTTACCCTAATTCTTAAGTGTCCTCAGAGTCAACCCTATTTCTATAATGTAGAGTCTACTTATAGGAAAAAATAACATTTGGCCCTTTAGTAAATAAACTGCCTAAAATGGAATAAAATGATATTTTTCTTCTACCAATTCTGCTAATTTTAACAAACATTGTTATACCCTGCCTGTCCCTTTTTAAGAATTTAAGTACTCTCCAATAGCAATTATAAATAAAATCGTCATTAGGTATGTAAAGGACATTAAGTTGATATTGTTTGAATTCTAACTCAGTTCCACATACCATGCATCTCAGTCTAGGTTGACTAAGTCCTCGTCATCTCTGTTTATCAAGCTTCTAACTTGATGGTAAAGAAAATATGAATTTGTTTGAATGTCACATCATGAAAAACAAAAACAAAAACAAAACTGGATATTTTATAGACTATCAGTTTTGACAGTGAAAAGTGCAGATTTAACCCTCCCTGTTGCTATCGCCTCAAGGCACACTTGTAGAGAATAAACAAAAATAGTTTCCACAGGTAAAGCTCAGGTAATAAAAAAGAAAGCAACATCTGCGTCAAAGGAGACTCTAAGAAAGTTAAGTCTGCATTGTTTGACCTGAAAACTACCGCAGCTTGTTTGAATTACACGGCCACCTGTCACAACTGTGCTTGAGATTCTCCTAAAACAGTAGGAGTTTGTCACATAAATGGAATGTGCAGGATTTAAATTATTGGAGACCATGAGGCCACCCCACTGAATGTGAAAATTTTCAAAACAGTACTGACAGGGCTCAGTGTCTGCTAAGGTCATGTATTACTCCCTGTTGATAGCAGCCCAGCATTCCTACAGTGAGATAAAACATTAAAATGACAATATCGTCATTGCACTTCTAACATAGTTAACTCATACCAACTAATCAGATTAAATTCTTAAATACCCACTTTGCAGATACATAAACCATTTGCAAAACATACATAAAGATTATTAAGTCCCTGTTCAGGGTGAGCGTAGTAGGCGATCGACTAGGTGATGCCATTTTGCCTTAACCATCAACAGAGGCTGAAATTCCACAACATAGGAAACCATCCCTTAGTTAAAGGCTTGCTTCATCCCATGGTCCTCTTTCAAAATACCTAGAAAAGTGACAAAGTCACTCATACCCAAGAGTGAATCGGTTGAAGAAGTGCTGACTTTTTGCCTCTCCACTCTCCTTGCTGCCTTGTCAAATATCTCAGTTTCTCCAGATGACAAAACTAATACCTGGGAGGTAGAGCATGAGCAAGAAGGAGGAACTATATAATCAGACAACTCTGTCTGAGACATCTTCCTGTGAAACCACCAGTTTCACTCTGTATCCATAACGCGACTGCTTTACAAAGACATAGAGCAACTCCTTTACCCAGTCTCAGCTATAGCACCCTTCCATACCAGCCCTCTTACTCTACACAGTTCTACACATTGAACTTGACTTGTCTTAAATGACACATACTTCAGACTTCATTTTGACCCACGTTTTTACTTCCTAAAATGTTCTTTTCTTTATTTCTTTACCCCAAAATCATTTTTTCCAAAACCCAACACAATGTCACCTTTACTAGTTACTTTTTTCCCAGTGTTTTCTTAGTTCTTTCATTATATCTATTGCATCAGTTTTTACTGTTAAAAGTAATTAATTTTTAATTCAGAATATTGGGAAAATCCAATAAATTACATGTACTTTTATTACACACATAATCTGTATGTATGGATACACTCTGAATTCTCCTGTAAATTCACCACACAAGGAAAAATCACTATTTACTTTTGGGTACCCTCCCAACATATATATGATTTTTGATATATGATTTTTCTTTTATGCTCCTTGACAGGTAGTGTTCAGGCTATTGTCAACACCCATTTCATCTCCTCTGTCCTTTGAGATACTTCATAGTTTACAGAAGTTAGAGCTAAAAGGAGCCTGCAGAATCAAATAATCTGCTTCACTTATTTTACAGATGAATAAAATCATGGCAAGAGATATTTATTGTCTCACTCTAGATCATACAGCTTGTGAGTATCACAGTTAGATCTTGATTTAGATAAGGCCAGTGTATTCAGTTGCATAGACTGCACAATATGCAGGGGAGCTTGTATATCTACCAAGCTGTGGAGCAAGGCTCAGCCATACATTATCTGGAGAAAGGGACACAAAAGCACAATCCACTTACTGTGCACATGCAGGGCTTCAAGTGCCAGTGGTAGCAGGTAGGGAAGAAAATGAAGAGGGTTGATGTTGTTTCTAATTCAATTGTTAGAACTGAGCACAGTTTAACCTAGAAATGGACCTGAATCCAGGTGAATTTATTAATCAAGATGATGCTTTTTCAGAGCTCTATCTTAGTTCCCTAATGTAACCTTCTTTGTAATATAATATATTTTTAAAAATACTCCCACTTAGATATTACTTTGTCATTTTGAAGGCATTGGTTTCTCATAGAAATAAAAAAGAAATTCCCCATTGTGTGATTATTATTTCCTATAATCCTAGTCTGAAAACACAGTGGAAGCAATATGCAATGGGTTGGATTGATTTATGAGTGCAGTATACACTTGAAAAGTAGACCTCACAGCAGGCCAATGATGAGCTCTTAAAGTTAGTGGCCATGACTTTGATCTTTTATTTCCTCCTGAGCATTCAGCCAATTACCTTACACCTAGTAAGTGCTCTTCATATATTTATTTAATTCCTATCCCACATAATGAGAAATGGCAGTATTTAAAATAAAAACAGTATAATTAATTATGCTTTATAATGAGAAATAACTTTGATTAGCCAGATTGGAATATTAGTAAGGGAAAATTTTATATAAAATAGAAAAAGATCATAGCTTGCGGTTCAAGAGCATAGGTCTGCAACTGAGAATTCTTTGTGCACTTCCGCACTGCTGCACTCTCCTATTCTTCATCTCTAGTGTGAAATGTCTCATTTCCTTAAGTACTAAGTTTTACAGTTGATATCTCTGACATTTCACGTTGACACTTCTTGTTTTGTTTTTATTGTGAAGGTACATCCTCAGCCTTTCAAATGCATGGTTTTCCTTGTGATTATCTTTCAAAGTTTTTTTTTTAGAGCACTTTTTGTGAAACCATGGATAAGTCAAAACTTCACAATATTTTCGAATATGAGTTCCATTATGGAACCAAGGCAGTGCAGACATCTCGAAATGTCATCGAAGTGTTTGGGAAGGATGTGGCTAATGAATGCACAATCAATGGTTTGAGAAGCTCCATTCTGGTGATTTTAATCTTAAATGTGAGCCACGTGGGCAACCTGAGATCAAGGTGGATAATGATGAGCTGAAAGCTGTAGTGGAAGCAAATCCATCCTAACCTACCTGTGAATTAGTAGGAAGGTTTGATGTTACTATTCCAACAATACTAGATCTCTGGAAACAAATGGGCAAGGTAAAGAAGCTGGATAGATGGGTTCCACATGAATTAAATGGGCATCATAAGGGAAATTGTCTCGAAACTTGCCTTTCTTCACTGTCATGACATAAAGGCAAACCGTTTCTACACTATATTGTGATGTGTGATGAAAAATGGATTATTTTTGACAATCGAAAGTGTTCAGCACAATGGTTGGATAAAGGTAAAGTGCCAAAACACAGTCCAAAACTAAATAGTCATCAAAAAAAGCTAATGGTGTCTGTTTGGTGGTCCAGAGCTTGTATTACCCCCTTACAGCTTCATGAAACCTGGTCAATCAATTACAATGGATGTCTACTGGAACCAGTTGGACGAAATGATGAGGATGCTTGTGATTAAGCAGCCAAGATTGGTCAATAGAGACAGGCCAATCCTCTTGCAAGACAATGCTCGACCACATGTCACACAAACAAGGCTGTTCAAACTATGGAAGCTGGACTTGGAAACTCTCTGTCAACCACCTTATTCATCAGATCTTGCACCAACTGACTACCACTTCTTCCAGGCTTTGGACCACTTCTTGCGAGGAAAAATATTCAGTTCTTAACAAGCTGTGGAAAATGTCTTTTGTAATTTCATCACCACTCGCTCTCCAGGCTTCTTTGCTGCTGGCATAAACAAGCTACTACTGTTAAGATGGGAAAACTATGTCGATAGTTTAGGTGCATACTTTGATTAATTGTTCTGCTTCTTGTTTGAGATATAATAAACTACAAATTTGTAGTTGAAATCGGACACTTAATGTCCTAATACCTCTTGGGGTTTTCTAAAAGTTATAGGAAATAATGCATAGTAGGGCATATATGAAACAGTCAATAAATGTTAGCTATGATTATTATTGAAGTTTTTTATTAATAACTTAAGATTTAGTTTTTATTTTTCTTATAAAATATAACTATTTAGTGATATCTGAGAGAATAGTTTAAGGGGATACTTATAAATAGTCAAAAAGAAATGGTTTCTCTCAAAGCCTTATTCCAAGAGGATTTCCTATAGGTTTTCATTTACATAGGCACCTAAATTAATCTTTTATGTTTGACAGTTGTAAACTAGATATACTAGAGTATTTCAAAAAATAAAAGAAATACATGTCTTCCAAATTAAAACTAGGAAGTCTAATTTGAGATAAAGTTAAAATATAAATATATCATGAAATATTTCAATAACTTTCCAAATGGAAACAATTACTCATTTTGCAAAAAAAGAAAAAAACTGTATAGCCTATTGATGCTGAAATACTGTTATCTTCTGTAGAAAGTAAAAATTTTAATAGTTCATGGAAATAAATCTCATTTGAATTTTGGGGAGCTTCAACAAACCATCTCAATGAGCTTAATTATTTTGTGAATAGACAGAGGAGTAATATGAGGGACAATGTACAGTAGCAGCACCATTTCTGATGTAATGAGTTTACAGGAGGAAGCTAGGCATCCTCTCTGCTACCTGAACCTGGACCTTGGAGAATGGATGATCCAATGTGTGCTGAGCATAGAACTGGATTTCTTGGACTGATCAGCAAATTAGTTACCTCTTCTCTTTTGAAGAGATGTCAGTTGAAATGTGAGGGAGACAAATCAAAATTATTTCATTCATTGGGTAAATAAAATTATTGTGCATTTATGAATGGTATATGCTACAGATTTTAAAAAAGGGAGAAAACACCTTATGTGCTATTATGGAGTAAGTCTTGCTATGTGAAGAAAGCAAGAAGCAGAACAGTATTATGAAATGCTATCATTTGTGTCAAATAGGGGAGATGAAAATAATAGAACATATCTACTTATATAAACATAACATATGTCCAGAATACTACATAAAAAATTGGTGACATTGGTTGTTTGAGCAGATGGGGCTTGAGTGGTTGAAGGTCAAGAGTGACAGGGAGACTTTTCACCAAGTATCTTTTGAATTTAGAACTATGTGATAGCCATGTTTATTTAAAAATAAATAAATTTAAAGTGAAAGTGAAAGATAATTTCATACTTTTTTTCAAACATAATCTTTTTTGTTGTAGCTGCCACCTATTTTCCTATTTTCTCTTCTTTGTTGTCTTCCAAATATCTGAGTAAATGGTAATGTCTTACAGGATTTCTGTACTATTGTTCTATGCTATAATTGCTCCTTCTAGTAAAAATGCCACGTTTCACACTGAGTCCTCTGGATGCTATATATAGCTCAAGTGTGAAAGTTGCATCAACATTTTATATCAGGTCCCTGATATCTACTTATACCTTTTACCCTGATGTTTTATGAATTTCTTCCTTTTCTGGAAAAAAGGGAACTGGAGTCTTCATAAACCTTTAACTGTGATTTATTTTCTTTATACTAGCTTGACCAACTTTTGCATCTTGGAGACTGCTAACTCTATGTCCTTGAAGGTGAGAAAAACATAAATTCCCTAGGTTCTTGGAATATAAATTATAAGGAAGTGACCAAGATAAGTGTGGTGTAGGAAATTGACTTCCCTTTTCTTGATTTAAGCTTTCATAAGTCTTATCTTTGTTTTTTTCTAATACAAGAATCAAAAAATGGAGGAATTGAGGCAACTTCTTAACTGGTGTATTAACTGTTCATTTCATAACTTTTTAGGTAATTATTTTTCACCAAAGTTCTACTTAGAATAAGAGAGAAAAAATTCATATCCTAGAGCATCTGGGAACTTGAGAAACATTCCAGTTGTTTATTATTCCTCCCCCCAATATATATATACATAGATAGATATATGTCTGTGTAGTATGTATGTGTGTGTGTTCTGTGTGTGTGTGTCTGTGTGTGTGTGTGTGTATATGTATATATGAGGTTTAATGCTTTAACTTGAACTCTTAGGGAAATTTTGCAATCTGTATCACAAGAATGTTCACTGAGGTTTTCTGATGCATCCCCCTGGCCTGTGGCCTACAACACTGTACACTTTCATCACAAGAATTCACATATGTCACTTTGGAAAGTATGATTTTACATTAGAAAAATGTAGCTACTGGCATACCACTTAACAATTTGCAAAGTCCTCAGACAAAATTTTCTCATCTGATGAAACCACATACGAGGTCAGTAGAAATAACAGACACAAGTCAAGGATCATTTACTAAGAACCTATTCTGTATTACTTATTTTCCATTTGTTAACAAAAATCCTCACAAGGAATTTGATAAATCACTATCAGTGTTCCTATTTTATAGATGAATGAATTAAGGATATAAAAAGTAAATCACAATTACAATTTTGAGGATGGGGAATTTTATTGGTCCATTTGCCCATCTTGGATAAGAAGTCTATTCCTAGCAGTTAAATGTTCGGCAATGTATATAATCAGAACTTTTGTACCCCCATAATAAGCTGAAATAAAAAAAAATTAAACACCATTTAAATGATTTAATGGAAGTATAATGTTACAGTGCATTTAACCTGTTAACAGGTTGGGGTTTAAAAAAAAAAATGTTCGGAGTTGGGGCAAAATCCTGTGTTACACAATTGCGAGCTGCAATGGCTTGATTTGACAGGTAGTTTTCAGAAAAGGCAAGCAGTATGGGCTCAGTGTGTCCCACAAAATGTGTGTAGTATGTTGTGGAGAGTCACACAATTGTGAAACTGGGCAAACAAGGTCCTACTCTTTTAGCTCGACCTTGAAATGTAAGTGCCATAGTGAATTTATACAAGTCCTCTGCCTGGGGGCAGAAATGAATATGGAGAACTCTTCACTAGGTGTACAATACTTCAGCTCAAATTTAAAAAGTGAGAGACGACTTGTCAGTCAGACAAAAAGAAGAGCACATGCTGCAAAACAAAGAGCATGTCAAAGACATGGAGCTATTAGAGAAAATATTCAGTAGTGTTTGTTGAACGAATTAATGCACAAAATAGCACAGTAATACAGAAATACAGGTGGGATTGGAGGGAGGTTGACATGGAAAGCATATGGGAAATATAGGAAGGAGTTAAGTGATTCAGGATTGTATATGGCTATGCCACTCTATTTGGAGTGGAAGTTGATGGTGACGGGAGCCATAGTTGGAATTTGAGCAAGGAAAGTAAACATTCAGATTTGTCTTTTAGAAAGATTATTCTGAAATCAGCATGGAAAGTGGATTGCAAAGGGGTAAAAATAGAGGCAGAAAGATCAGTTAGCAAGTTGTTAGAGTAATTTAGGCAAGAAGAGTTGATGATGAGGTAAGACAATCACAGCTGTGAGGACAGATGAAGGGTCACTCCGCTACAAAAACAGAGTTGGCAGGGCACGAGTCTTCAAGAACAGAAAGAGATTACTTGTCTAGGTTGTAGAATATTTCCATCCCTCTTTGACTAGGATAAAACTATACAATTATGCCCTTAACAGAATGTGAATTTCTGATACTACAAATGAATTGTTGTTTGCAAAATAGCATCATATCATTTTAGAAAGCTATTTGGGTTTTTTAAAAATATAATTGAAATTTATTTTTTCCTGATTAGGATTATTGGATATATCAATTCTGATCAAGTTTAAACATGATGGTTTATTCTTAATTTGTTCACTCTAAAAGATTGAGTTTAAAATCATATCCATATCCATTTAAGTCAACAGTAGATTTTTCTAAGTTGAATGTTGAAAAACACAAAGCCAGCTCCTTTTGTTCTGCAAGATAGGTTTAAAAAGCAGAGTTTTTTCCTAAGGTTGTCTGAGAGAAAAACAACTTCACAGATTAAATCATGCCTTCCTTTAGATTTAAGAGGAAAGTTATGATAATTTGTCTCCATGGAGGCAAAGCACATCTCTGGGACTTTGGCTTTGTTAGCCTGTTTGCTGGACTTTTTTATTCCATCTGCTCATTTGCTTTCCTTATTCTATTTATCCATGAATGGATAATTATCCCTCTACCCTTTTGTCCCCTTACTGTTGATGTTCTGTTTTTATCAAACTTGTTTTTCCTTGAATGTTTTCTTTGGTCAATCATTATTCAAGAAGGTGATATATTTTTTCATTTAATTATAATTTTCTTTATCATGCAAATTTCAAGATTAATAATGGCACAAGCAGATAAGAGAAAGTCTCTTTATACTTTTTGTAGTTTTACCACATAATGACAAATTATTTAGACCAAATCACTCAATTCTTTTACAGACGTATTTGAAATCATTAGAAAGAGTTGAATTATTATTTTGGTTAAGAAAATGAGCAGGGGCAAGCACTAATACTCGAGCTAGCAAGCAGTAAAGATTAAAAAAAGATTAAAATATTTATAATGTTTCATCAAGTCCCTTTTATTTTTGTTGTTGCTGTGCTTGGTTGGTTTTAGGGTCTTCTTCATAAATTC
This sequence comes from Varecia variegata, assembly GCA_028533085.1. Lineage (NCBI taxonomy): Eukaryota > Metazoa > Chordata > Mammalia > Primates > Lemuridae > Varecia > Varecia variegata. The sequence continues at coordinate 23,687,919 of CM052445.1, read as the reverse complement.
TTTGCCTAGTCCAATATCTATAAGAGTTTTTCCAACCTCTTCTAGAATTCTTATAGTTTCATGCCTTAGGTTTAAGTTTGTTATCCATCTTGAATTAATTTTTGTGAGAGGTGAGAAATAAGAATCCTGTTTCAATCTTCTACATGAGGCTATCCAATTTTCTCAGCACCATTTATTGAATAGGGATTCTCTTCCCAAGTGTATATTGTTGCCTGCTTTGTCAAAGATCAGATGGCAATATGTGGATAGTTTTATATCTGGGTTATCTATTCTATTCCATTGGTCTATGTCTCTATTTTTGTGCCAGTACCATGCTGTTTGGGTTACTATAGTCTTGTAGTATAGCTTGAAGTCAGATAAAGTGACGCCTCCCAATTTGTTCCTTTCACTTAAGTTTGCTTTGGCTATTCAGGCTCTTTTCTAATTCCATATGAAACATAGAATTATTTTCTTCTAGATCTGTGAAAAATTACATTGGTATTTTGATGGGAATTGCATTGAATCTGTAAATCACTTTGGGCAGTATGGATATTTTAACAATGTGGATTCTGCTGATCCATGAGTATGATATGTTTTTCCATTTGTTTACATCATCTGAAATTTCCTTCTGCAGTGATTCATAGTTCTCCTTGTAGAGATCTTTCCCCTCCTTAGTTAAATATATTCTTAAGTATTTTATTTTCTTTGTTGCTATTGTGAAAGGTATTGAGTCTTTGATTTGATTCTCAGCTTGACTGTTGTTGGCATATATGAATGTTACTGATTTGTGTACAATGATTTGTAACTTTGCTGAATTTATTTATCAATTCCAGTTGTTTCTCGGCAGAATCTTTGGGGTTTTCTACATATAAGATCACATAGTCAGCAAAGAGTGATAGTTTGACCTCCTTTTCCCCCATTTAGATGCTCTTGAATTCCTTTTCTTACCTGATTGCTCTGGCTAGGACTCCCAACTTTTATAATTTTAAGATATGTATCTTCTATGACATTTTTAAGAGGTCTTATCATGAAAGAGTGTTGAATTTTGTCAACAGCTCTTTCTGCCTCTATAGGATGATCATATGATCTTTGTTTTGTGCTTCTGTTTATGTGGTGAATCACATTTATAGATTTATGTACGTTGAACCTCGCATCTCTCAGATGAAGCCTGCTTGTCACCAAGGAAACAACCAAAAGAGCAAAAAGACAACCTACAGAATGGGAGAAAATGTTTGCACGCTATACATCCAATACAGGGCTAATAACCAGAATCTACAAAGAACTCAAGCAAATAAGCAAGAAAAATCAAACAGCCCCATTAAAAAGTGAGCAAGAGTCATGAACCATAGCTTTTCAGAAGAAGATAGAATAATGGCCAGAAAACATGAAAAAATGCTCAACATCTCTAATTATCAGGATGATGCAAATCAAAACCACAATGAAATACCACCTTACCCCAGGGAGAATGGCTTTTACTAAAAAGTCCAAAGACAATAGATGCTGACATGGATGCAGAGAGAAAGGAATGCTTATAAACTGTTGGTGGAACTGCAAATTAGGACAACTTCTATGGAAAACAATATGGAGATTCCTCAAAGAACTAAACGTAGACCTACCATTCAATCCAGAAATCCCATGACTGGGCATTTACCCAAAGGAAAAGAAGTCATTTTATCAAATAGACATCTGCACTCGAATGTTTATTGCAGCACAATTCACAAATTAGCAAAGATATCTAATCAACCAAGTGCCCATCAATTCATGAGTGAATTAACAAACTGTGGTATATGTATACCATGTAATACTACTCAGTCATAAAGAAGGATGAAGTAATGCCTTTTACAACAATTTTGTTGAGACTGGAGACCATTATCCTAAGTGAAGTATCTAAAAAATGGAAAAACAAACACCACATAAACTTTCTATTAAATTGTATCTAACCGATGAGCATACATGTGCACAGAGGGAAGTAAAAGTCAATGGAAATGAAGCAGGGAGGAAGAAGGAGGAGGGGATGGGTGAAAACCTACCTAATGGATACAATGAATAGTAATTGGGTGATGGCACACTTATAACCCCAAGTCAACCATAGCAAAAGCAACCTATGTAACCAAAGACATTTGTACCCCCCATAGTATTTTGAAATTTAAAAAAAAATTAATTTTAGAAAAGCCAAATTCAAGGTTGACCTCTAGCTACTAAATAAAACATTGTGTTATGGATCTTTTTGTCCTAACTTATCTTTACCCTGGTTTAGTTAACTTTCGTTATTTTTTCTTTCTTTCTTTTTTTTTTTTTTTTTTTGAGATAGGGTCTTGCTCTGTCACCATGGCTAGAATGCAATGCCATCACTATAGCTCACTGCAACCTCAAACTCCTGGCCTCAAGAGAGCCTACTGCTTGCAGCTTCCTGAGTAGCCAGGACTACAGGTGTATGCCATCATCCCCCACTAATTTTTCTATGTTCCTGTAGACACAAGGTCTTACTGTTGCTCAGGCTGGTCTGTAACTCCTGGCCTCAAGAAATGCTCCTGCTTCAGTCTCCTAGCATGCTAGGATTATAGGCATAATTGTTTGAAGAATAAGTAGATATGTTATATCAAAATAACATGGTGTGTAGAATGGAATATTTTGACAACTTAGGCTGAAAGATTTCGAGTAAAATTGAATTAAGTGTACAAATATTAAAATGTCAATTAGCTATGCAGATTTTCTAAATAATAAATTTGGCAGCCATTTTACATATTGAGAAGCAGAATAGGGATAAGAAGGTGTAGATATTCTCTTTGCTATAGAATCTAAAAATTTGATGGTCATGATATTCTGACTTAAATTAGTACATGACTGGAAGTATTGATTACCTTAAATCAATACATTAAATGCAATGATCTGATGAATTTAAAAAGTTTACCTTTTATTTATTTTGACTCTTTACTGATCTTGTAATATTGGTGGAATATTCTGCTAGTTCTGTGAAAAATAAATTTTATCTTCCACTCCCAGAATATAACTATTTGTTGACATCCTAGCAAATTATATACCTTTTTGAAATAATAAAAAAATAATAACAGAATCAAGTGGAAATGAAAGAAATAGTCAATGTAATGCATATGTGTGGCTTCTCACATTATATGCCTTTATTACATGAATATTCTTCCTAGAGGATGATATTTCAAAACACTGGCTAATAGAGGATAATGGCTCACCAAAGAACACTTAAGGATATGCTGAGGTTTAGTATTAATAGTTAAAGTTTTTCTTGCTGTGAGATCTATGTATTACTCTTAGCTGCATTATTGGCTGATTGATGCAGCATTAGTAATGAATCCAGCATTAGCCATAAATCCTGGACAATATGCTCACCAGAATTTTGTTGGGTACCCACAGGGAAATCATCTCCCTATGTCTTGGCTTCCCAAATTCCTAAATATGCTTTAGACAGATACATATGTAAACAGCTGCAGGTTTTTCAAAGAAAGATGTTCCACAGGGCAAAACAAGGTATAAAATATATGATCAAACATCAAAAAATGCATAGATGCTACTATACAGTAAAAATGAATAATAGTGTCAAACCTCTCAGAAGATAAGTTTGAATAACTCCTCAAGGTCAACCAAAGTCAATACATTGTCCCTTCATAAACTGAGAGGTGATCAGGTTTACTCATCACTAAACAGGCTTAAGACCTGAATGTCTGCCTATTTTCCCTCTGTTTTATTTACTTTAATTGTATTTTATCAGAATTGATTTAAAAGCTAAATTATTTCATATTTGTTTAGTCATATTCAAAGAGCTATCTTTGAGAACTTTACCAATTATAACTCCTCCAAAAATTTCAAAGCCTCAACACAATAAAACATGCAACCGAAAATCTTGCTTAGCACATTTTTCTCTTTTAATGTAAATTGAATGGGCCAAATTTTATGGCCTAATTTGATTTTTCCACGCTCTTATAGACACAGTCACAGTCTCAAAAGGGTTTCTTCACATTGAATTAGTGCAAACCAAAGTGCATTAAATGATAGCCATAACAGAAGTCCTGCTTCAGATAAAAACACAGTATTTTCAATAAAAGGATATCTACTTTTCTGCCTAGTATGTTCACAGAGAGACAAATAGTAGGCTTTTGGCATTACACCTCAAGGTCTTAAAGTCAAAAGCTCTATTCTTGTTCAGTGATAGGTTTTAAAATGAAAGAAGAGGGTTTTGGCTTTCAATGACAATTGTCATAGGATATTAAAGGGCTTTGAAAATCCAGAGATAGGTACCCTCACCTGTCTTGTAACATAACACAACTAGCATCAGATCTAATAACTCGGCCTTTAGCTCAAGGCCTTGTGACTACTGTCACAAGGATTTCTATTGAAATCTTTCAAGCAAAAATACCTACAACCGGGTTAGTACACGGTAGAAGTTTTAAAAATCTATGATATTAACATAATAAACAAAGTTGTGTTTGTGAGACAGATAGCTGAGTGGAGTCTATGGCAGAGATGGGTCAGGTGGACCCAGGATAGATAACCAAGTGCCTTTCACTACTTTTATTTTTATAGGGAATTTTTTCATGGTATGAGATGGGAGATTAATTTTATTTTTTAAACTGACAATTAATTAGGAGTTGTACAGTATCTCTATTTTTATAAATAATGTAAGAATCTTAGGAGGTTTTATTTACTTCAAAACTATCCTTTCACACCCTCTATTAGATACTACTGATAATAATGTCATAAAATTTTTATGTGTATATGTGTGTGTGTATATACATATATATATCAGGCTAAATTTGATATATTGATTCTTACTCAAACTAATTCCTTCTAAGTTTTTGTTTTATTTTTTTTCTTTGAAGAAGTACTTACTTTAGTGGTTCTTTCAGCTAAAGTCTGTGGTTGGCAAATTTTATAAATTATTGTATGTCCAAAGGCATATTTGTTCCACCTTCACTTTTGAATAGTATTTGTGGCTAAAGAACTTCAGGCTACGTTATTTTTCCTTAGCACTTTGAAGATATTTCGTATATACTATTGCATCTGTTATTTCTGATATCATTTTATTTCTCATCCCTATATGGCAATTTACCTCCCTCTGATACTTTTTAGCATTTTGTCTTTATCTTGATGCATTAAAGTTTCATCAAGCTGTGGTTAGTGTGGGGGTTTTCTTTTATTGATACTGCTTTGGAACTCATACCTTCCTTATATTCTTAATAGTCTTTCTACTTATTTTGTCACATGTAGCATTTTCTCTGTTCTTGTTCCTTATTCCTTTGGAACTCTAAATGATTTGGAACATCTGGAACTAGTTTCTCTTTTATTTCATATTCCTATGTCAGCTCCTGGACAGGAAGATGAACTAAAGAGATGGGAAAATCTTTGTTTCCCAACAAAGACATATATAAGTGCCAGATGAAATATTTTAAGATATGGGAGAGGAAGAGAAATTTTCACATTCCAGGAGCAAATAATAAACACATAGACAAACTGATGGGCAGGAGTTACAGCCACACATCTAACAGGACTTGACAAGGCCACTTACGTATCCCAGTTCTAAGACTATAATGCCTATATCATGTTGCAATTGCAAGAATAGTAGAAAATTGAAAGTGGCTACTTACATAACAAAGAAATCAGTAAAAGATCATAGGCAATAATTGAAATTTTCATTCCCCGTAGTCTAAATCTAACATACATATGAAAATAGGGAACTTTTCAAAACCTAAGACTGCACAGCTTATTCATAGAATCTGAGAACATGTTATCTACATGTTGCAAAACTCATGAACCGAGAAACAAATACAAAAACTGGTAATCATTGAATAACCATAAAACTATTCATAAACAAGGTTCTTTAAGCTGAGACCTGCCTAAGACTCCCTGTAGATAATTTCCACAAACAGGAAGCTAAGGGACAAATGACAGATCACTTCAGAAAGTAAAGTGCTAAGGAAGACAGTGCACAGATTTAATGAGTTATAAAATTTGAAACCTACTGTACTTGTGAAGGTAAAACCTAAGTTCTATCACAAAGATAATCAAAAAATGCAGTGCTTTAAATTCCAAAGTGAGTGATCCACGCTAGCAAAACAATTCTTTCATCTACCTACTTAGAATCCCAGTTTCTGTCTATCTTGTTACTCAGTGGCTGACACTGGATCCCTGTTACTTGGGGCCTGTGTTTTGAGAGGCTCTTTCCTACTAGAGCACACTGGAGGGACTGAAATTTTGTTTGGATATGAAACAATCACAGTCTTTGGCCATCTTGGCTTGTTACTTTGTTAACAGTATAAATCCCTAAGAAGGTCATAATTTATGGTTGCATTTGCCTAGCTTACCCTGCTTTCCATCATTGCAGTGGTGGCTGTCTCCTGGCTCTGTAAAATAATAAGCTTGTTTGGCAAACAATACCCAGAATCTGGTATTTGCACTAGGGGTATTCCTTTATTTGGGTAAAAAGTCTTAAAAGAAGTCCTCTGAGAAAGGTGCTGAACAAGTCTGAGCTCTAAATATTTGAAGAACAGAAGCAGTTGGATCTTCCAGCCCTGTGAAAGCCCAAAGATCTAGATTCTGCTTCTTTCAGTTTCTGCTTATAACTGCATTGAGTTCTGATTGAGCTTATCTCTGTTATATACTATTTGGTAAGAACAGCAAGGTACAACCAACACATACTAAAAATTCTGGCTTTTTCTGATCACGTCTCTTTAGAGCTACATACGGCCTTTTTCTCTCGACATGTTCTGCCTTCCAAGTTACTGGAGACAACATTGTAATTAATTATTTCTACAGCATAGCAATAATTGCCAACTTTACAATGTGCTATATTTCTTTCTTATCATCTATTACTTTTCCTCTATGTCAATGCCTTTCAGGTAAAAAATCCTATTTTGGTATGGTAAAGGTAAAGCTATCATAACAACAAAATACAAAATACAGTTGTTTAAATGGTATAAAAGTGTATTTCTCTCTCATGTAGCAGGTGAGTACTCCAGTTCTGGGGGGTCTTTCTATTTCGTATGGTCATTCCCTGACTCAGGTTCCTTTAATCTTGTTTTTCCAACATTCACTAAGGTGTTCCTGCTTACCTGATCTGCCAAAACTGGGTCACCACAATATCTAGATTCCAGACTGTACTGTTTTAAGGACAACACCTACCAGTCTGAGCAAGAGCGAGACCCCATCTCTACTAAAAATAGAAAGAAATTATCTGGCCAACTAAAAATATATAGAAAAAAATTAGCCGGGCATGGTGGCGCATGCCTGTAGTCCCAGCTACTCGGGAGGCTGAGGCAGAAGGATGGCTTAAGCCCAGGAGTTTGAGGTTGCTGTGAGCTAGGCTGACACCACGGCACTCACTCTAGCCCGGGCAACAGAGCGAGACTCTGTCTCAAAAAAAAAAAAAAAAAAAAGGACAACAGCTAGATGTATATACTACTTTCTATTATATCTCATTGACTGAAACTGTTACATGGCTATACCTAACTAAAAGGATAGCTAAAATATATTGTCTCTAGCTAGATAGTCATGTTGCAGTTTAAATTCTTGGCTTCATCAGTAAAAGCAAAAAGGGGAAAATGGATAGCAAGGAAGTGTTAGCTATCTCCACATAGTATCTGGGTGAAAGAAATAGAGTTCTCTTAAAGTAGCTTTAGAAAAAGTACACTTAAAATGTTGAAATAAGTGTATCATAAATAAATAAAAATAATAATGAGCCCTAAGGAAGAAAGAACTCTAGCTCCACCCAAATATGTTCAATGAGAAAAAACCTGTAAGTGTAATGTTTTAAGACTAATTACCCAGTAAGAAAAGTTAGCTGCCAAACTTGTGCTGCCACTTACAAAAATGGTATTAGAACTCAGAGATTGGTTCATTTAATTTGGGGCATACCAGGAAACTATTTCATGAAGGTAACAAACACCTGTGAAAGAAAAGTTCTAGCACTAATTCTATCTTCTTCCTCCTCGTTCTACTTTTCTGACTTCTCTTCAAACTCCTACCCCCTCTAAGCAAGTATTTGCCAAACATGATGCTCATTATGTACTGTTTTCTCTCTCTTGCCAATTTCAACTACTTTGAGTCTTTCAACTGCCATTTTTATGTAAACAATTGCCAACTATACACCTCTAGTCACAAGTTCATCTTTTAGTTCCTGGTGTGTATTTCAAACTTTCCTTTAAGAATTTTTACGTGTTTATCCCAAATAACATAAAATCCATTATGCTGCAAAACACACTAATTCTTTTCCTAAGGAATACATGCCATTGCTCAGTATTCTGTCTTTTCATTAAGGGCCACACTATTCTGTTAGTTGATCATGAACCCATTCATTTATTTATTCATTTTCAAATATATATTTAATAGCTACTATATACTTGGCACTGGAGATAAAATGGAGAATGAGACAGTTAATATTCCTGTTCACAAACCTTAATATTTGCATTTGACAGAACAACATATTACATAATTCTATATCCTGTGTGTGGATGCTTGTGTGTATGTGTGCTGGTGTATGTGTATGCTATGTAGAAATAAACAGTGTGCTGTGATAGAAATCACCAGGGAGAACCAGAGACCTTCCCAGGGAAGTCTACTCTACAGGTTCCATTTATGCTAGTACTTAAGGCTAGCCATAGAAAATCCTATGAAATGTGTTTGTGACCTAAGAGACAGTAAGCATTAATAAAGGTTCTGACATGAGATAGAGCTTTTTTGTTCTGTTCTAGGAAGAGAACGAAGGACAGAATAACTGGAGTGCAAGGAAAAAAATGGCATGAAAACCTTGAAGGTAGAATTTGGATTCAATCCTAAATGCAAAAGGAAATCTGCCCTGTAGATATAAAATTGTGAATTATCATCACCTAAAGCTTGACAATAAGTGACATTGCCTTGGGAGAGATTATACAAAGAGAAAAGTTTCTAAGACAAAGGTCCAGTCTCCAATATTTAGTGGTCAATATGTAGGATCTCCCAGAAAAGAAAAAGTTGAGAAAGGGTTCAGTAGGACAGGATGATAATGGGAAGAAAAAAAGTAAGAAAGATTATTTCAAGAAAGAGTCACCAGAATCTGATGTTACTAAAAGAGAGAAAAAGCACAAAGCTAAAAATATTGCCCACTGGATTGATAAAATGGAAGATCACTGATGACTTTGCAAAACTACACTTGGCAGAAAGGAAGAAATATTTCATTTAAAGTATCCAAATTTAATCTTTAGTAACTATTTATATGGAAATCTTGCTAAAATAATTCCCTTACTATTTTCTTAAAATAGGCAATCAGAATAATTTAATCTTTTCCTAAAAGCACAACCATGATTAGGTATATTAACTCTTATATTATTTCATATTGCTGCAATTTGATATTATTGTAGTATTGGGGCTGTTTATACCCACTCTTTCTCTAGATGTGTATGTGTGTGTGTGCACCTGTGTGTGTGATGGCTGTTTGAAATTTATATGCTTTTAAGCTTTTTCATTCCTTTTTCTTAATGTTGAACTATTAATACATAGCATGACTTCTTACTGTCTTTATTGGCATAGGTAAGTAAATATATACCCTTGATTAAAAACAAAAAAGAATTGGGTTCAAATTTCGGTTAATATATGTATAACTTTGTGTGATTGGTTGAAACAAGAGGTTAAAGGAAGTTGTCTCACCAGTAAAAATGCCATTTCACCCTTTCACAAAATGGTTGTAAGAAGCAAGTAAAGTCTGTGAAAACATCAATAAAAACCATAAAGCACTGTGTACTTATTCAGCCCAATATCAGTATATAATACACTGGTATTGGGTTGAACATTACCAATTCTACAAACCCCATCTGTTCTTAAATAATTTACTCTTTGTACTCTTTTCTGAGCCAGAAATTTAGATGAATATTTTCATTATGATCAGTCTAAAATAGGAGTGAATGACTTTAGGCCAGAGGAGTTCTTGCTTTGTGTTAACTACAAAGATTATTTTGACCCACACTCCCCTACCCTTGATCCTGACAGCATTGTAGGTTGTTAAAGTTGTCTATAGGTGACCCTGCAAGTGAGAGGTTGCTGTACTCAGGCTTTGTTAAATATTATGTAACTGGATTCACAAAATATGAGTGGCATTTTTGCCTTTTATTGCACTGTTATGTGTTTTCATTTAATTCCTGAGATGATAGTGCAATAAAGAAGAAATAAGCTACATCAGTGACAGCTATTGCTGAAATACGAGTTTTCTAATTCAAAATACCAATCTCATGGGCTCAGGAGCTTTGTAGTACAGTTTTCTGTTCCAGAAAATAATTGTTCAATATGCTAAAAGAGCAAAATTGAATTACCCAAAATAATTGTCAGGGAAGTCCATACAATGGTAGATTTTGTTCCGTGTGTTTTTATTTGCATAAAACTTTATGTCAGTGCTCCTATGAAATGGATATTTTAAGCTGTAGAAAACATATTATGAGCCAGTATTTAAATATGAATTTCAATTTTAATTAACTGGGAGGAATAAACATCTATTAAATGACCTCCTAAATATGGAAATAACAAAGCAGACCAGAGTTAAAGTTTGGAGTGTCACCAAGTCAATGTGTCTTCTTTCTCAGTTTGTAAAATCACTCCTTGTCTTTCCAGTATAGGAATATAGGTTTATATTTATATAGGTCTATATACTCCAGTATAGGAGTATAGGTTTATAATTCAGATCCAAACAATCTAAGGCTTTATTCTCCAAAATCAGTGAAGTCATTCATTTAACTATAGCAGTATCAAGAACAAACAGACAGTAAACTCCAAAATACGGTAATAGTTTTGAAATTGTCATTATAAGTAATATTTTTGGAGGAGAAATGTATATATGACATTTAGAACTTTTTGTTCATGTAGGTAAATATGTCAATATATTGGCATAACAAGATATACAAAAGTAATATTATATGCCAAAAACCTTTTTAGAGGCCTAAAAATGTTTTGTCTATATTTGTCTTCCCCTAGAGTAAATGAAGTTTAATGACTCTTGTGGGTTTTACACCACTAATTTTCCTCTCACTTCTAAAAGTTACCAACATGAACATAATCATTACTCTCATTATATGGAGAAAGAAATTAAGGCACAAAGAAGAATGGCTATGTTTATGAGATCAGAGTGTGGCAGATAGAATTATTTGGAGGAAATTTTTAATATAACTCATATTCAGACATAACTCTGTAGTTGCTTTAGCATTTGAGTGAAACTTCCCATAAACCCTGTTTTTCTTTAAGGGATGACATGAAACATTCTACAATAGTCTACTATAGTGAAGCAGATTTGTATTTATTTTCCAGACGGAAAGTGAGACCAACGTCTAACAAGGCTACTTAGGTTGAAAAACAAAAGAGATACCGCAAATAATTCATAATACATAGAATAATTGAAGAAGAAATAAGCCTAATAATAAATTTATTTATTGTATCAAAACTCTAAAATTCTATAAAATATTTTCAAAGGTGGAATTAAAATTGGCCGAATGACTTCTGAATAAACAATGTAAAATCTTACACATAAATTAATTTCCAGACTTCAATTATTTGTTTAAAATAATTTAAAGCCAATACAGTTAAATTTGTAAGACATTTTATAAATTATAATTTGAAACTTTAGATAAATTTAATCTCTAACTCATATTTAATTTTCCAACAAATATCTTAGATATCTATGATACCACTATTTGCACAAAAGAAATCAGAGACCTTAACCAGATTGTCATTTACTCAAGGGTACAAACTTATTAATAACATAACCAGGGAAAGAATGGTCTGAGTCTTAATCCATTGATCTTTCTAGTACATCACAATGATACTCAGTCACAATATTTTTCTCTCTCAAAAACGTTTTTTCATTCAAGATTGAACGCAACCAGGGTAAGTTGCTATGGTGGAGTGAAAAGTCTGGCAAATCCTCTAACCAGAAAAACATATATAAAACTCAACCAAATTGTCCAAAACAACCATTGTAAAAGGTTGGAAATTGAAAAAAAGCAAACAAGAAGTTGAGTAGTATTAGCACACCAAAAGCTGCTAGAATTTTGGGTAAGAAAGGTGAGATTCTGCATCCTTTTTGTGCGAACCTGCCCTATCCCTCTATATTCAGCTTAGTTGACACTGAGAATTGCAAAAGGACTCTATGGAAACCCCTACAGAAAGAAACTTAACCAAATTGCAGCATGGCTTCTTGTAGCTTCAGGCCATGTCCCTAGGATGACTCCAACCCCCCTTAAAATGCCTGCATGAGAAAGCTTAAAATTATAAATCGTTTCTCTGCCTCTTTGAAAAGTAAACCTTCTACTACCCAGAAATGTTTTCTCAAGGACCTTGGAGCCATCCCTCTGAAATGGAAACACCCAGGATGATGGCTCTTGCTCTTTTACCTCCCAGTCCCTGTGGAAAGAAGGATAAAGACCCTGCTTTGGCGGGTGCTTTGCTCCGATTTACACAATTACCTCCTGTCCTAACCACAGCAGAAAATTGTTTCTCCTCCTGGTAAGCACCAATTAACAAACCCAGATGGCCTAGCATTTACCAACTAATTTCTCCTCTAAACACCCTTCAGATTCTTTTCTTTAGCTAATCCCAACATTGAAAAAGTTTCCTTCCTTTTGTTTTCGGGAAATCAAGCTTAGTTCCATAGTGAAGTCTGTCTCCTACTGCAGTAAAATGTGAATACAATCTGTCTTTATAGCCTGTAAGTATATATAGCTTTGTTTCTCTTTAACAGGCCAGTAGAGTTGTCAAGGTTTGACTAACTCAAAACCAGCAGCTTTGCTGCCAGAGGAAGGTGAATTGACTTGAAACAGAGAACAAAAATCCACACCCAGCAGCATTGTTAGCGAAAGAGGCAAACTTCATTTTGAGGTGAGTGGTAGAGAATCCAGAAGTTTGAAAAAGATCTACAGAGATCCAAAGAGGAGATAGATAAGCTCTCCACACACACCTGAATGACTAGGAAACTTCAGGCAGGTACTGGGAAGATGAAAAAGAGTTCCAGTGCAAACTAAAACCTGAGACAGATGTGTACATTGCCTGAACTTTAAATGCATTCCTGAACTCACACATTAATCTATAGATGTAGAGTGGAAGTCATACAAGCTTGAAGTTATTACTCTGCCCAATCACTAACTACTAGGCTATGCAGACACAGGAGCAACCCTTAGGCATCCATGATTAAAAATAAAAATGAGACTAACAGAAAAATGCTGAGCAGAAACATCAATGGCTGTACAACTCAGGAGGAAAGAATTTGAAGATTAAATAATGTCAACTTTAAAAATTTCTTTATAAAGTCAGAATCTGGAACTTCAATTTATTATCTAAAGGTCAATAAAAATTTGAGTGCAAATATCAGAAAAGTATGACTCATTTCCAGAACAATAACAGCAGTAAATAGAAATGGATTCTGAGAGGGATCAAATGTAATATTTAGTAGACAATAATTTCAAAGCAGCCATCATAAATATAGTCATAGAATAAAAAGAAATTATATTTCAAGCATTTAAAATGATTATAATAACAAAACAAATATGGAATTTTAATAAAGAAATAGAAATTATAAAAAGAAAGCTTATGGAATCTCTAGAGTTGAAAACAACAATAATCAATGGAAAATATATTAGATGAACTTAACAGAAAATTGAATAGACAGAAGAAAAGAATCAGTGAATTTAAAGATATTTTAATAGATCAATAGAAATTATCTAATTTTAAGAACACAAAGAAAAAAGATTGAAGATACAACAATTATAAATCTATACGCATCTAAAATAAAGTACCACATACATGAGACAAAAAGTGAGCATTGAAAGGAGAAATAGGGAATTAACAATTATATTTGCAGACTTAAATATCACCCAGTCAATAATTGAAAGAATAACAACACAGTAAATCAGCAAGTCTATGGAAAATGTTATTGATGCAATCAATTGACCTAGGCAATATATATATTCATAGAACATTCCACATTCTTTACAAGCATACATGGAATATTCTGAAGACTAACATATATAATTTTTAAAAAATAATGAAAATAAAAATATATCTCATGGATGCAGGTAAAATGTGGCTTAAAAATGGAAACTTAAAGCACTAAGCAACTATGTAGAAAAGAAGAAAGTTCTCAAATCAATAATTAAATTCTCATCTTAAAAAACTAGAAAGATAAGACAAATTAAACCTAAAACAAGCAGGAGGGGGAAACCTTGAAATCATAGTAAAAATCAATGATAAGGAAAACACAAGAAAAGAGAAAAATTGATGAAATCAAAAGTTGTTTCTTTGAGAAAAAGCCAACAAAATTGATAAAAATTCTAAAAAGACAAAGATTTAAAAATCCAGTAAAGGAAGACAAGATATCACTACCAATCTTAAAGAAATTAAGAGGACTTTACGGAATATTATGAAGAGTATTGTGCCAACAAATTAGACAGCTTAGATAAAATTTCCTAGAGAGACACACAAACTTCCAAAACTAATTAAAGAAGAAATAGAAAATCTTAATAGCACTATAACAAGTGAAGACATATAAGTGGTAATTTTTAAATTTACCAGAAGGAAAACTCCAACTCAAATGACTTTATTAGTGAATTCCATAAAATATTTAAAGAATAAATGATACCAATTGAAATTTTGGGTATTTGTACCCTCCATATATCAAGTTGAAATTTGATTGCCATTGTTGGAGGTGGAGCTTGGTGGGAGGTGTTTGGGTCATGGAGGTGGATCCCTCATGAATGGCTTGGTGCCATTCTGTTGAAAAGAGCCTTGCATCTCCTCCTCTCTCTTGCTTGCTTCCTCTCACCATGTGCTGCTGCTCCCCTTCTCCTTCCACCGTGAGCGAAAGCTCCATGAAACCCTTACCAGAAGCAGATGCTGGTGCCATGCTTCTTGAACAGTCTGCAGAACCGTGAGTCAAATAACCCTCTTTTCCATAAAAACTACCCAGCCTTAAGTATTGCTTTATAGCAATGCGGAAGACTAAGACACCTATCTTAGATAAAACTGTTTGGAAAACACAGGAGTAGGAACACTTCCCAGCTCATTCTATGAGACCAGTGTTGCCCTGTGTTATAGGCAGAATTCTAAAAATAGTCCCTCCAGCAAAATTTTATAATCTGGTTGTTCAAACAATAATTTAGGGATTTCTATGTAGGGATTTTACAGATACAATTTATGTCCCAAATCAGGAAACCTTTAAATACTCAGAATATTCAGGTCAGCTGAATAATCACATGCACACTTTCAAAACAGATGCGGCTGGTAGTAGAAGAATTCAAAAAGATGGGTCTTATTGGCCTTGAGGAAGAAAGTAAACACGTATATTGTAAACTGCACATGGAAAGAGGCAGCCCTTCAGATGTTGAGAGTGACCCTCAGCCAACAACTACCAAGAAAATGGAAGCTCAGCACTAGAATAGCAAGGAAGTAAATTTTGCCAACAACATGAGAGCTTGGAAGAGGACTCAGGTTTTAGATGAGAATCACAGCATCAGCAGACACCTTGATTTTCACTTGGGAGATCTGAACAAAGGATTTAACTAAATAGCCCCTTGACCCAGAAACTAGGATCATAAATTTGTGTTGCATTAAATTGCAAAATGTCTGGTAATTTTTTATGGCCTTAATAGCAAACTAAAACAATGTTATAACACAGCCAAAGATATCAAAAGAGAAAAAAAATTCTAATGACTAATATCCTTCATGAACATAGACCTCAAAATCCCTAACTAGATATTAGCAGATCAAATGCAACAGCATATAAAAAAGATTATGCATCATGCCCAAGTAGGATTTATTCCTGGAATACAAAATTAGTTTAGTAATCTGAACATACGATTTAAAAAAAATTTCAATAGCCTAAAAAATAATTAAATACTTATATAAATATAACAAAGGAAATAAAAAGGCTATACATTGAACAAAATAAGAAATAAAAACATCTCATGCAAATCAAAGTAAATTTGAAGATAAGAAGTGACAGGTTCTCAATATGAGAAAGAACCAGCTTAAGAACTTGGGCAATATGAGAAAACAGAATGTTTTGACACTCCCCAAATTATCATAGTAGCTCTCCAGCAATGGATCTCAACCGAAATGAAAATTCTGAAATGACATATGAAGAATTAAAGATATAGGTAGTAAAGAACCAAGCAAAAATTGAAAACCAACGAAAAGAAATGAGAAAAACAATTCAGGAGATGTCTCTCTGCTTATAATTAATCAATTGCATTCCATTAAGCTTTGAATAAAATCCAAAGTCCTAAAAATGACTTAAGGCCTAAAGCATCTGCTTCTTACTAATTTACCTGTGACTACTCTTTGCCTGACTCTCTGTGCTCCTGCCTTTTTAGTCTCTTTGATGCTTCTTCCTACTGTAGGTTTTTGTATCTGCTGCTTTCTTAGCCTGGAAAGTTCATCCTCACATTGACCTAGCTACCTTCTTCTAGTTATCCTTCAGATCTCAGGTGAGATGTCTCTTCCTTGGTGGTATTTTCCCAGAATAATCTCCCATCTCTGCTGTGTGATCTATTACCACTCATCTTTCCTCTGGAGTGCTTTTTGCAATCAAGCTTAAATAACTAACTGAATAACATGTTTAACAACTATCTTTCCTGCTAAAATGTAATCTTTAGGAAGCATGAAAAATAACTTCCAAGTTTCCCTTCCAGTGTGCTAGCAATTCAGTAGTTCTTTTGGCTGCCATGAGAAGTTGCTAAAAGGTTTCACTTCAAGTTGGATATTAGTTACATGATATTTTTCCTCAAAAGGCCCAGTCCAGTGGTATCTTTCCCTGTGTGCACTCCAGTTAAAGTCCAGGGGCTTGTTACCTGTGGACTTTACATAAGTTTCTTATATGTTTGATTATTAATAGTAAAAGGGCATACTCTAAAAATTACTTATCTCTGTTTACATTTGCTCAATATTTAGGATGATTTTCATTGATACTAAATTAAAAATAACAAAAAGAGTTATATTAGTAACTCCATTTTTATAATGCATATTGAACCTGACAGTTTTATTAGACCAGGATTTTTAAAACAGTCTGTATCAATTATAAGTAAAGATGATTAATTTCTAGTCATGAAAAAATATAAATTTGGAGACAGAAAACTTCTCATCATCTTTTATATCTCATCTGTAAAATATGTCATATCTGTAAAAGACCTTCCTCACAGGTTTATAGCTATGATTAAATGGGATAACATATTTGAAATACATAATCTAAAACACTATACAGATATTAGTCATTGTGTGCATGTCTATGAGAGAGAGAGAGAGAAAATAATTCTATTTCACATTCCCAGTGGACACAGACTTGAAACACATTTTTGAAGTTTTCAATATCTTCCATGGGAGTTCTATTCATATAAGGGCTGCCTTAGAAATAGATTATTAGATGCAGAGGAAATATTTCATTCTTATAAATCATGTACATGTAGCAACTATAAGTGCATTTGACTTTCTCATGTACAAAGTGTGAATGTACATATCCTCGATATCACACATTCAACTACTTTAATTACAAAATGCAAATGAAATCTTTACATGACACATTAAAATTGTATATATATACACACACACACAGATATATAATCTTTAACTGAATTGAATCAAGGCATTTCCTCCTCTTCAAGCCTCTGAAAGCTTATTCCAATTTTTCCTTGTTATTTATTAGCAATAAAAGCAGAAGATTTGAAAATTTATCTTATATATATGGATTTTCTTCAAATAAGGAAAAGTAATGTACTTTTTCTTCACAATCCTGGAGTTTATAAGAGTAAGCTTTGGCCTACCTATAAACTTCAGATTCCCATTGCCCTGTGGGATATTTAAAATGCCTGGTTAATGAGGGAGTAACACCTATTAGTGTATGCAGATCCTAATGTTTCTAACTGTTGATATTGACTTTTGCATCAGATTAGAGAGTATACAAGCAGCTAAATTAATCTCCTACATCATGTCCTCTGAGAGCCAAAAAAATGTGTTCTCCAGTCTACCTCAGGAGTGCATTCCTGTGATGTGGGAAGAGGCATATAGTATTATGCTCTTCTCATAAAATGCCTGAACTACTTCATTTTTATCTAAGCAGTGATGCAAGACCAAGGCACTGGTCAATCCCAATGCATATAGAATCACTGCTAGAGAAATCTTTATTTCATGTGCCTGTGCCCTGACTCTGATACTTTATTTCAGAGGCATCCAGGCATTTTTGTAAATGTTGATGATAAGCTAAGCTTCAGCTGTTATTTTGGGGAAAGAAGATGAAGGAATAGCCCAGATGAATTTAATGAATATCTAACCTTCTAGCAGGAATATAGGAGCTGACAGCACCAAAATTACAAAATCAGAGAAGCCAGAAACATTAAAGTGGAACTGGATGACATCCTTAGGACCACGATTTTAAAGGGTGGCATGGAATCTTCTGCATATCAAATTAGTCATCAGGTCAAATTGCAAGTGAATTCACTTCCTATGTAGAACTTTGGAATTCCCACAGAGAGGACTTGGAAGGCAAACGTATCCCTAGGTGAGCAGTCAGAGCACCTGATTCCTGTATAATTACATGGAATGAGAATTTGATACATGACAGTAATTACCTAGCTGAAGGTGCAATTAGCCATTTGTGACCTCATTCTGAGTGGCAACTAATTAACCCTTAATGTCAAAAATGTCAACCTTCATCAAGACACCAAAGAGAAGTACTACACGATCAGCTAATACTTGTTCCAACCTATTAATGGTTGAATCTGTCATTAGAAATGTGAATATTTCATTTTTACACCAGCATTTATGTTAAGATGTAGAGTATGCTCCTTTTCTTTTGAGGCTGCATTTCACTTCCTTATCTTTGTGTGCATAAAAATCCTTTTACAAAATTGGAATATGCTTTCATATGCATATATAATAATCATCTCTCAGTGAGATAAAACACAATCAGGGAGGTATATAGAGAGAACTATAACTTGTCACTGTATGTTATTTCTCATGGTTATAGAAGTGGTACAGAATTTGAAAAGATTTGTAACTACACTATCATTATCGTCATCAACACTCCTCAAGTATTGGCCTCATTGGAAAATGATTCTGTTACCTTTGTTCTTGTAAATGCTGAAGACATAAGAAACTTATTCTGGAATTATACCAGGAAGTATAAAATCATCATCCTTTTAAACCACCAAATACTGGCCCAGAATTATTAAGTCTACTCTTTTTCCTTATTATTTATTAGCCATAAAAGCAGAAGATTTGAAAATTTATCTCATGTATTTAATATGTGGATTTGCTTTACATAAGGAAAAGTGCTGTACTTTTTCTTCACAGTCCTAGAGTTCATAAGAGTAAGCTCAAAGACAATTTTACAAATAATTAGCATGGAACTACAGCCATTTGTTCTGAAAGAAATCTAATTATTAATAAAATCAGCATGACAAATGCTGATTAAAGATTGAAAATAAAATATAGTACTGATATTTCATTGTTTTGGATTCATCACTGAAAAAGTATTAAATGTGCTGCTGAAATTTTGTAGGTTATTTGATTCTTCTACTCAGCCTTCAAGGTTGTTTCAAGGGTCTAAACTTAATCTCGGTAATTTCATTTTTTTCTAACAGGGACCCAGACATTTTTTGAAGCACCTTATACTCTTGTCTTTCTGGAACAGCAGGTGCAAAACAAAGAAAAAGTTCATAACAAGTGTAACACCATATTCTTTATCTTCTATGTATAGCATCTCAGAATTCCGATTGTTTTACCTACAAGTTCAGAAAAGATAACTGTAACGTGTTCAAAACAATTTTGATACTTTTAATTGTTTAAAAGCACTCTAAAATCCCATTTGACTTATAAATAAATGTGAGAGCAAATATGTATCACTTCAATTTTCTTTAGTAAATTCTAAAATAATTTCTTTGTACTTAATTTATTTAGAAGGGTATTTATAGTGCTGTTATTTCTCTGAAGCTGCCAGAGGAAAATATGCAAAGATGCTATGTTCAGTTCAAAATGAGAAACATCTCTACAGATTCAGTAATCTTTCAGCCTAGAAAGAAGATAATACCAATATCTCTTCAAGATCGTGATTTAAATTATTTTGGATAAATAGCCAAAAGTGAGAGTGCTGGATTATATAATAATTCCATTTTTAATTTTTTACGGAAGCTCTGTAATACTTTCCATAGAGACTACGTCATTTTGCATTCCCATCAACAGTGTGCAAATGTTGCAGTTTGGTCACATTCTCACCAACAATTGTTATCGTTTGTTTTTTTTGGTAATAGCCATCCTGTCATATGTATGATTATATCTCATGTTTTCATTTGCATTTCCCTGATGATTAATTATATTTAACATTTTCTGATATACTGGTTTGCCATTTGTATGTTTTCTTTAGAGAAATGTCTATTCAACTCCTTTGACTATTTTTAATTGGGTTATTAGTTTTTGTTTTGGTTTTGCTATGGCCTTGTATGAATTCTTTATATATTTTGTATGTTATCCCATTATCAGATATAATGGTTTGCAAATATTTCTCCCATTTCACAGGTTGTCTTTGTACTCTGTGGATTATTTACTCTGCTGTATAGAAGTTTTTCAGTTTAATTAGTCCCACTTATTTTTGTTTTTGTTGCCTTGTACTGTTGTTTTCCTATCCATGAAATGATTGCCAAGGCCAATGTTTATAAAGCTTTTCCGTTATCTATTTTCTTAGGTGTTTTATACTTTCAGATCTTTTTTTAAGTATTTGATTCATTTTGGGTTGATTTTTGTGTATAAGATAAGATGAAGGTCCAATTTCATTCTTTTGCATGTGGTTATCCAATTTTCCCAATATCATTTTTTTTTATTTTTATTTTTTTTT
>CM052445.1:23612321-23666586 GCA_028533085.1 Varecia variegata | reverse complement strand
CCATGGTATACAGATACCACATTTTACTAATCCATTCATGAATTGATGGACATTTGGGTTGTTTCCACATCTTAGCAATTGTGAATTGTGCTGCTATAAACATTCGGGTGCAAGTATCTTTATTATAGAATGACTTTTGTTCTTCTGGGTAGATGCCCAATAATGGGATTTCTGGATCAAATGGAAGGTCTACTTGAATCTGTTTAAGGAATCTCCATATTGCTTTCCACAGGGGTTGTACTAGTTTACAGTCCCACCAGCAGTGTATGAGGGTTCCCGTCTCTCCGCATCCACGCCAGCATGTATTGATTTGGGACTTTTTGATAAAGGCCATTCTCACTGGAGTTAAGTGATATCTCATTGTGGTTTTGATTTGCATTTCCCTGATGATTAGAGATGTTGAACATTTTTTCATATGTTTGTTAGCCATTCTTATATCTTCTTTTGAAAAATTTCTATTCATGTCCTCTGTTTTTTACTAATTGGTTCTACACAACTGGAAAAGTAAACTGTCTTATCTTCATGACAGGAAGTAGTTTTATAACTTAGAGCAAAGTATCCAGCCATTTTTATGGAAAGATGGGAGTTAGGTTTCTATCCTCCCACAGAAACTGGGAGATAAGGACTAGCTCTATTTTGATAATTACATTTCAAAAAGAGCCTCCCCCCACAAGAAAGACATTCCTGGGTTGTAAAATTGGCAAGAAGCTATTAAAAAGATTTACCTCTCAAAAGGATAGAGAAATAACAATTACAAGTTCTCCAGAGTAAATGCTTTAAGAAAAGGGAGGCCAGGGGTCTAAAGTCAGGAAGAAGTCTGTCTAAAATTTAGTCAAGCTGAGGGGAACCCCAAGGCCTTAGTCAATAGACACCCAGGGAACCAGTTTGATGGGCACTCTACCATCTTTAATATAAGACTTGTAAGGTCACCTGGGAAGGTCAAAAGAAAAGGCAAACAGTGTGGTGGAGCTCAGGTTCCGGGAGTTTATCACTTCCATTCTCATGTCATTGAATACTTATTTGCATATTTAATGTGGGAGAATTAATTTATTAACTTCTCAAACCCAACTGCAGAAGAGGATAGGAAATGCAGCTGTGTGCACAAAAAGGGACAGAATGGGATTTCTATAGCTGACTTTCTTTGCCACCATAAAGAAAAGAACATATAATATAGTTAAAATATAGACATATTTAAAAATCTTTCCTCCCTTACACAAAGCAGCAACCATGCTGAGGAGGGTAATGAGAATTTAAGCCAATAAAGACAACTGAATGAGAGTAAATTTAACCACAATCAATAGGGCATATCAAGACAGCATGAAACCTTTATAGGTACTAGATTTTAGGAGGACGTTGGAGAAAGGCATACATATTTAGGACTAAGTATCTTAGTTTTCAGGAAAAGAAACTAAGTTTAGGTAAAGTATATAGAAAAGGATACTATTTTTTAAAATATTAGGTAGCTCTTTCAATTTATAAAAAGTCTTGGAGAATACCCAGTTAGGAACAATTCACTAAAGCAAAACAAAAGTAGTCCTGGGAAGGAAACTCTGCCAGAGCCAGTGGACAGAGGCCACAGGTTCCTGCTGATTCTGCCAATTCTGGACACAGGAGGCTGCCATTAGAGCTGATGCTACACCAAATATGTATATTGGATATAGCTGCTGCCACCTCACCCAAATAAATAGCTAGCGTTTGCTTCTTTATGTCACTCATAACCAGTTCATAATCTGGAGTGGCTACACCTAATTGATGGAGAGTAGATCACACTTTCATATTTTAGTTGCAAGGGATTCCAGGGAAAATGAATATGTGGCATTTTCAACTTTCATAGAAGAATATGAACTATGACTAAATGTGAGGGACAGATGTCCCCAGGGGCTGACTTGTCAAAAAATTAAAAAGTGAGAGAGGATGGCAGTATCAGTACCAGTCTACTAGCCTGGTTATATGATCAGCTACAGATGTGCATACAGGAAATAATTTGTCTTTGGTAAAAGTTTTAAAACTACTGGTAGGAATTTACTTTATCTTTAAAAATGCAATTATTTTATTTAAAAATTCAAACTCTCGTTAATACAAAAAAACAAAGAAACAAAGGGTCTCTTTTAGTGAAATCTATAACCTAGAAAAGACCTAATCTTTCTTCAAGAGGAGTTACTTGTTCATTACAAGGGTACCTGAATAAAAATTCAGAAGAACATTATAAAATATATCCATATTCACTCAAAACTAAAATATTTGGATGTTAGTATTTACTTCATTGTTTTAAAGCAATACAATTTCAACCGTCAAAATGATATATGCCAACATTCATCTCAGATTGTTGAAAAAAACTGACAAGACAGCATTTGGGAAAATCCAACAAGATCTGTTTATCTGTAAGATGCAGAAAAAAATCAGTGTAATCAGATCAGCAACCTTCTTTGAGATAAGAGAAGGTATAGGTGTCAGGACTCTAGGAGTCTCAGTGGAGTAGTAGGTGATGACATCTGAGTCAATGAGTATCACCTGAGACTTTCTGGAAGCTCAAATGCTACTTTCCAGGCCCAGCCTCCTATCCGTAAAGATGGCACAATTCCCGTCACAGCCTTGCCTAGATAATGGCTGATGACCTCAGTGTGGTGTAGGTGCAATTCATCAGCTTCAGAATTATGTAATGCTCGATATAGGGAAACACTAGGCCACAATAAACTTCCTGTCTATTACTTTCAAACTAAAACAGCTACAGCTAAGAACCCGCACAAACTCTCTGCAATAAGATCAGAAGAAGGATGACTTACGCAGAAGTCTCTGAGAGTTATGTCATAGGCACTTCAACCATCTGGGCAGTGGAAGGGAAAGCAAGCTGGCTGGAAAATGAGTGGCTTTGATAGACCAAGCAGTTTAAATTTCGAGACAAAGCAAGGTAAGATACAAACTGAGAATAAACACCTAAATGCTAATAAAAATAAGAATATAGTGCTTTTACGCAGCGATTTAGGTTTTTCAAAATATCTTTGTGTAGCAAATTCTTACAAAAAAGTTAGTTGAATTGTAGTGCAAATTGAGAACTAGAGAGAGAAACTGACTTGACCAAGGGAGGAGCAAAAAAAACAAAAAAAAACAAAAAACAAACAAAAAAAAACATAGTGTTGGAACATATACCAGAAATTGGGTGTCCTAATTCCTAACCTGGTGCACAATGTGCTCTAATGCATGTCACTTGACATAGATTCCAGGGTGGCAATCTAAGTATTCCTAGAGAATTCTGAAAAATATTAGGATCACAAATCTCAGAATAGTCATTAAAGTTGCATTTAATTTATTTATTTTATGGTACCAATAGTGGATATCCCATGGCCTCTGTTGGTGAATGAGGACAGAATTAGAACTGTATCATTCCAAAATAACATGTTTGTTATTAAGTGTGTGGCACATTAAGGTTCAAAAAATGTCATCCATCTAAACAGAGTGGATAGAAAATGTATGCTGGGCTGCTTTTTTAAGATACAAATTTATGTAGCTTTGGCAAAGATAGGAAATCCTGACTACAATTCTTTCCTGATGGAACCACTATCTGAAAATTCATTAAAAAGTAAACTTCTCCCAAACAGCTTCTAAATAATTACCAAGCGAGTTTTCAAGTAGAGACCAAACGAAAGGCAACTGTAAGGTTCATGTTCAACAAGCACCTTCTGGGAATCTATTATATATTTCATATTGAGTCCTTTTACATACACTATCAGTGTAAACCTTCATAGGAATCTTTAAGTTAGGCATTATTATCTCTATTTTATAGATGCAACAATTGAGGTGT
Organism: Varecia variegata; assembly: GCA_028533085.1. Lineage (NCBI taxonomy): Eukaryota > Metazoa > Chordata > Mammalia > Primates > Lemuridae > Varecia > Varecia variegata. Next base: position 23,662,787 of record CM052445.1, on the reverse strand, counting down.
TGAGATAAAGGACTTAAGAACATGCCTGGAGTATTGGCTGTTATCTCCCCTAACTAATCCACTTTCTATAATTCTCTAGATACCTTCAGATACCATTTCATGGACCCAGAGTTATGCAGTTTGCAAATGAGTTAACGAGGATTTTTCAAATCTCCTGACACTATAAACAGTGCTCTTTCTACTACACTTTGTCAAAATAATGATAAATATCCCAGTGAAAAAGAGAGTTAATCAGGCCGATTGCTGCAAGAGGCCAAACATCTGAACGTTTTAAACCAACTGGATGGCCGAATGAATTTTTTATATTTTCCCCAAAGATGGAAAGTGAGTTTATGTCTATTATATATAGAATTGTTACAACAAAGAAAAATATAACCAGAATAAACAGCAGAATAAAGAGCCATTTTTATGTTGTTCTAAGAGTGATGAAAAAGATCATGTAACTAGGATCTAATATATAATAATTTTAGCCAACATATTTAATATGTAAACACACAAACTGAAGGCCACATAAATATCTATTAAGCAAAATGAGAATTGGTAAACAATATTACAAACTCCAACTCCTATATCAATTTGTCTACAACATAATTTCTACCAAAAATAAAAGAGGAGCCCTCCCTAAGGACTCAGTCACAAGGACAAAGATGAATAAACAAGGGAAATAAACAAACTTCAAAAAGTAATCCTTCTTAGTTCTCTCAAAGATTGTTTTCTCATTTTATTTTAATGACTGCTTAATCAAGATGTATTAATTTTTCCCTGAAATCGTCCAAAAAGCCAAGATTGAAATTAAAGCAATTTGAGATCAACTGGAGGATATTTTAAGGGTAGGAAATCTTAATAAGTATGATTGATGAAATGACAAATGCTGTAGCAATTGAGGTAAAGCAGGATATGAGAACAAGTTAAACAAAATACACATTTAGGACCTTTAAAGAACAAATCATCCACACATGCTAAACTGTATAGTAGTCAACACTATTGGGTTTATGAGGCCCACTCACTGTGACTCCAGGAAGCTGTAAGCTTTCTCAAGGGATGCAATAGAACCCTCAAAACATTCTTAAGATAAAATTAATGTTTAATAATTACATATGTTGTAAAAATATAAAATCACAAAACAAACCCTTAGTGATAGAATAAAATTTCTATTATCTGCCACAGTACTAAATATATAGCAGTTGTTAATTTAAATTACTCTTGATGAGGAAGTTATTGAAATTCCAAAAACTCTTGGGTACATCTAGCCAATATCAGAAATACTATTTTCCATTTCATTTACTATTTATAGGAAAATTATATTGACTATTTAAAATTATTTTTTGCTGCAATCTCTTTGCACCATAATGTCAGGGAAAGTAGCTGCCTTTTCAGGAAAAACACTGACTGAGAGCACCAAGCCTCCAGGAAATGAAAACTCTTGAATATCACAGGTAGGCAGAGTGACTCAGCAGAAAACACACCACAGAGGTCCTGGGCTCTGACATCAGATGGACTAGACTAGTTGAAAATCTTGAATACACTTTAGATCCATAATTTCTTATCTAAAATCAAAAAAAAGAGAAATGGACAAAAAGACAATGTTTTTCTTTTTCAAAATACATTTGGTGACAAAACCTAATTTGAACTGACACAAGATTATTTACAGCCTTTATGTATGCCATTTACTGTGAATATTCATTTATTAATATGTTTAATTAAAGAGTATCCAGAGTATACTGGGGGTGTTCCATATAATAAAGGATATAAATTGTATCAGTGTTCTAAAAAGCTGAACCATTTAGTTTTGCTAAACACATTGATCCACAAGAATTTGTAGTAAAGTTCCTTGAAAGAAAGTCCTTTTTCTGTGTTCTTGTATTTATGAGCCCGTTGACCTTGGATAAGGAGTCTACTTGTATTGGTCCCAGTTTCTGCGCTGTATAATTGGGATAATATGGGATGTGGTATTATGGGATGTTGGGGTTGGAGGAGTAAAGGAGATGGTGTTGAAAAGTGCCTGGGACACACTATATACTCATCACCTGGTCACTGTCTCTACTAACTGAATGCTAGAAAGTATTGGGCCAAGAGTGCTACTTTTTCTTCAAAGATAACTTATTAATATTTCTTTTATTCAGACTAGCTGTGTTTCTTGAACTTCTGAGTGGTTTTTGAACTACTTCACTTGTAGAAGTAGGCCAGAGCTAGATAAAATTTATACTTTTATTACCATAATTAAGTAAGAGGGGCCAGTGTTAATGTCCTTTTCAGAGCATCACAGTTGGGAATCTGAAACAAAGCTGTATACACCAGACAGGCCCAGGAGAATAGAGGGGAAGAAGTCTCATTGACTACATTGACTACTACCCCATGAGAAGGGATGATAGAAATATTTTGCCTTAAGCATGAAAATAATTATTATATATCAATTAAGAAAAATAAATAAAATGCATTACCAGTCACAGCTCGGCTACATCCCTGAACGTTTCACATAAAACGAAGGGGTTTTAAAATGACACCATACTATCCTTTCTTCCTTCCTTCCTTCCTTCCTTCCTTTTTTCCTTCCTTCTCCCTTCCCTTCCCCGCCTTCCCTTCCTTACTTCCTCCTTCCTCCTCTGCTCTTCTCTCCTTTCTTTCCCTTCCTTTTTTTTTTTTTTTGATATTGACTTGGTTTTGGTCTATGTATTTCTGTTCAGAAATTACTGTATGTTGAATACTTGCTTCACAAATTATTTTCAGTTATGCTATGTGAAAATTTGACATAATTAGGAAATGAGAACTATATTTATTTAGAAATATTGAGGGGTCAAAATTAGAAAATAAGCTAAGTATTCCATGCAGTATCTGAAGAGACTACCTCATTCCTCAGAAATATAACTTCAATTTTGTCTTGTGGAAAGTCTCAATATTTAATTACAAATTAGCAGGTAAGCTTTACAGAAATATACTCACCATATTACATGTTTTTCTGTTGGCAATATCTCTGGGATTACCTATATTCAATGCTATTAGGTATAATTTATAACAAGAAATATTGTTGTCCTTTACCAGATTCAAAGTGGGATGAGTTGGTGACATGGAAGAGATTCAGTGACACGAAACATTTATATAGAATTACCTCACTCTCCCCCTTTTCCTAGGAAAATGTACTCTGCCTATATATTTCAATTTAAATAATTCTTAGACCACATTTCCTTGTGTAATCCCCAGGAATATCTCTTGTGCTAATTCTCATGCACAGCCTAGACAAAATATAGATAAACAAACAAACAACAAAAACAGGAAACTCAGTGTGGCATGCTGGGGTGACATGAAGGGTAGAAGATAGAATTAAGGAGAAGCATTGGCCCCAATTACTGAGGACTCTTTTATCAAGCTCAGATGTCCATATTTTCTCATCTGAAATGGGAAATCAACTAAGAATTTGAAGTAAGACCTTAATGACGACCTGAGCTAGGGCTGTAGTTGTGCAAAACAGAAAGGACAAGATTAGTTTGGAAGACATTAGGAAAATAGAACCAATAGGAGCATGGGCCTGCCTACATGTGGAGAGGAAAGCTAAGGCCTATTAGATGCTAAGGCCGGGTGCCTAGAAAAGTACTTATCCTCTTTGAAGGGAATGTAGAGATGAAGAGTTGGTTTATTTAAAAATATATCCTCAAGTTAGGACTTTTTTTCTTGTTGAACTTTAAATTGTTAGAAACTATGAGACTTCATTCACTGGACACTTAAAAAAAAAAAATCCCTAAGCATAATGATTTTCAAATGAGAGTTGGTGAATCAGAAATCTCAGGGGACCTCATGAAAAACATACAAATTCCTGTGCCCTAGTCTCAGACGTTCTAGTTTGGACATTTGGTGGGCGTCCTGGAAATCTGTGCTAAAAACAAAACAAAACAAATTCCCAGATGATTCTGATATGCAGCCAGCGGCAGGAAACACAACTGGAATTCCTCCGCCTTTGGCTAATTAAACATCTCAAAATTTTAGGGGAATTTTTAATGAATAAAGATGCTGAATGATGCAAAATAAAAATAACAGCAAAGCTGTGGATATCAGTAAAAGTTCTAGACAAGAGCATAATTTTGAGAGAAAGGTAAATAGACTTATCTTGACACACACACAGGTCTAATTTAATTTTAAATTACTTTCTTATTTTTAATTTAGAGGAAAATCTATTTATTTTTTCTCTTCAAATTTTTATAGTCTTAAATACTTATGCTATAAGTGAAATTAGACTTTTTATTCAAGATTGTACAAAATAGCTGAAGGTAATTTTTCTTTTTTTTTGTTGCTGTTCTATACAGGTATTTGTTCTTAAATTGTCATTTTATTAAATGCTATTACTTAACATTTATCAAGTATAAACAATATGTTAGGTGTTGACAGACTATAGTCATTTCACAGCAGATATAATGCTTTCAATTCTTACTCATGCTCTAATTTAAATGGCTTCATCCTTTCTTTGGTAAGTTAACCAATCTGCCTGTTTGTGTTTATCCTAATTTTTTTCAGGCCTTATATTTTATTTATGTTTGTCATGAAAGACTTCAAAATGAAAAACTTTACAATTAAAAATGACATAAAATGGAATAAAACAACCTTTTCATTTCTTGGAACATGAGATAAAATAATAGGGAAAAGAGGGCAATTAGAAAAGGCATTAAAAACAAATTATAATCATTAAATCACCTGGCAATATTCCACATGGAAATTTTTTTGATAAGAGAAATCAATATGATTATTATCCAAGAATGAAGAATAAGGATGAATTCAAGGGAAATATTAAGTATCAACATGCTGAGACAGGTATAAAGAGCTTTGTTTAAGATGAAAAATTACTTTTTATGTCCACTGGCTGCATCCACTTAGATATCCAAATTTACCTATCTCCTTTGTTTTCAAAATTAACCAAGATCCTCTGAGGCACCATCATCATTGGCTAACGTATTTGAGTCTATGGCGCAGAGAGCTTGAAAAGAATCTCAGATTTCAGTAGAAATTTTGACAGGATCATGACAGAAGCAGTTAAATGCATTAAAGTGGAAAATGACCCACACTCACCTCAGAGCTATTTCAAGCTTTCCAAGTATACATCCAAAATTACATCTATTGATCTTTATTTTCAGGGATAGAAGACACTGATATTCAGGAACTCTTTAAAATGTGTAGAGTAACTGTAAACATCTAGACAGAATTTCTTTCTAAATAGAATTCTTAAAATGGACCACAGCGTCCTTTCACCTATGACAATATGGACAAGCAGATAGACACTGTATTACATGGTTGCCACTGGTCATTAGTTTTCCCAGTCAGGATGACCAAGAGGACTGAGTCCAGTCTGAAGACCAGGTCACAGTCAGGTCTAAATTTAGCCTTCCCTATGCCTTTCCTATTAACCTTAGATCTGTAAGTTAACCCACAGCAGGGTGCCCAGCTGAGCATATAAAGCACTAGACATGGTCATTCCCAGACATGTTTTAAGGCTTAGCTTATTATTTTTTGGCTGAAGGAAGGTCAAGAGTATCCCAAATTGAATCAGGAAAACAGAATGGTATGAGTTCCCCAGTTAGACTACAGGACCAGATCTGATACCCTACGGAGAAGAAGGAACAAAAGTTCAAGCTGACAGGACAGTTTTTATGGTGAAGTGAAAAAAAAACAGCAGAGACTGAGTGAGAGGAACATGCTCTTCCATTCTGTGTGGAGTCAACTGCAGTGATCCTGGGGCTCTCTGAGAATGGCTCTTCTGCCGGAAGCTGCTTCGGGGGCAGTGTTAAAGGCAAGGGGACTCTTTCCAAAAGCGTGAGTGCAGCAGGCTGAGAAAGTACCAGAATAGAACAACATAAAGCAAGATGGCATGCTGTCACGTGCAGATCACCCCCGAGTATTTCCCAGCCAGCTAGCTTTAGTGGGGAAGAGTGGCAACAAAGGTAGGAGTATTTCATTACTACCTAAAGCTGGTGAGGACCAGTACCATTCCGATCACATAATTTCACATATGTCATCTGGTAACCTAATAATAAACAATTTTCCATGATAATTTTTAAATAAACTGTGATGAAAAGCAGTACAGAGTTCTTTTCTGTATACTTGTCATGCAGTTTTCCCTAATGTTGACAACTTACCTGTTACATTTGTCAAAATTAGGAAAATAACATGGCACCTTAATATTACCTAAACTATAGACTTTATCCAGATTTCATCAGTTTTACACTAATTGTTTTGTTGTTCCAGGTGCCAATCCACAATAACACATAGTATTTAGCATGATTTTTTTTGAAATTACAGAGTAGTTAATTAATTTAATAACACATATTTTGTATCTAAATAATGTTCAAGGTAATTTCCATCTTTAAGAATATTAGTCAAATAGAAAAAACAAGAAAAAAATGGCAATTAAAGTATCTTATGACAAATGCTAAAAGAGCAACAAGCAAGGTGGACTATGGTAGCACACACAGAAAGCCAAAATGGTGGAGGTGAAATTTACCCTGAGCTCCTCAAAGGGAGGCAAGAGTTAGAAGTAGAATTTAAAAGAAAATTAAATGTGAAAAATATTTCTTAAACATATAAGTCAAAGTAAAAATGTAATAATCATGAAACTGTAGGACCTGAATAACACAATCTAAATGTATATTTAAAAACTATTTAAACACAGTAACTATAATTAATAATAACTTATTACATATTTAAAATTTCTTAGAGTGTAAATCTTAAATGTTCTTACCACAAATAAAGATAAGTATGCGAGGTAATGGATATGTTAATTAGCTTGATTGTGGTAATCACTTCATAACATATACATATATCAAAATGTGATGTTGTATACTGTAAATATATATAATTTTTATTTGTCAAATATACCTCAATGAAGCTGGAAAAAATAAAAAAATAATTACATAAAATTTTTAAATATATGCAATGCCAAAAAATTCATAAAGTGAAAAGACAAATGAAAAACTATAACAATATTTATAACATATAAGACAAAATACAAATCCTCTAATAAGAGAGTTCCTACATATCAATAAGAATATGACTAATTAACTGTTTTAATGATTAAGAATATCACCAATAAATATAAAGAGTTTTATTTTTCATAGTAATAAAAAATAAATTAAAATAGCAATGTAATTCATTTATTGTCTGTCAAAGAGACAAAAATTAAAAAGTGATAAAGGCCCAATTTTAGAAATAGTATGATGAAACAGACATGTTAATTCATAACCAGTGAGTGTTTAAGTTACTAGAACTTCTCTGAAAGGCAACTTGGCAATGTGTATAAAGTAACATTAAAATGTTTGTGATTTTAATGAGTAATTCTGCATCTAAAAATTTACCTTTAAAAATGATTATACCTTTGCTCAAGAATATGTGTACATGAATATTCATCAAAGAGTTATATATAACATCAGAAAATAAGAAAAGAATTTAATTAAAAATAAAGTATATTAAAAATATGATATCCATACAATGAAATTTTACATAACCATTAATACATATATGAATAGACATAACTTTTGGCAAGAAAATCTTTATCATAATTTGTCAGGGAACAAAAGTATGTTATAAACAGTTATGCATAAACTAATTTTTGTGAATATGTGTCTCTGTGTATGAAATAATGGAAAAAATGTTTTAAAATGTTAGGCTTAACTGAAAGAAACACAATTCAGATAACATATTCAACAATTATGGAATATATATATTCAATTACATATACATGAACTATCATATTGTTATATATGTATATTCCATAAGCTTTACAGAAAATAAATCCATTTTTAAATGCCCTTGAACCATAAATGCTACATAAATTTTATGAAATTAAATATTTTATGTAGGAAGTGTAGACCACACATTTTCTGAATGCAATGCAATAAAACTATGAATGTATGATAAAGTGCTAACTTAACTGAGTGCTTACATGTGTGTCAGACACTGCTCTAGGTGCATTATATGAAATATCTTCATTATAAGTTATCATACTAGTGGGGGAAGACAGACAATGATCAAAATAAGAAAAATATATAGTTTGTTAGATGGAGATGAGAACTACAAAGAAAAATAAAACTGGAAAGAGAAGGAGGAAACAATTCTAAATAGAAATTTTCCCTGAGAAGATTACATTTGAGTAAGGATGCAGACACCCACGTGCACACGTGCACACACACACACACACACACACATATATATATATATATCTGTAAGGATATACATACACATATATATCTATCTTGTAAGGATACAGGTAAATATATAGTATCTCTGTAAGGACCCAGATATATTTATATTTGTAACTCTGTAAGGACATAGATTATATATATATATATAAAATATATATATGTATCTCTGTAAGGACATAGATATGTATATATATCATATATAAATATATGTATATGTTATATACATATATATAATATATATACATATCTGAAGGATGTGGAAGATCATTCTAGGCTGCAGGAACAATAAATATACAACCTTTGGGGAAGATGCAAATTACCAGAAGTAATTTAAGCATAGTAAGAAAAGTGGAATAAAATATTGACTATGGTAAAAACTGAAAAAGATCTCAAGGAATTGGGATTTTAAAAGTTCTACGTTCAGACAACTTTTGGGTAAAAGAAAGCACCAGCACCATATTATTTTTAGATGTTATTATTAACCCCCAAGGACCACACTGTACATGGAAAGTATAAATATGGTTAAAATATAGTATTATAATAAAGGAGGAATTATCTAACTCTTCCTGGAAATATTCCAAATTGGCTCCCACAAAAGACAATATTTTAGCAAAGACATAAGGTGCAGGTAGAAATTTCCAAAGCAGATATGGGAGTAATGTCAATTCAGACAGAGGATGTTGAAACACAGGAAGACACAAAAAAGTGAGAAATCATGTATGTATCTAAAGTCACCTGCCAAAAGTTTAATATGGGGGATGTAAGGTGGATGTCATCCTACATAATTTGAATCTATTAAGGAATGGAAAGGAGGATTTTCAGCAAAAAGTTGTTTTCATGCCAACTATTAGTTTACAGTTTAGGAAGATCTATGGATGCTTGATATAAGAGAAGGGAAAATAAGAAAAGACAGGTTTAAAGAGGCTGGATGAGAGGCTATCTAAATGGTTTTGGTGAGACATGATGAAGCATGACCTGAAGCAGTAACAAAAAGAATATCTTAGAAAAGAGAACTTTTATACATTGTTGGTGGAAATATAAATTAGTACAGCCATTACAGAAAGCATTAAGGAAGTTTCTCAAAAAACTTAAAATAGAACAACTGTATATATACCATATATATACTACTTTTGGGTATATAGAGAAAGGCAAGGAAATCAGTCTATCAAAGGGATACCTGCACTACCATGTTTGCTACAGCACTATTCACAATAGCTAAGATATGGAATCCAACCTAAGTGTCCATCAAGAAATAAAAGGAAATAAAAATGTGATACACATACACAATGGAATACTATTCAGCCACAAAAAGATGAAATCCCATTATTTACAGTAACATGGTTGAAACTGGAGAGCATTATGTTAAATGAAATAAGCGTGGCACAGAAAGACAAATAGTGCATGTTCTTACTCATAAGTAAAAGCTAAAATAGTTGATCTCATGGAGGTAGAGAGTAGAACAACGGTTATCAGAGATTGAAAATTGTGGGGAGGCAGATGAAGAGACATTGGTTAATGGTAAAAACATAGGTAGATAGATGGAATAAATTCTAGTGTTCAATAGCATAGACTATAGTTAATAATAATTTATTGTATATTTCAAAATAGTTAGAAGAGAAGATTTGAAATGTTCCCAACACAAAGAAATGAAAAATGTTTGATGTGATGAATATGCTAAAGACTCTGATTTGGTCATTACACATTGTATGCACGTATTGAAATATCACAGGTACCCCCAAAAATATATACAATTATCTATCAGTAAAAATATTTTAAAAAGGGGATCTCCATTAAAAGTCAACACCCACCTCTGTGTGTTTGAAGTGCCACCTCTGCCAGCATGACTGTGATTTCCATGTGTGACAATAGCCACTCCTACAAATGTACCTTCTCAGGGGAATCTTCCTTAAACAAATGCTCAAATCAGAACAAGTCATTATAAAGGAATTCCAGATATTACTCAGCCATTTCACACAACACTATGCCATTCAACCCGTTTAATCTCCCTTTATTTTCTAGCAATAAAGAATAGAATCTTTTAGGTTATACTTGAGTAGGACTGGACAACTATTTGAGAGGACACTGACAACCTGACCAACATCCTTATTTATTCCCACTGCTGAAAAATGAGTCCCAGATCTATCTGCAAACATCCATGGAGATGCCTTCGCCCCACATTGGATTTGATAAAGTAAGGCAACCTTGTGATTTCAAAATATCTGCAGTTCTGGAGTGGGAGTATACCACTATAATCAAAGATGCTTAGGCATACTTTGAGTTACTAGATATCACTCATGGTTTATCCTTCCATCCACACCGATTATCTAATGATTAGTCTTTCCAAGGGGGACCATAGCACTGCCTTCGAGTAATTGATCACTCTGTACACATACTCTTCAACCCTAAACACTCTTTACCCAGGATGTTCCTACATAGTTGTTGGGAGAAAATGTTTAAGATATGTGGAGGAATCCCTCACTAAATAGGGATATTGTGCAGGAAATTCAAGAATCAAAGGGTAGGACTAGATAACCTCTAATGTCCCTTCCAACTCTCTGACTATGTGATAAGCTATCTGTCTTGTAAAACAATAAAAATTTTACTCTTGGGCATGGTTGAAAATATATCTACATATATCACTGCCATAATTTCACAGAAAATAGCTGCTGCACAAGCTGTGACCAACTCAACATGCCGAGGGACTTAACGTGATATATGACCAGACTCATTGGACTAGACTGCTTTATTGCATTCTCCATTTTCAACAGGCTGGTTGTCAAGAGCTGAGAGTATGTTAAAGCTACTTTAAGCAGAAAGCAGTAAAGAAGCAGAAATATGTGCAAATACGTTTGTTGAAACTCCTTTCTCCCAATTTTCCTCCTATCTGGACTCTGACATATGCCTGAGTTCCCCAATGTACCTGACCATTACAAGCCTTACTTATTTTATCTTAATTTGAATACTTGTTTTTTAACTTTGTTGTAAAAATTTCCACTTCCACTATGCAGGGATATTCTTTCTCTATTTTAATGCAATTTTTATAGTTATCACTGATATACACATCATGGTTTTAAAAAGGTCAAATGCAATAAATGTATTTTACAATAAAATGTAGCTGTTCCCTCTCTTTCTATCTTTAAGCTGGTCTATATTAAAAAAGTAACCACTTTCAGTTCCTTTGACTGTTTCTTCTGGTATCTGCTTTTATGTTTCTACATAACATATTTATTGAGCTTTTTCTAATCTTTTCCATTTTAGCTATGATCTACTGACTTCCCACTATGGAAAATGAGAACTTTACCATCTTTTCATTCCTCTTCCCCACATGCGAACTTCCTATACCTATCCTGCAATATAATTGTATCTGTGTTTATATCAGCATTGGTGTTCACTAAATGTCTTTGTTTTACATTATTTTGCTTGCCTTAGAGGTATTAATTTTCTCACTATTGGATGTAATTCTTTTCCTATATTCATCTGCAAACTCTCAAACATAGGTATGAATCTTGTCTCAATATATATAAGGTCATTAAATATGAAAAATCCTATTTCAAATCAAAATCGTAGTTTACTGTATCTCAAACAAGAAGCAGTAGCATTAATCAAACTATGCACCTAAACTATCGACACTTAATGGTAGCTTGTTTATGCCAGCAATGAAGAAGCCTGGAGAGTGAGTGGTAATGAAAGAGCAAAAGGTGTTGTCCACAAGTTGTTGAGAATTGAATATTTTTCCTTTCAAGAAGTGGTACAAAGCTTGAAAGAAATGGTAGCCAGCTGGTGCAAGGTCTGGTGAATACAGTGGATGGCAGAGAGTTTCTAAGTCCAGCCTGTTGTAGATTGAACAGGGTTGTTTGTGCAACATGTGATCAAGCATTGTCTTGCAAGAGGATTGGCCTGTCTCTATTGACATTGTGGTTTTGATTTGCATGCATTACCCTGATGATTAGAGAGGTTGAGCATTTTTTCATATGCTTACCAGCTATTAGTCTATCTTCTTTTGAAAAGCTTCTGTTCATGTCTTTTCCCCACATTTTAATGGGGTTGTTTGATGTTTTCTTGCTGATTGGCTCAAGTTTTTTGTAGATTCTTGTTATAAGCCCTTTATTGGATGCATAGCATGAAAATATTTTCTCCCATTCTGTAGGTTGTCTATTTGCTCTATTGATTGTTTCCTTGGCTGTGCAGAAGCTTTATAATTTAATCAGGTTCCTTTTATTTATTTTTGGTGTTGCTGTGACTGCCTTTGAGGTCTTCCTCATAAATTCTTTGCCTAGGCCCATATCTAGAAGAGTTATCCCAACCTCTTCTTCTAGAATTCATATAGTTTCATGCCTTAGGTTTAAGTCTGTTATCCATAATTAATTAATTTTTGTGAGTAGTGAGAGGTGCGAATCCTTTTTCAGACTTCTACATGTGGCTTTCCAAGTTTCCCAGCATCATTTATTAAATATGGATCTTTCCCCCAGTGTATGTTTTTCTCTGCTTAGTCAAAGATGAGATGGCAATATGATGATGGTTTTATATCTGGGTTCTCTGTTCTTATACATTGGTCTAGGTCTCTGTGCTTATGCCCATACCACGCTGTTTTGATTACTATAGCCTTGTAGTATAGTTTGAAGTCTGGTAAAGTGATGCCTACTGATTAGTTCTTATTGCTTAAGTGTGCTTTGGCTATTCAGGGTCTGCTCTCATTCCACAAAAAGTGTAGAATTATTTTTTCTAAATATGCAAAAACTGACATTTGTACTTTACTGGGGATTGAATTGAACTTGTAAAAAACTTTAGATAGTATAGACATTTTAACAATGTTGATTCTGCTGATACACGAGCATATGTTTTTCCATATGTTTACATCCTCTGCAATTTCCTTCCTCAGTGTTTTGCAGTTCTCCATGTAGAGGTCTTTCACTTCCTTGGTTAAATATAGTTCTAGATATTTTATTTTCTTTGTTGTTATTGTGAAAAGTATTGAGTCTTTGATTTGACTCTCAGCTTGACTGTTGTTGGTATATAGGAATGCCACTAACTTGTGTACATTGATTTTGTAGCCTGAGACTTTGCTGAATTTATTTATCAATTCCAGGAGTCTCCTGATGGAAACTTTGGGTTTTCTAGATATAAGATCATATCATCAGCAAAGAACAATAGTTTTCCCTCTTTTTTCCCCATTTGGATACCCTTGATTTCCTTCTCTTGCCTGACTGCTCTGGCTAGGACTTACAGCACTTTGTTGAACAGAAGAGGTGATAGTGGTCTACCTTGTCTGTTTCTACTTCTAAGTGGGGATGCTTCCAGTTTTTCAGCATTCAGCATGATGTTGGCTATGGGTTTATCATATATGACTTTTATAATATTGAGGTATGTTCCATCTGTGCCTATTTTCTTAAGAGTTCTGATCACAAAATGGTGCTGAATTTTGTCAAATCCTTTTTCTACATCTATTGAGAGGATCATATGGTGTTTGTTTTTACTTCTATTTATGCGGTGAATCACATTTATAGGTTTGTATATGTTGAACCATCCTTGCATCACTGAGATGAAGCCAACTTGATCATGGTGGATTAGTTTTTTGGTATGCAGCTGAATATGGTTTGCTAGGATTCTGTTAAGAATTTTGGCATTTATATTCATAAGAAATATTGGTGTGTAGTTTTCTTTTTTTATTGTGTCCTTTCCTGGCTTTGGTATCAGGGTGATATTGGCTTGGTAGAACAAGTTGGGGAAGATTCCCTCCTTCTTTATGTTTTGAAATAATTTCTGCAGTATAGGTACCAGTTCTTCTTTGTAGGTCTGGTAAAATTTTGCTATGAAACCATTTGGTCCAGGACTTTTTTTATGGCTGCTTCAATTTTCTTACTTGATATTGGTCAGTTCAGGAGTTCTATTTCTTCCTTATTGAGCCTAGGGATGTTGTGTATTTCCAAGAATTTATCCATTTCTTCAATATTTTCAAGTTTATGTGCATAGAGATTTTTATAGTATCCAGAGATGTAATGTTGTTTTGGGGTCTTGTGACCAGCTTTTGTCCCTCAGGGAAGCACTGGAATTCCCCAGGTGGTGGGTGGGTCCCTGGGATTTCCAGGTGAGTCCTTAATCTCTGTAGCAGCGTAAGCAGGTTGAGGGAGTGTGGCTGGGCATGGCTGGGTTGTGTGAGCTTGTCTTCAGGCTCACAAAAGCTGGCAAGGCAGCTCTTTAGGCAGCAGTCAAAGGTCTGCTCTCTGCTTCTGGGCAAAGCTGTCAGGGAGGGGCTGTAGTGGCCCCATCTAACCAGAAAGTCTGCTTATAGAAGCAGGTCTATCTGAGTTTCACAGACTGGTAGCCTGCAGTGGGCCTGGTTCCTCCCCTCGTCCTCTGCTTTACAGTCTCCCCCTGGCATCTGCCAGCAGGCGGGAGCTCAAGCCAGCTGAGATCCACAGTGACTGTGCTGTGGGCAGGGAGATTCCCTGCCCAGGATCCCATCGTGAGCTGAGAATGCAGCACCCCCCATGAGAAAAGGGGTGCCCCATGAACACATTGCAGCTAGGACCCACACTGCACTCTCCTCCCCCCAATCAGTTCACATCAACTCCCTCGCCTCTGTGGACCAGCAAGGTCAATCCCTGACCATGCCAAGGAGAATTATGCTTGTCCCAAGTCACCCATAGGGTGCCTGAGCAGGATCGACTTTCCTCCACCTGGAGGCATGACTTGCTCTGAGGGAGCTGCTAGGCAAGCAGCACCAGGGAGGGCTAGTGAGCAGGGAGCTCACAGTCTGAGCACCCCTCATTCTGCTGCAGGACCCCAAGAGGAAAGGCCTGAATTCCACACTTTGTGGAAGCTTCAGTGTGGTGGCTCAGTTTTCTCTCTCAGCAGCTGTGGGTTGGAGAGAAGAAGGGGAGGAAAAGAGACTGTGTGGAGGAATGCTAGCACCCTGTTCATCTCCAACCCTCTCTCTGGGAGGCAGTCTGCCAAGAATGTCCAGGCTCAGGAAGCAAACAGATCATCTGGGACCCACTGGACCCCTGTGGCTCCTACAGTCTGAGTTGGAGTTGGGAAATGTCTGTGTCGGAATGAGTAAGATGAAACCTGAGGAGTTGAAGTCCCCTGGGGTAGGACAAAGGCATACAGTGGGTAGAGAAGCAATATGGCTCCTGCCATCCTGGATTTGATCTGGGGGGATGGGAAGTGCCCCAGGGGGACTGAGGGCCTGGTGCCCTATCCACAAGCAATTCTCAGTTCACTGGTTGCAGCAGGCTCTGGGCTTGTGTGGGCAGAAAGTCTCTTCAGCAGCTCGGGATCCCACCTACTGTCAGAGATGCAGAGGAGAGAGAAGCAAACCACTCCACCTACCCTTCTCACTGGACTCCAAGCCTCTTAGGGGTTGATCTTCACCAATACCTTGCTCCTTCTTGTTCTGCACTGCAACTTCTTCTCTTGGAGTCTCCTGAAGGTTCTGGCACCCTTCCTTCAGACCCACATCCAGTCTGTGTCTGTCTGTTCATTTTCTTCTCTTTCATTTTATACTGCTCCTTACCGAGATGCTCTGTGAGCTGGTGTCTCTGTTCAGCCATCTTGATCCCTGGCTCTATCCAGCCTCTTTACATAGGTGATTTGTTCACATGGTCCAATATTGTTGGAATAGTAACGCCAAACCTTGCTGCTAACACATTCATAGGTTGAGATGGATTCAGTTCCACTACAGTTTCAGCTCATCATTATCCACTTTGGTCTCAGGTCACCAATTGTGGCTCATTTTCAGGATTAAAATCACCAGAACAGAACTTCTCAAACCATCAACATACCGTGCATTCATTAGCCACATCCTTCCCAAACACTTCATTGATATTTTGAGCTGTCTGCACTGCATTGGTTCCACGATGGAACTCATGTTTAAAAATAACACGAAATTTTGACTTATCCATGGTTTCACAAAAATTGCCCTAAAAAAATTTGAAAGATAAGCACAAGCCAAAATGTGTGTGTAATACTGAGGATGTACCTTCACAATAAGAGCAAAACAAGAAGTATCAAAGTGAAATGTTAGATATATTAACTGTCAAACTTACTATTTAAGGAAATTGGACATTTCATACTTAATAATAAAATACATCAAGTGCTTCTGAGATTGACATTCAAATAATCTTTTTCCTATCCTCCGCACCCTCACTTTAAACATCATTGGTGCTGCTGATTCTTGTGCTTTCTGGTATTCTGTGGAGCCAATCAGTTTGCTTCTGAATCTCCCCTACCTCCTGTCCCACCTCTCACTTACTTACATCAACTGGCTTTGTTTCTAGCTTCTGAAATTTTGTCATTTCTTTTTTCCTTTTCCTTCTTGAATTAAGCCTTTTAAAAATCTTATTTAAGTAAAAATCTCAAGATTTATTCTTTATGGTTTTTTTTTTAATTGCAGATCTTCTGCCTCTGTAGTATAGAGTATGCCTCTGTCATGCAATAATTGCCCATTTTCTATGGCAAGACTGATTTGGCATCTTTCAATGACTGCCATTTTCTTATAACAATATTTTGTTTATTGTTTCTTGATTTTTCATGAGCATAGGTTATTAGAATAGGCAAAAGAAAACAATTTTATCTAGTGCCCATAATAATTAAAGGTCATATTTACATAAAAAGATGAATAAAATTCAGTGTCAGAAAGGTATAATAATAGTAGGTAATATTATTGAGCATTCACTCTATTCCAGGTATTGTTCTAAGCACTTTACCAGTATTAATTAAATAATTAATTTGATCTTCATATCAACATTAAGACCTCAGTGTTTTCACACATTTGTTTTTTGCTGTTTAGTGAAAATGAGTATTTACTGTCACTCATAATAGGACTCTGAGATATTATTCACATTTTTATGGCTGACTTTCAACAGTCACAATTTTCCTTCCTCTGAGACCTTTGAGACCTTATTTTTTCACCTTTTTGTCAACTGTGTCCCCTACCCTGATCCATTAAATATAGCACTTAACACTCTGAACTCATCCAATCATTCAAGGATTCAGTAGTTAATTTTGTTTGCTAACTTGTCTCAAGAGATGAATGATACATTAAAATGTCTGATCAGCCAATAAATAGATCATTTATTTAAAATATATTAACATTAAGAAAAAAGGTACAAATTAAGTTTATAGATACTTAGTATCTTAAATGAGAAATAGTACATTATCTATGCCATGTTAATTCTTATTATTCTACTACATGCTAGAGGCAGTAGGGTGAGGTGGTTCAAGTCCTAGCACTATGATTTATTAGCTGTGTAACCCAGAGCAATGTATATAGGCTCTCTGTTTCAGATTATTCATCTTTATATGGTGTCAATAACTCCTATGTCACAGTATTTTAGTAGGGGAACGAGAAGTTAATCTTACCTAAATAGCATGTGGAATAGTATTTTCTGTAGATTTAGAAAGTATTAGTCATTACCCAAACTATTGACAAATCTCATAGTACCTCTGAAAAGAAGGTATTATTTTGCACTTCCTACAAATAAGAAAACAGCCTCGAGGATAGTGCACACCACCCTCTAAATCCATTGTTTCCAGAGGAATGATCTTTGGAGTGCTCCAAAAGTTTCAGATGAATTGAATAAGATGTCATTTGCAAGAGAAAACTGTTTCCTCATAATATTCCAAGTCAAGGAAGACATATGTAAATAACAGGCTTTAAGGTTTAGCAGACCCCCAGGCTTTCTGTTTTCAGTAGATACTCTGAAACACATATAGCTCTAGAGAGTAAGAACAATTGATATAGGAATTTTATTATTCAAAAATTATTTTGCAGCACTATTCACAATAGCCAAGATGTAGAAACAACCTAAATATCTATCAACAGGTGAGTGGATAAAACAAATGTGGTACAATGAAATATTATTCACCCTTAACAAAGAAAGAAATCCTACCATGTGGAACAACATGGATGAATCTTGAGGACATTATGCTAAATTAGATAAGCCAGTCACAGAAAGACAAATACTGCATAATCCCAATTAAATGATGTATCTAAAATAGCCAAATTCATAAAATCAAAGAATGGAATGGTGGTTGCCAGAGGCTGGAGGAGGTGGTAGTTACTAATCAAAAGGCATAAAGTTTCAGTTAAGAAAAATGACTACCTTTAGAGATCTATTGTACAACAGTGTACCTATAGTCAACAATACTGTATTGTACCCTTAAATTTTTTTAAGAGGGTAGATCCCATATTAAATGTTTTTGCCAAAATAAAATAAAATGTTTCCAGTATGAATGCTTAAGGGTATTTTCTGAAATTGAAATACTATTTTTTAGTCATACCCATACATGCTTAAACATGCATTACATCAATAAAAAGTCATGAGTGATCTAGCTTCTTGGGTATCTCTTAGACTCACATTTTGCTAGTCATTCTTGCAATGAATATTCCAGCCCGCCAGGGCTTCACATGTTATTCTAGCTTCCACAGAGCTTTAACACAAACTATTCCCTCAAACTGGAACATCACCCCTCATATTCGTTATCTAGCAAATATCTAAAGATATTGTAGGTACTTCAGGTCTGAAATTTCACCCCTGTTATTTAATATCATGCCTTTTCCTTGAGTACATCCCAATAAATGTTTGTGGACTAATGGCCAATGATTTTGTAAAATCAGCCACTTCCAGGGCTTAGCCATTTTCCAGAGATGAACGATCCATTTTTTAAGAAACTAGGCATGGTGAAGTGAGAGCAATTCAGTAAAATTCTCTCCCCCTCCACACTTCAATATATTTTCATACTGTCTTATAGAAAATTTGCTTGTTATAAATCTAGGTTTATGTTTTTCTTTCCGTTACTCTCTTGCTTTTACAGCAAGAGAAAAAAAAATCTTCTTCTTATTAAAGAAGTCAAAGTGTTTTTCTATCTGAAATTATTTCGATTTGTTCTCTTAGATTCTTGAGGTACAGGAAGAGTAAGGAGGAAAAAAAGTCATTTTTACAGAATTACCGAGAAGAGCTCTGTACCCCATGAAAGTTCTTCAAAGTCCCAAGTAGCTCTTTCATAACAAAAACCCAACAGGAAAATGACCCCTTTTGCTATGTGCCTATCTGACTACATAAGAACATATTTTTTTACATACTAATGCTTAAGGGAAAAAGTCATCCTCACTCAGCTTTCACAGTTAACCAATTGTCACTGCTCTACAGTCTTGTAAACAAGCAGAGGAGACAACTGGGATTCATATTAGAGATCATTAGAAAAGAGCTGAGATGGACTTAGTGAAATTTTAAAAGTCAATACTTAATCAAGAAAACACATGCCAAAAGAGAAACCAGTATTTTCGTCTGACAAACGAAATATCAGTTCCAGGACTATTATTGTAAAACAGCGTTGATTCTATAACTCCCAGCACACTCAGACAAAAATTTACCGCTCAAGTCTAATTTGATTTCCTTATCAGGCAATTAGTATATTATTAAAAATTCACGGCAGGGTCAATCTCCTGTAGATCTGCATAATTAAGTTACCTTCTTTCAGTAAAATTAAGGGAGTTTTGTATTCATTTCTAGGGCAGACATTTTTAAGATGGGTAAGTTTTTTTTCACACCATAAACCAAAATACCCATGTCTATATGTTTTGTTTTGTTTTGTTTTTTCCTTTTAATCTTTCATAAAGTTCAAGCTGTCAGATTCTGGCAAGAGATGCCCAATTCTTTCTATTCCCTTTTCTGCTCACTCACTTTCCTGTGCTCTCTCAGAAATATCTGTGAGTAAATAGTTATTTCTTAATACATGCTGAAAGCATACTTAGTGCTTCCTGAGGAGGTACTTGGCTGCCTGTCACCAAGGGAAAAGAATAAACATTAGTGAAAGCCAAACCTCATAAGGTTCCTAAGGTTGGTTCAGATAAGAAGGCAAAAAGTGTTTTCAAGATTGTATTTAAATCTCTTGAGTCCACAAAGTTTGGAAAAAGTCAGTTGTTTGAACACTTTGCAAGTAAAGAACAGTTTCTTATGAGAATCTGGCACTCATGAATTGGATCTTAGCCAAACACTGATAATTCAAAAATATAAATCATTTTTTTAAAAAGCTTAAATGTAGTGATTATAGAAGTTTGCTTCAGTTTGTTCTTGCTTATTATCCGGTATCTATCGATAGCCAAGCAACATAAAATGTAGCAAGACTGACAAGTTGACTGCCTAGTGGGTGAACTAAATGAAAAAGATCACATATTTAATAGAGTACCTGGGAGTCCAGATGTGCACCTCGTGCGGACAACAAGATGAGATGCCCCATTTGCAGAGAATGACTGTTAGTTCTGTTACTAGGTAGACCATTTTCCTTTTATGTCTGAATTGTCCAAACCACCTTCAATTCACCTCCAGGAAAGAAAAAGATACAAGAAAGGCTATTAACAATGTTCAGTGTTGTTAAAAACTGTTTAAATCTACATCTCTGCCAAGATGTAAGGGAAGAAGCCACGTGTTTCTAGCACCAAGCACATAGTAGGCTTTCAATTAGTTTTTGTGGTAGGAAAGAAAGAAGGAATGGAGGGAGGACATATGTTCTTGATTTTAAAATTACTTACTTTGTTTTAGGACTCACAAAGTTCTTATATCAATCATTTGTAGTTATTTGAAATGAAAAATGTTCAATGTTAGTCATTTACTGGAAAAAAGAGTAACACTATGTTTATTATTTGTTTTTTTTTTTAATTTAATATACTTCCTTTTTTAGGTAACCATTTGGTTCATCTCCAGAAATATTGTTCTAAAAATAACACCTACTTTTCCAAAGTCCATATTTTTACTCAGACTCCAATAGCCATCACTAACATGTCTTGTAGCATTGACTGTAAATGAATATGGCTATTGATTTTCTAGTTTGTTTCAGAATCCTGGTGAACCAAATGTATATATATATATATATATTTTTTTTTAGAGTTGCTAAGAAGACACACTTATAACTTTGGCTTAGTTCATTTATTTGCATGCTTCCATTTTTAACTCCCAAGGCAAAAGTTGCTCAATTTAATACAGGCTCTCAGTGTAAAAAGTAGTAACAGACAAAAATATTAAAACTAAGACCAAAAATTATCCAAAGTTTGTAGAATATTTAGAAAGATGTACACATGGGAGGGGACAGTAGGGAGAAAAGGAGATGGCAAGCAACCATTATCAGAATAACTAACAAAGAATACTGAATATTGTTAAATATGCTTTATTATTACTCAAAATTGGTCATTTGTGCCCTTTAACATTTCCATTACAGGGGACATTTTCCGCAAGATAAAATAAGGACAGAAAGAATTTTTGATGAAAAGTCAAGGCACTCCCACCTTAAAGGTGCTCTTGGAAGAATGCTCATTTGAACAGGCAGAGAGTAAATGATTGACACTCCGAATAAGGGCTTTGAAAGTCAAGGCTTTGACGTGTCATTTGTTAGAAACCCTATTATAATAACTGACAGGCATACCCAGCAGATGCACCATAGAGATGTTGTGCCAATTTCTTTCCTAAAGAACATTAAATATTGTGAATTTTAATATGAAATATTCGGCAGCAGAAACCAGTACTGCTGCTTCTTGTTGACAAGGTAAGGACTAAGCATCATGCACAAAATTCTAAAAGGTATAAAGGTTACAAGTGATGAAAATCATATCAAAGAGTTACAAGAGCTCCACAAAGCCAGATGATTTGAAAAGTGGACAGAATGAAAGATTTAAAAGCACAGGGACTCCTTTTATGTATAAGAACTTCTTTTTGAGGGACAAACCTTGAAATCAGCATTTAAAATTTACATAAGACTGCTAACTAATGCAAATGTTCTTTGACACAAGATCAGGGATGTCTAAAGAATGGACACGTATTAAATATTTCCAATTCACTGCTTAAAATCGGGGATATGCTTATTATTCAAACTTAAGAAGGGAGCAGCTGAGAAAAAGTATTTAATCTCTCCCTTACTTGGTGAGGTAAGAAAAATGACCCACGGAGAAGAGATGAAACCAGACTAAATTTTTGGAAAAGAGAACTGAGCAGCCACATTGCTCACTCTTTGTCATCCCTCCTATTTCTAAAACTCGCACTGTATACTTACATAATTTGCATACCTTTGAAAGGGAAGGTTTCAGAAAACAGTATGTAAGTGATGCCGAGCGCTAATCTTTCTAGGGGAGGGAGAAGTGTGGGCACAGGGACATGGGCAGAAGATGATGAGTCAGATGAGGGCTGTGATTTCCCTGCATGTCCTGAGCACAGCTATAATGTTAACCTTGTGAGAAAACACACCTGTTGTCCTCTTCCTTGCCCTATGTGCTCTAGCTAGGGTACCTCAAACAGCATTTGGCACCCTATAGGTGCTCAAAAATTATTTGTCAAATGAATAAGTGAATGTACTTCTTTGTTCAGAAATGGTACTACAGCCTTTTATGGCATAATTCAGTGATACCTTTGCTTTATCAATTTTGAAACTGAGCCAGGGTGTGATGGGGTGGGTGCTGGAACACATCAGGATAACGTATCCTGCAGGACCTTGCCATCTACTATCTCTGTTCCTCTATCTCAAAGGCTTCCTTATCCTGCCCTTTGGCTTATACATGGGAACATAAACACTGGGTTTAATATTATTTTCCATTTGCTAATATCAATACATATAAGGAGTATTTGTTAGATCAGCCCATTTTTCTTTCGTAAGACCATAGAAATATCAAAAGGTAGAAATAACTCTTGCCCATCTGAAAGCAGCAATTTAAATTGATCCCATGGATGCTGGGAGGAGGGAGTTTTCTAAGGATGACAGCTAGCCTCTGATTTAATTGCAAAGCCTTTTTAAATGTCTCATTGTGGTTTTCACCTAATGGCTTATTGAAGCCATTATGCTCAGTATAAGAATTCTTAGACATTGGCACCTGGAATGGAAACCTAGAAGGCATGTCTCCTATTGATTAACAAATGAATTAATTAATTCAAAGAGCCTGTGTTCTTTACCAAAGAGGTATGTGTCTCAGGCTCAAGGGTGGGGTGAGGGAATAGACTATGAATGTCTAAAAGCAGAAGATTAGTAATAAAATTCAACATTTTTTTCCTGCAAAACCTAACCTATAAAGACAAGAACATAACCTCTTTGCTTCCAGAAATGTTAGAGGTGATTTTGAGAACTTTATTAGTAGTCCTTGCACTCCTCCCATCTGCGTGTAACTTCTCCATTAGGGAATTACCTTACGATACCCCTAATTAATGCTAATTTATGCCCATTTAGTGACCATAAAAATGTGTCACCAAATTTTAATTGCATGGGGAGGGTAGATAGATTAAAGTACTAAAGAATTAGTGTGTCATTTACTAAAGAGACCTTTAGGAACAATAAAGACCATCTGCCCTGTCAATTTTCATACTCTGGAGACAACACTACACCTTAAAATCCAATAATAAATAAAATTTTCCACCACAGCAATGAGGGTAAATGTTGCCCTTCTTCATTATTTGTGTCAAACCAGGATAGGTGGAACTTTTAGAGAGACAGCTTGTTGTAAATGCTGACTGTTCATTTTAAAATTAAGTTTTACTAGTAGCAAAGCATTTTTATAGAACAAAGGTGACATCTATTATCCACTTAGGTCTCAAGAGTATATTTTTCATAGGTTGTTAATTAAATAGTTCAGAAGGCAGTTTTTGAAATGTATCAGGTGAATTCTTTATTTATGTATGCCCCAGATTCCCAATATTCATGTACTTAAATGAGAATTTTATGTCAGTAGGATTTTGCAGACTGCAGCAATGCTATTTCTAGATATAACCTAAACTTTCCTTCATATTTAACTATCTTGCCTTCACTAGCAACTGACTTCAATATATAACAAAGCACACCTGCTGTGCCAAGCTTTAAGGAGATGCAGCAGACAACAAAATGCATCTTTGGTTCCTTTGAGCCTAGTAAGAGAGCTAGGCACATGGTGTGGGTTCAATAATTATTTGCTGAATGAGTGAATGAATGAATCAGTTTAATCATTTGCCAGCATGGTCTATAGTCTTCTTACTGGCTCCTGACAATATGAATTTTTTTTCCTCCCAGGTTCTACTAAATGGAGGAAGAAAAATCAATGAATGTAATGGAAATAATGATAACCACACCCAAGACTCTGGCACACATTACCCTTAGGTTACATCAGGTTGATAATGTAAGAGCTAAAATCTTTGATACTCTCACCTTCAACCCTTTTTTTTTGGAAGGATTCCAGGTGATTCAGAAGCTCTTCTGGCAATAGTTATGCTGAGGAAAACAGTAAGATCTCCACCCATGGCCTGTAGCCTACTTTCCCCAGGTAGTATTCTTCCTAAGATACCCTTTCCTGTGCCTCTCAGACCACAACCCCTAGCTGCAGAGACTGGACTCAGAATCCTAGGATAGGACAATGAACCTTTCCCAGGTAGTATCAAACATCTCTTTCTCTATCCAGGATGACCACTATTGGCAAATCCTTGAGATCCTTGCATCTCTAGACCTCAGGATCTAACCCTGAGAGGGATCTAACCCTGGGAGGCAGAACTGTCCTTTTGATATGCAGGAAAGTATAATTTTAAGGAAGTGCTGGTTTGCATTGAGGTCTGCTTGTGGTCTTATGGCAGCTGGTCAGGGAAGAGACTGTCATAGATGGTTGACCAGGCATGAAGTCCCAGAGAAAGAAAACAGGGGCCAGGGGAACAAGGGCACTAAATTCTTCTGATGAGGAGATCTGCAAAGAGTAATGCAAACTGATGTAACATAAAAAAAGATTAAAAGAATATGCATAATATCAGCACCATTTTGTTGAAAATCATATATGGATTCATATGTATATATTTCCTACCTAAATGCTCTATGTAGATATAACAAATTACATAAATGAATATAAATATATGTAAACTTATACATAAAGTATATAAATAATGACAAATATATAAATCTTTGTCATATTAGCAGATAAAGAAAAGAAAACCATTTCTTTCTGATAGCCTTAACTTTCAGAAAATACAAGTACTTGAAATGACAACCAGAGAAAAAGATGCTTTTCACTACATAGTTGTTTTGTGTCACTCCCTTTAAATATACCAAAACTTTATCAAATTCATCATCTATAGGCATTTACATTCCTATGATTTCTTACACTCTGCTCTAGTTTGGAAAACTTTCTTTAAAACCTTCAGGCAGTGCCTGTATTAACCTATTACTTGGAATGCCATTTTCACCGATGACACCACTAAAACAGGAATGCTTGTTGTAAAAGACCAAGAGCAACTTCTGCTATTTTCCCAAGTCTCCAAAAGCCAATGTCTTTTTCTTGAGCTCTTTGACATCTGGGAATTTATAAAATGTGCCTTCTTTTTCAACCATTACATTCTTTAGACTGGCACCAGAAAGTCAGTATAGGAAAGAGATTAGAGCTATTTTCTCCTTAATTTATGAAAAGGCTTTTTTTTTTCTGGAAAGTTGAAGGTGTAAAATGGCACAATTTACCATCAGGATTTTTAAGGCCATTTAGTCCATTGTATTGACTCCCACGTGGTTCTAGGGCTGTGACAAAGAAGACAGAGGCAGAAAATGAAAAGGCCAAAACATGACCAAGGTAATCTCAAAAATAGCAAAGGGAAAGAAACAAAAGATTTTCTTCCCCCTTTTAACCAAATTCCCTTGAGTAGAGTCTTTAATGCTTTGGAAGGTCTCAGGAAGGAAGAAAGGTTATCTCACTGGCATCAAGAATGCTATCCCGGGGATTTTATTACAGGGAGAGTGAAAAGGAAGCCCACACTCTCAATATCCAGGGTCACCTCTGTCCGTGATGTTCCTTATGACCGGGCTGAAAGACAAATATATAGCAGCTCAAACTATTTTTATTAGTTAAAGACACAAATATAACCTGGGACTTTAAAAAATAAACTTCATTCTTCATTGAATAAAGGAATATTTAGAGGACATTTCACTGACTGTTTTTTTTCCCCCTGAAACATATCTTCTTTTTGTCCATAAAGAAATGTTTATTTGTATTCCATATGCTTCCTTTCATTCTTTTCCAGCACAAGGTCAGACAACATATTGTTTCTCATGAAAATGAAATGTTCCTTCTTCATACATGCGGGGTATAATTAAAATATATCAAGATACATGGCAGCAAACTTAGAGACACTCAAACACTGACTGCCAAGTAACAGCTCTAATCAACCTGTGAAGAGACTGACAACTAGAATCTCGCAGTTGCTGACATGCAGAGATTGTGCCAAGATGCATGTGTGAATATATGCAATAAAGGAGTGATAGGGAATCTGAGCTGTGGGGCTGAAATATCAAGCTCACTTTCAGTTACTGGACAGGAACATTCACTCAAATTTTGTATGGCTCTTAAAGGATTATTAGACATGCACATAATCTAATGATAACACTGGTTATCACATAGAGTCATTAAAAATGTATTAATGAAATAAATCACAAAATGACCTGATAAGCACTAGAGATATTTTATTTATAGTTGTAATGCTCTGAAG
The DNA here is from genome assembly GCA_028533085.1 of Varecia variegata. Taxonomy (NCBI): domain Eukaryota; kingdom Metazoa; phylum Chordata; class Mammalia; order Primates; family Lemuridae; genus Varecia; species Varecia variegata. The sequence goes on along the minus strand of CM052445.1, from coordinate 23,636,146 downwards.
TTTACTTTTGTGCCTTTGTTGGAATTAAAGGAAACACCACTACATGCGTGATGCTGGAGAAATTCTACCTGAGATAAGAAAATGGAAGAAAAAGAAAAAGAAAATAATAGGACCCATTCAAATGTGAGAAATAAAATAAGGGTATACATACATAAACATAGTCTTTCACTTAGTCATGTATTTCATTCTTTATGGAGCAAAGATGGATGAAGGAAAATCAGGAGGCAGTTCAATAGAAAACCTTAATTGATTAGAATGCCAACAGCGGAAAGAGATGACTGGAAGAATCAGTTAAAGATTAGAGATATGCTATTGCAAGCAAAACAATCTTAAATGATGCAGCACAGGCAGATATTAGAAAATAAAATGGGAACAGCAGAGAGGCTGTTTTTAAAGGAAGTTTATATGGCAAGCTATTCTGTACTTTCTGATAGATTTGTTTACTGACAAAGTGGTTCTGAAATACCTACCAAATTATGATGCTAGAGCTCTCTCTCAATCTCTCTCTCTCTCTTCTATGCTCTCTCTCTCTTTGTCTCTCTCTCACACAAACACACACACACACAAACAAACACGTAAGTCAGAATTAATTACCATCTTGTCCTTCAAGCTATTGGGGAGTGGGGAATGCTATCTGTAGCAAATAAAAATGAAGATAAAGCAGAAAAGTTACAAAAAATGTATTAATGCACCTTTCATAGATCCTTCTCTAAATAAAACTTTTGAAAAGGTTAGAAAGTTCATTTTGAATTACCATAATAAATTCCATTCTTGATCATGCACATGTGGAAATATGAAATCATCCAAAAGGTTAATTTTAATTCTTCCATTAGATTTTAGCATGTTGTTTGTGTTTATGCATGAAACGTAAGAAAAGGTTCTGAAGATTAAAAAGAAACTTCAATAACATGAAACACTAGACATAGAAGGAACATGAAAAGTTTTTATTTGTCAAATTTTTCAGCAATTTAATGTATATAAGAAAACAAAATATCACCTCATATTACTGTGAAACATAAGCCTAAGAAGACTGTTTTTCTTGTTCTATTTTTCTAACTTTTCCTGGAAAAGGCATTAATATGTCTACATTTGCAAGAATTTTTTCTGCCGGGAGTTAAGCAAGTAAGAGTGAAGTAGAAAGGTAGGAGAAGCAAATGGTGATTTAGGCAGAATAAACAATATTGCTGTGAATCAAAACATTATTTTTAGCATAATTGAAGGTCTGACTCGGGGTGGGGGGGGGAGGTATGGGCAATATACATAACCTAAACTTTTGTACCCCCATAATATGCTGAAATAAAAAAATAAAATAAATTAAAAAAAACATTATTTTTTATGCCTACTAAGTACCAGCAGCAGAAGAGATACCATAATAAAAAACGCTGTCTACATTCTCAAAAGCCTAAAATCTTAGTTAAAGGACAAAAGAAGTATGCAAATGAGTATATGGTAATGAAAGTAAAATAAGTTACAAATATGTTCAGATTATAGATCTAGGATGTGTCTTGAATGATAAAATTGATTTTGTCAGTTAGAGATTTAAAAAAGAGAATTATGAGCACAAGGAAAACATAGGTTGTAAAAAGCATGAAAAATTATTAGGAAAGCTTTGGAAATCTGGTTGATTAAAATATGGCAATATATAAGAAAAGACGTAAAACAAGATAAAAAAAATAGGTTGGAAATTCTTACAGAAGACTTGATCATACTGAGGACTTTCAAAGTGAAAATAATTTTTGCTTTTCTCATACTTCTCTGACTGATTCTTTTCAATTTCCTTACTGGGTTGTAGTTTTTCTGATATTCCCCAGAGTTATTTCCTTGACCCAACATTTAAGACATTTTCTATGGTCACATAGACTAATGTACATGTACTTATTATGTATAATACCAACCATTACCAATGTCCTGATAATTCTCAAATGTGTTTCTTTAGTTTGAATTTCTTAACCCCTCTTCTAAGCTCCGCATTTCCAAACGTGATTCATTGAGAGTATCTCCTAAACCCTCCCAAAATAACGTGATGCCAGTTGATCCTTCTCTAGATTCAGTAAGTGACATTATCACTTTCCTGTTATGAAAATGGGTACCTTATTAAACATACACTTTGTACAATGGATGAAATTGGTCTGCCAAAGGATTTATTAAGGAAATTCATTAAGCATAGGAGACCATCTTCTGTATTTTGCAGCTCCCTTCTCCTCTCACAGGGAGTGAAAAGAGTGACCAGCTGACCTTGGGTCACTGGCAGTGGTCTATGAGGAAGGCTGGTGCAAAGCATTGAGCAAGGAGGGAAAATATTGACCAGGACAGCTAGATAATCTCTCAGGAAATAGAACTGACAATGTGAGAGGAGTATTGAGCAAATGACAATGATAGCAGAAGTACAAAAAGGCAGGGTGGTTGAGTCACATTAATAGTGGTGCACTGGAGTTCAGATAAAGCAGCTCCTATGCCCCACCATATGTCTCTAAGCCTAGCAGAGCGCCAGGCATTCAGTTGGTACTCTACAGATACGTGTGGACTTTTTTATTTAGGAAGAGATTATATGGCCACTAGAACTTTCTAACTTCATGGGCATATGACTCTGAGAAAAAAAGAAAGCCTAGAAGGAATGAATACTAAAAGGACATGAGAAGTAATTAAGATCTAAATTAATGTGAAAAACAAAAGGTAAAATAAATATGAGAGAAAATTTTGGAGATAGATCTCCAATACTTACATGATATAAAAAAAGAAAACATAAAAGATGATTTCAAGTAATTGAGCTTGAATATCCCGAGACAATGCTGAATCTTCAATAACACTACGGAAGTTCAGAGTAGAAGCTGGTATGGAGATGATGTGTATGAGTTTGGTTTTAGAAGTTGAAGGTAGAGATGAAATAAAGAGTATTTCTTGTGAAGGAAAGAAGTATTAGTTGAATATAGTACTCTTCATGATATTTGGTATTAAATACTATGCACAGGGTATGCTAATAAATATTATTAATAAGAAAAATATAGTTTTTATTTAATGACATGTGTGTGTATATATGTATATATATATTGCTTTTCAGATCATTTTTGTATGTTCTCAAGCAGAAAAACTAGTATTATTTTTTGTGGCATAAGCTGAAATATTGCTATAAATTCCATCCCATGGTTTTATTTTCTCTGATAAATTTTACAGTTTCCTGATTGACTCCTATATTATAATAACCTATCACTCAGCTGCACTTTCTTATCTAGATGACATTATCAATCATTAGCTTTTTCAGCTTAGTTGATCACCAAGATTAGTTGAGCTTATTTTCTGAAATGAATAGTAGAATTTATTTTATAATTTGCTGAAATAAATGCATATTTATTTTTAATTAATTTGTTACCACATTAGAAATGTTTTCTATAATTGTGATTGTGAATCATTCTGTGAAGTATTTTCCTTTCCCATACACATCCAAAGGCTTCCTAATTTGACTGCCATTGGATTAGAGTGTTGTTTGTAAGTATTATTATTTTTCGTGACCATCAATATATAATTATATATTTTTAAATTCTCTGATTTATTCTAATAGATTATAATGCTGTAAGGCTTTTGGTCCTTTAGTATCAAGCATGTTTCTGAAATTAGCCTGTGCTGTTGTCTTCATGCTTACAAATTCTTCTTGTCTAAAAATTTTGACATAATTTTTCCTTGGGCCTCGGTGTCTTCACCTTTACAATGAGGCAACAGGGGTGGGTGATCTTTAGGATTCCCTCACATCTAATGTTGGTTAATTCTTTGACTCCTGTCTAAGAGACATAGCATGTTTTGTCTAATGCCAAGGTTGCATAATTACTCTATCCTCCTGGCTCACTGTGTCACATTTGCAGTGTTAATAATATTAAATATCAAGGCAGCTTGAATAAATGACACAGTGCTGTGACCTACAGAACATGCACAAAAATGTTTTTGTTATGTGTATTGTTATTTATTCTTTTTTTTAATCTCTGATTTTGGCCCATATTGAGGGAAATATAGGTAAGATATAGAGTAGATATAAAAGAGTAGGGGCAGGAGCATTGCTCTGGTCCAATAATAATGTCGCTTATGAAAATGTCATAGATAGATAACAATTCTGTTTTTTCTTGCATTTTCATCTATTATTGATTGAAGAGCAAATCATTTAATTTTGCTGTCGACTCTTGCCCTATTGAATGATTTATGTTGAAGAAAGAATGGCAGGCTCTTTGTGGATACTTGGTATATTTGCTATATTTTTCTTTATGCACCATTCTTAAGTAGCTGATTTATACCAGTTGAAATGTCATTATTCACTATCGGAGAATAATGCTTCAACTACTGTATAAGGTTATTGAGGGTTATATCAAGAAACCAACTGAGAAAAAAACAACTCAACTCTTTATTTTCCGTCGATATTATGGAAGGCTTTTAGATCTATTTGGAAGCTTATTATACAGCCAACCTTTGCCATTTTTCTCCCCTTCTGTTATCCAAAAGAATATATTTCCCATTTGTTGCAGATACATAAATGTTATCCTATCTTTAGGCAAAAAAAAAAAAAATCATGTTTCACTTTCTATTTTATAATGACCACTCTTCTAGATTATGGGATAGACTAGAATGAGAGAAAATGAGAGAGAAGGAGGGAGAGGTGAGAGGGCATTGGAGGTAAGATGATGGTGATATAAACAAGGGAAATTAAAGTGAGCTAAAAAGATTTAAATAGATTTAAAATAATTACTTAGATGCTATATCAATAGGGTATGGTGAAAACCAAATTTAAAATAGTGCTAGGTTTCTGGTTTAAGTGGCTGAGTGGATGGTGCCACTGCTCCTTCAGATTGAGAATATCAGAGGAGGAGTAAATGATGGTAGTTTTGATACAGTGTAAAGGGTTTGCATAGTAGCGTAATGGGTTTGTTTGTACTTACTGAGTTTGGGGTACTGATAATAAAATCAAATGAACATAGGCAGCACAGCGTTTGCACCCTGTCAACACATTTTGGCCAGCCACCAAAATGGCCCCAAATGATTCCTGCCTCCTGTTATCCATACCCTTTTGTAATCTCCTCCCCCATTTTATTGTCATTGATCTGCATGACCAATAGAAAATGGCAGAAGTTATATGCCACTTCAGAGGCTAGATGTAAATGACATCATGGTCTCCCTCCTTGCTGTTTTGGATTAGTCACTCCAAAAGAAACCACAGTCGTGTGTTAAGGACACTCAGGCAACACTGAGGACAGATCCCCATGGCAAGGAACTGAGGCCTTCTGTCAACAGTCATGGAAGCCATCATGGAAGCAGATCCTTTGGCCCTGATCAAGTCTTCCAATAACTGAAATCCCCATCAACAGATTGACTGATATTTTGAGAGACTTTGAGCCATAACATCTAGTGAAGGCGCTGCCAGATTCCTGACTTTGAAAACTGCATGAGATTATAAATTTTTGCTGTATTAAGGTGCTAAGTTTTGGGGCAATTTGTCATGCAAAAGATAACTAATAAAGACTTGAATAAAGAGACCTACACTAGAGATAAAGATGAGAAACTCTGGCCTCAATTTTACCATTTTGGATTACTTTAGCTTTGACATTGTACATGGGGAGAAGATTAATAGAGGAGAAAATCTTAAATACAGCCATATTTAAGGGCCAGGAATTAGAAAGAGAAGGCCCAGAAGAGACTGAGAAGTGCATGTGGAGAATCAAAAAGAGCAATGTCATATGCCAACGGAAAAGAATATTTTGAGAAAGAAGGTGGGGGAAGGGGTTACAGAACTAACAAATGCTGCTAAGAGGTCAAGCCAAAGAAAGACTAATATAGAGACAGTCAGGAGATCATTGTATTGAAACAGTTTCAGAAAAGGGTTGAAAATAGAAACAAACAAAAAAGTGAGCTGAAAATAGACCTTACATTGTTCTGAGGGCAAATGCCTTTTATGATCATCACCACAACTCAATACTAAACTTTGGTACAGCAGCAAGTTTTAATTTTGGAAGTGAACTAAAAGTGATCTCACATCTGCAGTGCACCCCTCGTTTACAGAAGAAGTAACGTAATCACCTAGAGATAATTGTTCCCAATTAGGTCCTCAGATTTCCAACAGTAAAGATGCATCAAATATGAGTTCAAGTGAAAAGATCAGCAAATATGCAAGGATACAAATCACCATGAGAGAGTACCAACCAAAGAAAACTAAGATTCTTGAGAATTTCAAATATTGACATTTTCAGAAAAGAATACAAAATGATTGTGTCTAAATATATAAAATTTAAAATACGGAACTACAAAATGATCAAACACCAAAAGGATTCCAACAACAAATAGGCAGAATGAAAAAAGAATAAAACAGAACTCTAAAAATATAATGAATGAAATTTTAAAAACTCAACGGATAGATTAAACACTTGATCAGATATGTGGATATGTGTAATGAAAGAATTAGTGAATTGTTGTAAGCTGCTTCAGTAAAGCATTAAAGATGGAGACCAAAAAGAAGAAAAGAGCTGAAACTAGGACAAGAAAAAAATAGAAAAAAAAGGAGAGCTTTAGAAATGATCCAGAGTTTAGCATAGAGAGACAAAAATAGAGAAAATATATCTTTTTTTTTTTTTTAATAAAGAAAGGATGAGAGACAGAAGGAGTGGAAAGAGACCAGTGAAACAGAATGAAAAGCACACCGATCTATACATGAAGGAAAATAACAAAATCACACAGGTGATTTTGCAGATCTGTTGGGACTCTTTTATAAATGATACTGGTGTTAGGTCTGGTGGAGGGTAAATATGTGGCAAGGAAGTAGCTAAGGGAGGAGCGTAGGAACCAAACTGTAGATAGGAACTGTTCCCTAGTGGGAACATACCTAGTAAAAAGTTCCTAGTAACCTTTACCTGAGCTCATTACCATCTAATTAGCATGGCATGGGTGGAGCTTCGTGAAGGATTCTGGTAAACCTGTTATATAACCCCAACCTGTCAATCACGCCCAAAGCCAGGAAACAGCAACCAGGGGAAAGGTGGGACAACTACTGAGCATATAAAAGACAGTGTATGCTCAGACTTCTTTTTCCAGTTGTGGAGACTGACCTGTTGCTTTCTCTCTGGGATGTATTTTCACTTTGTGTCATTTTGTGTAGCTTCCTTCTTCACTTCGTATAGCTTCTTCCTTTTACGTGATAAATTGTATAAAATTGCTCTGTGTTTGTGATCACTCCATTATTGGCTTGACTCAGTACTAGCATTTATTCTTGACACTGGGAACCGGGGGACCAGGGGACATCCAGATGACCCTAACACTAGGACAAATTATATCCACATGGGGAAAAATAAAATTATATTTCTACTTCAAACCATACCAGATGCATTCAACAAAATCTTATTGAGCAACAATCGGATGCTAGGCACTGCATTTATTATTGGGCTTTAAGCAATGAAAGGTAGAGAATTTCCTTTCATAAATATCTTATATTCGTGCCTTCTTTTCTTTCTTTTCCTGTTTTGATTATTGAAGTATACATCTGAGCGAAGATTAGAATCTTCTAGATCATGTTTCTCCTTCCAGTGTGGTTTTAATTTCCAAAGTTCTTCCAGAATAATATTTCTGTGATGTAAATCTGACTATGTTCTCCTTGCATTCACAATTTCTATTGTCTTTGGAGAAAATATGCATGCCACAGCACAACCAGTCAAGGGCTTTCTTCTCATCTCTGTCTATCCTCCCAACCTCCTGATGCACTGTTACAATGTATACATAATATCCCTACTAGTCTACTTTCAACTTCCTGAACCCAACGTTCTCATATCCTATCACCCTTCTATGCATTTGTTTATGCCACTCCCTTGTCCAGAGATGCACTGTTGCATCTTAACTTCGTCCCTGTGCGGAAGTCATTTCTCAACTTTTTAAAGACTCAGCTTATGTATTGTCTCTTCTGTCAATTAAGCAGAAATGACTTCTCCTCGCTTTTTATTCAGGTCTCTGTCACAGCACTTAAAACGCTGTATTAACAGCTTTTTTTTTTTTTTTTTTTTCCACTCTGTTGCCTGGGCTAGAGTGAGTGCCGTGGCGTCAGCCTAGCTCACAGCAACCTCAAACTCCTGGGCTCAAGTGATCCTTCTGCCTCAGCCTCCCGAGTAGCTGGGACTACAGGCATGCGCCACCATGCCTGGCTAATTTTTTCTATATATATTTTTAGCTGGCCAGATAATTTCTTTCTATTTTTAGTAGAGATGGGGTCTCGCTCTTGCTCAGGCCGGTCTCGAACTCCTGACCTCGAGCGATCCACCCGCCTCAGCCTCCCAGAGTGCTAGGATTACAGGCGTGAGCCACCGCGCCCAGCCTGTATTAACAGCTTTTGCTTACTGTTCTATTTCCCCAGTAAACTCATTGAGGGTAGGTAATTTTATACATGCCTAAGATTTAGAACAATTCTTTCACATTCTTAGATGGAATACAAATTTAAAACAAAAACAAACACAAACTTAAATATTTGTTGATTCTATTTGAAATTATTCTAAATCATAGATAGTTTGGATTTGTTAAATAATATTGTATTAGAGAAAATTATAGGAACATGAAGATCCAAAATGATATTATGAAACAAATGATTATAATGAGAGCCTTTGAGTTCAGTTTTGTTCATGTAATTTGCTTTGGCCAATAGGATGTTAGCAAACAAACCTCAGGCAAGGAGCTGAGATATTCTAGAATGGTAGATGTTGTTTCTTCCATAGAAGAAAATGGCCTGACTAGCCCACTAGTGGTTTTTTATTTGTTTGTTTTTGTCCTTTGAAATTGCAGGTTTATACATAATAATTCCTTGCAGGTAATAGGATTCTGATTAAAAGGCTCTATTGAACTGTGACTTATCTCTCTACTTGGAATTTGCAAATGCTAATGAACTGACATATTTTTCTTATGTGCCTCACAGACATTTACTTCACTTTGCTCCCATCTGATTTCCAAAAAACACACAAAAGTCTAGATTCCACAACTGTCCCAAAGCAGGGCTTATTTACTTAGCCAAAAAATGTTCACCTCCGAATAGTGACACATAAATCACAAACCAAAGCCGTACCCATCAAGATTCTAACCCAGAAGTAGACGATGCCTCTGAGACTAGCACCAGATTTGCTTTTTTTATTTAGCACAGTTCCATAGCCAAGCAGAACTCTCACTGAAGCCATCGGAATCCATCTGTAAAAAATTGAAAAATTTTGTCTGATTCACAGGTGCAACATAAAGTAAAAGACAGCCCTGAGTGGGGAAAAAAAAAAAAAATTGAGGTCACAGCAAGAAAGGAGTCCGCTTAAGTTACTCAAAAATCTCAAATATCATAAAAAGTAAATCAAAGAGCCATAACAGAATTTCTGGAGACTTCAGTGCTTTAGTGACTTGGCGGCTCAGTTTATTAGAACAGAGTGATAGTGAGGCCATGTTTTAGGGTTCTGAGTGCACCTCTTACTTTGGCTGTGGTCCAATGCCATGGACTTCACCCCTACCCCAAATCAGTAGCCATGAAGCATTTGCTGTCAGTTACAATGGCACCTGGGTGAAAGAGTTTTGATGAAGCTGTGCAAATCCATTGCTGCCCACTGAAAAACCAGGTCAAGGTATAGGTCCTATTGATGGAGCCCGTGAGAGGTTGAGTAAATCACAATGTTACAGAGCTGAAGATTTATCAATTGTCAGTTTTCCTTCACTGTTCTTTGTTAATGTTGTTTTCTTTCAAAATTTATAAGCTAAAAGTAGGCAAAGGGTCGGTTACAGTGGTGAGTTACTTGGCCTCCTTAACCCAGCTTGGATAAGGCCTGAAGTCGACTGGCCCACAGAAAGAAAGTGGTTCTTGCTAACATAGAATTCTGGGAAGCAATTCTAGCAATGCTGCCATAACTATGTTTAAGGCTACTAACTGAATACAAAGATATCATATGGAAGGAGCACAAGGAAATAGTTTTTGATTTAACTTATAAAACAGATGTTGGGTTTTATTATGGTTATTGATATTTCACTGTAGGCTTCTCTGTGTCTGTAATAACTAAGTTTCCAAAGGAAGGGAATCATTCATTTTACATTTGCAAGACTTCAAAAATGGCTTCTTAGTAAGAAATACTTTATTTTTTATTCTTTAATTTTTTTAATTGTGTTTTTAGTTGACAAATAATAATAATGAATATATTTATGGGGTACAATGTGATATTTTGTTACATGTTTAAATGTGGTATGATTAAATCAGGGTAATTAACAAATCTGTCATCTCACATACTTTCCATTTTTTATGGTGAAAACATTTAAAATCTATTCTTTCAGCAATTTTTACATATAAAATGCATTATTATTTATGATAGTCACCAATCTGGGGAATAAATAACTAAAGTTTATTCCTCCTGTGCAACTGAAACTTTCTACCCTTTGACCAGTATCTCCTTTTTCCCTGTCCATTTTCCTCCCCTAGCCTCTGATAACCATCATTCTAATCTCTACTTCTATAATTCAACTCTTTTAGATTACACTTATAAGATCATGCAGTATCTGTCTCTCTGTGCCTGACATTTCACTTAGCATAATGTTCCCCAGGTTCACCCATGTTGTCACAAATGACAGGATTTCACCCCTTTTGAGGCTGAGTAGTATTCCATTGTGTATATATACCACATTTTCTTTATCCACTCATCTGTTGATGAACACTGAGGTTGATTCCTTGTCTTAGCTATTGTGAATAATGCTGCAATAAACATGGGAGTGCACATATCTCTTTGGCTTACTGATTTCAATTCCTTTGGATATATATCCTGATGTGTTATTGTTGAATCATATGCTAATTCTATTTTTAGTTTTCTGAGGAATCTCTATGCTATTTTCCATAATGGCTGTATCAATGTACATTCCTACCAACAGTGCACAGGGTTCCTTTTTATCCACACCCACATCCACGTGTTATCTTTTGTCTTTTTGATAATAATCATTCTAACAGGTATGAGGTGATATCTCATTTTGGTTTTAATATGCATTTCCTGATAATTAGTGGTAATGAGAATTTCTTCATGTATCTGTGGCCATTTCTGTATCTTTTTTTTTTAAAGTGTCTAAGTATCCTTCCCATTTTTTCATTGGGTTATTTATGCTCTTGCTATTGAGTTGTAGGAAATATTTTATTATTGGGGATGTTATGAGAAATTATATTAATGAGATATATTCATTTCACATATCAATTAAATATTTAAACACAAATTCTAAGTATCTTTTACTTTGATAATTTAAGCATAATTCTACAAATAAACTATTACCTAGGACAAAATTTAACTCTTCATTCTAACATTGTGGGTATCACTAATCCTGAAGTAAAACATAATACAGCCAAGGTAATATGACTTGGTAATTTTTAAATATGTTGGTTACTCTTTACAAAATCAACAAGTCTATGACTGAGATTTAGATGAAATAAATGAAGTTACTCTAGACATTCATTATTCTGTATAGAAGCAAAAATTTTTAAAAGGGTATTGAGCAAAAGAGTACTACAAAGTGGTGGAGGGGAGGTTGGAGGGAGGAGAGAGAGAGAAAATAATATTATAAGAGTTTTAATAGCAGTGAGGATAAAAAAAAAAATAAAAAACCTCCAATTGCTTTCAGATAGTCTTCATCCAAAGTGGCACTGGCCTGACAATCACTCAAATCTAGAATAAACCCCAAACCAAGGGAATATACATGCATATTGGAGTGGTTAATACACATTTTTAAGCATTCAGTGAACTAAATGACCCAAAGAAAGTGTGTCATCAAAGATGAAAATGTAACTGATACAAAGTATCATTATTGAGTTTCATAATTATGAGTAGTTATGAAATACAAAATATTAAATCATGATTATTAATTAGAAAATGAAAATGAATTCTAGAATGATGTAAAAACAAAAATTCCTAACCAAGAATGAAAACAAATTATAATGAACTAAAAATATTTCAAACAGTTAAAAATGTATTGTTTTAATAAAATTCTAATGGACATTTTTCAGTATAATAAACCTGTACCAGGAGAATAAAAAAAGACAAACATTAGAAGCACAAATATGGATTTGTCTCATACTTAGTCAGCTATCCTAACTTGCGTGATTTTAGCGGGAGCAAACTGATTACAAAAGAACACAAAGGTCAAGAAACATTTTCATCATTAATAAAAAAAAAATGACAACTTCTAGGCATCAGTGTGGATAATTTAAAAATGCTCGTTAGACTATATAACATATGAATCTGAAAAAGAAAATCGATTTTTTTTAAAAAATCATAAATGTAGAAAAGACATAAAAATTTTACTCAATGTAAGAATAAGAAATGATCAAGCAGATTGAATAATATAATTGCCTGGGTAATTAGACTCCATAAACTGATAACTTGCATGAAAATAAGTTAATAAAAATACCCAAACAAAATTAAGAACTCATTTAAAACAATTAGAGAAAATGAAAACCAATACAGGGAAAGAACAGTGATTTCTCAGTCAAAAAAAAAAAAAAAAGATAGTGGTAAACTTTTAGTGGTAAAACATATACAGTATTTATATTACCAAATAAAGAGAATTGGAGATTCCAGGAAAGAGTTTTTGAAGTTAGAGACATAACAATAGAAATATAGAATAACTCTTGGAAGGGTAAATATATAGGAGTAGAATTACAGTGTCAATTTTTATACATATACTTCATGGAAAACTTTTACTCATAATTTGAGAGTATATTTCCATAAGAATATAAGAATAATTCATTAATAATTCCATGAAAAATTTGAAAAGGTAGAACTTTCTATTTTAAAATGTTTTAGTATCTACTTAATAGAAAAAAGAATAATAATAAAAATAAACAATTTTCAGGACTGTTCTCTCTCTGATCCATGATACTAAACAACGACTTGGGCAGATTTTTAAATCTGCTTTATGTTAATTTTCTCATTTCTATGGAAAGAGGTATAGTATGCTGATCTTTACGGGATTTTTGTGTAGATGAAGTTGGGAGCATCATTTATTCTAGTCGTTCTTAAAGTTTCCAGGGGCACAGTCAGCCCCCCTGTGCTGTCTCCCTGCCTCCCTGCCAGGCCTGATGCCAACTCTCAGCAGCCCTGCTTTGCCTTTTCATCCAGAAAGTTCACCTACATGCTGCTCTCACAAAGGGGGCCTGGGGATCTCAGAGAGTGTTGTGAACCGAGCCTTACACTGACTGCTCCAGTCCGAACGAGGCCATTACAAGCGGGATTAAAAGTTACCCTGGCAAGATGGGAGTTCGTTCGAGTCATGGCCAGACCCTGTGTACATTGAGATTCCCTTTATTAAGTCTGTAGAGAAAGAATAAAACCAGATGGGTGCTGCTAAAAACAGGTGTGCAAAAGGAGATGCCCTTTCAGTGGTGTTAGGATAAAAACGGATCTGCCTAGGAGCACCGTAATAGCATTTTTAGAGTCATATACATACCAAGGTGTCATAGCGACATTTTGAGAATGACATAGCTTCATAAATGTAACACAAAACTGACCTGTTTGAGTTCATCATAACATGATTTCTCCACAAATCAAGTGAAAGCGACCACCTTGCTCTATTCCATACTTTATAATTCTCCTGCTCACTCTGTCCTTTTGGAGAATTTTAAAACACAATTCACTCTCCTTCAATTTGTGTGGAGATGAGACTGGGATAGAAGTGCCACGTAGCTGACAGGTCATACTTTAAATTAAGTTTCCCAAATAAGAATTTAATCTAGTTTCAATAAAAGAGTTATTAACCACTTTTAATTAGGAAAAGCCGGGCTGAATCTGGGATACTTTTCTTCAGCCTCCCAGTGCAAGGAGTGATCATTAGTCACTGATAATATCAGGGCTTGTCTTCAAAGGGCCGTGTACAGATGCCCACCAAGTGAATCTCAGGAGAAAGGAGAGGGTTGAAAGGCACAGTGCTGGGGATAGTCTACAGAATCAGTTTGACTTATTCGCAAAGGCTTTATCTTGGCATCAACACATGGAGAGTCTCTTTCCAAATTGACTAAAACTTTTTGCATTCACAAAATAAGATCAAACAGGAGAACTCACTGCTAATAAAATGTATTTAGCAGGCTAGAAAGTTTGCAAGCTCTTAATTTTATTTTTTATTGCACCTGCTTGATATACAATAGCAAGGAGTTTCGCTCTTATTTGTCAGATTACAAATCAATGGCAAACAATCATAAATGGGTCATGTGATCACAGGCACTCAACTTTTTCTCACTCCACATACATTCCTCTTAAAGCCCAGTAAGTGTGACCAATGAAGTACAAAAATGAGAGAGAACATGTATCAGTGGTGAATTTTTTTAAATGTTTATTGTTTCTTAATTTTTTAAATTATTTTGGGTACATATTAGTTGTATATAAGTGTAGGATTCATATGATGTTTTGATACAGGCATACAATGTACATTAATCAAATCAAATTGGGATATCCATCACCTCAAGCCTTTATCATTTCTTTGTGTTGGGAACATTCCAATTGTACTTTGAAGGATATCTACCATCAACATTACATACACCTTGCGGCATTTCTGCCAGATTAGATACAGATTAGGTACAGATTTTGTTTCACTAGAGAGATTGGAAATTAAGCAGAGGGAACCCTGATAAAGCTTTACAGCCACTTCTTCACTTGAAAGGGAGAGTGGAGTTCATGAAAGGGTGGCAGCATAATGCCAAGACTTCTCTTATGGAGGTGGCATACAATGAACAGAAAGGCCACATAGTAAGGCTTATTCTTAAAGAGACAAAATACCTGTTCGGTAGGGTGTCCTTCAAATCTGATGGGGCGGAAAAAGTCTGCATTGTTAGAATTCACTTTGACTGGGGCTACAAGTACATGAAAATCCCAATGCCTTTTTAGAATGGGTGATTGCAGCACACAGAAGTGGGGTAACAGGGTTCTTCCTAGAGCAAAACCAGTCACAATAATAAATGAGCATGCGTGGGTTGATTTGCAAATGAGTGAGCAGAGAAAATCATTAGATCTTCGAAAAGATATAAGGTAGAGGGGGCCACTCTGGAGAATTAGAAAAATCAGAGGAAATGTCACTCTCTGAAACAGACGTACTACAGAACGTTGCAGAAAATATCTACTTTGGATGTTCAAAAATTTTGATCTAAAATCCGGAAAGAGTATTTAAGAATGAAAATCATGATTGTGAATTTAACTATATTACAGATGGTGAGAAGCACATGGGAAACTGTAAAACTGAAGTAGTGAACTGAATAACATAATCAAGAACTCACCCAGAACTCAAAGGCGATATATAGACATACGAAAATGAAACTAGCCAGACACAACAGACCCAGAATTTCTGATATGGTGATAACTGGAATCCTAAAGAGAGGGAAACATAAGCTTATATATATATGTGTGTGTGTGTATATATATTTATATGAAAAATACAGGAGAACAAACACAAAACTTTCCAGAGCTGAAAAAACAACCAAATTTAAAAGCAAATTAAATGGGTTTACTAAATATTAAAGAAATTGATAAAGAGATCAATATGTATCCAGATAAAAATTTATTAATAGAATTTCAATGATAATAGAAAAACATAAAAATCCAAAAGAAGAAAACTTTAAAAATACATCAAAATTTTTAAAAGGATATGTTTATTTTAAATTTTTCTACTGTATAAAGATACTATAGAAAAGTCCACAATATGTTTAGGGGAAAAGAACAATAACATTTTTTTTAAAGAAATCTCTAGCAATGAGTTTTTAGATTTGACTCCCAAAATGCAGGGAACAAAAGTAAAAATAGATCAATGGGATTGCATCAAAATATAAAGCTTCTACACAACAAAGAAAACAAGTAACACAGTTAAGAGACAATCAATGAATTGGTAGAAAATATTTGCAAGCCATATATCTGATAAAAGGTTAGTATATAAAAATATTTAAGGAACTCTATAGAAAGAAATCCAATAAACTATTAAAAAATGGACAAGGTACCTGAACAGACACTTCTCAAAAGAAGACACACAAATAGTCAACAGGTTCCTGAAAATATGTTTAACATCACTAATCATTAGGGAAATTTATATTAAAACCACAATGAGATATCACCCTCACCTGTCAGATTGTCCATTGTCAAAAGATGAAAGATACACAGTGTTGGTGAGGATGTGAAAAGGGAGCCCTTATACACTGTTGGTGGGAATGTAAACTGGTATAGCTATTCTGGAAAACTGTATGGATGTTCCTCAAAAAACTAAAAATAGAATTACCATATGATCCAGCAATCATATTTCTAGGTATTTACCCAAAAGATTTGAAATGAGTATGTCAGAGAAATGTCTGTACTCCCATGTTCGTTGCAGCAATATTCACCATAGCCAAGTTATGGAATCAACCTAAGTGTCCATTAACAAATGATAGATAAAGAAAATGTCGTATATATACACAATGGAATTCTAGTCAGCCTTAAAAAGAGAGAAATCCTATCATTTGCAACAACATGGATGAGCCTAGAAGAAATTATGATAAGTGAAATAAGGTAAGCGCAGAGAGAAAAAATAATATTCTCACTCCTACGTGGTATCTAAATCAATGGAACTCAAAGAAGCGAGAGAGAATGAATGGTTACAGAGGCCAGGGGATAGAGGAAATGGGGAGATGATGGTCAAAAGTTACAAAGTCTCAATTAGGCAGGAGAAAAGCCTTGCTTTTTCTTTGATATATAAAGCACAGTGCGGTGACTATAATAAATAACAATGTATTTTAAATTTAAAAATCACTGAAAATAAATTCCAAATGTTCTCACCACAAAAAAATGATAAGTATTTGTCATGATGGACATAGCGTTAATTAGTTCAACTTACTTATTTCATATTGTATTCGTAAATCGTAACTTCATTTTGTATCCCATAAATATAAACTTTAATTTTTCAGTTTATAATTAAAATATTTTAAATGTATGAATTACAAAATAAAATGTACTTTACCAAAAAAATTAATTAAAGATTTTAAGAATGGGGAATTACAGATATAACCCCATGATGATGGTCAACAAAAAACCCTTGAAATAAAAAAGTTGTATTTTTAAGAGTATTACTATTTTGATTATAAATTAACTCAAATAAAAATAAAACTTTGACTTAGGCTATGTAATGGGCAACAATAATAAAATTTTATAATAATTTTCTGGGCCTAAGTGTAAATTAGCACAGTAAAAACTATAAATTAGAGAGGGAAGTTTGGAAAAAAAATTAAAATCAGCAGATAGATATTTTAGGACCATAAATAGATCCTTGATTTTATAATTAGAAAACCAAAAATAAGGAAAGATAACTTACAGGCCAGGCGTAAATAAATAAAGAGAGGCCCTAAGAGAGTCACTGAGATGCGATACTTTAGATATTTGCTATAATCTCTAATTCCTAGTTATGATTTTAACTTCAGTAAGAAGATTGACTGACTGTTCCATGCTACCAATATTTATTACAGATTTCTTACTCCATTTAAAAAGTAGTTGTACAGAACCCTCATTTGTTGCTGGTGAAAGTGTGAATTAGTACAACTTCTTAGGAAAATTGGCAGTGCCCACTAAAACTCAACATACACATACTCTATGACCTGGCAATTCCACTCTTGGGTGTATACTAAATGGAAGTGAGTGCTTTTGTCCACCAAAAATGTGTTCAAGAATGTGCACAGCAGCTTTATTCTTGTAAGTCAAAACTGGAAGTAATTCAAATATCCACCCACGATAAAACAGATAAAGAATTGTTATACATTCATACAATAAAATATTACATAGCAATGAAAAAAACAAACTAGAGTTACATGCAACATAATGTTGAGTAAAAGAAGTGAGGCACAAAAGAATATATATGGTATGATTCCATTTATCTAAAGGTTGGCATAAGGAAAAACCAATCCATGGTTACAGAGGTCAGAATTACAGACGGGTATTGATTGGGAGTAGGAACAAGGGATCCTTTTAGGGTACTAGAGATGTTTATGTCTTGATCTGGATGGTGGCTACACAGTTATCTATTTAAAAAATCATCAAGCTATAAATTTAAGGCTTTTGTACTTTACTACATATGACTTATGACTCAATAAAAATTTGTAAATTAAAAAATTAAAAAAAATTCTAAACATTTGAAGGCAAGCACTAGGATGAAAAAAATAGATACTTCCCTTCCAAATCAATAGAATAAAAAGAGAAAAATAAAGGGAAATGACAGAAAGCATAAAGCAAGTTTACAGGACAAGCATACCCATTTTCCCCAATAACCCTAAATTAATGTTAAAAACCACAATAAAAACACAAACTCTCACAATGGAGTAAAAATTCAAAATACAACAATATACTCTTGACAAAATGCATACCTAAAATAAAGTGACAAGGATTAATTTGATAAACAAATTATGTGCATGAATGCTTATCACCAGATAATTGACAACAGCAAAATTCTCAATACAATTTTAACAATCTGGATAACCTTGTTAAATAAGTTGAGGCATTTCCATCTGAAAGGATATTATTTTTAGCATACTATTGAGAGGTAAAAATGTTAAAAATGTCACGGTCAGATTGCTGTTAGTCTTAAACAAGTGTATACATCTCCATAGTTTTATATGAGTGGTGGGAATATGGATCATTTAAATTTTTTTATATTCTAAGTTTACTGAAATATATTTAGAAACTAGCTTATTTTAATAAGAAAAAACAAAATCATAAAAAGAAGTTGAATACATGAACTTTTCCCATTCCATAAAGTGTGGAAGTTCCTGGCAAAGGTTTCTGTGATAAGCTATGTTGCCTCTATTCCAATGAGAACAGCTTCAAAGAGAGCAAATATTAAGGTTTTATTTATAGGTTTGTAAGTTCCAGTCTCATTTCCTCTCTTTTTCATTAATGTTATATTCAGCCACTAAAAGTGAAGGAAATTGAATAAAGGCAAATTTGAAATATGCAATAGCTCATGCAAAATAGTTTAAGAGGAGCCTTAGAAATTGCTTTGCATAAATATAACACCGAACACTTAATTGTCTCCTGCCTCTTAATGTGCAGCTTGCACTATTAAAGCCAATTGCTTCCTATATACCTTATAAAACAGAAATGTCGCTTTCTCTTCTCCAAAGGATAACCTGGTAACAACTTTCTAACCTCTGCAATCTTTGTTTATGCCTTTTTAAAGAAATCCCTCTTCTTAAACAATAGATAGCACTTACCACATAATAGAAATAAGAAGACACAAAACACTAAATTTTAACCAGGTTCACCCCTACAAAACGCCTGTCTTTATATTATTCAAAACACACAGATGGTAATGAGCAGACATAATGTAGATAAGGCACATACAGTGATATAATTAAAAAGTCTTTTTTTTGCCTAAGAGAATTCTGGGAATTGACAAGATCATTTTTGTGAAGACTCATATTAACATGAAATATTCATCAGATGATATTTTTTTAGGAAAGTTACCATTTATATGACAATCCTTCATGAAATTTAGAATGTCACAAACATCTGTATGAATTGCAAATTTTTCTTTTGGTTTTCTTATTTGACCTCGTACACAAAAGCAACCATTTTTTTCCCATCACAGCACACACTTCCACGTGGTTGTCCATGACTCTGTTGTTTTATGTTATTTTCCAGTTTCATTCCATTTTATCCTCTTTGATAAAAACTGTTGTAAATGTATTTGAACTTTTACTTTAAACATGCAAGCATCTTTGTATAAAGTGGTGTGTTATGATTGTAATTGATTTTCATTCTTACTATCTTTATTAAACACTATATTTCTAACCTCCAAATTGCTATAAATTAAGATTTTGCTTACATATATTGTATATAGTGTACAATACATATACATATTCATTATATATACATGCACACATGTACATACAGTCATGTGCATATACCCAGGAAAGGAGTTGCTAGGAAATAAGGAATATACATTCTTCATTTAAATAGATACTGCTAGATCACTTAGTAGTATGAGAATATGATTTGTGGTTACAAAAATGGCTACTGAGTTTCTGTCTCTCTACATCCTTGAAAATAAATTCTAAGCCCCCTCTTTCTAACTTGAATGATACTGATGGATATAAGTGATTGTTTAATTTGCACTCTTTTGATCATTAATAAGTTTGAAAATATCTTCATGTATTTACTAGCATTTGAGCATTCCTTCTGTGAATTGCCTTTTTCACATTGCTTTCCATGCATTACTGCATTTTTAACTCAATGGAGTTCCTTATATATTCTAGATATTAATCTGTTTTAGACACCACAAATGTTTTACCACAGTATATCATTTATCTGTAAAGTTAGTGAAGCAAAAATTTTTAATTTGGATGTAGTAAAATGCATCATTTTAAAATCTGTTTTGTATTTTTTGAGTCTGGTTAAAGAGGAGTCTTCAACCTTAGCTCATAAAGATATTTTCAAACATTTTCTTTTATTAGCTTTATCATTTCACTTTAATAGCTTGAAATCCACCTTTTTATATAGTAAAATAAAGATTAAGCTTTCTTTATTCTCCAGGTAATGTAATACAGTTTTCCAGAGAGCATCTACTACAGAAGCAAACTTTACTTTGATACGTTCTAGTGTTACCATATTTCAGCTTCTTGTGTGTGTGTGTATATATATATATGTGTGTGTGTGTGTATATATATATTTGAGCTCTATATTCTGCAATATTAGTCAATTCATCAGTTAATATGCCAACACAATACCAATTTTTGTTGCAATGAACTTATAGTCTTTTTTTTTAAGATCTAGTAGATAGATCCTTCTCTCTTTGTTCTTCTTTTTAAAATGTGCCCTAACTTTTAATGGGACTTTATTAAGCTCAAATTTTAGAATGTTGGGTTCCCCTACAAATCCAGTTGAAATACTTCCATCCATGTTCATTATGCATCATTTCCTTTATTTTGATTGTCCTTTAAGATCATTAAGATATTTATTTTTTTCTTTGAATAGTTTGTACATTCTTGGTACTTTTAGAAAACATTATTTTTGTGTTTGCTATCATTAATGACACTTTATTTTACCTTAGAACTATGGTATTATAACTTCTGGTGAAGGCTATTACTTTTCTATTTAATATGCCTACTGAAATATATTATTCATTCTAATAGTTTTCTGAATCTGTTAAGTTTTCTGTATAGATGAATACATCATCTGGAAAATGATACATTTATCCCCTCCAAACATTACAATTGTGCTTTTGTACCTTACAGTATTGAGCGTATTTCCAGTAGCATCTCAAACACAAATAATAGAGCAAACATTATTATCTTATTCCCAATTTAAAATGGGAATATGCTAAAGTCTTCAATCATTTTACCTCTAGTATTTAGGTGCATAGTCTTTAGTAAGCTTCTAGATTATAAAGTATATTTTGAAATTAATTAAACATGTTTCTTACCATTCTTGAGTTAATCGTGTGCTGTTTCTCATTTAGGTTAGTAGGGTAATGTAGTATAGTGAATACTAATGAATAGAATGATAGCTTTTCTAGTATTAAACCAATCTTGCATGTATCATAGCTCATAATTGATCAGGGCTTATTATTTAATTAGCTAAGTGGATTTAATTAGCTAATATATTTAGAATTTTTGGCATCTAGTTTCAACAAGCAAAATATACCTATAATTTATTTTCTGATATTGTTTTTGTACAATCACATATAAAGTTTACAGTATACTAAAAAAATTTGCCAAATGTGCAGTGGTATCCTACTGTGGTTTCAATTTGTACTCTATGATGACTAATAATGTTGAACATCTTATGTAATGTTTGCCATTCATATGTTTTCTTTGAAGAACTGTCTAAAATTGATATTTTTTTTAAAAAATCATGTAATTTATATTTTTCTTAATGAACTTAGAGTAATTTATGTATCCTCTGAATCTCTCTCTCGCTCTCTCTTTTGATATATGTTTTGCAAAAATATTCTCCCAATCTGTGGCTTGGATTCTCATTTTACTAACTATGTGTTTTTTAAAGATAAAAAGTGTTTATGAAATTTAATTAATCCATTTTTTCGGCTATGGTTGTGTCCTATGTAGAGAAATCTTTTCCTAAAAGTTGTATAATTATAGCTTGCACCTTTAGGTGTATGATCCATTTTAATTAATGTTTGTACATGTATGAGGTATCAAGCTTCATTTCTGTTCCTATGCATAGCCAATTATTCCAGCACAATTTGTTGGAAAGATTGTTCTTTCACATTTGATTCCCTTGGCACCATTTTTCAGTATTAGCTGATCATATATGTGTGGGTCTATTTCTTGACTCTGTATTCTATTTTTTTGAACAATATGCTAATTCTTGTGCCAATACCACACTGTGTTGATTACTGTAGGTTTATACTAAGTCTTGAAATCAGGTAATATATATTCTCCAATATTTTTTCTTCTTATTCATTATGCTTTGGGTAGTCTAGGACTTTGCATTTATATTTGAAATTTAGAATAAGTTTGTCAGATTTTATTTAAATGCCTTCGAAGATTTTGCTTGACATTGCATTGACCCTCTAAGTTTGGAGACTCATGACAACCTGTCGTTGTTGTTATCCAATACTGTAATTTCTCTTGAAAAATTTTTGTAGCATTCAGCATACTACATACATGAATTTTATAAAACTTATCATTTTATATTTTAATAATATTACAAATGCAATTTTAAATTTTCACTTGTATATTGGTAAGATATAAAAATAAAATTAATTTTGGGATATTTATCTGAATCCTGCAACCATGCCAACTACAGGTATAAGTGTTATTACTTTTTGTTACATTCAATAGCATTTACTGATGCGATGATCATGACATTTATAAACAAAGAGAGATTTTCTATCTGTATTTCTTTCATTTATTTTTCTTTCCTTTTGCACTCACAAGATCTTCCAGTAAAATGATAAATAGAAATGTGGAGATTGTATATATTTGCCTTGTTCCTGGATTTGGGGATGGGGGAAATTTAGAATTTGCTAAGTGTGAGATTAACTGTGAGTTGTTCATAGGTGCTCTTGATTAGCTTGAGGAAGTAACTCTCAAACACAGAGATTTTTTTCTGATAAAATTTTATTATGAATGGCCCAAGATGGGAGAAGATGAGTGTCACAGCTCAAGGAGAGACAGAATTCACCTTTCTTTTGCCTTTTGGTTCTCTAGGGACCCTCAACAAATTGGGGGATGCCCACTCACATTGGTAAAGATGAATCTTCTTTGCTTAGTCCATTCATTTAAATGCTATTATCTTCCAGAGCCACCCTCAGAGACACACCCAAAATAATATTTTACCACTTATCTGAGTATCTCTTAGCCTAGTCAAGCTGACACATAAAATTAATCATTATATGATGTATTATCCATTGGTTTATAGCTAGATTCAATTTGCTAAATTTTTATAAGAATTTTTATGTCTACATTCATGTGGTAGATTGGTGTGCAGTTTTCTTTCCATGCAATATATTTTTCTCATTTTGTACTCAGGGTCATCCTGGCCTCTTTAAATGTGTCGGCACGCATGTCTTTCCTTTCTACTTTCTGAAAGAGTTTATATAGAAATGGTATTATTATTTCTTTCTGAAATATGTGGTAGGAATTACCAGTAAAGCCTAATTTTTCTTTGTGGTTTCAATGATTTTAATCCCTTTTATAGTCATAGTGCTATTTCATGTTATCTATTCATTCTAAAGTGAGCACTGGAAGTTTCTGTCTCTGAAGGAATTGTCCATTTTATCTAAATTGTTAAAATCACTGGCAAGAAGTTTTTCATAATATTAGTATATTTTTTAATTTTATATAGTTCTCTATTAATTCTCCCTCTTTT